>JAVRXN010000013.1:2494101-3694101 GCA_033556935.1 Timema podura | reverse complement strand
ACCTCCAAAATGCTTTCTTCCTCATACCTATCCAATTAGAGTAACTATCATTTTATTTAGGTTAATAAGTGCCCGAGGTCCACAATTTAATCTGCGATGCTATTGTCATCTATAGGGCGGAAGGAAATAGGACTCTCTTGGATATACAAGTTACTATAAAAATAGAGCGCAATTAAATTTATTACCAAATTAACATCAGTTGGACCTGTTTCGGTGGCCACATGGTCTAAGGTGTCACACTCGCAATAGACTGGACTGTAGATGACAAGGAAATCGGGTTTTAAAATCTCATTCGGGCATATTGGGAATGGTTTTTCCCCCTAAATGGTTTTCCACTCTCCCTACACAAAAATTTGGGTACTTTTCCTCAAAATTTAACCTTCCTCATCCTTAACTCATTAGCGTAATTAGTACACATGTGTACAACCTGAACTGGTGGTAGTAAGAGCTGGTGCTAAAAGAAAAAAAAGGTCGAAGATTTCACGGATTATTCCCACGCAAGTTGAAATTTTACGTTTCTTGGTTAAAAAAAACCATCAATTTTACTGCAGTAGATTACTTTTCCAAGAAACTTTGTGTGCCGAAAAAAAAAGGCATTGAAGGTTGGCAGCTGGAAACGCCTGGACTAGACCATACAACTGAATAATATATATATATAAAATTGTGTTTAGTGTTTGAACAGCCGGTCATGTGATTGTAGTGTTCTCCTGTTACCACATTTAATAACAACATAATTTTCAACTAACATTTTTTATTATTGTATTGTAGCCTATTTATATTTACGGAGATGGTATATGATATAAAAGTCATTCTCGGTGGTCTTGTGTAAAATGCTCGCCTCAGGACCCGATGTTTGTGAGTTCAAACCCAACCGGGGTCGACAGATTTTTTTTTTTAGTGATAAAAATTCGTAGCACAACTTCCCTTGGAGTGGAAGTAAAGCCGTCGATTGTGGTAGCCTTTGTGAAAGAATCCTGTAAGGTACGTGAAAATACCTTCCCGGACTAAATCGGAAGGCTCTTTCGCTCTCGCTCATAGAAATTCTCGTGTGCAGATATAAGTAGGTTCAGAGTGTGCAGGTTAAATACTTCAAATAAATAAATTAAATAAAATGATATAAAAATAGTGTCCTTGTCAGTTTAATACCTCCGATACATTGATATATTTTTGCTAGATTAAGAATTGTGTGCGATTTCCTTTACATTTTCATAAACTTGGGGCATCCCTATTTTGGCTTTTGTAACTGATATCTAGTGTCAATAATGCCAAAAATATTTGTTATTGTTTATTGAATTAATGGCTCTGCTCTGACCACATGTTTGGATGAAAGAATACATCTCGTAACTTAATGGTAGATTGCAATAATATATATTGTAATGATTGTCCCAAGTAGATCAAGCAGAGCTGCCTCGGATCATAATTTTGTGCCTGGGCATTTAATTCACTTTTGGCGACCCCATACCCTAATACTTAAGTTTGTTTCAAACGCTGTATGACCTTGAAAGCAAAACATTGCAAAACAAAAATCTGTGGATGTCATTTGTTTTTCTTGGCAATTGCTAATCAAATTTTGATGCAGTTAATATAAAATAATTCTTTATAAGCTGCTGTAGGTTTAGTGAAAATCAAATGAAGACCCTCAACCTATTAAATTTTTTAAAATTATTATAAATTAAGTTTCTGTTTATTTGAGGCGCATTTAAGATTGTGAAAACAAACAGTTTTTACAAGATTTAACGTTGCAGTGCAAGGGTTTCATATTTTGGTATCTAAAGCTAGGAAGCAAGTGGGCCAACTGTATAAGCAATAATAGTCCTAGCAGTAAAAACAAGCTGTACTGAAACATTAAATCAAAACTAGTACAATATCAAAACTATCTGGACAATTTACACAATTTTTTTTAATAAAAACTATTACAATTATGGCATCTACCTCGAGCCCATCATCCACCCCTTGAGGGGCCTCTTCCAACAATCTGTAGGGGTTTACTCTAAATTTCTGTCCAATCCATGTAACATGTTTAGTAAATACCTGCTTGGCAAATACACCGCCTTTATGTTATCAACATGAACTACACAGTAAATTATCCATGGTTGACCTTCATCACACTTTTTAAATATTTGATAAACATTTGTAACTAGGTTTTCGCAAGTAACTGGTACCTTCCAGGCATAAACCAGTCCTTGCGTATCCTCTTTGTCATTGTCAATTGTTTGCCTTGTCGGGTTGGTAATTCTTGTGCGATTGTTTGAATGGAACATAGCTACAAAATTTCTAGTTTGCGATCTTTGTGAAAATGTTTTTGAACCTAATATGTTTCGGTGAGCGAATGGTCCTAGATGTCAATCTTGCGATAGACTGGACTGCCGATGATGGGTAGATTGGGGTTCGACTACCGGTTAGGTGTACCGAGGGTGTTTTTCTTCAAATGGTTATACATTTTTCTGACATGCAAATGCAAGTATGTTTTCACTCAATTCTACCTTACTCACCTCACCCATATAACTTGAATAGGTAGGTGGTGAGCTGCGGTGAAAAAATTAACAAATATTCTTTGAGCTTTTTTTTTTTCTCATTTTCCACAGTAAAAAGTTAAATAATGTTGTTGGTGTGTGTTCATTCTGTATCTTAAGTTGTTAATAATTCAAGCACAAAATACCTATATTTTAGATTCTTTAAATAGAAAAATTACCCTTAGACATGGGAATCAAACTCAGTACCTTTAGATTGGTACGGCACTGCTCTAACCATTGAGCTCTTTGGGAGTCATCCGCTGCCCAGGGCCAGGCAATCAATCTCGTCACACGTCCATCACTGACTTCGCCTTCGAATATGAGTGAAGAATAACCCTCGGCACAGGGCGACTCCTGGGCAGCTCAGTGTTTAGGGCGTTGGCGTACTAAGTCAAATGTCCCAAGTTCGATTCTCGTGTCTAGGTGTCAGTATTCAATTTAAAGAATATGATATTTAGATGCCGCTATAACCTTACCTAACAACCATAGTAACGGGTTATTTAATCCATCTCTTCTATATTAATTATTCAACCTTTGAACTTAATTACTGTAAATGTATTCATATATGATACATAAGAGTCATTATTTGAAACAGGCTGGGGGTTTGAGTGCTGGTGTAGTTGTACTTAATGTCTTGGGCTCATGTCTTGAGTGATTTATTGTTCATAATGACTCAACAACATTCAGCCTCATTCGTGTGTCCCATTCAGCCTCATTTGTGCATACCATTCAGCCTCATTTGTGCATACCATTCAGCCTCATTTGTGCATACCATTCAGCCTCGTTTGTGCATACCATTCAGCCTCGTTTGTGCGTACCATTCAGCCTCGTTCGTGCGTACCATTCAGCCTCTTGCCTTATATTCTTAGTACATCCTGATGTAGATTGTCCTTGGGCCTCCAAGAGCTTGTTGAGCGCTAAATACCAAACTACTTGTATTTAGTAATAATAATGAGATGAAGTTAAGGTGATAAAGCCCTTTCTTCCACTTTACCAGAGATAATACACGGAAAATCTAAAAACTACTAGCTTCGGTGGTTGTATGGTCCAAACCCGCACTCTTGCAATAGACTAGATCGGTGATGAAGTGGGAGGGGGGATATCGGGTCTCGAATCTCAGTCGGGAGTACTGAGGGTGGTTCCCCCTAGATTCCCCCCCTCACTTTCCTTCCATGTAAATGTGGGTACACTTAATCTAAATTCAATTCTTCCTCATCACTAAATTATTAGCGTAATTTGTGCATAGGCGTATAGTGTAACCTGAACTAGTATAAGATGCGGTGCTAAAAGATTAGAAAAAAAACAAATAAAATTAAGGATTTTTGAAAAATCTGATACCATTTGAAGGCTCATTTATAGACTCATTCAAAGTTAAGATTATTTTAAATATACACTAGAGTTTTTTTGAAAAGATATATTGATTGCAGTCTTAAAGGAAATGCTGGCTGTCATTTATTGCCGAGTATAATTATCTAATTTGATCCAAACCTCTGATAAACAGTTTTTATCAAGCATGTGCGCAGATACTGTTAATGTATGCGCGCGCATGCACACACACACACACACACACACAACTATATTCAGTGGAGATAAATTCCTTTATCCAGGTGTCTTTTTTTAAGGTGATTCTTGATGCGGTTATATCCGCAATCTATATATATATATATATCATTTCAATCTTCTAAATGGGAATGTAAAGGATGTGAGAAAAGGCCAGTATTTTCCCCAGTTTTTATATTTATACATTTTTTTGTCGAAATAAATCCAATATTTCTCCAGTAGAAACAAAAGAGTTTAATTTTCTTTACATGATGATATCAACAGTTGTTGTTGAATATCTGTGAATGGTGTCCTGGAATTTAATGACAACGTTGTCTCTTCATTTAGAAAGTGTCATCTAATGCCGCAATGCTCATGACAAGATATTCAACAACTGTTGATACCATGATGTGAAGGAAATTAAACTCTCTGTTTCGATTGAAGCAATATTTGATTCATTTTGACCTTCCTCTCCCCCCTCCTAAAAGTGTTGCTATAAAAAACTGCAAAAACACTGACCTTAATTCGTGTTCCCTGCACTCACACCATAGTTGGACCTCACATTCGCCTAACCTTTGGTAGAGGATCCCTTCTAGCAGATTCCAGGTGGCAAATGCGATTCAGGGAGTTGCGAGTTAGAGTGGTCACCACACACTCGCCTGTCATGCGCCACTAGTTAACATGTCCTCCTCAGGGGAAGCATGCACAGCAGGGTGCATGAGTGTCTTGCACCTGGCGAAAGCTCTTTAAGGCATGAGAGTCCTTGTTTTGCCCGAGATTCCTGCGAGACAGAGTCGCTGGCATTTGCGTGCGATACATGTATATGGCGGTACTATACGTTACCTTGTTCTAGTATTCATCCAGCATGCGAGAAACCCGACCGGCATCTGCAACCTGCAAGTGATAGACAAGTGTGCTTTGCTAGTCATGTAGGCCCATGATTATTTGTGCAAGCGCTGGCTTACCTCCTTACATAATGTTCTTGGTGCTTCGATATGATAATTAGGGTCATCATGAAAAACTGTTTGGAATGGTTTGCCTGAAGACAGACTTAAAAAACGACCGTTGGTGAAGGAGCCATTCGAGAGTTGAATCCTGACCTTCTGAGGCTGTCACTGTAAGCCACTCATGTAGTCAGTCGACCCTGCCAGATCTTCACAGCGCCATTGGGAATTGTTATTAGAGTCAGTGTGTGTTCAATCTGTGAAGATCTTCAGTCAAGGTCCACGGGCATGGATACTACACTTGGAATGTTGATAACAGTCATGAGAGAAGCAAAAGGGACCAACTCTTGATTTATACTGTTGGTTGGATGTAGCTCTGTCAGTCAAACAGTAAAGATCATTATTTATTTGGTTCGGATCTTCTTTTTTTTTTTATCTGTCTGTTACAGTATCAGTCTACACACATGCCAACAAAAATAACTACAACAAAATTAACAGATATACTTGTCTGGCAATGTTAGGGATATAAAATAAAATTATATTTGTTGATACTATATCTCTTTTATTTTTCTTTATGGGTGCAAAGGAATTTTACACTTCCCTGCTCGACATTTGGTGGCATTTAGTCACCGTCGATGGCAGTTTTCACTGTTTTTCCCTAGTCCCTTATGATAATGTTGGTGCATTTCCTCTGAGCTACTCTTCTCATCCTTATCAATAATATTGATTCATAAATCTTTTCTTGTTTAACATAGAATTAAGTAATAATAGTTAATGATATTTACTTTTTAATGAGGAATTTTTTTCTTAGTATTCTCAGCCATTGATTTAGTTTACCATCTCACCTGTTATGTTGGTGCTAATGTATTTTTATAAAATACTGCTAAGATTGACATTTAAGACCCATGAATAGAGGTAGGCCTGAAAGTGGTAATGTAGGTCGTGAGTGAACCTATTGATTTTCATATATAGAACTCACAATGCTCTTTTTAGTATTTCAACACACAAGTCTCTTTTATTATTCTGTGTGATTGATTTTTTTTAGGGCGTTGACCTGTTGGGAGATATATTTCATGGCTATGAGTATAAGTATCTATATTTTGTTTTGCCAATAATACACCTTGCATTATGAACTGTTCAAAGAACAATTCACATGCTGAATTCTTGGGTTTTTGTTCTTATTAATTTTAATAATGGGGGCATAGTTGAGGGCATATTTGAATTTTCAACCTGGATAAAATAAGTGGAAAATAAGGTATTTGTTATCAATCTTAAATTTTGTTGCGGTCGTGGTTCAGAGTTTATGGTCGTACACTTGTTGATGTGGGTCATTATATGTCTACTCTTAGTTCCACCTCACAAAATGAACTGTAGTAACTGTAGTAAGTGCATACAGACTGCTTTCGCCACAGTTAACCTGCACCTGTTGTCGTGTGGTTTCAAGAGTACAGAGCTTATATTTGCTCTAGGGCTGCTCAATTAATATCTAGGTTAAATTGTCTCTTGAGTGTTTGTTTTGGTAATTCCAGATTTTTCCAATGTGTTTTTAGTTTGTATTTTGATACTTAGGGCCAGTTTTATAGTTAAACCCAGTATCTACGCCTCAAGCGATACCTACCTAAATTCTAATGGAATGCGCCCGTTTCGCTTATAAAACTGGCTCATTCTATTCCGGTATAGGTAGGTGTCGTCCTGTGTTTAGTATAGTGCCACACTTGAGGCATACTCGGTCTGACTATGAAACTGGCTATTTCCATTCCGGTCTAGGTGGATGTCGTCATGTGTTTAGTATAGTGCCACACTTGAAGCATACTCGGTCTGACTTTGAAACTGGCTATTTCCATTCTGGTCTAGGTAGATGTCGTCATGTGTTTAGTATAGCGCCACACTTGAGGCGTACTTGGTCTGACTATGAAACTGGTCCTAATAGGTTTTTATTTTATGTTTCACTAGTTAGCAAACACATCTAATCTCATCCCTTAAGGTCTCAAAAAGTACTCCCAACTCGTTCCAATTTATTTATATTATACACATTTGTACTAACAAGTTTTTAACCCTTTTTGGTGGTTGAAGCGTCATTCTCACAATAGACTGGACTGTCGACGACAGGGACATGGGGGCTCAAGTCCTGCACTAAGGGTGGTTTTATCACTAATCAGCTTTCCACTCTTATTCCACACCAAATTTGGATTACACTCCCTCAAAAATTCAACCTTCCTCATTTGACATTGGTGTAATTAGTATATATGTCACTTGTTTAGCAAAGTTCCTATCCCTAGCTATACTGCAACTAATAATTCAACAGGTTCTTCTGCCAACCTAACCAGATAGCGAAGAGTTGATAATTATTGGAGGGGAATAGAATGTTGCCTGCATGTAAATTCCTTCCTTATCAATGGGATGTACTGTCATGTGGTATGAGCTATCACTCAGTTTTGTTCGGTGTTGACTTGATGTGTGTGTGTGAGATATGAATCACTTGGTGTGTGAAGGCATACTTCACAAGAAACCAGTGTGTCTTCAAGAACTGGATTACCTGTCATTCTTTGAGAAAACGTTTAGCTTGTGTCTAATTCTCTACATGTGCTAATTGAATATTCCAAGAGCTCTGCTAATAATGTGCAAGCATCTATTTTGGATACACTCTAGCAATGGGTGCTATTAGGTGTGCTGTCAAGTTTGTGTGCTTAAACTTTTAAGTGCCGATACATTTTATTATAAAGAAGAAAGGACACATTTTTTTTTAATCACACATGAACTGTAGATTTGTTGAAGGAAAAAATTTATTTGACCATGCTTGATAAACGTGAGGGGTATTTTACCTCGCTGATGTTGTTACATCTTGCTGTACAGGTAATTTGAAACGTTTGTCTTTGTTCTCTTTTTGAATTTATTGACTATAGAACACTGATCTATCACTCTGAGAAATGTCTTATATCCATTATTAATAATTCATTGTTGTTGTATTCTCGGATGATAGCTTGTCCGCCTACTGAGCTTACAGTCCCGGGTTTGATTCCTGGCATGGCTGAAACATTTATTATTGGTGAAATGTGAATTTCCCCCTTTCACGATGACGAATTAACGGCTGGATATTGTGTCTGTTCTATATTTAATTTAGTTTATAAGTCTTGTTCTGATATAATCAGTCGGTTCAGAAGGTGAATGTTAAATAGGTACTTCAGATAAATAAATATTATGGTTGTGCTTCTCCACAATATCTAAGCTAATATCTTATTGAAGTCTTGTAAGTTTCACAACATGTAAAGCCTCATCAATTAACTTATGTTTAAAACACTACATTTTTTAAAATTTTCAACAAGGATTTACTTTTTCTACATCTGTTGGGGGATTTTATCGCAGGCTCCTGCATACATTTATAAATGCTATAAGTGTCTGCTTACTATAATAATGAGAAACATTTCAGATATTAAAATAGCTTTTTATCTTAGAAGCGGTTTGATATTTAAATTAATAAATTTGTGGGATATATACATATATATGTATATATATATATATATATACCACAAATTTATATATGTATATAATTGATGGGAAATATATCAAGATGAACTTATAGCATTAAGAAACTTGCATTTCAAGATTAACGATGTAAAAAAAATATAAAAAATATAAAATAAGCTTAATTTAAAATATGTTTTTAACCTGCTACAATAGCTGCATGGTCTAAGGTGCTTCTATCGCAATAGAGTAGACTATATGACCAGGAGATCAAGATTTTAATTCCAATCATATGTATTGAATAGGGTTTTTCCTAAAGAAAATTATTCTCTCTCCCTATATAAATGTGGATACACTTTCTCTCAATTCATCCTTTCTCATTTCAAACTCATTAGTGTAGATAGTACTTATGTGTCCAACCTGAACTGAACAGTTATTAGGTGCTAAAATAAGCTTATTTAATTGCATCCATTTTCTTCTTAATTAAATCTGGATCCACTGACGCCGGCGCCTCCCATCTCTTGCCGGCAGGTAGTCTAACTGAGACGCCAAGCGCGGGGACTCAAACCATGGCCTCCAGATGACCGGGTCTGCAGCCTAGCAAACCCAAGATGAGTGAAGTGTCCGTACCGCTCCCCAGCACCACTCAGGCTCTCATCAAGCGCCAGAAGCTCGCGGCATGCCACAACAATGTGCCGCCGGTGCATGGGCGGGCCAGCCCCGCGTTGCATGTCCGCACACGGCTCAGCAACCATCAGCGTAACTTGAGTCTAGATTTCAGGTGAGATATTTAGCGAATGTTTTCCTTTTTTATTGACAACCACCCTACAAACGTTTGTGCATTTATCGAGAGATACCTGCTTCGATGGCTACGGGCTCTAAGACGTTAATCTCACAATAGACTGGGACTGATTATAATGAGGAGATCGGGCTTAGGAACCTGATCAGGTGTACTGTGGGTGGTTTTTCCTAAATGGTTTCCTGCTCTCTCTCTACACAAATGTGAGTACACTTGCTCTATATTCATCCTTCCTCATCCCTAACTCATTAGTGTAGTTAGTAAATAGGCCTGCAACCCATTAAAAATAATTGAGGGTTTTTAAAGACTACTAGATTTACCACCGTAATATCAGCTCATGTGGGGTTTTTACAAGGGATGTCAATTTTGGCAGCCATATTTAAAATAGTGTTTCACAGCTACCATGTCTTTATCAAGATGGCCATGAACAACAATCTATGTGAGGCTCCCCTTTTCCTGAACACATGTTGAACTCAATCTGCAAATTTACATAAGTCAATTTGTAGATTTGATCCGACATGTGTTAGATATTGAACTAGTTTTTGTTTTAGTAAGCTAGTTGATAATATTGCGATAGTAAATGTTTCTACTTTTTACTCAATTATGATAAATAAACAATCTATTTCCAATTGTTTTTACAACCATTTACCATTTGGGCTGTGTGTTTTCTGAATAACGTTCCTAAGATCCAACCATATATCCTAGTGTTTGGTATTGGTTGCCTTAAGGCAGGTCTCTGGAGTCGGTATGCCAAGCCTTTGACTCGGACTCCTTCAGAAATGGCTAAAGTTAAATTAAATAGTAATAAATTAATTGCAGTCCGATACCTTAGCTCAGTCGGTAGAGTGTCTGCCTAGGGAGCCAAGGGTCCCGGGTTCGATTCCCGGCATGGCCGAAAAATTTATCATTGATGAAAACGTGGGTTTACCCTTATACATTGATAAATTTACGGGCGGGGACAGGATGCTATGCCTGTCCTAGTCTTAAGTTAGATAATAAGACATATGGTTTATGAAGCTACAATAGGCCTAGCAGGCCGGTAGCTAGTGGAAAAATGTATAATTTGAATAAAAAACTGACCTAGGCCACAGGTTGAAAACCGTGATGGATGAAAAAAAAAGTATTGCATTCAAATGCTCGAATACAGATGAATTCTTGGGAAGCGTCTTTGACATTGTTAAAGTGTGTATTTAAATAAATTTGTTTATCCAAATTACAAATATTTGTTTCAATGTTGTAATATTACAAGTTTTATTTTAAGCTGGAGTCGGTGTCTGTATATTTTTACCAACTCCGACTCCACCCAATATTGCTCACGACTCCAAATTTGACTCCACAGACCTGTCTCAAGGGTTTGAATTAGGTGCACATTTCTCACTGGTGATTAAATCAGCGTGTTAAATAGTAATAATAAGAAGAAAACTTTTACTGCACCCGACTAGAGCTGGAATATTTACTGGATCATCAACAACAGCAATTTATTTTAGACAATCACGTGTGTAAGAAATATTGTATGAGTACCGAAAATTGTGAGCTTATTATGACAAGGTGCACAGCAACTTAGAGTGGGTGGTATGTCGTGCGGCAAATTCTTAACCAGCTGTTTATCCGCAGTGGTGGGCGCTCTGATAACAGAGTAAGCTTCTTCTTCTTCTCTAGTCTTTTGATGACAAGAGGTTTGAATCCTGGTTGGGTGTAATCATTGTAAATATCCTGATAATCCAGATGAATAGTAAGACACAAAGTAATTTAACTATTAATACCTTAAATTCTATATCAATGAAATCAAAATATTAAGGTATGTGTACCGTTCCGATGGTTGAATGGTCTAAGGTGTTACTCTCACAATAAACTGGACTGCCACCAACAGGAAGATTGGAGTTCGAATCACGGTCAGGTCTACTGAGTTTTTTTTTCTAAATTGTTTTCCACTCTCTCTCTCTCTCTCTCTCTCTCTCTCTCCCTCCCTCCCCTTGTCTTCACCCACTCGTTTCCCTCTCCATGTAAATGTGGGCTCACTTCCTCTTAATTCAACCTTCCTCGTCCCTAAAATATTAGTATAATTATTACAGGTGCATTTAATACGACTGGGTAGTAAGACACGGAGCTATAAAAAATGTGTGTAATATTGAAGTGGCTTGATGAATTGTTTTGTGTGTATATAGGTCTATGGGCATATTGCTGCCGCCAGTATCTCAGGTCACAACAGCGACCACCCTAACCATGCACCACCGCAACAGAAGTCTGGACTCGGCCTTGCAACGCATCCCAGAGGTGGACATCACACCCAGTCCCGAATGTGAAGCCCCCACTCCCGCTAAACCGCCCAGCGAGGGCCACCAACCACCGGACCCCAAGAAAGGCCGTGACCGCGAAGAAATCACCAGCCTGGGTTCGGATGATTCTGGCATCCTGTGCGGGTCAGACAGCGGCTCGGGTAGCGACGTCCACCCCGGGGTGGTACCCGCGAGTCCAGTGTGGAGCAGCTGCACTTGGACCGCAGCCGGGAGAGTCTCGATTCTCGCGCCCACGAGCCCATGGAAGTAGACAGTGTGGACGACGCCGCTCCTCTCGAGGTCGAACGAGACACCCTCGTGCGAGAGTTCGGTGTTTCGATGTGCAATGAAAGTACTGTCGTGACGTGTCTTGGTGTCGCCGACCGATCAGGTGCTTCCAGTGACGCGTCTGAGGACCAATCGTTGCCTTCGCCCATGTTGTTGTCGTCGCCATCTTCTATGGCGCTTTGCTGTGGGGGTGATGGGGACTCTGCCAAGAAGACTGACAAAGAAGCTGCGCAGAGTAAAGGAGCAAAAGATTTTCTCTTAAGACTCTTTGAAAGTAAAATGTTTGATATGTCTATGGCCATTACTTACCTCTTCAACTCGAAAGAACCAGGGGTCCAAAGTTACATCGGTAAGTATTTCTTCATATCCTAATATCATTACCAATACCACAAATTATGAAATGTATTTCTTTAATGCAAACACTAAATAAAATTTAAGGTTGCGTTCTTCTCCTCATTAAACGTTGCTAGACGGGTGGCAGTAAAATTAGCCTATTTGACAAGTTCTTTAAGAGAACTCTGGGTCGTTCTATTTGGAAATTATTTTTATTTATATTAGGGGTCTTGTGTCACGGCAGGTCCATTCCTTTTGCCAATGCCACCTCCTTTAGCGCCCAGAATTTTCTTCTTTCCTTCAAATCATCTAATATATAATCCTCTTCCTTCCTAAGCTCCTCTTTCCCTCAACCTTTCCTTCTACAGGGTGTCTACTGGGTCACCAACGTCATGAAAGTCACGAAAAAGTAATTGCAAAAGAGGTCACGAAAGTCTCAGAAAAGTCACGAATTTTCAATATTTTGGTAATAAAATAACGAAAATATTTTTGTGTGAATTTCCCGCGCATTGTAACAACGTGAATGCGTCGAGAATGTCGAGCCATCCACTACCTATGATGCCCTGCGCTAGCCGCAACTTGTCTGATTGTTTTCACCGTGACGCCATCTATTTAAAGTTTAATGTTGAATGTGAGTGCATTATGCCTTTATACACATTATATAATGTTCAACCGTTTACCGAAGGAATTTTGTGGTTATAAAAGCTCACCAAAAAGTCACTAATTTTTGTTTCTCCAACTCAGTAAACACCCTTTTCTATGATGTCGTGCAGAAGACAGTTCCTCATAAGGATGTATTGATCCATTTTGCTTTGTACCGAAGAATCACATCCAAAATGGTTCTATTCTCACCTGCTCTTATCAGGACTTGTTCATTTGTCACCCTGTCTGTCCACCTGATCTTCTCAAGTCTTCTCCAGCTCAACATTTCAAAGCTCTCCAAGTATTTCTTTCCCATCTTCGTAATGTAGAATTTCATCAGTTTCTTCCTCCGTTCCAAGCTCAACTTGCTGGTCAGCACTTAACCTAGCTTCTTGTTGAAAGCTTCCTTGGCCATGCCGATCCTCGACCTAATTTCCCTGGAATTACTAAATAGTATTAATAATGTACTAAGTAAATGATGTTGTTTTACAAACCACATAGCCATATATTATATCTTTTATTCATAAGTATTATTCTTTTCTGAATAATTATTTATTTCTAATTGACCTTGAAAAGGTAGGCCTCTAGGTAGTTGAAATTTCTTCACTGGGCATTTGGTTTACAACCATCGATAGAGTTTTTAGTATTTATCCTCCTGTAGCAAATTATTAACTCTTGAACTTGTCTAGAAAAGTGTTTTTTTTTTAAAATTTGTTTCTTGACATTTTTTTCAGTTCAGTTTCAGTTCATATTCAAGAACATTTAATACTGCCATTTTAAACACAGGCAGAAAATGTCGGGTTTTTAAAGAAATACAGTATTATTAGCTTGGAGAGATAATGGGGAAAAACAATTGAAAAATGTCTCCCTTTAGAGCACTGGCTCGGCACTTAAATGTGGTCTACTGGCTTGTAGTCGGGTGGACAAACCACTACACCAACCCTTCCAGTTTTATTTCTCTTTTGTGTAAAGTTTAATGAATCTCTTCAAGGTAAACCTCATTTTGTTTTTTTGAGGCACGTTTTGTTATATTTGGAAGAAGGTACGTGAAAGATGGATAGACACATATAAAAGGGAACAGACAGAATGTGTCTTTTATGTAGTGAACTAACCGTGCTATTTCTTTTCACTGTAAAAGCCAAATTGTGTTCTTTCGTGTTTATGTTTCCATCCATATTTCCTGCACCTACTTCCAAATATAACAACATATTGTGTAATGTAACATTTCTAAGACTTTTTTATATTGTATGGCCATTGAAATCTTTAGTTTAACGAAAAGTGCCTAATTTAAAACTATGGTATATAAAAGGTTATTTGTTTAAAATTAGTGTTTGAAAAAAAACAAGGTGCGTAGGAAGATATTTGATAAAAAAAATATTGATAAAGATACTGCGGAGTGTAGAAGGCTACATAAGTATGGGCTACATACATTATACTCATCACAAGACGTTAGAATAGTTAAATCTCGCAGATTACGATAGACTGGACACGCTGCGTGAATGGAAGAATCTAGAACCATTTCCAAGGTGTTAACTGGCAAACCCAATGACAAAAGACCAGTGGGGAGACTCTAGATGTAGATGTGAGGATAACATTAGAATAGACCTAAAAGAGATTGGGTGTAGGGAGGTGAACTAGATATGGATAGGTTGAAATGAGATGCACTTGATAGAACAAGTTCAAGATAGGGATAAGTGGTGTATGTTTATAAGTGCGGCAATGCATTCACGAGTTCATAAGGCCATTGAGTAAGTAACACACTAAAAGCTTAACTGGTTTGAATTAAATTTTCTTGGAAAAACAAAATAAGTGCTGTACAGTGATACTTGTAATAAACGATCTCCCCGCTAAATTGGTCCTGTTAGGAGGAAACTTGTTTGATATATAACCAACCAAACGCGCTTTCACTTACCTACTTTCATTGGTGGGTTTAAGCAATGAAAGTTCTAATTAACTTATATTCATCGTTAACAAAGGGCTTGTCATTATAAACGATAAGGGTCACGTTGCTTTATTATATTTGTTATCAACAAGAATGAATCATTTTGTATTAAAATTCACTTTAACCTCTGTTTGATTTTATCTTGCACAATGACTTTAAAAAAACAATTTATTTTAAATTAAAAACATTCTTATAAAACCTACCCACCATTCTGAAAATTTGAAATAAATTGTTCATGTGAGTGTGAAACTTAAGATGAATGTGTGTGTGTTTTTTTCTACTCTTTATTTAAAAAAACATAGATATATAATATTAAATCTGAGCTCAACTTTTAAAAGTTATTTAAAAAATAGTATGTGTAGTCCTTGACTTGTTTGGATGGAATATATACTTTTGGGATCATTATATCTCTGTGTCCCCCATATAGTTTCTTAAATAATTCAAATATTTAAACCAAACTGGAAATGCACACACATCAAGACTCCTTCACTTTGTGTGGGTGTGTATTCTTTAAATGGAAAAACAAAAACGAGAATCGAACCCAGGACCTTTGACTTGATACGCCAATGCCAAAGGTCCGGGGTTCTATTCCCATGTCCAGGTGTCATTTTTCAATTTAAAGATTATGATACTTGGATGCAGCTATAACCGTAATTATCAAATATAATAGCTGCTATTTAATTCATGTGTATATATATATATATAGATCTATTTAAAGAACATAGATTTTAATTTTTTTTAAATCAACCACCAAGATTCCTGACTAACTCGTTGTCGTGGTTTGTGGCATTATCGTGGCTATATCCCCCATTATTGTGTCCATTTACTTGAGAAATTTTGCACAGTAATAAAAAATAAAATATATTTTAGGGGCTTAGCGTGCAATTTCTGAACTTACTGACTTCATCAGCACACGACATACACACAAACTCAACTCTGGAACAGACACAACCTCCAGTCCCGCGGTCGTTAATCCATCACTTTGAAACTCACAATTCCTCCAATGATAAATTTTTTGGTCATGCCGGGAATCAACCCCCCCCCCCCTCGATCTTTACCTTAGTCGACAAACATGCCACCAGCTGAGAGTTGAGCTAAGGTGTCTTGATTTAGACAGTAAAGTCAGTCATGGTTGGGCTCACACAGACAGCCTGGGAGTGTTTGGTAACGTATTTGTAGCAGTAAGACAACTACTCAAGGGCAAACAAACTGCTGTTATGGCCATTGCATACAACCCTAAGAAATAAATCATAACTGTACTGTTTTCTTACATTTAACCAAATTTTAAATTAGTAAAAGGTTTTTAGTTTGCATTTCAGATTTTCGTTGCCCTGGAAAATCGAGAGTACACTGTACTTGCATTACATATTCAAACAGAACATTAAACTTACTAACTTAACTTATATGCCCACACCGGTGGTTCAAGGTGTCACACTCGCAAAAGAAGGGATTGTTACTCACATGTGTGTTTGGATTCAAATCCGGCCAGATTTATAGTTTTTCTCCTAAATAGTTTCTCACTCTAATCTCCATGCAAACTGAGTACATTTCCTCTAAATTGTACCTTCCTCAACTCTCCCTACGTTAGTGTAAATATGCGGAAAGTCCAGGCAAGTAGAAAGACTTCCTCATAGTCCCGTTTAACTTGACCAAAGTCGGTTATTATATCTTGTCCATTAAACTATTATAAAATATTAAGCCATACCTTACTCGTATAAAAATACTTTTTATAGGAATTAAGACAAAACATCCCAATTACTTACTGGTCCAAATAATCTGTTTTCAATTCTACTATAACAATTAACACTATTCACATTTGTGGGCCTGAAAAAAATTCTAGAAATAAATAAAAAACTACTGTTGGTTTTGTTATCTTACATTGCTCATGTCCTTGTAACTGACATTTGATATTTTATTTGCTTATCATAATTTTTAAAAACTATTTTATCTTTTAGCATCAACAATAGATATAACTGCTTTATCTTAGGCCTTAAGTTTATAAAGCTGTCAAATGTTTATATTCTTATCAAGGCTAAAGTAAGCAAACTCAAATCAATATATGAAATCTCCAAGTTTGGTATTTTTTTTTTGTTACTATTTTTGGCTTGAAAAAACATTGTTTTATCCACAGCACATTATTTGTAATTTTTAATATAATGTAATAAATCAAGTCAACACTAATACAACAGATTACCAAGTTTCCCCCTCCCCCCACCCCCATGATTATTAATTGTGTACATAACAGCTCAGAATGGTATATATCATCATCACACAGTTTCCTGCCATTGGCAGGGTCTGTATCGAACATAACCTCCTCTCCATTGGTTATGTAATAGTTAACATATTTAGTATTTTAGCTGTGAATATTTTTACTGGTGGAACTTTGTTATTGTCAAAGCTAGATTTTTTCGAAGCAAAGTTGAAGCTGGGATTTTTTTTTTTTTCAAAGTTTCGAACATCTTTAACAAATGATGTCCCTTCATTCCTTATATACGAGTCCCTTATCAAAAGTGATAGAGCATTAAAGGTAACAATCACATTATGGTTTTTACAATGAGAACAACACAGATTACATTTACATTGCTGCACTGGAGGATTGTAAAGTGTAAAATGGGGTTACTCGCTTTTCGACAATCCACTCTTTTGACCCTTTCTTCAATTATAACCAACCCTCTTTAGGGTTCCCTTTTACTCACATGTTAGACCGGCATGCTGATGATGGAGAGATTGGGGTTCGAATCCTGGTCGGGGTCCACTGAGGTTTTTTTTTTTTTTGCTTAATGGTTTCCCATCTCCTTCCACACAAATGCAGGTAGATTACCTTTAAAATGCATCCTTCCTCATCCCTACCTCATTAGAGTAATTATCATATATGATAACCTGAACACGGTAGTAAGACGCGGTGATAAAAAGATATATATTTGACCTATTTTTACCAAGTTTACACTTCGACGACTTAGTTCTTACATCCATTATTGTTTCCAGCCTGTGTTGGTCAGTTTTTTATTCAAGCCATATATTTTCCAGTACCGGCTGGAAGGCTCGTAGCTTCATATGTATTATAATCTAACTTAAGACTAGGACAGGCACAACATCCAGTCCCCAGTCGTTAATTTATCACTGTGAAAGGGTAAACACACATTTCACCAATGATAGTTTGCACCTATATACCAATTTTCAGCCGTATACAGTATCAGGAAATTCCCAAATGCATGTAATAATTAATGTTAGAAATTGTGTTTCTTATACATAAAAGAATTAATTTCTCTCCAACCCTTATTTCGATTCTCTTCCTCAATAAACTTCTCTAAAATAAGTTTGATTTAAATTGGTTAATGTGTTCAAAGCTACTTTGAGACATTAGACAAATATAAATCAATGAGTGAAGACAGAAAACTCGACTTCACTCGTTCATTAAATTAAACTACATGACTATATTTTTATTTGTTTTTTTACACTCTGACATTTGCTAGATTGCCTGTACATGGAACCTATTATATACGAGTGCACAAGCAAAAATTTCCTGCTCCAACTTGTTTTTTTCCCCTCCTGAACCTATGCAAGTGCGCCCCCCCCCCCTCTCCCCCATATAGTGGGGTCCTGTGCGCTGTATCATTTGCACACCCCAAAGAGCGTCCCGGCGCAATGATCTGCTAGCATTTTATTTAAAACAAACAAATTATGATCAAAGTAATGAACATAAAATGTTCCTTATCAAGGAAAATTTGGAGAAAGTTTAGTCGGTATTGATAGAAAAATTTCATAACAATTTTTGTAGCCACCCTGTCTCTGTGTGTTCTTGAATATGGTTGGTGTGCCTGCATGTGTGTGTGCACATGCACACATGTGTAAACATCTATTATTTCGTGAACATTAAAAATTACACCTGGACACGGGAATCAAACCCGGGACCTTTGGTTTAGTACGCAATGCTTCTACCATTGAGCTATCCAGGAGTCATTAATTAATAACAGCGTCGGCTATTTGATATATCACTTTGTGATTAACATTTTGCTTATTATGTACAAAGTAGATGGCAGGTCTCATTATGTATGCATTGAATTATTTTTTTTATGACGCAGGTAACAAGATGTTTAGTTTCCCCGACCAGGATGTGGATTTCTACCTTCCTCAGCTCGTGAGCATGTACATACAGATGCACGATTTGGCGGAGGTGATACATCGTTATCTTGTCTACAGGTTGGTTTACTTTGTGCTAACAATGGGGGAATGACAGGGCTACATTTCACTGAGATAGCTTAACTGTTTCTGATAAAATACACTCTTATGTTTTAAAGTAATCTCTTTTTTAATGCACAAAAATCCACCATCGTGGTCAAATGGTATAACTTGTCACGCTCGTCGGATGTATCTAGGAATAGGCTGTGGGCCAAAACTCGGACTCTAACTCTATTTTTCTACTTCCAACTCCTTCATATACGGCTAAAGTATATTAATTAGTACTAACAAATTTTACTGCATTAAAATGCCCCAATACTTATGGAAAACTTTTGAAATTGTGAAATATATTTAGATAGATCTGTCAATCTCAATTACAAATAGTGCATTGCAATGAAAAAAAAAGTATAAAATTAAAATGATATATTTACCATGTTCTGAAAATATGAATTTTTATTTTGAAGCCAGAGTTGTAGTCTGTACTTTTTTACTGACTCCATATCCACACAAAATTGCTTCCTACTTCATTAATTCATACTTCACAGCCCTGCTCTGAGCGGTTTTTACTAAATGGCTTTTCACTTTCCCTCCACGCAAATGTGGATATATTTCCTCCAAAATTCTACCTTCCTCATCCCTCTTCAATTTGCATGATTAATATATGCGTATTAGATCTTGCCGAGTTCCCTAAAGAGACAATGCTGCACATTATATATCACAGGACCTTTAATGAGCTCCTCTCCGCTCACTTTCAAGCATTTCAGAACATCTACACAGATGGTTCAAAATCTGGAGCTTATGCGGGATGCGTCTTAAAATGGTTTTGTTTCGTGTATCGTAATTGTCATAATTCTGTTCTCATCTGGACGGATTCCATGAGTGCTCTCTTGGCAATGTCCACACCATATTACTTGTGTCCCCTAGTGAATATGATACACGAGCAAATTTTTTTAAATTAGTCTGTCAAACACCCTGCTCGTCCTCTGCTGGATTCCTGGTCACACTGGTCTCTCAGGAAATGACCTGGGTGGCCAGACTGTTAAGAAAGCAGTTTGTCTCCTTCTTGAGGCGAGTTCGGGTGTAATGTTTTTAGACCTTATAGGCTATGTTTGACGCAGGGTATTGACACACCTGCCACAAGCAGTGGGTTTCAACCTTTGCTCAGAACAAGCTGCAGTCCATTAGGCACAATGAGTTGCGATGGCCCTCGTGACAAGACTCCACACTGACCATACATTTCTGACGTAGTATTTGTTGAGACAGGATGCACCTCTCATTTGATTATAAGGCGCTAATTACCTACGTGTCTCAACACCTTTAAACACCAATAATAATAATAATAATAATAATAATAATAATAATAAATGCATAATTGACTGAAAACTTCATACTAAATGAGTAGGCTAGGACTTGTTGTTTAATTGGCGCTTTCCTACAAAGATGAGCATATGAACACTTAATTATATAACTATTAAAACTACTTAGAGCCTGCAAAAATGAAATCATAATTTTGATATGATAATTCACCACTGATGTATTTTTTTCGTAGGTGTAGGAAGTCGGCGGACTTCTCGCTGAAATGCGCGTGGCTGCTGGACGCGTACAGTTCAGACGCCCATCTACCCTCGAAGAAAAAGTCTCACGGTACCAAACTCAAGAACCTGATACTCTCAGACGAGTTGCGGCCCAAAGACTCTGAGGCCTCTCGGAGGTCCAGGGTGAGCGCGACGGGTCCCCCTCCCGACTACACCAAGTTAAAAGAGATGGCCTCCCCCACTAGCCCCACCATTCCCCTTCCCCCGCCCATGCCACCCCCTGCGACTGCCGTCACCTCTCCGGGCAAGAAGACTCATCATAGGTCTTGGTCCGACGCGACAGGTCTTTACCAAGGGCTCAGGAGGGTGCTACCCACAGGTAAGCTTGACCAACATAACCTTGTTGTTGAAATCAACGCAGTTAGAAATTATGTAATGACAGTGAAGCACATGGTTGCCACAAGCGTAAAATGTAGTGAAATGTTGATGGCTGCATGGTCCAATGCAATACTCTCGCAAAAGATTAGACTGCTGAAGACTGGGATATCAGGTTCAATCCTGGTTGGTTGTTCTGAGGGTGGTTATTTCTAAATGTTTTTCCACTCTCCCTTCAAGCAAATTCGGGTATACTTTCTCTAAACCCAGCCTTCCTTATCTCTAACACATTAGTGTAATTAATACATAGGCATTTAACCTGAACAGGTAGTAAGATTTGATTCGACTTTTGAGTTTTTCAAAACTTTGCGCAACCCTATTCGTAGCTGTCCAATCTGAAATTTTACTTTCAAATTGAAGTCAAAGCTTCGTGCACCCATTCAAACTGCTCTAGTTTCAAGTAACCTGAGCTGAGCCCAGAACTCCCTGGTCATACTTATCATACATAACAACTTTTATTTTAAGTCTCATAATTCACCGCCTTTTGTGTTCTTTTTTTTTTCCCCCTCAAACAGGTAATAGTAATAATAAAGTCAGCTTAGGCGACCTGAACTCTGGACGGGCGTTTGATAACGGCTGTACATGTTTTGATACTTGCCAGGGTGTGGTGAACGACCTACGTGGTAGACGGACAGACTGCTCTTGTAGCGTAAGTACCATTTTAGCGGGATTAATACACACTTAGAAAAGTCAAAGAATTTGGTGCACCAGGGGAAAGTGGAGGAGATTTTAAAAATCAACAGAAATTCTTAGATTTTTTTTTCAATAAACCTACAGTACAGAACCTCGAGTTATCGAGTTTTTACTGTACTTGGTTTACCATTTAGGTCAGAAATATTTATTTTCAAAAACCCATTATTGATATGTAATCAAATGAATATCTACTCTTGATTAGTTACCTGATGCCAGAATCAAGATACAACTTTGTTAAAAATAAATGTCAACATAAACCTGGGAATCAGACTTGAGAATGCCACTAGGCTAGCTCAATGGGTGTCGACATCCAAAGGTAAAAGTATAAATCATCGTAATCGACCATTCTTCTCCTCTCACTTTATAAGGACAGTTTCATAGTCAGACTTAGTACACCACAAGTGCGGTGCTATACTAAATACCAGATGATACCTACCTTGACGAGAATGGAATAAGACCATTTCACATATGAAACCCGACCATTCTATTCTGGTCTGGATAGGTGTCGACCTGTATTTTATTATAGTTCTTGTCTAGGCAGGTGTCATATATATCATCGCGCCGCGCCGTGCCACACCTTAGGTGTACTAAGTCTGATTATGAAACTGACCCATGGTCAAAGCATCTGGAATTAATTCCTGTGGCGAATTTCCCCCCCCCCCCCCCCCTCTCCCCAGTCCCCTCAAGAAACCCCTGAATAAAACTAAAAGCTAATTGTCCTTTGTTTTCTGTGTTTTACGGGTATTGTCAACCGTTGTGGGGTGGTGTTTCCTTAGGCCCCCCGACTGGCGCCAGAACTAGAGTTCATCCTGGCCCTCATCACGATCGGCAAGCTGCTGAGTACTATCCCCACAAAGGAGGCCAAGACGACGCGGCTGCTGGCCGAACTAAACATGCTGAACCTCAACCTACCCGCAAGGGTGTGGCTTCCGATACACAGCCAAGTACCCCACCACATAGTGCGGATACCCAACCAGGCCGCCGTTGTGCTCAACTCCAAGGACAAGGTATATAACTTAAAGAGACAGCTTGGTTATTACTGGTATTGAAATAATTGAGAATTAATCTTAATATCATGAATCTACATACATCCATTCCTAGCCCTCAAATCCAAATAAATTAAAAGTTCTGTTACCGGATCCGGTTGTCGAATGGTTTAGAGGTGTCACCCTCGCAATGGACTGGACTGCCTGTAAGGGGGGTATCCTGGGTTCAAATCTCGGTCAAATGTTCCGAGGGCTTATTTTTTTATTTGTAGTATCCCTATATCGGTGCCAAAATAGTTCTATCTCCTATGATGGAGGGAAATGCTCTTGTTCAAGTGAGATAATACATCCCTGCCCTAACTATTGGGTAACGCAAAAATTAACACAAATTTTGAAAGTATATCTCATCAACTATCGTACTTTTAACATTAGAAGGCAGATCAGATCAGCTCATGGCACTTTTAATAGCAGAAGGCAGAGCAGATCGGATCACCTCGTGGCACTTTTAATAGCAGAAGGCAGAGCAGATCGAATCACCTCGTGGCACTAAAAGGGTTCATAAATTCGACAGCAAACTGAATGTTTATCTTCTCATGTTGCAATAACTCTCCTCCCGTTAGGCTCCGTATATCATCTATGTGGAGGTACTAGAGGTGGATGACATCCACACATCGCCCGTTCCCGCTAGGATCATGAACTCTCTCAGACACACCAAGTCGGAAGAGAATCTGGCGGCGGACGACGCTGCGGCACAGGCAGAGAGCTCGTCGCTCTGTGCGTTCAGCGTGTATGGCAACCCGGACGAAGAAACGGGCGACTGCTGGTCCCAAGAAGACGATGATATATCGCAGCAGGTGAGGGCAAGTCACTATTTAGTCTTTACATAGAGTCTTCTCTTTCAAGTTTAGTGATTAAATGATATCAAGATCGAGTAAGAGTGGAATTTTCACAACCCTAGTATTTTGAAAACTTACTTTCCCTGACCTAGATTTCGTTCTGTCGGAACTCATCAGGAGGGAGTGTGAAACAAGCAACGCAACCCTTAAAAGAGGAAACCAATAAACACTAGAGGGAGAAAAAGGAAAATTGTAAAGAATAATAGGACACATAGATAGGAACATGTAAAAGGAATATAACATAAAGGACAAACACAAGAAATTAGACGAGTTCCGATAGAATGAAACCTAGTTCGAGGGATTGGGTGGTAACAATCGATTTTCTTCAAGAGGTAGCTATTAACTCTTTATCCAGTGGCAGCAGTGTAAAGTGTGAACTGTGTTTTTTTCATTGTGAAAGCCAAATTGTGTTCGTCCCTTTTTATATGTTTCCCTCCACATATCCTGTACCTTCTTCCAAACATAATATATATTGTTATCTAGGAATATAAAGTTATATTCTTGAAATTAAAACAAAAATAGGGATAGTCCCAACTCTACTATTATCCTATTGAAATTTCCCCCACAGTATATGCAGCTGCGTAAGCCGATGGACCGAGACACGATCTCCCAACTGAGTCAGGAGTCGAGCGACTCACGAGAACCCCCGGTGTTCATTGCCGCAGGCGACATTCGCCGGCGGTTATCGGAATCACTTCACGACTCCCGCCGGGCAGCCTTCACCCACGATCCGGAAGACCCTTCGGCGGCGGCGCTCAAGGAGCCCTGGGAAGAGAAAGAACGGCGGGTGCGTGAATCCTCGCCGTACGGTCACTTTGCGTCTTGGCGGCTGCTCTCGGTGATAGTCAAGTGTGGGGACGACCTGAGGCAGGAGCTGTTGGCCTCTCAGCTGCTCACCATGCTGCAGAGGATATGGGAGGCGGAGAGAATCCATCTCTGGGTGCGACCTTACAAGTGAGTTCACAACCTTGTCGCTAATCTAGTTTTTTTTAACACTACTGCTTACTACCCCCTTGCGTTACAAACATATGTACTAATATTTCTACCCACTTCAGTGACCTAATGCGCTAGTTTTGTGTTGGGCTAGACTGCCTAGGATGGGGAGATTGTGGTTCGAATTCCAGTCAGGTGAACTGAGGATGGCGTTTCCTAAATGGTTTTCCACTCTCCCCCCTCGCAAATGCGGGTTCACTTCATTTATATTCCACCTTCCCATTTCCTAACCCATTAGGGTAATTACCACTTGTGTATAACCCGAACGGGTATTAAGACGCGGTGATGGGTATTACTATACTAATATTTAGGGTATAAAAAGGGTTAACTTTAGAGGAAGTATACCCACATTGAGTGGAGGGGAAAGTAAAACCGTTTAGGAAAAACCACCGTCACTAAACTTGACCAGAATTCTAACCTCGATCATCCCATCCTCTGGTGTTTGTTCTATTATAAGAATGTGACGCCTTAGACCATTTGACCCCCTTCGAATATTTAAAGATTTACTTTTTTTTTTTTTAATATTTCACATTAATTTATAAAAAGGTGTTAAAAGTTTTGCTGCAACTGACAAACGCTATTTTGTTTGTCATGTCTATTATGTCATAAACAACAAATAGGATGCTTTTTATGTAAACTAATTACCAAATCTTAATACAATTTTGTCCATTTTTGTGATTTTGTTTGTAATACCATAGGATTCAAGCATCTGATCTCTAATCAAAAGGTATCATCCTTAGAACAAAATAATATTCTGTATCACTCAAACTAAACTAAAAACTTTATGTTTTTTATTCACACTTTACTCGAAGAAAGGTTTCTGTTTGCACACCCTAGGTTGCTGTTTAACAGGATCTTGTGCCCATCTGACGGAATAATTTCAAACAAACATATCCTGTACAGCGTGAAGTCATGCTAATGGATAAACTAAACCTCAGATGGCTGGCATAATGAACAAGGAAACAAACCGGACAGTAGGATATAGGAACGGCTATAGTCAACTCTGCTTCACGACCGGTCCAGTTGGTGTATGTCCGGTCTTGATCGGTTGCTCACTACACCTACAAGACATGGGGAAGCCCGCGAACACTTCCATGTTAAGGTTCATGAGACTTCATATCACACTAACATCACTACCGAAACTCAAATCCCAACCGACTAAATTGGGAGTGCCAAAATTGCGCCAGCGATGCTTGGCAGGAAATCTTAAGCCCACCAAACTATGATTACACAACACAATAGGCCTACATTGTTCCTTGTACATCTTTATTGTCTCCAAGATTAAGGTAAAGTAAGAGTCTAACCTAACCAACATTGAAAAAATTATTAAAACACCCTGAATATGTTTTTTTTTTTCCAGGATCTTGTGCCTGTCCAATGACAGCGGCCTAATCGACCCTATCCTGAATACGGTGTCGCTACATCAGATCAAGAAGCATTGTCAGCTCTCCCTGTTGCAGTACTTCACCCGGGAGTTTGGCACCCATAACTCGGAGGCCTTCCTCACGGCGCAGAGGAACTTTGTCGAGAGCTGTGCTGCCTACTGCCTCATCTGCTATCTGGTTCAGGTCAAGGACAGGTCAGTCTTTGTGCGCATGTGTGTGTGTGTGTGCGCTGAATTAGATTCAATAATGTAGGGTAGGCCCCTTCTCCAATCTTCATTTCCATCTTGTTAATATAGGTTGGTCCACGGCAGTCTGTTTGGGAATTTTGGAGAATAACAAAAAATATATTTTGCAGAGATGCAATTAGAAGTAACCGCTAATAACTTTTGCCTACAATGTTATTTATATATTTATTTTGATTCACATTATATGCATGGCATAATTTTGCTAAATAGCCACTTTCAATCGATTAAAAAAAGTTTTATTGAATTATTATTTTTAATCGGGTTTGAATAATATCTCTTTAAGGAAAACCTCTTTTCCCCTTTTGAAGTATTTTGTTATCTTTGAAAAAAGGTACAGGAAAGTTGGATAGAAACAAATAAAAGGGAACAAACACAATGTGGCTTTTACAATAATCCCTCAAGTGGTTTCTGACGTGGTAACTATCTATACTATT
This sequence comes from Timema podura, assembly GCA_033556935.1. NCBI lineage: Eukaryota > Metazoa > Arthropoda > Insecta > Phasmatodea > Timematidae > Timema > Timema podura. The sequence goes on along the minus strand of JAVRXN010000013.1, from coordinate 3,667,582 downwards.
TACATTATAAAACAAGTCATCAACCTGATTATCTTGTTTATTTGTCCTCAATTTCCCACCCCCACAAGTAAAAAACCTCTGACAAGATCTCAGATGCTCTCTGGAAAATAACTGGCTGTCGTGGACCAAACAACTAACGTCTAACTTTATGTGAAGAAGAGGGTAAGATATGTGAGAGGAAGCAACTAGGTGTACAATATAGTATTTTTTTCACACAAACCAAAAATATTTTAACGTTAATTCGACTTTGAGAATATTTTATGTATTCTATTTAAGTTTGTTTCATTTTAAAAAAAAACTAGACCTCGCACTGTGTTTTTTCCAGGCATAACGGAAATATCCTGCTAGATAGCGAGGGTCATTTGATACACATCGACTTCGGGTTCATCCTTTCGACGTCCCCGCGCAACCTTGGCTTCGAGACCTCCCCGTTCAAGTTGACGCCAGAGTTTGTGGAGGTGATGGGTGGTCCTGGGTCAGACATGTTCGAGTATTTCAAGATCCTGATCCTGCAAGGTCTGGTAGCGGCCAGGAAACACATGGACAAGATACTCGGTCTTGTGGAGATAATGAGATCGGGTGAGTCTACTCGCTTGGCGCACACACTTTGAAACAAACCACTATATCATGTTTATTTGGCAGGGATGTGCAAAACTTTGACTTCGATTCGAAAGTATAATTCTATATTTGTCAATTAAGAAGCTTTGCTTTTATAAATATTTAAAGTTAAAATACAGCGAGCTACGACGACTGATAGGCCACCGCATGTTGGTGAAGATAATGCCAACATTTGTGAACAGTAGGTGTCATGTAGTAATTACAAAGAACCCTTCGGCTGTTAATCTTTGTTTAAATAATTAGATTTCATGTTGTGATAAAAACTTAATCTATCAACTTAGGATAAAATATGTTAATCATGTTTACAATTTAATATTTTATAAAATATATATATAAACACCTAAAATTATATGACCATGCAACAGATAATATTCTTTCCTAGCATAACATATTCAAACTACGGTCTTATTTTGAAAATAGTTCATAATATTCGATCATACTTCGCTTTTATATGATGTGGATTTCCCACACCTTATTATTTGGTTTCCTCCTCAAAGTAGTTGTGTTTTTTGTTTCACACCTCCGCTGATGAGTTCCGATAAAATGAAACCTAGGTCGAGGGCTTGGGTGGTAAAGATCTCTTTTCTTAAATAGGCATCCATTACCTCTTTTTATCCTGTGGCAGCAATACAAACTATCTTCTTATTTTCTTTGTATAATCCTTGTTGTGTTCGTTTTCTTTTATATCATTTTACCCCTCTTTTTTGTACCTCCTAGGAGTATGCCAAGTCCACTTTTTCAACTCCTTTCAATGATTAATTAGAAACAACTTTTTTTTATAACTGACAAATTTCCACACTAAATTTTATTTTACCTAATATACATATACACTAAACTCCTAATTATCTATACTCTCATTATCCAGGCTTTGGATTGTCATTTATGGTTCTCACGAAGAAAAAAACTTTAACCAAATGTCAAAGCAGAAAAGAATACATGATCCCTCCACAAAACAGATGTAGATGGAAATAATATCATTCAAGCTGCATTATTCAGGTTTCATTCTATCAGAACTCATCAGAGAGGAGTTTGAAATACTTGGGCGCTAACAATCAATTTTCTTCAAGAGTCAGCCATTACCTCTTTGTCCAGTGGCAGCAATGTAAATTGTGAATTGTGTTCTTCCTTTTATTGTAAAAGCCATATTTTGCTTTTTTCCCTTTTGTGAATTTCCACCCATTTTCCCTGTACCTTCTTCGAAATATAATATAATTCACCTCAAAAAGCAAATAAAGTTTTTCCTTAAACTAATCTTATAACATTTGTTGTGTTTTTTCAAGGATCGCAGCTGCCGTGCTTCAAGTCTGGTGCAGCCACAGTACAGAATCTTAAGAACCGGTTCCATATGAGTTTGACAGAAGAGCAGTTGCAACTACTCGTGGACAATCTGGTTGAATCTAGTATCCACTCGCTCAGCACCAAACTCTACGATGGCTTCCAGTACTTCACCAACGGCATCCTCTGAGCTCAGGTAGACTGGCGCCTTGTACAAAACTTATGTACACTTTTGAATATAGATGTCTCGAATATTAGGGTTGCGCAAGAAACACTTTTTCAATTCAATACAAGAATCCGAAAAAAAAAATGTCTAGACAACTTTCTATGAAAGTTACAAAAATGTAAATTATGTTTACTAAAGTGAATTTATAGTTTAGAGTGATAAAGTCCCTTTTGACATTGTGGCTGGCGCTTGTTCTTGCTTATTTTCAGCTCATTGTGGTATGATTATAAATAATAAATCCTCTGGTTTGTTAATTTTTTTAGGGCAGCTTTCCCATTTTTATTTCAAATTTCTCGAATTTTTGAGATTCATCCTTGACTTTCGAAACGAGATCAAGATTTTTTTTTATTCTCGTCTGATCGAGATATTTTCATGTCTGGCACATCCATATTGAAAATATTTATATATATACATTTTTTAAAATTTGAATCTTCATTTTATATGCAAAAGTCAAATTTGACAAATCTTGGTAAATATTTTTTTTTTAGTTTTTTTTAGAGTTGTTGGATCGAATCCACTATTTTATGAATCTCGAATTTTGGAAAAAAAATTATGAACAAAAGAGCAAATATAAATATAATAAAATAATTTAATATAATGATAGAAAATACAAATAGTAACTAAATATTAACATTATTTCCTATAATCCATTCATTATTACATTCACATGTTCAATCAGGTGTTAAATTACTGGTCTGAGGCCTGGTTGTTGAGTTCAGCTTATAATTATAATTACTTCTGAACCACCAATACATGGTATTTGAGCTCTAAAACAAATTTCGCTTAAAAATTTGAAATATATATATATATTTTTAAGGATTTGAGTTTCTAATTTTGAATATCCTTAAGGATTAAATGCTTGTTATATTTCATAGGCCTTATAGGATCAATTGCACATGCACATACCAACATATGTACAGTATACATGGGACTTCTGTATGATTTTGTTCAAATATGACATAAAATATTTAAAATTTAGTATATTTTAGCCAAGTATAAAAGTTAACTTACGAATTACGTTAGTTATAAGATAAAGTATATTTATTTTGAATATTCAGAAATGCATTGAAAGGGTATTTATTTAACTCGGCAGTAAATTATTTTATGTTGGCCATGCTGATTTTGGAAACTAATTAAATTGAGATGGACGCTCGAACATAGTAATGTGTTTAGTTAAATATTTTTAGTATTAGTGTGCTTGCATTTAATCATTGAATACTAAATGTTAACATTCTTTTTATGATCCATTCATACATTCATAGTTTTCTCTTGAGAATTTTAAGTCTTGAATTGGAAATTTTCTTAAATCCTTGATTCTCTAATATCCTTAAGGATTCAAGAGTTCCATCCTTATTTCTTTGTTTTAGTTTTAACTTGAGACGAGTTAAATTCACTTTCATTATTGAATTTTATTTTTTAAATTTTCTCTCTTACTACACATGAAGGCTATACACATTTAACTAAATTAATTAATTAATTATGTATTCCTATTTGTAGCCTATGGTTGTCTTTATTTCCAATCCAGCATTTCACTTTATGTTTGTTTTTGTTTGTTTCGGCCACCGGCTTACTAAGTCTGTTAGGGCCTACACCTGAGTAGCAGGGCTGCCACCTATAGGTCCTCAGATAGACCTTCTCTTGGTGGTAACTTTCTCTAACTGAGTCTATGTGCCAGTTTTAGATTAGATTAGGATTCGTAATATCGTGGATTCGACCCAGCTCTAAGTTATTTTGATCTTTTTTTATGATAATAAATAAATAGATAATATTCTCAAGATTGAATTTGAATGACTTAACATTTTTATTTTTCAGGAATCAGACTAAAAAAAATTGTGCAAGAAAGAAAGAAAAATCCAGTGAATGCCTGCCACGCTATGGTAAAAAAAAAATCAAACTACAGTTGAACCTCATGAAACTTCCATGCAGAACTCGTCTCTATATCCTCTACAAGTGTTCCTTTTTCGTTTTGATGTGCAGTCGTTTGATTTGCTTTTCCGCGAGTGTCTAGTTCTGACATTTAAATAAAATAAGATAAAAACATTCGTGATTGAATGGAAGATCATTACACTGTGGTTTTCGCAGTCCTTGTAGAATATTGACAATTTAGAAAAAGAAAACTACGCTCTTTTTCACTCGCATTGTCCATCGCTGACAAGTGAAAATAAAAAAATAATGCTCATTCATCTAGTTTTTGTTTTGAACTATTAAATAAAAATTGGTACTTTTATATTTTTAATAATTTTTAAGTGTTACATTTACAAGACTTACTGTTTCATAATCTTGTCTGCATACCCAAATTTATTGTGTGTTTTCTATATAAAAAAATATTCTGTGTTATATAAAAAAAGATCTATGATGGAATATATGACCTGCATATATAGATTAGTATTTTATATTTATTAATGAAGTTTAGAAGTTGCATTAGCAATGCAATTTGTTGTGGTGGAAATTATGTACATTTAAAAGAGAGAAAAAATATTTGCTTGACGTCCATTTTATAAATCTAGGATTTGGAATCATTCATTATAAATACCTAGCTTGTCCTTTTTGTATGTTATTCTTTCATGAATAAGTATTTTATTTTCCAAATATTTTATGGATATAATATGTTCAATTCATTTTCAAATCTTTCTTATCTATGAATTGATAGTGTAACTAGCAATATTGTAGAAATAGTAATATATATTATGAATTCGTTTTAAAAGAGTTTCTCATAAAAGGTCATAACTTTAACGGTATTTATCTTATTAACATTATTAAAAGGTATAGTTAGCGGTTATTAAGGACAATGGCTGCTTGTTTACCAGAAAAAAACTGTGAGTCCTTAACTGAGCATGGGTACTATCAGAAGGGTGTCTGTGCTTTGAGCGAATCTTTGTTTTAGTTTTCATAGTTCTTACAATCTTCTTTTGGCCTTATATTTTTTTCTGGTAATTTTGTGGACCTCGCTCACTAATATTCCTTTAATTTTAATCGAATTCAGCTATTTGGTGTCTTATTTTTCTCTTGTTTATACCATAATTCAACTTTGATAGTAAGATTGATTTTGGTTTTACTATTCCCATGTGGAGATAAATTATGCAGCTTATTTTTGAAAGAAATAATATATCTATATTTTTAATGTTTACTTTAATTCGTATAAAATGATGGCATGTAACAAAATTACTGTTGTGAGTCAAATTACACATTTTGTAAGACTGATAGTCTCCATGAAACACCATAATAGAATCTGACGGTGTCTAGCTTACATTATTCCCGATTTGTCTGTTTCCCGTTTCCCTCTTTAATGTAGGATATTTATTAGTTGGATATTTAGTGAAATTTCTTTACTCTATCATTCTATATTATGTGCGAATATAAAATTGCGATAAGAATAAAAGACAGAGCCTCTAAACTTATTCATAAGCATGCTTAGCCCAAAACACTTGTGTGCGCATACTGTGAACTTACTGGTAACACGGTTTGGCCCAAAACACTTGTGTGCGCAGACTGTGAACTTACTGGTAAGCACAGTTTGCCCAAAACACTTGTGTGCGCAGACTGTGAACTTACTGGTAAGCACAGTTTGCCCAAAACACTTGTGTGCGCAGACTGTAAACTTATTCATAAGCATGCTTAGCCCAAAACACTTGTGTGCGCAGACTGTAAACTTATTCATAAGCATGCTTAGCCCAAAACACTTGTGTGCGCATACTGTGAACTTACTGGTAAGCACGGTTTGCCCAAAACACTTGTGTGCGCAGACTGTGACTTACTGGTAAGCACGGTTGGCCAAAACACTTGTGTGCGCAGACTGTGAACTTACTGGTAAGCACAGTTGGCCCAAAACACTTGTGTGTGCAGACTGTGAACTTACTGGTAATCACGGTTGGCCCAAAACACTTGTGTGCACATACTGTGAACTTACTGGTAAGCACAGTTGGCCCAAAACACTTGTGTACGCAGACTGTGAACTTACTGGTAAGCACAGTTGGCCCAAAACACTTTGTGGCAGACTGAACTTATGGTAAGCACAGTTTGCCAAAACACTTGTGTGCGCAGACTGTGAATTGGAACTTACTGGTAATCACGGTTGGCCCAAAACACTTGTGTGCACATACTGTGAACTTACTGGTAAGCACAGTTGGCCCAAAAACTTGTGTGCGCATACTGTGAACTTACTGGTAGTTTGGTTGACCCAAAACACTTGTGTGCGCAGACTGTGAACTTAGTGCTAAGCATGGTTGACCCAACACAATCATCTTAAAAAACTTCATTCTTGGAGATAAGATTTTTGGCCTGAATTTAATTTTTATTTGTTGCTAACCATTGTAATTGTAAGAGAGTGTTATTTTTATTTTCTTGCAGGCTTCTTTCTTTTTAAGGATGGATCCTTTCGAGTCTATTGAATCCTAAAGGATAGTGACATATATAGAGAAATATTTTCAACTATTTAATAAGAATTTTTTTTTTAATTTTGATGCTTATTGTTTGTTCAGTTCAAAGTAATTACAGGACAAACCAACAACCAGATCCAAGATCAGTAATTTACCTTTTAACTTAATGTATGAATACATCAAAACAAACAAAAGCTAGGATTTGGTTACTACTGTCCACCTTTGGGGTCTATAGGTCAAAGTTCCTGTCCACAGATCCAGAGGTCCCGGGTTTGATCCCCGATGTTTTCAGATTTCTCTGTGAAGTAGTGGGCTAGGAACGAGGTCAATTTCAGCCCTGTGAAGACAATTGAGGAGCTACTTGAATAAAGAAGTAGCGACTCTGGTCTAGAAAACTGAGGTTAATGGCCAGTGAGTTTGTTGTGCTAACAACATGACACCCTCTATCCACACATGTTGGAACTATTATCTCCAACATACGACAGTTGCCGCTCGGTTGGTATAGCTTGCTTGCGGGCTGATGACATTGAGCTTTTGTTGTTGCTGTTATTATTGGTTTTTTCTATAGAAACTTTGGAGATAATGTAAATAAAATCAAAATTGAAAGGAAAATCATACCAATGTGCCAAAGTTAAACCTCCTCTCATGTTTACTATATTTTTTTAGATTTAGGCTCGGTTCTGAAAAAATGTATTTGGCCAGTCTCTGCTTAAAGTTCTTATCATAATTTTGTATTAATCCCGGCCATTTGGCTCTTTATTCATATTTTACATTAAGTGATAGATATGAAGATTTTTCATGTGTGTGTGTGTGTGTATATATTATATCTGGAAAATGGAAAAGTTTTTGCATCACAAAAAATATGTATGTTATCATCTTCATTAAACTTTTTAATAACATGTACATGTTTGGGTTTGATTTTTCAATGGTCGCCTTGTACCTTAATAAGGGTTGATATTAGAGTGGAGTGTGTAGTCAATTTTTAGTTGAGTCTAGATTGAATGGAAACGGGAGTACTATTCAAGTTTGATTAATAGAATTATTTGTGTTAAGAATAAACATTTTTAAGAATTATAATTTTTTGTTAAAAAAATAAAAGAAAGCTTTGATCACACAAATTCAGATTTTTAACTTTTTTTAATTACACGTGGAAATGAAACACCCTGAAATAATGAAACGCATGAAACTTCCCTTCTCGTGCCAGGCGCTTTCTTGAATGCCTTTATGAAATAACGAACTATAACATTACATTTAAATAACAGACCTTTTAGGTTCCTTCCACCTTACTGATTCTTAGAAATTAAACATTTTGTAAACAATCACTTGTTATTTATTTAAGCTTTGTTCTAGAAAAAGAATTAACGCTTATTAAAATTGAGCTCAAAGTTGCCTTGCTTGCGAGCAAGTTGTATCTCGAGTGCCACGGTGCCTTGCAAGTCCCCAGCCTCCTGGAGCGGCGCAGCCGTGGTGACCAATTTAGGAACCCAAGAGCTGTGCCCGACAACTGTGCCGTGACCATCCAAATAGAAAGGGGTGGGGAGGGATCGCAATGGCACCGCTAGATAGGAAGTGTTTTAGGGGTAATCTACCCGCATTTGCATTAGAAGGAGAATGGAAAACTATTTAGGAAAAAAAAACACTTTCAGTAGACTCAATCGGGATTCGCCCCTTGTCTCCTTGTCATCGGCAGGCCAACATGAGTGACTGACATCTTTGACTCTTTGGCAACTGAAACAGATTTCTAACTGAATTAAATATAGTTTTAATAGGAATATATCTTTTAGTCAAACAAAAGGAAATATTAATGGATTCTGTTAGCTATGAAGTAATATCCTAAAATTAATTAAAATTAATCTCACAATTTTCAAGATAGAGCACATCAAACACAATACCATCCTGGTCTAGAACGTATCAACACCATCCTTAAAAGTGGTTACAAATTTCTAACCAGTTTCACCCAGACCCAAAACCTTCTTAGTTCACCCCCAAGAGTCACTTTCAAAAGGCCACCCAATCTCCACAATATTCTAGTCCATCCCAAACTTCCTGACCCCAAGAGAATCTGAGAAGAAAAACCAACTACCAAAGGTTCATACACCTGCGGTAGCACCCGTTGCAGCACAACAGCAAAGTAACCAAATTGGAATACAAAATCCCTGGTCATTACAATTGCAAAATAAATAACTTGATATATCATCTACAGTGCAAATCATGCGAATCATGCCTTACTACAGGTTCTCTCAGACAGCGAATGAACAATTATCGTTTTGACACAAACTACAAAGATCCGGACAAGGCTGTACCCATCCATGCTGGTACCCACAACCAGGACTTACAAACCTGCTACACCACCAACATATTAAGAGCATTTCCCAAACAGTGTAACATATTATATTATTATTATTATTATTATTATTATTTAGCACCGCGTCTTACTACCCGTTCGGGCTATACGCCTAAGTACAAATTACGCTAATGGATTAGGAATTGGGAGGGCTGAATTTAGAGGAAGTGAACCCGCATTTGCGTGGAGGGAGAGTGGAAAACCATTTAGGAAACCCCCCCCCCCAGTTCACCCTACCGAGATTCGAACTCGATCTCCCCGTCCTCAGCGGTCGAGCTCAACACGACTAGCGCGTTAGCCAACTACGCCACCGAGGCGGGTAACAGTGTAACAGTTCTCAACTTTGACAGTGGGAACTGGCCCACCAATGGATTACCACCAGGCCTCAACAGAAGATAGTTTCTTTCTTTCTATTAAATTATCATTTTTCAAATTATTCTTATTACTATTTATTATTATTATTTTAAAATATAATTTTTATTATTTTCATTATTATTATATATTTTCTTATTTATTATTATTATTATTAAATAGGTCTATATAAATACTAACCATAGCCAAGGAATTTCTTTACTCCCAAAAACAGTTGGCACAATGTGTTTCTAACAGTTTTTCTTTAAATTCAAAATGGAGTAATCCAGTGTTTGTGTTATTTGTTCTCTCTTCTTTGTGTTTGATAAAGGCAACAACGCCGAACTATTATTCTATTTTGTTAAAATGTGTGTGTGACTACTTTTACTATAGAAGACAGAAGAAAGGAAGAAGATGTCACCTTTGTGCATTGGATTCTTCCCACATTTTTCCTCTTTTCCTAGGTGGGCTTTCTTCATCAAATTTACTGTTAGTAGTTAATTTTTCCTTTTTCTTTAGTTATGTCATTTTCCTTTACTATAAAACAAGGGAGAGTACTCATAGTTTTTGAGTTTTGTATAAAACACATTTAGTTTGAACAGCTACAAAACTTGACCCAAACTCAATTTTAAATTATTCCAATGTCCTTAGTTGATATGTACACGGAAAAGTCATTGCAACTTTCAAATTATTGTTAACTAGCAGAAGTACCCGGCGTTGCCGGTGGTAATCACCCAGCGGATTGCGTGGTTACACCTGGCAATACTTCTCTTTGCTTCAAATAGAGAGAGAAAAAAATCTATTGATTTTATTTCTTCTGACCCAGTTTTTTTTAAAATTAATTTAGTGACAATCTAATCCAAATTTTAAAATTTCCACTTCTAGGTGTACATGTTTGTGTACAGATACTAATAATTTTTTTTTTATATTTCTGCTCTCTGAGTATGATAGATACTGTGCAACCCTTATGAGAAACAGATACACAAACTCTACATTTTACTAATTTATATTAAGTGCGTATAACCCGAACGGTAGTAAGACGCGGTGATAATAATAATAATAATACTAATTTATATGATATTTAGGGGTGTGCGAAGTTCACTTTTTCAATTCGAAGCGAACTAGAATAGAATATACATTTAACTCCCAAACTATCTGCGGTAATGGAAGGGTTAAGTGCGGCCGATAACTCGAAACCGCTAATAATTTGCATATTTAGTAAAATAAGAGATCGTAGCACATTAAATTCAAACTAGTACTCACCTATCGTGACTGGGTCTATGAACAAATCATTATATTTCACACACTAAGATAATAAAAAAACCCATTTCAAATCAATGTACAGTACATTATTATTATTATTATTATTATTAGCACGGCGTCTTACTACCCGTTCGGGTTATACGCACTTACGCTAATGTGCAATGGTAGGGTGATTGTGAGATGAAATGGAGGACCTACAGTTTAACGTGGGATACGAACCACGGTGGAGGCCTGGCATTCCTCACATTCAAATGTACAGTACAGTATACTCCAAATGGACACATCAATTAAAAAAGTTTGTATTAGTCTTCTGCTTAATTGCACGGCTTCCTTATCCCACTATGTATTTTCCGTAACATAAGCTTGTCGGATAGGAGCGTGTCATCTTTCTGTTCCGGATAATTAAGCAGGTACAGTACATCCCAAAAGGCCTCCTCCCCCCTTACATAATTTTTTTTTTTTTGCCTCAACGTGGTAATTTTCAAAAAAACTTGTTCCCTGCTGTTGGCGATGTCACTGTTAAGCCTCACAGTGGATAATCCTCCCGCAGATAGTCAGGAGTTTACTGTAAATAGAATATTCTCGAAGCCAAATCAGAGTTCGAATATTTTTTGTTTTTACGATTTGAAAAATATTATATTGTCATTATTTATATATAAAGCTTTATCCACTAAAACTTTATCCAATAAAACTTTATCCACTAAAACTTTATCCACTAAAACTACTTGTCATCACATTATTATTATTATTTCGTCCTGTGCTCGGGCTCTCACTCATATTTAAGGTAAAGTCTGTGGTGGACTTGAGGAAATCGTCTGCTACATATTAGTCCTCAACTAAGATCAAGAGCCACCTTCGACTTTTAAGAGCTTTATGCTGTCAATAGTACAATGACAATGTACGAATGCGCATATCATGATGGATTAAATAGCCATGCTATATTTGTTAATTACGATTGTAGCTGCATTTAAATATATTTTGACTCCTGGATAGCTCAGTGGTGAGAACATCGGCATATTAAGCCAAAGGTTTTGGGTTCTATTCCAGGTTTCAGGTGTCATTTTTCAATTTAAAGAATATATTTAGATGCATTTACAAATATAATAGCTTGGTTACTTAATCCATAATATTTTATGTTTGTGTTTGTTTTATACCACCAAATCTTGCTTGCTACTCCTTTCGATCTATCAGAATATTTATTTTGATACTTGGAAGTTAAGAGGAAATGTACCGACATTTGTTTCAAGGTAGAGCGGTAAATAATTTAGAGCAAATCTCCTGGGCCACATTTGATGCAGTGTTATTTTCTTGAACTACTAGAAACAATATAGTGCAATTGCCGCACAGTGATAGGTTTTATACAGGGCAATTAAAAATGTCACCAGATCTACTTTTATGTATTCATATGTCAAACTGTTGTCACTTTTGGCTCCGTACCAGTGCCGGTAATTTAATTGCTAAAATTTTACCATTGTTGACAGCAGATGAAATGTGTCTAGTAACAAAAAAAAAAAAGGGTTGTGCATCGGAACCTCGTTTATCTGCCCTAACTGGGACCGGGTATCGTCTGGATTAACGAAAATCTGTATGGTTCCAAAATTAAAGGGAAAATACACTAAAACCATCTATGTTACTACAACTTACCATTTATTTTCACAGTAAGAAATTATAAAACCATTGAAACATTTGTTTTTGCTGTGCCAATTTTGAATGCCCTTTACAAGAAAAATTAATGTAAAATTTCAGTTCGGATGGACCGAAAATCCGAATCAATGAGGGCCATATAAACGAGATTCCACTGTAATTAATTCAAGACTAACTTTAAAGCTATAAATTATAATGGTGGGCACGGGGGTGTAATGGATAGAAGGATCATAATAAAAAACACGATTTTTTTTTCCACAATATTTATTCCAGTTTTATAATCTGACAACTTAATACTTTTTTTTTTCCTTTTTTTTTTCTTAACTAGTGTGGCATATCAACCTCTCACAGCCCCGAACTAATGTTGCCTTGACTTTTTTTATTTATTTATTCAGCTCATATTTTTTATGATCAATCCCAGCAGATTCACAAACATAACATTTAAAAAAAAAACGAAAAAAAAATTGTTCAGGTCACAGTAAACTTGGTCTTAAAATAAACAATGAAACAATAACATGTTGGGGGAGGGGGAACATAGAATGTGACAAATGTTTCTGCGATTTATTCAATAATTGATACACTTTCGATTGCTTCTCTTCTTCTTTAAAGGAAGTCACATATCTACACCATTCATGCTAACAACGAGCTCCAAATTGACTTAACAGAAGCAACGGAAATATAATTATTACCAAAGAAATGCAAGGAACGTTTTCAAATCTTAAGAGATATTTTGTTTTTAGCGTCATACTATTCATTCTGGATACACACATATGTACTAGCTACGATAATGTGTTAATGATGAGAAGGTTACATTTAGAAGAATTGTACCCACATATGCAAGGAGGGAGAGTGGAAAAACGTTTAGGGGGGAACCACCCTTGGTACATCTGACCGGGACTCGAACCCCAATTTCCCCATCATCGGCAGTCCAGTATATTGTGAGAGTAACGCCTTACACCGTTATACCACCGAAGCGTGTCTTGGAGATCTAATCTATAGCAGCGGTGCCCTCCCGGGAACACGTTATTACAGGTGTAGAACTCTTAAAACAATGAGTCGCTATGGCGGAATAGGGCATAGAAAGAGATTCAAACAATAATCAGGGAAACCCCCTAAATAACTTAAATGTTAAAAAAAAGCTACCAGGAAAGTCATCAACACCCTATCCTCTAATATTCAGTGAGGGGTAGGGTGGGATGTTTTGACGCAAAATTGATTCTCCTCGCACAATACTTATCTATTTTTATTTTTATTTTAGGTGTCATTGTTATTAGAAATGTAATAAACATTCTCGAGTTTAGGAAGCCACGATGCCAACATTTTACATCCCCATTTACAATGCAGCTATGATTCAGTTTAGTTATATTTATTAAAAATAACTGGTAAACTTTTGATTTTCAATATACACTAAACTCCAAAAGGTAGTTATGGCAGTAACGACACATTTGAATTAAACGATGACCTCTTTAACATCATAGGCTTTTTTTTTTATGCATTATTATATACTTTGTTTTTAATATGTATCTAAAATCATGATGCATTTTATTTTTATTCATAAAAATGTACAAGAATCTATTAACAAATTATGTGAACTATTGTAATCAATAAAAATAAGTTATGTGTATCATTTAATTAAATCGATGATTGTTGAAATAAGTTAAGTCCAAATACCCGCTTCAGTGGACGATAGCCGATTGGTCTAAGGCATCACTCTTGCGTTGGACTGGCCTGCTGATGACAAGGAGATAGTGGGTTCGAATCCTTGTTGGGTCCACTGAGGGTAGTTTTCCCTAAATGGTTTCTCAATCTCCTTCCACACAAATACGGGTAGATTTAGTATAAAATTCTTCCTTCCTCATCCCTACCCCATTAGAGTAGTTATCATACATGCATATAACCTGAACAGGTAATAAGACACGATGATAAAAATAATTAAGTCTAAATTTTGGTTATTCTAAGGTTAAAGTGACCTCCTCTGTGATCTAGTGATCAGAGGTCCCTGGTTTGAACCTCAACACTTCCAGAATTTTTCTGTAACATAACGGGTGTGGGTAGAAGTCAAACTCAGCCTCCTGAGGACAATTGAGGAGCTACTTGAGTAAATAAGTAGCAGATACGGTCTAGAAAACTGAGATTAATAGACTAAGGGTTTGTTGTGCTGACCACATGATTCTCTCTATCCACAAATGTTGGCACTATCATCGCTAAAGGTGGCATCCTCTCTCTCAATTGGTATAGCTCGCTTGCAGGCCAACGCCATGGAGGATTTTTTTTAAAGGGTTAAAGTTAATTTAAGGTGTATTAAATGCATTCTTTCATTTTATGTTGAAAGTAACATTGTCGAGAACGCTTGTGTGCTAGAAACAAAATTAATTTTCGCCGAGAGCTGAATGGAACCCTGCTTTTCTCAAAACTGTTAAAGGTCAACTGTGCACCTCTCGGCAATCATTGATTTAATTCCTAAACAAAACCTAGTTTTGGGCATAAATTAATGTTTAGAGCATATAAAAAGTTTACTATGAACGCTTCAGAAGGTTTTCTGTTTCGGTTCGCTCCTTGCATTCATTTTCAAGTATTTTGTTTAAAAGAATAACAGCAGATTCACTTGTTTGATAGTTTTTGGGGGAGAATGAACGAATTATGATTAGAAACTAATAAAATCAATAATTAGTACTAACAAGTTCAAGCAATCAGTATGGATATTTAACACACATATATGTATAGCAATATATATTATTACAATTATGTTATCGAAGTAAGGTATAGTAAGTATTATTTGTACTCTTTGCCAACTTTTGAGTTCATACCATGGCATAAAGAAACACTGGAAGAAACAATTAAAAATTATTCAATAATTATCACTGGTTTTTTTTTTTGTTTTTGTTTTTTGCACAGTTTGCTTTAAAGTTAATAAAAACCCAGCAACACACAATTTATCTTTTACTCGTTGGGTTCAAAATTTAAAAAAACCAGCAACACACATTTATCTTTTACCCGTTGGGTTCAAAATTTAAAAAAACCAGCAACACACAATTTATCTTTTACTCGTTGGGTTCAAAATTTTAAAAAACCAGCAACACACAATTTATCTTTTACTCGTTGGGTTCAAAATTTTAATTGAAAACGATGCTTCTCTAAAATATCATAGGTCTGCAATTTTAAAAATTTTGACCATTTCCCCCTATGAATTATTCTATTGAGCATACCCACTGGTGGGCATGAGAAGCTAAGGTATCAACATAATTTGACGTTGACAGGGAAGTAGAAGTTTGAATATTGAGTGTTTTTTTTCTTTTTTTGAATGGGTTTCTATTTTCCCTTTCACACAAATGCGAGTGAATATCCTCCAAAACTCTTAACTTCATCAATTCTTCTTCCACCCCATTGGAAGTGGATAGTCCGAAAGCCTTGTAAAATATAGATCAAAAATAAATAAATAACTAAACGAACTACAAACAATTTTGTTTAAGGCACAAGTAAATGTTTGTCCTTCATTATAAATCAGCTCTAAGAAGAGTAATATGCTAATACAGTTCATTGTGTTTGGAATCGTATTTGATTCATAAACGTGTACCTTCTAGAAATGTAATTATGTTGAATTTTAAATTTACAGAAAAAAAATTATGTAAAAAATATGACTTAAAGCAGTTTTATTCATTATTAAACTTGTGACTATAATAACTGACTGTATTCATCACTTAGCAATATATATATAAACAATTTATCTTCAACCTAGTCTACAATTTATTATTTTATAACTTTATTACTATATGTTTTTATATCATACATATGGAAATAATCAATTTTTACTTATTTAGAAAGTTGCTCTGAATTCACTAATTGATTTGTGTTTCACTTGATTTAAAGTGATAATAAAAATGGATGGGTATAAAATATAGTCGCGACACTCAATGAATGTTAAATTAGTATTACAAAGTAAAAGTTTGAATTAAAAATGAATGATGAATTAATTTGGTGCAATTAAAACACAATTGCATGTAATGGACACATTTTGTTTAAATCCTAATACTTTTCAATACATTAAGCCACACATGGAAGAAGGTACAATAAAGATAGATTGGAACAAACAAAATAAGAGAGATGTTTTCAATATATTAACTAACATTCGTGTTTAGTTTAAAGTCTAAATAAAAATCCAAAACGAAGTGGTTTTCGCAGACCTATGATGAGTGCGGAAGCCAAACTTATCCCTAAATATAGCACTTTGGCTATATTTTTTTTTATAAAATAAATATAATCTCGTAGCTCTATACAAATTCTATTTTTCCACTTTTCAATTTTTAAACTTTCTGAAACTCTATATGTACAGTTCTATATCTACAAAACAACTTTAATGTAAATGTATTAAAAACATTACAACAAAAATAGACCAACAAATTCTCTTTTTTTTCCCCTCAAAAAAAAAAGTACAATTAACTGTAGTTTCTTGAAGACTATAATTGTCTACAAACCTACAATATATAAAATATTTGCATTTAAAATTAAAAAAACAAACATACATACACACATGCTCAATAACCTTTTTGCCCCCCTCAAATTGTAAATGCCTGGAATATTTCAAACATGTACGATTAGGTTACATCAATTACCAGTAATTCAATAAAATTGCCTATAATTTAGATAATACCATTAAAACAGATTAATTTTTTTAAGTGTTTCCAAATGCAGTTACTTCTAAAATCTACAGCAGTTAAGTAATGTATTTTTGTCATCAATGATACTGTCCGGCATCATTTATGAACGCCTTGTTATATTGTAAAGGTCGCCACCTTCCTGACGATAAAAATCCTCACATTGCGTTATTTATTATTAAATTGGTGTTCTGACTTAAAAAAAAATAAAATGAATCGCCAAATAACTCTGTTGTTATCATAACAATATTTGACTGCAATTGTTTAAGGAAAGGCTATATCAAGTTTCCTAAACCCTTCACTTTAATCACAGATATGTGTCAATTTGCATAGAAAATGTGGTTTAAAATCAGTTAATTTGTCATTTTAAAATGTTATTTTTAAAAAAATTTATTCAACACAAAATGGGAGTGTTATTGGCATCTTTCATCTTAATTTTAGAGTGAGCCATATTTTGACATAACAAATGATTGTTTTAATATTGCGAGACACATGAACATCCAGCAATGAGATTCAACGCTTCAGAAGGCGGACCAGTTAAAACAAATATCTAGAACATTTTGTGAGTCAATGTATGAGGGTTTTAACGTTTATCGGCAGATGATGGGTTTTCAGGTACAAGAGTTGGAGACTAAGGGATTGGCTACAAAGGTAGATAAAAAGGAATTTATATAATTTCCGCCAAAGATTAAACACACATTATATAAATTGGGAACAAAAATTAGATAAGCAAAGGGGATTATTTAAAAAAAAAATTATACACAATTATTGTTGCCTCATTGAAACTACGTCCCAGATCTCAGTGTAGCCGTAAATTTTTAACTTTCAATGTTAAAAATAACGTTTATGAGATATATGTTATAAGGAAAAACAATCTAAAAAACAAAACTATGAGACATGCAGTTCAATAGTACCACAACAACATTATAAAAATACAAAAAAAAAGTTGTTTTTGTAATATGAACTTTATTTGACAATTCACAGGTATTGTTACTAAGAAGCAATACATAACAAAACCTTCATAAATAAAAGAAAACTACATTCTATACATAAAAAACTTTTTTTAATGTAAATATATTTTTAAAACTGTACAAAATTTATTCAAATGAAAAAAAAAATTATATATTTTTTGACCCGTTTCTATGAAAAAATTGCACAGTCAATAATTCAATTTACATAATAAAGACATTTATGGGGACGTAGATTAAAAATAATATAACTAAAAAAAAACAGTATGGCACACTGCAACATGCAACTGCCACCATGCCAGCAAACAATGCTGCCAACATTTCCCTTGTCGGAATCCAACAAACGATCAGAGAATATGTTCTCGCCAGTAATGGACTGTTCAACAAAAATAGAAAATACATCAAATTTTTTTTTTTTTTTTTATTAGCACGGTTTACTACCTGGTTATACCTACATCAATTTAGCTTCTGTGTTTTATATTGGAATTACTTAAATGGGATTTTTTTTTGCAAGAAATGGGTGTTTTGAGGTCAATTTTATTCAGGAGGTTCAAAACAATGGTAACATAAATTTAATAAATACCTGGGAAGAAAATACATAGCTGAATGTAAATAAAAACATTTTATACATTCCCTTTCAATAAGCAAAATGTTAATTTCTTTGAAAATATTATAAGCTTGGAAAAAAAAACCAGTCTTAGCCACGCAAAATATAAAATTAAAAAATTAATTTTAATTAAAAAATGTCAATTCCTGAGGGCGTAGAAAAGAAAAATTGTAAAGGAGCTATATGCTATTTTTAAAACTATTTATCTCGTAACGGTCTTAATTTTTTGAGCTGAACTTTCTTCCAACAAATATATTTGATCAGTCATGTAAAAATGATTAAAAGTAATCTTAACTACTTTTTGTTGTTGTTGTTGACAAACCATATCCTGATCTATCCTAATAAAAAAATTAGTCATATTTTTTATGTAGGTGTTTGTAATGAAACTACAAATAGTAGTCTTCTTGATGTCAAATATTAATTTTGTAAGGTTATGTACTCGACTATGATTTTGGAGTCCCTGGGTTCGATCACCAGTGTACATTAGGAAGTGAGAGTAATTTTTACAACAATGTGGTTTCTTTAAAATCCCACTATTCTTCTGTCTCCTTTAGAATAGTCAACTAAAACTATATTTTAACTAGTCATACATTTTATTTATATTTTACAGCGATTTGTTATGAAATTTAACATTTTGCAATTTTCTTAGTGAAGTGTTAAAGGAATAAAAAAAAGGGGCTTTTTTGAGGGAAATAATAAAATGGAAGAACACAAGAACTTTATGTACTATCAGAATTATAATGTATAATTTTAGAAAAATTGTTTTATATAATGTAATTTAAATTAAACTTGGAAACCTAATCGATTACTGGCAATGAACTTCTTTATCTCTAAGGCCCCCCCATGATACAATTTACACAGCTCTGCATCAAAACACCTTTTCTTATGGCAGTGAGAAATGTCTTTAAAAGTGGTCCGAAAGTTTTTCTTCAACACATCCTTACTATATAGTTATAACTATTATTGGCCAGATAATTTTTCGAACCACTTTTATTTTGTTAAAATGGCAGTACAGTAGGCCTAATATATTTTTTAATGTTGGCAGTTTGCAAAGCTTGGATGCAATTATGTATTTTATATAAATATCATTATTAATAATAATTTATTACTATTACCTGGCAAAGAGATTGACGATAGAAATTTGTGCCCTGTCTACAGGTATATTTTATTTGATGAAAAATCACATTGTTTCCTATTTTCTTAAGGCAAATGAAGTTATCGGTGACCTTGACTTTTATAATTAATGTAATATAATGCACATGACAGGCCAGTATTATAATTCACATTATTACTATTGTACAATGAAAGTGTATGAAATTAAACAAAACCATCATTTTACCGTTCAAGTTCAGATTTTTTGCATAATCTACCACAGTTGTCTTGTACGTTGATTAAAAAGAGAATGTAAGCTATAGAGATATTGCCTAAACCCTCAGAGATGTATTTATTTTAGAATTAAAATAGGTTATTTTAATTACTTGGGATTTTTTTTAATTTATTTAGCCGGTCTTACTACCCGTTCGGGTTATACGCTAAAGTACTAATTACGCTAATGGGTTAGGAAATGGGAAGGTTAAATATAGGGGAAGTTAACCCGCATATGCGTGGAGGGAGAGTGGAAAAACCATTTAGGAAAAACCACCTTCAGTTCACCCGACCGAGATTCGAACCTCGATCTCCCCGTCCTCGGCAGTCGAGCTCAACACGACTAGCGCGTTAGCTAACTACGCCACCGAGGCGGGTTTGGGAAAAATAAGTTCAATCAGTTTAAAACCATTTTTTTAGGAGATTTAATGCTAAAAAAAAATAAGGAAAGGTTTCAAAACTTTGTGAAAATGAAGTGAAACAATAAAGTGGCCTAACAGTTAAAACTTGTCAGACAAGAAAGTCAAATGAGTTATGATTTCTGACCGTCAATATTATTATAAAAAACTTTTTTCTGAAGAAAGAGTAAATAAATAAGATGACCTTAAGGCTTACAATCAGTGGAGACTTAAGGTGCTTGGTGAGTGGTGTTAGAAATCCAATATATAGCTTCATATGACAACATGTTTTATTTAACAAATAAAAAAGCTAATATCCAGTCACAAAAAGGGTAGTATGAGCCTTAATATTACTAGTTCAAATAGTTTATCAACTTTTAAATAAATAGGTATATATTGCAATGCCAATGAACTATTAAATATTATTTAAAAAAAAAAAGCACTCATCACTATTTAATTTGTATCCTGTTTCATAAAAATTTAGACAGGCTTTATAAATTTTGTTTTATTTGTCAGTACATTATATTATTATACCCAACAATTTGATAAACGAAAACTATGTTATTTACTGTTCTGGGCTGTCTGTATGTCTAATCTACTTTAAAATTCAACACCAAAATACACATACTGAGTTTAATAAGTTCCCAACACTGCTTCGTTATCCTTGTCAATAGTAATAAAATAATGATCAGCATCCAAATGCAATGTATTTTGTTTAATTTCATATACGATAATAGACATCTTGTTTTTCTCTGGTTCTGCCTACAAACTTGAATCTGAGCGATACAGTTTAGATCACAACAAACAAAAACTTAAACGTAGTTGTAACATTCTGTGTGCGTATGTCCATAGTCCAGCTGCTTTTTTTTTTTTTTTAATCTCACTTTGTCACCAATTACTTGGGTCTGTAATTAGCAGATGAAGCCACAAATAACCAGCTGTGATATCGTGGTTAGATCAAAAGACATAGAATTATTCAAATCCCTTAACGAAGAGATCTTAAATAATGACGATATTTCTTTGCATCAGGTACTGCATTTTTTTTAAAAAAGAAATTAAGATATTAACATATTAAGATATTCATATTTACATCTAAAAAAGAGGTGACAATAATAAAAAAAACGACAAATAATTGTACATAGTTTACCTGGATTCAGTATGGAAAACGTTTTATCTAACCAACTTTATAGTTAGTCGACAATTATTATGTTCTTAGCTATCTATTTATTTTATTGTTATCTACTACTAACACTGTATGACAATAAGGACACAGGCCATAAAGAGTGTGATGAATTAGGAAGTTGTGAGTTGCATAAATATTGTTTTTTATCTGTAATGTGATGGGAGTATATAACCATTTACATACACACATTCGGAAAAAAACAAAACAAATAACTATTAAGTTGTGCAGACAGCTAGCCAAAATATATTGTTGTTAGATTTAATTGTCTGGATTAGGATGGATAGCCAGCACATTTACAGGAGTTATGTATGAGTATAAATTGTTAAGATGAAAAACAAAAACATATTTTTAAAGACGAGCTTTCACTGCCGCAAGCATCTTTTTCAGGTTGAGAAATTAAGCTGTTGTTAATGGTCAGACTGCAAGATTGAATGTCAACCTTGAAGTCCAACCAAAAACAACAGTCTATTCTATTAAATTGAAAAATCTGTCTGTGGCAGCGAAAGTTTGTCTTTAAATACATTCTTTCTTTGTTTTAGTGCAATTTATATTCCAACATTAATGCTTTTCTTTAGGTAAAATAATTTAAATCACTGAAAGCCAGTGGATACTGGCATTATGTGTATGAATCAATATGACCATAAGTAAACCTTGATTTTTTACAGAAAGTCCACTTTCAACCACCAACAATGATTAAAAATCACTAAAATTTGACATTGTATAAATATGCTTTATTTGATTTATTTATTAAAAAGTTATCAAAGGTTTCCAATCATACTTACTTATGGATAATAGTATAATTTATATTTATATTACTGATCAAACAGACTAAGGATATAAATATAATTGTAATATTTTTATTCACACCATTGTGAGTTTCCAGTTTTTCAAATATTGGGCTTGCTACAGAAGTCAAACTGTAATTAAACTTAATATCAAAAGATGAAAACTGTTAAGACAGTAGGTCAACAATTTGTTTTTGGTTTTTCACTTCTAAGACTATAGGTTTTTATATTTTTGGAGAGCTTAAAGAGTAACAAAAAAAAATTGTAAATTGTGAGTGATATAAGCATAGGCCTACTCTACTATATCATCTTCAGTAAAAATGCCATTAAACACTCTCAAATGTGTAACAACTGACAATCTTATGTTTGTTTTTTAATTTACGAGTAGTTAATGGTTCTTATAGTTACCAAACAAGTTATCTGTTTTGTTTTATTTCTGTGAAAAAAAAAGATGAAAGGAGGAATTTAGATAAACGTTAATCATGACTGGCTGTCAGGATTGAAAGGCTAAGAAGCTATCTAATATTTCAATTTCTTACTAAGGGCTAAGAAAAGGGATTCAACGTCTCAGTACAGTTTTATGTATATTCGGCTCTATACTAAAAATAATGACGCACGAGACTTTCACTTGTTCCAAAATCTTACGATATGCAAATATGGCTTCCACTGATAGTGATTGATTTCATGTCACAAGACTTAATGTCGCCTTAAAATGATGCAGATAAATTTGATCCCCCCAACTGCCCCCCCTTTTTTTTATTCAACTATATATATATATATATATTATAAGGAAATCAATGGGGAACAAGATGCCTAAATATTATTTCCCAAAATGAAACCTTTTCTTCTTCTTATAGCGGCAAAAAAAAAGTCTTGGATCACGTGTCAAGTTGAATACATCCATAGCTATACATGAAAGGAAACTTTTTTTTAAATCAAAACTACTGACCAAAATTATTTTATTTTCACTGGGTCACATGCAAAACTGACTTAGAACACATGTTGGTCTTCTTTAAAAAAAAACTCAACTTAAAATTAACCTTAATTATTATTTTGACAAGAAACCTTTGATCCAACGAACCAACAAATTGTTCACACAAATTATTTATAAGTCCATTTAGTTCAGTATCGTAGTACTTAAATAGTTGGGAACTCTTACATAAAAAAAACAGACAAAAGCGGCGCAATAAAATTATATATTACTTTATGGCTGACAATACCATTATTTATATTTTTCCAACCCCTAAAGAATGAAAGCATATAAAATATTATACAGGCATACACCACTTTGCGACAGTTCAATTCACTTTATAGCTTAGCAGGAGGTTTCAAAAGGGTTAAAAATATAAATACATATTTTTCCCCCCCTTGTTCACTTTTTCAAAATATCTGTTGCACACTCATAAGAGTATGTTATTGCATGAGGAAACAATATTAGAAAAACTAAAAAAAAAATTGTTTAAAATAATAAAAATAAGGCTGATTAAAAAAAGCTCTAAACGTCTAGAAATACAATGCCTATCAAACAAATATAATCATTCAGTTTTTTTTAAATAAAGAAAAATCTAGCTGCCCAATAATATAAGGTTTTGTAAAAAATAAAAAAATCTAATACAACAAACCAAAATATGTGATGTGTTTAAGTTTCAAGCAATAAGTTTACCTTTGTCTCTCTTTGTGTCGGCAAATTCACTCACCACAGTGATTAAGCATAAATATGACACAAGTTCAATACAACAAGTCATTCACAAAATATTTAAACCAGTCTCATTTGCGATGAATTTGATTGGTTCAAATAGTGTTACCAGTTACGGGTGTGCGAAGCTTAGAAATTTTCAAGTCAAAGTAGTTGTTTTTTTTAGCACCGCGTCTTACGCTAATGGGTTAGAGACTAGGAAGGTTTCATTTTGAGGAAATGTATCCGCATTTGTGTTGAGGGAGAGTGGAAGACCATTTAGGAAAATCCATCCTCAGTGCACCCGACCGGGATCAAACCCTGATCTTCCCGCCTTCGGCAGTCCAGTCCAACACGAGATTAGCGCGTTAGGCCACGCGGCCACCGAAGCAGGTCCAAGTCAAAGTTGAAGCCCTACTTCCCTTCGTTTCAACTTCGGCAATCACGATAACCTGCAGATCTTTGAAATATTTCTAAGGAAGAATAAAGCTTCAAATAATATAATGGGGGAATTTTATTTTTAATATATCATTAAACATGACATATTTCTACATATAACTAGGTAGCCTACCTGATTCGGTGCCAAAGACGAGGAGATTGGGGTTCAATCCCGGCTGGGCGTACCAAGGGTGGTTTTTCGTAGAGTGCTTTCTACTCTCCTTCCCCAAAAATGTGGGTACAGTTCCTTTAAAATTCAACCTTCCTAATCCCTAACACATTAGTGTAACTAGCACATAGGAGTATCACCTAAATGAGTAGTAAGACACGGTGTTAAAAAACATATACCTAACTTTTTGTATAACAGCTGCTAAAGAGTATTTTAACAACACCCTGCGATTAAATTATATGTATATTGTAAGTATAGATAAAATCAAATATGTAAACATAAAATAATAATATAGTGTGCTTTGGTCTGTTTATTATAAACCTTTCTCTTTAATTAAATACATGTGATGGATAATTTAAAAATTAAATGTAGTATTATGTGACTAAAACATAAAACTTATCTTTTACTTCAGCTTTGAATTTTTTTCGCGTGTTTCTAACTTTGCTTCGACTTTGCTTTGCGTTTAAAAAGTAACCTTCACACACCCCTAAGATAACAGATGCCACAAATGGTGAAAGACAAGAGGAAGTAGGTTACCAATACTTGGTGTGTGCATTCACACTTATATAGCGTCCTTTGGTTATGACGATGATTACTTCAATGGGTAGTTTAATTAAAACAAGATTATAAGTTTATATATCATTGAATAAAAAGCTATACTAAAATTCCTGAACCACATGTTTGATCCTAACATATTTTACATTTCGTTCTAAAGAGCATAATTTCATACAAATAAAACTTGTGTGTAGGCAGGCGAAGTTATTTATATGAGAGAAAATAACTAGGAGATATTTATAATAACACTTTTATTTTTATTTTATCTCGACATGTGGTTTATTTCCGTTATTAGTGTTTTGAAAGAGCCCAATTTTCCCTATTTTGTTGATGTTACAAAAATCAAGTCATGTCCTTTTACCATACCTCTAGTAAACCTGGCATCCACATTTTATGATATAAGTAGATTCACAATATGTCCGGGCAGTGATTTATAGAATAACTTTCATCTTAACTGTCAATAACTATTTTTGACTTTTTCTTGCTACAAAAGCTTGAAGAATTTTTTTGCAGCAAAAATATATCCATTTAAATTTCCACAAAATGGAGGTACAATCGCTCAGTTTGAATCTTGTTACATAAAAGCGTTATTGTTGAAAGGGGCAAGCTACTCTTTTTTAAGATGAGGGTTGTGCAGGAGTGGGTGGTTCTATAAAAGGTAAAATAATCCCAGTAATATTTCTGCTAACCATATTACCTTTAGCACCTTTGACTCCTTAACTAACAAACTTACAATGGTTGATTGTATTTTGTTTTCACTAGTATCATACATATTTAATAGATATATATTTTGTTTTTTTCTTTAACTTTTTTTTTTTTGCTCTTTAGAAAAAAAAATACATGGAAAAAGTGAAGCAATATGTAAAAGCCATAAATGAACTGCCCTGCATGTGTGCAAAAAAGAGAATTGACTTTCAGGTCACACATTAAAAAAAATCACATACTTAAAAAGAAACTTACAACAGTTATGAAGCCACTGAACGTATGATGTAATCAACATAAGTTGGCTACTATTACTTCTTGACTTTTAATTCACAAAGTTCAGATTGATAAGAGGTTGGGGCTAGTTAATACCATTTTAAGAACCCTTAAAAAAAAAAAAATCCAGCACACCGAATATACACTAATATACATTGTTTTGCAAATCACTGGAATTTTTTTTTTGTCAGTTATACATTTACACACTATACTTAACAGTGCCAGAAAACAAAAAAAAGACAGCACCTCTAAAAAATTTTGTTTGTACTTTCAATTGATAAAAAAAAAAAATGTTTGCCAGCGGTAGTGATTATTTCCTTTACATAATTTCTTAGTTAGTAACATGTCCTCTTTCCCCCGCCCCCCCCCTCCCCCCCACGCCTGTGAAAAATTAGCTACCAATTGCGGGAGCACAGCTATCCAATGTTTTGCGTCGTTCCATCTTCCAAGCCTTTTCCCCCGTCTAGGATCACACGCAGCTGAAAAAACCACTTGGCAGTATAAAGTAAAATGTACAAAAAAAGCTTTACAATAATACATACAAAATATGGCGGCCAGGCACCATGGCATGCCTCGTCTCGTCCTAACATTTATTTCATGGGGGGGGGGGGGTTGTTATGGGCAAGTTGGGTAGGACAGAGGGGTAGGGGGTCGTGAGCAATGTAACAAACAAACAAACTGTGATCCAACAAACAATCTTAATCTTTGTGTGCGTGCGGGTAGAGTGAAAAATTACTTGGAAAGCTTTGCAACATTGGGAGCCTCTCGTACAGTCACGTTCAAATAAATTAACAGGTTTTTTAAAAGTTATTAACATAAACTGAGATATTGAGAAAAATTACTTACGATTGAGCATTCAACGTTTTTGCTCTCCAAAACATGTTGAGTATTGAGTAGGATTACATTATCAAACAAACAAAAACTTTTCACAGTTTTTTTTTTTTACATTAAATTGTGTCACAATTTATGTATTATGTTTTTAAAATATGTTTTCAATGAGCTAGATTTAAACATTATTGCTTGTTAAAAAGAAAGTATGATACTAGAGCATTATTACTCTTCTAAGAGTCAGCTAAACAACTGTTAGAATATTTAAGACTTACAACAGCCTGCCTTAAATTACACAGAGCATTTATTCTCAGTCTGCTTTCAACAACAGTTTTCAATTATAGTAACTACAAGCTTCAAAATGTAAAATTCCAAAGTCAAATCTCCTTCGCTTCGACTTCGACATCCACAATAGCCTTCGCATCTTCGAAACTTTTGGCAGAAAGAATACAATTTTGATATATTATGGACATATTTCAACAAATATAATTATTTTTAACAGCTACTAAACTGTATTTTAACAATGACTAGTGATTATATGACATCTTGAACGTAGGCAGAGATAAATTCAAATATGTTAGAATAAAATAATAATATAGTGTGCTTTGTTTTATTTATCAAGATCTTTCTCTTTACCTAGATGCAATTAATGGATTATTTGAAAATTAAAACTATTGTTATGTGACAAAACAAATACCTTATCTTTTACTTAAGCTTCTGACTTTGCCTCGCATATTTCAAGTTTAGCTTCATATTTGCATTTAAAAAGTTATTTTTGTACACCCGTGACCATTTAAAAAAAAAGTATTCTCCTTGCTTCCTATTAACCAATTTATAAGTAGGCTGAGTTATAGTATGATTCCGTTAGAAAGAAACTTATCTACCATCTAGCAGAATGTGCAAAAAGGTTCTTCCTATACAAATCTTACTGTAACATCTTTTTGTTTTAATAATAATTTAGCCTAAACATCTATTTCAAATTTGCCAAAATAAAGTGTAAAACTTGATTGAAAACATTTTTTTTTATCTCTAGTACTTTTTCACAGTCATAACATTTATTATGAATTATTAAGTCCATTTCCACCCACTCAATATTAATTAGAAGAGATATAATTTTTTTACCATATTTGGGTTGAAATACTATAATAGTTTACAAATTCACCAACACTTAAAACCATAACACTTTTACAGAGATGAAAGTTACATTTTGATTTGAAAATGTGAAATGAACCATAATATTTAGAACTTAAAACCTATTAAGTAAGCCCTTAAATTACATGTTTATCACTATAAATAATTTATCTGGATTTCAAGAAGCTCCTATTTGACATCAAAGTGACTAATTTGGCCAGGGCAGCCCTTAGAGATATGCAAATGATGTGGCCTTACAGCGCCCTACTATTTGGGGAGCCCCGTGCCTGCTTAGATGACATAAGGGAAAAACAAGTTGGGGCGGGAAATTTTTGCTTGTGCGTTCTCTGTATAGGCGATCTAGCAAATATTTACAGTGTAAAAACCAATCAAACATAATCATGTGGTACGGTTTATCGAACGAGTGAAGCGAATTCTTTGTTTTAGCTCAAACTATTTGCATTTGTCGGTCTGTGATGGATCCGTCTCACTATAACTTTTTAATGCATTTACCGATTTGCACAATTGTTCTTTGTACCTTTTTACATATCAAGTTTTTTGGGGAAGAAATTAACCCTTATATATATAAAACACACCTTCTTGCATTAATTATTACAAATATTTACCTAATAGGGCATTTCCTGACACTTTATACGGCTGAAAATTGGTATATAGATACAAACTACAGTAATAACACTAAATAAAAAAAACAACTTTTTTTTTAGGGAGAAGGGAGATAACTGGGTGCTTCGCAAACAAAGTTTGCCCAGGCCTGCACATCTATTAAGGGCGGCCCTGAATTTGGCAGAAATTGAAGATGCAGAAACAAATCCTGATTTATCAAATTTTATTTTCATTCTGTTTCCAAATGTAGATGTGGAAAACAAAACACCAGTCGTGTTTTCTTTGTAAAAAAAAAAGTATCAGCCTGGCTCATTCAAAAACAATCCTTACAAACTCACGATTTTTTTTTTATGCCCATTGGACGGATAAAATATCGCCTAGTTCACATTAAACTTAATAGATTTTGTTTGATAAATATTTAAAAGTTCAAAGTGTAAAGTCAACCTCAAAACATACATATACATGAAAATACTTTCACTAGTTTTAAAGGTTTTTTTTTAAGTATAAAACAAAATTTCAACTTTCTTGCCGTGGTCATGTCAATAATGCAATATAAATTTGCTGCTGCTAAGATATTTAGATAAGCGGAGCTAATCGACAAAAGACGAAAGCTGGGTCCACAGTGTTTTAAAACCACCACAACAAGAAAGTAGAATTAATGTATATCCCAAAAGTATCTCCACTGTTCTCGAATATCTCTGTTGTACCAGACAAATGTACATTCTTAGGTTCCCAATGGCAAGCATAGTAATTCTCCCAACAAGCACCTTACTCATATGAAGAGGAAAGTTAAACTTCATCTCTCTTTCTCTCTCTCTCTTTTTTTTTTAGTACATTGTTAGTAAAAAGTTGACCGTGCTTTTTTTTTTTCTAAACCTTTTAACTTTTGTTGTTTTTTTTTTGTCCCGTTTAAATTGGTTTTCTTTCCCTCTCTCTCTCTCAAAATTAGTCGACCACAAATAAAGGAAACTTAGTACTGGAAAGTCATATAATGTTCTTTCACGCTGCCGAAACACGCTCGCTTCGCCTCCAAGGTTAAGAAAAGCTTTGAGATCACGTTGTATCACTGGAGGATGTATGCCGGCCGCCGCACGGAGAGAGAGAGAGAGGGGGGAGTGAGCCGAGTGGGAGGAGATGTGTGACTGGGAAGGAAAAAGAGGGGGAGTGGGTTCAGGAGGAGATAGTAGTAGCTTCACTCGGGAGAGCCGGCGTCAGGCTCAGACTTGACCGTGGTGGTGACGATGTGTTGCGAGGGCGGGGAGTGTATAACCGATACCGGACTGCCGCCCCCGATGCTACCACCGGGTCCGCGGGAACTGCAAACTTCTGAAGGAGAGGAAACCATCTTCACAGCGAAGGCATCAGGGTCAGGCTGGAATTTAATGTGAACCTTTTAATTAGTATCATTTTCAGTTTCATTTATCTGAGCTATTTAAAGTGCACTTTCTGAACCCTGACTCATTTAATTAGCACACAACTTATAAACCAACTTAAATCTAGAACAGACACAACATCTAGTCCCCCGGCTGTTAATTCATCAATGTGAAAGGGGGAAAATAACATTGCACCAAATGATAAATTTTTCGGCCACACCAGGAATCGAACCTGCAACCATTTGCTCAGTAGACAGACATACTACCTACTCAGCTAAGATGTCAGCCTTTTAATTATAAAAAAAAAGAAAATATTATGGTGTACAAACTTTCATGAGGGGAAATTTATCTTATTACAATAATAATATTATTATTATTACTAATGATACATTCAACACTAGGTAAACTAAGAGCTCAATTTAAGATGTGAACATAGAATGTTGGGCATGCTTAATAAATACCAAGCTCATCTAGTCGAGTTTGCTATTGACGAAGGTTTGGGTTTGAATCTCGGCTGGATGTTTTTTTTGTTTAAATCAACACATTTTACCAACTTCCCAGGCTAATGCATATTTGATATTTACTCAAATGGGGTAGGGATGAGGAAAGAAGCAAAGAGGTAATCTACCCCATTTGAATGGAAGTAAAAGTGTGAAACCATTTAAGAAAAACCACCCTCAGTAGACCCGACCAGGATTCGAACCCCGATCTACCCATCTTCAGCAGGCCAGTCTAACACAAGACTGACGCCTTAGAACATCTGCCACTGAACCGGGTCTGGGTGTGTTGAGAGTGGTTTCTTCCTAAATGTTTTACTTCTTTCAATCTATGCAAATATGGGCACATTTCTTCTGAATTTTACCTCCTCATACCTAGCCTGTTAGTGTGTAATTCAATACAGCTAGACCGGATGGGTGGTTAAATCTGATCAACCAATCACGTGAAGACATGGCCCCTGAAGGGGTACACAACTAGCAAAAGTTTTGGGAACGATCACTAAAAGGATACAAGGGGGAAAGTAAAATTTACTTTATTTTTCTTTATCTATTGATGCCACAAACTCAAAGTGTGAAAATACTAGCATTGCGAGGTTTCGGGATGAAGCTAGTAATATGGAGGAAAGAAGAACATTTCTGGGAGCTGAAGGAGGAGGCAGAGGACATCCATTGGGACTAAGCTCACTACGAAGTAGATAACACCTAAAAATGGTCACATTTATCATGGAGTTTAAAGTTTTACCCCTTCATAGAAGCTTCTGTATTAATTCATCAGTAGTAATGACAAGGTAGTAAGTGAATATGTAGCGTGATCTTCTTTCACTATGGTCAAAATTTAATGTTCTCAACCAAGTGTGATGCATATTAGATAAATATAACTTTTCTTTTAAGGAAAATTGTAAAATTTTATGTTGGTTATTCAACACAAAGTTTAATAGGAACTCAAATCTATATGAAAGATCTGAGGGAATCATTTAAAAGTGAAACAGGGAGGGTTAAAAACAATTGAAAGCCACAAGGTGGAAAGTTCGAACTCGGTGCAACCAGCCAAAGAATTGACAAAGTCAAATCTTCATCTTCTGTGTCAAGAGTCAGGAGTTCAAACCAATACATCAACAAAGTCAATAATTTATTTTTACTATTTTTGTAAGATCAGGAAACAACTCAATGGTCTGGTGAAGTGGGTGACTTAATGAGATTTCGAGCTTGAGTTGCTGTTTTTTTTAAAAACTATTTTATTTCTATTTTAGGTATTAAATTGCACGTTCTGAATCAATTGATTATATCAGCACCTGAGAATTTTACCACCGAATTTATTCAGAAATTATAACAACTTTTATAAGTTAAAAGTGTAAATGTTGCACCAAGCTGTGTAAAATTCTTGTGAATTTGCAAATCTTGTCGGGTTATATACTTAATGTAAACTGAAGAAACTTTTTTTTTTCTTCTAGTCTCAAAGGATGGTAGAACTTATTTTAAACAAAATTCAAATTTGATAAGTGAAGGATCCTAATTTAATTTAGTAATTTATCGCCTACATTTTTTGAAATAAATTTGTATTCTACCATTGTGTCGATGTTCACTAGGCAGGGTATGGTTGTAATGATTTATTTTCAAGGTCTTTCAAGGCAATGTTTGTACCAAAATTATGCGATAAAGGAGGGTAAATGTAAGTTCCCCCGAGCACAAAATAATGTTCGAGACGGCCCTGCCTAAGATGGGTAGTTCTCAGCTGCTAATAGCCAACTAATAACTTGTTAAGGTACTAGCATAATCAAACAAAAAATTCCTAAACGCCAGAAAACAAATGGGCTTATAACAATCCTTAGTGGATCTGTCGAGCAGTAAGAGAACTAACAGGGGAAGAGGAAAATACAAATGGCACTACAATTAGAGTTGTTTCCCCTCCCTTTCCCCTCTCCTGAATTAAATGATATCATTAGAGTCAAATAGATTCATTCTGCGCTTATATACCAGTTACCTTTTGTTTAGCAGGCATTTAGCGCTTAAGTGATCAACCAAAATATGTGGATTTTTGGACTTTTCAGAGTGAAAAATTGCAACTACTAAACAATGTTTACAAGTCTATGTATGTACAGGTTTATTGAAAACAATTTTGTGTTAATTCCAGTAAACACCAAACTCGTGTACTCTTAAAAGTTGTGTCAATACTTAACCTAAGGGCAACATCTGATTGACAATATCTCAGTTAAGTGGGGAGCCCCTTTAATGGTTAGTATTAACACTGGTAAATTAAAAAAAAGAAGAAGTGTAAAAGCAATACTAAAACTTCTGATCCCGTGTTGGCTGACCTTAATGGTGGGTAAGTCTCGCAAACGCCTCTGCAGCTCGTCTATCCTGAGCTCCTGTTCCCTGTGCAATCGCACCAACTCCCTGTTGTCCTGCTGCAACCTGTTGTTCTCGTCCTGCGCGTGGTCGAGGCGGGACACGAGCCTCTCCACCAGCTCGACCACGCGGGACCTCGTCGCCTCCTTGGCGTCGCTCAAGGTGTCCATTACGGCGGCCACCTGGTCCACCACGCTGCGGTTCTCTGCCGCGCGCAACGCTGAACAGTCATACACTCTCTGTTAGTGTCACTCCGGCTCAGTGGACGGCGGACAGTGCTTACAAGAGTTGTGTGACTTTAAGAATAAGCACCGACTTTTTCAAGGGTTAGCTATCATTCGTGTCCGCCTAAGTGTTTTTTTATATATAATTTCTTATTCACGGATATTAAACAGGCAGGTCTGGGGTTATTAGAGCTTGAGAACAAACTCATAATAACGTTTGTATCACTCTTTTAAACCATGGCTCTTTAACAAAAACCTTTGTTTTTTTTCCCCTTAAAGAGCTATTTAATTTTCAACATTCGGTCCTTTATTGATCATTCTTTTTCATAACGTTCCTATACATATTCCATATTTTTACCAATTTCCTTTTGCTCCCTTTTTTTCATTTTTGGTATTCCTCTTTTAGAAAGTTGCGTTGCACATTTAAAACTCCCCCCTACCCTCCTCTTCCTCCAACAAGTACCGAAATAATAAAACTTAAGTTCAGGTGTTTGAGCGATAACAATCAACTTTCTTCAAGAGGCGGCCACTAGCTCATTGTCCAGTGGCAGCAATGTAAAGCGTATACCGTGTTCATCTTTTAATTGTAGAATCCATAATGTGTTCGTTCCCTTTTATTTATCCCCCTGCTTCAGTGGCCGCATGACCTTGGATGCCACTACCATGTTAGACTGTTCTATCAGACTGACAAGGAGATCGGGGTTCGAATCTCGATCAGGTGTACCGAGGGTGGTTTCCCCCCCCCCCCCCCAAATGGTTTTACTCTCTCCCTCTACGCAAATGCGGGTATATTTTCTCAAAATTAAATCTTCCTCATCTCTAACTCATTAACATAACTAGTTTATATGCGTATAACCTGAACAGGTATAGTAATAAGTGGTGATATACCATGTTGTACCATGTTCTATACCTTTCTCTATAGAAAGGCTAGATTTAAACTAGAGTATTCTAGTGTAGTTGGCCAATGTCTAAGGCTTGTACCCATACTTGCACGCAAAGCCCTGTTATATACAAGGGTGGCCAATGGTCAGACTACACTAGTGCTGCCTAACAACAACATTCCTATCGCAAAAGTCAGGGATTTAGGCTCATCCATGTAAATAATGTGATTGACTGGTGTCCTGGTTGCAATAGTTTTGTCAAAGTTCCCAAGGTGGAACGAAGGAGACACCAGAAAAGGCCATTGTTTTTGTAGTTTTTATAGCAAAACATTTTTTTTGGCGCAAATAAATAAAATATTTATCCAGTAGAAACATAGAGTTAATTTTCTTCACACAGTTATATCAATATTGTTGAATATCCTGTCAAGGATGTTCTGGAATTTAATGACAGCTTTTTTTAACAACTTCGATACGAATCCAGATAACCGGTCATCTGTGATGGTCGAGGTTCATTATTGGTGTGTGTGTGTGTGTGTGTATCGACTTGCATTATTCACCAACAACTTTGAGGGTAAAAAGTTGATGAAAATGTATATCTCGGGTAGGCAATTGTAAAACAAGGAGCTTAAACAGTACTTTCTAAAAAAATTATTATAATCTTCGATCACAATAAATAATGTAATGTATTATTGAAATGGAGTTAATTATAAGTATGGTTCTAAGCTCTGATAACCTCACTTTTGTGCAAATAATTTTTAATATAAGTGGTATTTAAAATGCATTTTTCCCTGAACCAGACAATTTTATACAGACAGCTTGAAGCTCAACTCTAGAGCAGACACAACCCCTTGGTCCCCAGGGGCATCAATTCATTTCCGTGAAATACGGTAACTACATCAAATGAAGAATTTCAATGCCATGCTTGGAATCAAAACCAGGACTCTTATCTCAATAGACAAATGTGCTACCTACTGAAAGTACTGAAAAATAAATAAGATGGCAGTCAATTTAATTAATTATATCCCCTTGCAAGGAAAACTTTAGGAATATTTTACTCCCATCCTTAATATAAGATAATTAACAAAACAACATAAGTTTTGAAATAACAGATTAATTAAGGATCTCCTTTGTTAATT
This sequence comes from Timema podura, assembly GCA_033556935.1. NCBI lineage: Eukaryota > Metazoa > Arthropoda > Insecta > Phasmatodea > Timematidae > Timema > Timema podura. The sequence goes on along the minus strand of JAVRXN010000013.1, from coordinate 3,632,672 downwards.
TTGTATAGACCCGCTTTGGTGGTCGAGTGGTCTAAAGGCATCACGCGCCCAACAGAGTGGACTGCCAATGACAGGGAGATTGGGGGTTTGAATCCCGGTTGAGTGTACTGAGGGTGGATTTTTTTCTATATGGTTCACCCCTCTTTATATCTCCACGCAAATGCGGGTACACATCCTTCCAATTCAACCTTACTTACCCCTAACACATTAGCGTAATTATTACATATGCGCGTAACCTTAACGGTTAGTAAAATTCGGTGCTATTTTTTTTTTTTTTATGATCGATGCTAAACGAGCTGAAGGCGTACCTGTCTCCCCTGCAATATCCGACGAGCTATCATCCGTGTCGGTCGAAAGTTCTATCTCAGGGTTGTACGTAGCGAGACCATTTCGAGATATGGCTGCCATGGGTGGGATGTTCAGGCTCAAGTGCGGGGGAGATTTCTTCAATGAGGGCTTCTTGTCCACTTGCTCTTGCACCTCCTCCAACTTTACCTGACACACAAACAAATTCCGGTGAGTAACGAGGCGTGGGGGATTATATATTTCTAATGTTAGGTGGGACACTTTGCCGACGTGTCATTAGATTCTGTGCAGAGATTTCGCTGGGTATAAATATTCAAATATAACCGATTTTTAATAAATGTAAATTTTATTGGATTGTACACCAAAATAGTTTCTGTGCTTTGACGCATATTTCAACTCGAGAGAATGTTTTTCACTTGTAAAAAGACACAAAAACAATACACTGTCAATTAGTGTTGAGGAATTAATGACGTTGCCTACTTGGTCATTTCTAAGCTATTTTGCGAAGCGGGTTGCATCTTAACTTGAGACACTTAGGCACTCTAACCACTATCACACGTACACTCTAATATACGGAATATAATGGTTTATGAATTGATAGCATGTACCCTCTTCCACTGACAAGTATATACACTCACGCTACTATTTATTCCTGGACTTATATTCCAAAATTAACTTTTTCTTGTTTCCTATTCTAGATAGACATTTGCTTCTACGGACTTTTTTAATCTACATCCTGGTGGAAAGATTTCTACTGGCCATTTTTGTGAATATACCAAATAGAAGACAGTTTTTTTAAATTGCATTTACAAAAACAAAAAAAATATTAAAAAAGTTGTGTGGCAAAAAATAAAAGTTTTAGAATTATTTAAGAACTTATGGTTCTTATTTAAATTTTATATCTTTAAAACGAGCCAATAAAACATAAAGGGATTTACACGTGAAATTCTATCTTGACTTACGTGATGTCACAGGTAATAAAGCAACATCATTTATGACCAAGGAATATAAACTACATTTTAGAGAAACATTCTTTCAGACTTCACTATATTAGTAGTATTGCGGAAACACAAATTTAAATTATTTTTGACATTCTGTTTATCTAAACACGATAAAACTAAATCTGGCGTTGTGATATTCACTATATAATCTAGTAAGTAAAGTGTGTAGACTAGCACACCTGATTAAAATCTGGCTTGGCAAAGAAATAGTGTAAGCCACCGACAAGTGATACCCTCAATAATAACAAACAGGCCCATATTTTGATGACTTTTTTTTCCTTCTTCACATTCAATTTCATAACTAAAGTAACTCTTTTATATCCCCTTTTTGTAGAAATGTATATTTTATAGGTAATATTTTGGTCATTTTGGAATTTATGGTTATAGGTTTTCGTCATTTTTTAGTCATTTTAAGGCATTCATATTGAATAAGTTTTTTTTAAATATCATCAATATTTTATAAATGCATTATCCATACTAAACAGTAAACAAACATTTGTCTGAATTAGAAGATAATGCAGGGAATCACCTTCAGTATCCTCTTTGCTTGTATGTTCGTAAAATACACATTCCTGGTGACATGCAACTAAGCTGGAGAGAGGGTTGGTTGGGAGGGGGTAGCTCTTACTTTTGAATCAGATATTTGTAAATCAATATTATATTCAGCATTATGCAAGAGTTTAGTTGTTAAAGGTTTTTAATCGCATTTCACAATTGTAAAGTGCATGTTTGATTTAGTTGTGTGCATTTATTAAAAATATTTGTTAATTTTTTAGAATTATTAAGTCATTTTATAGATGATCTTTTTGATCATTTTTAGGTAATCAAAATCTAGGCCCTGTTCAAGGGCGCCCGCAGGATTTTACTCCGTGGGGGGGGGGGGGGGGGGGGCATGGCGAGGGGAGGAGGGGAAGAACTGGAGAGTCTGGGGGTGTTGGAATATTTATTGAATTGACGCTTTTTAAGGCAATCCTTGGCTCCTGAAAATAAGATATAACCTAAGAGAAATGTTTCAAATTTATCCAAATTCATATGTGGACACTTGACCTTGATGATTTGAATGGCGAATGCTGTTGGAATTGCTGGCGCATGCGACAAATTATCAACCCTAAAGTCAGCAGGTGGTGGCGCTAGTAATTAGTTTATTAGTTATATTCTATAACTCTGTGTTTGTTGGTTGGGGCCACTGTTTGAGCGCTAGTTAAGGACAATGTTGGGCGGGATTAGCCTACTTCTAATATTTATACCCCAGAATCTCGGGGGGGGGGGGGGGGGGGGCAGTGGCCTTCCTGCAGGTGCCCCTGGCCCTGTTAACACAACCAATACTGAAAACTATCTCTTAATTGATATCATTAGCATAAGTTTCATAGACACTTTGATGGTTAGATTCTCAAGGCTCCTGGATTTTGGAATCACTGCAATAGGGTCTAGTTAATTAACACATACCTAGTAGAAAAACCAGTTATGCCAACATTGATAGCATTTTAATATATCATGTGTGTTATTTTATAGGTATTGATAATATCTATCAAAAGTTACAGCTTAAAATCACATGACCTGATGTATGAATACATGAAATTAGATCTAGTAACTTTTCTCAATGTTCTTCCTATGAAAATTGGATGGTAGTGAGGTACTTAAATAAATGGTCTTAACTACCTGTAAATATATCGAACTCATATAATTGTTTATAGACATGCAAACACCACATTGAACTTGGTTATCCAATGAGACAGAGAGAGGTCAGAGTTTGTGTCTTGGTTAGGTGCACTAGGTATATTTTTACAAATGGGATTCATTGCTTTAGTCTTACCGATTTCTCTCTAAGCTTATGTGAATCCTCTATAACTTTTAGATTAAGTCGTTAGTAAACCTTGTGTTGAATGTAACCTTAATAACTAACTATAGGTAGTTAAAGTATTATATTATTATTATTACAGTAGAGCGTCGGAAATCCGGACGTCAAAAATCCGGAGCGTCGCAAATCCGGCTCGGCGGTTAGAGCAGGTCAAGTCTTGTACAAAAAACAATTAAGAACTTTTTTACCCAGTAAGTTTCCATTAATTACTGTAGATTCTTGTGTTTTTTTTCTAAAAAGTATTGTAGAGTTACTAATATAAATTACATAATGTACATGTTCTTATTCAATATACTTTATTAAAATATTTTGTGTACTGTATTTTTCGAACCCTTCAGCCTCTATTTTGCAATACAGTAGACTCCCGAGCGTCATGTATCCTCTAGTCAATACATTACGTATGTATACAGTTATTGAAAGTACATTTGAATATCCGGACAATTCAGTAATCCGGATGAGTCCCGGTCCCGATCGATCCGGATTAACGATGCTCCACTGTATTATTAATATTAAAGTATAATAGTATCAATAGTCTGAAGAAGTGATGCAGCCAGTGAACAGGTTTTTATAGGGGCTACCCCACAAAACAACAATCACAATTAAAAACAAAAAACAAGTGAGTATTTTTCTAAATATTTACAATTGTATGTATTTACAGAAGTATTTTTTTAAAAATATGTAATTTAAAACAAATACCTTAAAGTACTTATTACAATTAAAAACATATGAGCATTTTCATTTTGTCTGGCTATTCTGTGTAATTAGAGGTTTCGATAGTTCAAGATGAACCCGGTCCTGTTCAGCCAAAACTATCAAGACTCGGATTCCTGTATGCATTAAAACTACTACACCAACGCGCTTGTTTTGTGTTGAGCTAGACTGCCGAGGAGGGGGGAATATCGAGGTTCGAATCTCGCTCAGGTGAACTGAGAATGACTTTTCCTAAATGGTTTTCCCCTCTCCCTCTTCGCAAATGCAGGTTAACTTCCTCTATATCCAACCTTTCCAATTCCTAACTCATTAGCGTAATTAGTATTTAATCGTACAACCCTAAAGGGTAGTAAGATGCGATGCTAAATAAAAAAAAACACTCCTACATCGAAGTTTAGTAATGAAGATCAAAGTTTTGAAGTGGTAAATACGAATAAAAATGTTCTCGAGTATAGGCCTTAGTGACAATGGATATTTTTTAATTTTTTAATTAAGTAGAATAATCCAAAATTGATGTATGTTATCTGTTTGTAAGAACTACGCAATCTTGCACAAATGATCGAAATTATTTTCAAATAAAATTTAATTAAAATATTGATATTGGATCGCTCATAATGTATTGATGTATAAATAAACACACCTGGTCAGGAACAAAGCATGATCTCTCTTGTTAAGAGTCTGGAGTGATGATTAAATCATACTTTTATCCATATTTTTTTTTCTAAACTAATTTTTCTAAATTGAAAAACCAGGATGCAGTCTTTTTAATAAATCATTGAAAAGGGGGTTGGCCATTGGGTGACCGAGGGAAGGAGGGGGGGGGGACTGACTTGGTGATTAGAGAATTAGAGGGAGGTGAGAGGTCACCTAAAGAACTGGAAGCAAGTGAGTTGGGTGGCTAACCCAGAAGATTTTTGGACAGTAATTATTTTAAGGTCAATTTCAAGGTAAAATTCACAAAAACAACTAACTCAAAATAGTGTTAACCAGCAAACTGCTCACTTCCTCTATTCTAATTAAAAAAGTTCTGTGAAACTAATCAAGGGGAGAGAGTAGGTAATGGGTCATCAAGCCATGTCTTTTTTTTTTTTTACTATAAGAAATAATTAATTTAAGATAGTTATGTAATAAAATATTATGTGCGTACTGAATGGGCTTTCTTCAGGTTTTTTTGGTAAAAAAGAGGTAAATATGGACCAATATAAAAGTAAGGGGGCAGAAGCCCCCCCTTGTTCACCCTTGAATGCACTTCTGTGTACGACCTATTATATTTATTTGTATTAAATTTAGGTTAGTAGAGTCGTCGTTAATGAATGTCTAGCCGATTCTCACCTCTGCGTATTTGGAGACGTCTTGCCTGCCCCTGTGTTTGGGCGGGTTGGGGCAAGGGCCACGTTGGGCTGGAAACTCCTCTCGAAACGCTCCGACTCGGACATGGGGACCACCCTCTCAGGGTGCAGCAAAACCGGGGGGCTGTGGCTCAGGTACGTAGGCATGGGGGCGGGCAGACTGGAACATAAACAAACACCTCCCCTTTAGAGGTTGTGTCTCACAAACACTTTCAACGCGGTCATAAGTATGGTTTGGAGGTATTTGAGGTGTCATTTTTATAGTGAACAGGGTATTAACAGGGTTGTATCTGTGATGATATGATAATTTTACAATCATTCATTATGTAATTGCATATTTAGGGTTTTTTCAGTTAGATGGTATAATTAAACAATTTTTTTGGGGGCATTTAGTTGTACAGGGTGGCCCACGGAAAAGTAGCCCGCCTCCTATATCCAGCAGGCGCCTCACTCTGAATTGGAGGAGGTCAATCCCCTTCCACCCCGTCTTGTGCTTTATACAAGCAGTTAACTTGCTCATTCTTCATGTCACAATATGGGTGGAAGGGGATTGACCTCCTCCAATTCAGAGTGAGGCACCTGCTGGATATATGAGGCGGGACACTTTTCCGTGGGTCACCCTGTACTATGAAGAATAATCTAAAATTTATTTTCAATTACTAGCAAAAAATAATATTTTATAAATAAATATTGACTAATGAATGGATTTTTTTGCACTGTTTAATTAAATATATTTAATATAATGCATTTTTTTTTAGTAAATCATACAATATTTAAACTATTAATTGAGATTTTTAGGCAACTCTAGTCAATGGAGTGTATATTGTCAAAAGTTACATAAAAAAAACCTTCATGACTTGAGCCCGCAAGCGATCTATACTGACCGAGCGGCCGCCACCGTTAGCAATGATTTGTGCCAACATTTGGATAGATGGTGTCATATGATCAACACATTGAGCCCTCCTGGCATTAACCTCAGTTTTATAGATCAGAATCGCTACTTCTTAATTCAAGTAGCTCCTCAATTGTCCTCATGAGGCCGAGTTTGACCTCGTGCCAGAACCACTGCTTAAGTGCTGGGGATCGAACCGAGGACCTCTGGATCTGTAGCCAGAAACTCTTGACCACAGAGGCAGGCAGTTTATTTGCATGCCTCCAAGCCGTAGTCACAGTCATTATTTCGGTTCATCGTTCATTCGTTCAGTTCATCAGTTCATCATAGTTCATCTGGTCGGGATTCAAACCCAGTGCTATAATTACCTTCAAGGTTAGTCAGGGATGCAAACCACTACCTGAAGCCAGTTTGTAACTGGCAGCTAGTGTAAATCTTACTAAAAGCTTTGCTTCAAAGCGATTACATTGCTAAAAGGCTGAATGATGTTCTTTTGAACTACAGTAGCCTCATGGCTTCTTTGGTGCTGACTGACAGCTCACAGCTGACTGCTTTGAAAAGCTACCAGACAAAATGATGTATCCCTACCCCGAACCATATGATCGGCAAAAAAACATGTGTTTAGCAGCTGTCACTTCTGACAGACAAAATTTAGGTATATATCTAAATGTTGACTGTCAGAAGTCAGCTGTGAACTGTCAGTCAGCACCAAAGAAGCCATGGGGCTACTGTATTTGAAAATTTATGTTGACATATAGGTGGAGGGTTTATGAGAAACCTATAACTGGTCAACACTAAAACTGATGCTTTTTTTTTTAGTCTGATAGTCAACTAATTTGCCAAGCAAAGACCACTCCAAGTATCTTCTAGCTGCATATAAATTTCAAATATTTATTTTTATAGCTTCTAGGTCTATCCAAGTTTTTACTTTTTACTGGAGAGGGTTCTTGAAATACCATTTGAGTTGAGGAGCTAACCTCTTTAAAAAAAAAACTTCATTTTTGCTAACTCCCCCTCCCCTTTCCAGCCCACCCCTGCCCCCCTCTCCATCCAAAATTTAATTCTGGCTACAACCTTGAGTATTTGCCTCCCTCCAAAAATAAATTTCTCGGCGCATCATTTAGGTCGATGGGTTCTAATCTCAATTAAGTGCTCACGAGGGGGTGAGGGTAGTTTTCCAGATTGTGGATTCCAATTCTCTCTTCTTACAGGCGAATGATAGTGCATTTCCTCAAAACTTAGATTGTTTACTTAGTTAAGATATGTTACTGTGAGTCGCTAATTGCATTATTCACCTTCTTCATCCTGTTTCATTTGGTTGAAGCTATAAGTCACTAATGACAGGTAATAATAGAATAAAGGAACTATTTGATAATAAAAAAAAAGGATCGCTACAGAATCTACATTATAAAGTTCTTTATATTTTTTCATGTTTTCCAGACATTTTTAATTTTCCCTGTCCTGGCCTTTTCCTAGTTTTCTTGTCGGGGCGGGGAGGGAGGAAGCAACACCATTTTATTTTATTTTTTTAGGGACTTGACTTCCACCCCCCGATCCCGATAAACGTTTGATAGGCAAATTGAAGTAAAGGTAAATATTTATTTATAACTAATAATGTGAAATTTAGCCGTAATTTTTCCATCTTTATCACAAACACCACTTAAGTTTGAGTAGATATATTTTACCGTTTTTATAGCCGAAAAAGGCTTATTTATCGACTTTTTTTTAACAGAGAAATGAAACTTTTTATTCATCAAAATCCAATAATTTTATTTACCACAAATCAGAGTCTCTAGATAAATGATGGGTGGAGGGGGCGGATATCTCACCTCTCCCTGACGAGGGCGGTGGGCGGTGGCGGAGCGGGGTGCTTGCCCTCCTTGGCGGTGGGGCCGTGGTGATGCGGAGGTGGTGGGGGGTAGCACATCCTGAAGGCGGAGGACATGCAGGCCATGGAGTTGATGTAGGCCTGCACGTGTACGTCGTGGTGGTGATGGTGGTGGAAGTAGAAGGCGTCGATCGCCGCGGCGGCCATGGCGTCCAGCTTGGGCTTCTTGAGCGACGCCAGCTCCGTCGACTCTTTGTCGTCCAGGCAGGGGGGCGGCGGGGACGACACCTGGGGAGTGAATAAACAACTTGTATAGTTTGTCCACGGCAAGTGCAAACTCAAAGTTAAGGTTGAGCCTACCTGTTAATAAATGGATCCAAACAAAAATTTTTACTAAGAAAATGATATAATAATTCAACATTTTAAGAACTTATTTCTTTGAGTAACTTATCTGGGCATCTTTACTAATTTTTATGGAGTTTTCAAACAGTTTAAAAAACAATTATTGAAGTATTTTACTTAATATTTTCCCGTTTCAATGCACTTTAAATGAGAAAACACAAAGTATACATGGATTTATTGATTTTATTTGTCAAATTATGATAAATCGTGAGTTTACAAACTGCCATTTAATGAATAATGTATTCGTGTTTTTGAGTGGTTTTTTTTAGGTGTGTTAAGTTAAATAAATACGACGATATTGAACTTTAACTACTCCTATGTATTCATCTTTACATTGAGTTAAATACAAGTTTTATTTATTATTATATACATCAATGTAATGGAGTAAAATAACTGGGAACTAGGGAAGGCATCAAAAGGCGTATTTTCATAGCAAGGGCCTTTTATAAAATAAAAAAACAAATTATTTTCGGCCAAAATTGAGGCTTTTACTTTATTTATTTTAGCAATGAATCCCTCTTTTACGTGAACAGTGAAGATGGAAATTAAATACTTTTTTTTGTAGAGAAATAAATATAAATTCACTCTACACTGCTTTGTACAATAAACCTTGCCCCCTTTCAAACTAGATCATTATAATTTCGGTCCATTGAGCGTTAGCAATTGGTAAGCTACTATTAGGTCCAATGTAAACTCAACTTACCATGAAAGGTAGCAAGCTTACTTTGAAGGATTACATTACGTCTTAACGTATCGGTTAGTGTCATACTGTATTCGTTCAAAACAAGCCTATGCTATATTTAAGGGTAAATGGAGTGTACATAACATTCTGGTAAGCTACTATTTTGGTTCAGTGTACATAACATTCTGGTAAGTTACTATTTCTGTCCTGTGTTCATAACATGCTGGTCTGCTACTATTTCGGCCCTATGAACATAACGTGCTAGTCAGATAATATTTCTGTCCCGTGTACATAACATGCTAGTCAGTGACTATTTCAGTCTAGTATACATAACATGCTGGTCAGCTACTATTTTGGTCCTGTGCTTATAACATGCTGGTCTGCTACTATTTCGGACCCGCCTCGGTGGCGTAGTTGGCTAACGCGCCAGTCGTGTTGAGCTCGACCGCCGAGGACGGGGAGATCGAGGTTCGAATCTCGGTTGGGTGAACTGGGGGTGGTTTTTCCTAAATTGTTTTCCACTCTCCCTCCACGCTAATGCGGGTTCACTTCCTCTAGATTCAACCCTCCCAATTCCTAATCCATTAGAGTAATTAGTACTTAAGCGTATAACCCGAACGGGTAGTAAGACGCGGTGCTAAATATAATATATATAATATATACTATTTCGGTCCAGTGTAAATAACATGCTAGTCAGTGACTATTTCGGTCTAGTGTACATAACAGACTGGTCAGACATAAATCTGACCGTGTGCTGTAGTTCAGCCAAACCCACACACACCCTTTTTTATGCGGTTTATTTTTGGAGACCGTTTTATTATCGGCTCGCATGCCTTCTGCATAATATATATACATATATCTCCCCCCCCTTGTTTTTTTTATAACTCTATAGTGGCAAGGTTGGGCAGAGGTCGTTCAACTATTAAGAGTCAATTCGCAAGGTTGAGTGCAAGAAGGAAGACTGGCCTTTTGAGAGCTGCTGACGTTACTGAAAGTCCTCGCGCTCTCTACGACGTAGGCCTTACTTCGAGCCCTAGCCAAGTTATTTATTGAAAAGTGTCCCCAGACCGTGGTTTGAATCCCTGTCAAGGGATATTTTTCAAATATAGATTATAAAAATAGAAAAAAAAATCTGCGCTTAGAGCCGCCTGAATTCGAACCAGGCTCCCTTAGATTGTGGTTGATCATTGTTGAATACTTAGCCAAAATGGTGGGCTATATTTCATAATCATTCTAAGATAACAGAAAGGCGAAGGTTAGATTTAAGGAAATACACCAGTATTCGCCTGGAGAGGAAAAAAACCCTCCTTTTTAATTCAGCCTGGAAGTGAACGTTGTTTTACCTCACTCCGTTGGGCGCATACTGACTGGCAAAGGCGTCAGTCTCGTTTAGTCTGGTTTGTCGAGGATGGAGAGGTCGGTATTCGAATCCCATCTTTGTGTATTGAAAATTTTCCTCTACCACCCCCTTCCCCCAATAGTTCCCCCCTTGTCTTTCCACGAAAATGCTTGTGCACTTCATCTAGAATCATACGTTCCTCATCTCAACTACCCTTAACGTAAACAATTATGTGGGTAGCGTGGATGGAAAATAAATCAATCCAGCGGCACCACGTCACCAGGAGTGATGACCGCTACCCTAATCTTGCGGCTTCTTAAAATATTATTTTCTCACTCCTCACCCTTCAGTAAACTACCCTCAACTTTAGGGTTAATATATCTAATTCCAAAAACCCCTCGGGGGGACCTTATAAAAACCCCAGATAAAAAGCTTCAGCCCGATCGGTAAAATGGTTTCTGCTCTAGCCTGACGTACAGACAGACAGACAGGAAGGCATTGTGAAAATCACTTTTTCGGGTTCAAGGTGAAACGTTGACATCGATCAAAATCTTAAATTCAATTTTTTTTTACGATCACAATACTTTCTCTGAATCTCTGAAGGGTCGCTAAAAAGTAAAAAGGTTTTTTAGCCATTGAGAGATTGACCCAGGATATTCTCCAACAAAAAAAAAGTGTGTGTGTGTAGAGGGAGGGGGGGGAGAATTCTTGGGCGTCTCTGAAGCTACTTGGCGCCTCGCTACCTCCTAGCCGCCCCCTCCCCCCCACCTAAGGCGTCTACAGATAAAGGGAGGGGGAGGGACGCAGCGTGTGGCGTCCAGGCAATCTCTCTTCCCAGGCTCTCCATTCACAGAGGCGTCGGGACGTAGAGAGCCCACCATCGCCATGGCGACCGCCTGGCCTGAATGAAGTGATCTGTATTCCTCCTCCCCCACCCTCTCCTGACGTCTCCTGGCGCAGGTATAGAGAGGTCACGGCGCATGCGTCCCGGCGCCGGCCACCCCCTTTCCCTAACGGGTGATGGGTGAGCACTCTTGCTAGTAACGTAGATAAATAAAGTTATTCTACTCTTCCTGTTACCTTAGATTAGAACAACTCGGGTCAGTCAACAGTGGTGTGTGTGTGTGTGTGTTGTGTGTGTGTGTGTGTGTGTGTGTGGTTTACCCCTCCCTCCCACAAAGTCTTACTACCCGTTCGGTTTATGCGCCTAAGTAGTGATTAAAATAATGTGCTAGGGATTAGAAACGTTTAATATAGAGTTGTGTACCCGCATTTGCGTGCAGGGAGAGTGGAAAATCCTTTAGGGAAAAACCACCCTAGTGCACCCGACCAAGATCGAGCCCCGATCTCCACGTCTTCGGCAGTCTAGTCCGACAAGAGAGTAGCGCGTTAGACCATGCGGCCACCGAAGCGGGTATGTGGAAGAGTATCACCAACATCGTATCACCAACATCATTAAAAAACACAATCCCAATATCTTTCACCACCAACTATAATATTAAGAAGAATCTTAAAAATAGCAACCTAAACACAAATGATAAATTCAAGAAAAATGGTATATATAAACTCACCTGTGAATGCAACAGCAATATATAAAAAAACTGGCAGAAATTTCAAAACTCGTTACAAAGAAATATTTCTGATTTTAAATTTAATAGAAGAAATTTAAATTTGCAGAATATCTAAAACACTCAAACCAACAACCAAAACCAATTGAACAATGTTTGAAACCCCTACACTATTCTCACAAAGGAACAAAATTAAACAAAGCCGAAAACTTTTTCATCCAAGCAGCTATCCTCCATAAAAAAAACAATCCTCAATGAACAATTATTTTCATCCAACCAAATCTTAATTAATACTCTCAAATATTTACCCAAGAACACTAGAATCTTTTAAACCCCAGCGTAGAGAAAAAAAGGCCTGTTCGAGCCGGAGTCGAGAAGATTAGAACCATTTCTCCTCATTCCTATCCATATATCTTTCCAACCTGTCGCAGTTTCACAATATTTTTTTTTTACATCACTTCACACCTAAAATATGCTTACCTCGGGATTTCAACTATACATCCTATTAGGTTTCCAGCACTGTAAGTTCCATTTCACCTGATTCTACGATCAACCACACTAAGACAGTCAACATCTATAGGTAGTTACAAAACGTCGTGTTTCTGCATACAACGACGTAAGTTTGTTTGTTGGAATATCGCTGCTTTACCTTTATTCTGTGGTCTTTGAATTTAAATTCCCTAGCTCTCTTATTTTACTTATTTATATGTTCGGTTTGTAATTTATGTGATTTCATCAGTTTTTAATTTCAATTTTCAGTTTCATGATTATGGTACGCCATGTCGGGCTAATGAAGTTAAGGTAAATTCCAGCTCACACCAGAAAACTGGAAGGAGTACAGGGATAAAAAAAAACTACAGATAAGACTTTGATAATATTAGAAAACTCAAAACAAACTTTTATGCAAATTACTTGGTCACTAAAACATTTTAAACTAACCAACTCTTCATATATGGTGTAATATATCTTAACTTGGTATTTTAAATTGTCTTTTATTTTATCTTTTTAAACTGTTTGTATTGTTAAGATGTTTTTGACTTGAATTCCACTGTGAATGCTTGTCAGCTCATAGTTGTTATGTCGTGGTGTTATTTTGTATGTAATTGACTCATATCACAACAACGCTACCAATGTAAACAGATATTACCCAATCATGCCAACTCCTAATAAGGGCAAATTACAATGTATTTATATACAATATTTCAAAGGTTACTTAACCAATTTAATTCATACTTGTATTTATTAAATTATAATAATATCTAAGTCTTAACCTTATTATAAAATTCGGTCCTTATGAAATATCAAATTAGAATGTTTTCTAAAATGTTGACATTAGTACTGGCTAATATTTCCGAATAATTACGAATGTTGTAGCCCAGACACACCCTTATTATCATCATTATAATCATTATTATTATCAATTATTACTATCATTATCCCTATCATTAGTATTAGCATTATTATCATCATAATAATTATTAGCTATATAATAATTATAATTATCATTATCACTCTAATTACTAAGGTAAACAGGAACTGAGATGTACCATCTCCAAATTATTTAATATACTACCACCAACACTCCGAGAAATCTCTCAAATAGGTATAGCGAAAAGTAAAATTAAAATATTGGATACTTCCAGGCACGTTTCAAACAACTATGTAAATATTTTTGAGAGGAAATGTTATGATATTCGTAAAACTTGTTTTTTTTAAATATCTAACTGCAAGACCTGTAAGGTAAATGTATGTACCTTTAGGTACTTCGGGATTGTATCATAAAATCAATTATGTAATTTTTTTAAATGTTAAATAAACAATGATTGATTAATTATTATTATTACTATAAATACCTACAAAATAACACTAATAATATAGTAACATTTTATCAATGTTGGCTGCGAAGTAACTACATTTCTAGTTTTTTATTTCTTTCAAATAAATGTCCATTCGTAAGAAAATAACGTGATGTTCCAACTGTTTCGGTGAGTTACGCGCGCATGTCTAATGAGACTTCTGACATTACTTTGACACACACGATCGTGACTCCCTTCGGTTCCACATTATCTTCTTTATCCTAAACATTTCGTTCCGCTTTGGACAAAGAGGAAAAAAAAAGACAACAATAAACACGAAATATAAATAAAGCTTTATACAACAACTTACAACTGGAATGCACAAGCTTAGGAATATTTTGACCTTGTAAATATGTCCGACTAGTATTTCATTTTAAGAGCCCATCATTTTACCGTCTAGACTTTTTTTTTGTATTATTTTATAAAAATAGTTTTATGTAGTGGAAACCAACACCGGGTTTATTTATTTTGAGGACAGGAGAGGGGAAGGGGGTTACTTTTATTATTCGGCTTTGTGTGTGAAGAGTAGCAAAAGCGCCATTCTAAAACGGAGACGCCGAATATCTTACGAACATACATTAGACAAAGAGGTGTCATTCGAGAGTGAAGACGGCCAAATTTGGGCATACACGTGAGCCCAAAACAGGCGAGTCAAATTAGTTTGATCTTAAGAGACACCTTGAAATTAAAAAAAAACCTGAGATGGCCACATTGAGAGCGTGCATCACATGCCCATCAACTCTGTAATACAGTCGGCTTGGCATAGTAGATTTACACCAACAATATTGCACGTAGGTCATTTATAATTGAACATTAATGGATATAAAGAGTTAATAGAAGTTCCTAATAAAGAACATTGTTGAAATATTAAAAGATATTTGGACTTATATATATATAGCTCCCAGACGTTCGACTCTTAACGCAATATTTAATTATTCTATGATGCATTATTAAAAAATATGGTTCACACCAAAATAAAGTCGGGAGATTCCGACAGGATTCTTTTTCCTTATCAACCCTAAAGTTTTGAGTTTTATTTTGAAAATTTGACAATACAATCTCTTTTTCAAGGACTTTTTTTTAATCATATCCGCAGAGCTATGAGACTAGGCTTGATTAAAATTCATAAGTAATCAATCATCCGTCAAGTCGTGTGATCCAAAGCTGTTACTTTTGATAGATAATATCAATACGTATAAAATAATAATAATAATAATAATAATAATAATAATATATAAATGTCATCAATGTTGACAGTAAAAATATGTTTCTATGTTCTTAAAACAGAGCTCGGCAACCGGTCGATTTCGCGGCAATTTTAAATCGATTGCGTAACTACATCGTCATTAAAAGTCGATCCTCGTGTCTTCTAAACTTGTAAATATGTCAAGTACTCTCAAAATATATTTTAGTGACCAAAATTACCTTGATCGATCATAGCCCGGTAATTTATAAGAAAATTAAGTAGTTTAATATTAAAATGTTCAGTTTATTTGTGATTATTTTTTTCTCCAGAAAGGTGGGGATATATAATTATTTGAGGGAAGATTGAATTTAAGGAAAATATATAAAGAATACCTCGGTGGTATTGGGGGGTAAAGTCCTCGCCTCTAAACCCGATGGTCACGAGCTCAAACCCAGATGGGATCGACGGATTTTTCTTGAACGATAAAAATCCGTAGCACAACTTCCTTCGGAGGGGAAATAAAACCATCGATCGTGGCATGTATATTAACCCTGGACGGTACCTAGTGTGAAGATACCTTTCCCGGCAAAATCGGAAGAACCTTTCGTTCTCGCTCATAGAAAATTCAGTGTGGAACAAGGAATCGCCACACGTCCTTAACTCCGCTAGTAGGCCTACATGGTATTTCTACCAGATGGTGGAGGCAGCACTAACCAGTCAAAGGGCTGAGTGCGCGGCCAGAGTAGGATGGGTGGTAATCACATCAAACCAACCTTCGGGTGGGTTGGCTTAAGAAGAAGAAGAAAAAAAAAAAGGTAAAGCGGTGAAACTAGGGATGATCGTGAGATCTTATGATAAGTTTGTAAGTCGATCAGAGTTCAGAAAAAGGTTGCCGGCCGCTGTTCTAAAAGGTCCTTACTCCTTCCTTTGGATTCAAGCACCGAGATAACCCTCCGCTAACCACCCCCTCCAACCATCCTCCGCCAGAGAAAGACTAGGAATCGAACCCACGTATCGCCGGATATCCATCTTATCGACCCGACAGACTGGGCTGAGTCCGTTCACCTCGTGACCTTGACCGAGTTCTGAGGCTTCGACCGGGTGTGGAGGGGAGGGAGGGAGGGAGACAACAGCTCCCAGAGGTAGAGTCCATCTACCATAGGAGTGGTGGTAACTGTCAACTAGCAGAAGTTACCAGCTCTACTTTCATGTATCCATTCACCAAACCATATGATCTGCAGGACCATAATTATGTTGATCTGTCTCTATCTAACTTTCACAACAAACTTTTTTTTTTTAATATTAAACATTTTCGGTTGGGTTGTGTTCATGAACATGTGTTTACAAATTGAAAACGTTTTATTTTGTATCCAAACCATCCCCGTCGTATAGTGGTCATTTGTACCTGGCTACGAGCCTAGGGGTCCTGGGTTCGATTCCCGGCTGGTACCTTAGGTACATTTTTCCCAAAAGGGGAACCACTTCGACGGTCACCAGGGTTTGGTTAAGTTCGGTTAAAGTGTTTCTACTAGTTAGTTCCACACCCTCATACTCACCATCATCTCATCTCATCGGGACATGTAAAGAGCCTCCACGGAAAGGATGTACGATTAGTACATTCGGGCATCCCCTGGACAATAGTACATTAGTACTGACTAATCTTTCCATTACCGCGCTACGATCGTTGTCCAGACCGCAATATTCCTGCACTAAACTATCTCTTGTACAAAAAAAAACAAAACCATAATAGTTAGTTTTATTAATATATTTTGTTCTTTCAATAAGTTACGAAACAGCCAATTATTTACAGTAATCGTTAAGGAAGTATTAATAGAAGAGTATATTAACACTTTAAATTGATAACATAGTATTACTAAGAAAATAATATTATTTGCACATTAGTAACTTAGGCTACAATCAATATTTGCAACAAAAAAAAATCTTCTACTAGCCGTCAGCTATCATCACTCCCACGGTAGATGGAATTTTACCAACCTATTATACCCGCCACACAACTTACAAACTAACTCAACTCTAGAGCAAACACTCAGCATCCAGTTGCCCCTCCAATCATCAACTTTGAATGAGTTAAATTGGTATTTAGTTAAAAGGGGCTTGGGAAGAGGGTGTAAAAGGGGAGGTAAAGGGATGGGGGTGATTAAAAAATGAAAGGGGATGAAGGGGAGAAAAATAAAGGAGAAAGGAAGCAAGGATAGAAAGAAGAGAGCGCAAGAAAGATGGGAGAGGAAGTTAGGTGAGGATAGAAAGGATGCGGGAGAAAGAAAGGTTTGGGGGGATGAATGAGGGGGTAGAAATAGAGGATGAAGGAGGAATAAGCTAGGAGCGTAGGGGATGAACAACGAAAATCCCGTATCCGTAAGTAATTTAATACACAAAACTTTTTTTTTTTAGTTTGAAAAAAAAATCACCTAATGAAATGAAAAGTCGAGATAGTAGAAATAAAAAAATGAGATGAAAAATAATAGCCCTTTTAACCGAAACCTGTAATATAGAACCCGCATTACACGTCATATATCGGAATAATAATAATTATATTACAAACTAATATTAGACCTCACAATTGCGTTTAATTGCTTCAATGAAGTGCTTCTTTTTTTTTTTAATCCCCTGTGGAAGGGTGTGGAATGAGGGTGAAGAGGAACGGGAAAGGTGGGAAGAGGGTTGGCGATCAAGCGGGGGGGGGGGGGGGGTAACTACTATTCAATGGCTCTAGCACACATTTACATGACGTACCTCCGGGCTTTGTAATAAGACTTGAGGTGAAATTATAGCCGTCCCGTGGCCCAGAACTTATTTAATGAAAGAGAATATCTGATGAAAGGGTGGAGAAAGGTGGAAGGGGCGGTGTTAATTTTAAATTGAGGGGGTGGGGTACTTGACGTGGTCAAAAATACACCCTGGTACACGCTACACCTTTATGAACATTGCTCTTTTAGAAAAAAAAATTAATAAAAACCAACACGGTAGAAAAGTTTTGTGATCTCAGAACGTTTAGTCCACTTTGTTTTATTGCTGCATGTATAACACACAAGGATTGTAAATGAGGAGGGTAAATTAAAGAAGGAATGCATCAGAATGCGGGTAATTATACTATAAAAATATCATACTTTCCAATTAGCGGATGGCGTTAGAATTGCTCGGAACCTTTTTTTTTAGGTGGGATGTAGTAAGGTAAGTGTTTTTGTAGTTTCTATAGCAAAATATTTTTTTGGCCAAAAGAAATCAAATATTTCTCCAGTAGAAAAATATAGTTTAATTTCCTTCACATGTTGATATCAACAGTTGTTGAATATCTGTCAAAGGGTGTCCTGGAATTTAATGACAACTTTTCCTCTTCATTTAAAAAGTTTCTCATCTAATACCTCTATGCTCATGACAGATATTCAACAACTGTTGATATCAACATGTGAAGAAAAATAAGCTCTTTGTTTCTACCGGAGACATGTTTTATTTATTTTGCTGTAATAAAAATCACTGTCCTTTTTAGCATCCCCTACATCTCTACCTCTAAATGAAACCTTGAATGAAATGAACGTAGGTTTGTTGTACAGCAACCAGAGTTGAACCAACGAACTATTGAGTCAATTGGTCCCAGTATTGGCACACACACACACACACCACACACACACACACACACACACACACACACACACAACACTGATGTGTCACACATGTGCCGCAGAGTACTGTGGCAAGCTGGCGGGAGAAGGGGGGCGGGAGGAATCAAGTTTAATATCGACGAGGGGGGGGGGAGAGTATTTAGGTTTCCATTTCGGACCCGGTAATTTGCAAAGAGGCTTCTCCCCTCCCCCCCCAACCCTCACCACTGTAGAGTTGCGGTCAACTCGTTTTGTTTACCCACTCATTATGTCACACACACGGATGGTAGAGAGAATTAAAGATGGCGCGCTCGGAGGTGAACTTGTGCGATCTGAAGTAAATACGTTACATATTTGTAGTAGTTTACGGTACGAAAATTAAAATAAATAAATAAAGTTATGACGCAATCATACAATCTTTTAGTTTATTTATAGCTTGGAACAAAAATGTTCAAAATTTTCAAAAATTTCAAAGTGATTTGTCAGTAAACTACCCTCAAGTAAGTTTTTATCAGAAAAACAAACATATAATTTTGTTAATTACAATAGACATTTTTCATAAAAAAATCTAAACAAAACAAAATTGTTCAAACAATTTATCACGAAAAATAAATTATTGTTATCACCTAAATCTAGACCATTTAATAAAAAATTCAAAATTTGCTCAAATTGGTCAAAGTGAGCTACTTTAAAATTAATTTATTTAGAATAAATTAACATATATATTATTTGTCATGTAAAATAGTCTTAAGACACCAATTTCAAACAAAATAGTTGGAGCCATTTTCAAGTTAAAAAGTATAATCCTTATCAGTAAACTACCCTTAAATAAGGGTTAGGACCAAAATAAAAATTTCCCGAGGCATAGCCACAATACAGCTAAATATCAATTTTGAACAAAACCCATCAAACCGTTTCGGATCCAAGCTCAGGCAGACAGAAAATTTTGTAAAATCCTATTTTTAGCGTTCGGGGTAACACAAAAAGTAATTAAAAATTCATCATAAACTTGAGGTAAAGAATTTTAACAATCACAATATTTTCGCTTTATATATGAAAGTAAAAAAAAAAAGTTAAGATTTGTTGTCATGTATATAATTTAATGACTCACAAACTAAAATTTAATACGATGAGTCTAAACAATTGCGAGTGCCAGTACAGCCAAACTTCCATAAAAAAAAAGAGCCTTTTAGAAAGCATAAATATATTGTACTATATTATTGTTATTTTATAGGTATTGATAATGTTTGTCAAATTTGATAAGGATATGAACCCGGAACATACGATACAGGAACGATCACGCCAACGACTACCTAGTGGTGATTAGAATTTGAGCTATTATCATGATTTAATCCAGCGGCTATGGATGAAATAAAATCTTGCAATTGAAGCCCACACACACATATATATATTAAAAGAAATAAGCAGTTATAATAAAAGTAATTATTGAAGACGGGGGTAACGGGGTTCTAATACCGGTCGGGTCTATGAGGGTGGTTTTCCCTAAATGTTTCCCCCCTCTCCTTCCACGCAAATGTGGTAATATTACTCTAAACTTCTTCCTTTCTCATCCTTACCCCATTAGAGTAATTATCATATATGCGTATAATCTGAACAGGTCGTAAGACGCGGTGATCTCTTTGAAAATAAAAATAAATTAAACATCCCTTCCTAATCCGGATCGGTAAAGTCTATTAACCATCCCGATGTTATATCAATTCCGAATTTTTCTGAAAAAAAAAAAAAAAAAAGAAAAAGAAATATGATCACAAATTTTGTTCCGACGAACAATATGTCTCTTTCCCTTTGATTTTCATTCTTTCTTTTTAATAAAAAAAAAAGTACTACACAAAAATCACAGTATATACAATAAAGGAACTTCAAAAATGGTTTTCATGAGGGTGTTAAGACTCCCCCCCCCCCTCATTCTGCCCCACCAATAAAACCGTATTCTTATGCGCATCCGTAAAATAAAATATAAACCTCTTTTGTTATGCAGAGGGTCGTATTCTCCCTCGTGTAGCGGTATCGGAGGGTGGCTTTTTCTGAAAAGGTGGGTGGGGGAGGTCAGGGTAAGGAGGAAGGGAGGTTTCCATGCGCGGCAACTCTGCTCGCTTTTGCTAATAACGAATTATTCAAAGGTATTAGAGAGACACCCTTTCACCCAACCCATTCCCAACCACCCCCTATATTCTAGTGGTTCCCAAACCCAGGGTCGCGACTCAAATGAGGGTCCTGGAAAGGTCTAAAAAAAAAGAAGGAAAAAAGTCAAAAATTATGAAATATTACAATTATTACAGACACTTCAAGGAAATAACAATTGTGTTGAATTAACGGTTTTGAAACCCTCCTGTACTCGTAATTCTGGACTTTGATCAAGGGCAAGCCCGGTAGTACGACGCGGTGCTAAAAAAACCCCTCAAACTTGAAGGGCTCACCTAAAAAATAAAGTGGCATCACGGACGGCAGTCTCTTGAGGAACAGGTTTTGTCACATACCAAATTTTGCAATGAAATCATATTTCAACATAAAAAATAATTGTGTGATTTTATATTTGTAAGATAAAACAAAGTTAATGAAATTGATTCAATTTAAGTTGATAACATTTATCTAGACAAAATAAAAACTCAAAAGAATTCTCCCCAAGAATGAAACAACATTATAGTAGTAGTCAATGAAATAGTATTTTTTTTGGTCACTTACGGAGGAACGGTGTAGCAAAGTAACATTTTAGTTTTTTTTTTAAATCGTGCTTTACATTTTGTCTGATTAAAAAGTTATTTAATTTTTTTTAAATTTAAATTAATGTAATCAAGTTGACTAATATGAAAATAATAATGTCATCCTTTGGGTGGACAGGCTAGGAAAATATATTTAGAGCCGTGGTCAAAAAAATTTTGTGAAGCACTGTCCTAATTCCATTAAGGCGTACGGGGTGTGGTGTGGGGGGCCCTCAACACGGCGCTTATCCGCTGTGTCGCTAATGGCCCCATTTAGCCCTCCGGAGACGCTCAATAGTACAACGGTACATGTCCGTTTTGTTTATATATTTATTAGAAGTTTAAATTTATTATTATTATTATTATTAGTAGTAGTAGTAGTAGTAGTAGTAGTAGTAGTAGTAGTAGTAGTAGTAGTAGTAGTAGTAGTAGTAGCATTGGAGGTAGATCCTATTTAACATACATTTTCTGAACCTACCGATTATACAACCACACGACTTACAAACTAACTTAAATATAGAACGGACACAACATCCAACTTCCCCAGACGTCAGTTCATCAGTGTGAAAAAGGAAACCCCCCCCCCCGCCCCGCCCCCAAATTCACAAACCAGATACTTTTTTTTTTGAAATGCCTGGAATCGAACCCTTGAACCCTGAGATAAGAAGGGAGATACGCTACCGATTGAGCTGAAGTGTCGGACTGTTAAGTTTAAAGATTTGGATGAGCTGCCCAAATATATTATTATTATTATTATTATTATTATTATTATTATTATTATTATTATTATTATTACTATTAATAATAATAAATTCGCGTATATTTTTCTTGGACAAAAAAAACTTGCGTTTATTCCTGTTAGTAAATTATAGTCTTATTTATTGAATAAAAGCATATTTGTTCTCTTAATATGTTCATAAATTCTTTAAATTGTAAAAAAAAAAAAAATACTACGCTTTCTTATTTTTTTGTTGCTACATAAAACATACTCTATCTATAGTGTATAATATCTAGAGAGTATAATGGTGTATAATAGAATGCGCTGAAAATAGTATTTGACTTAAATAATATACAATACTACTGTATTTATCATAGTACAGTATTGCATATTATGAATTATATATAATTGAAAATGTACAATACTCCAATAAATATATGAGTTAAATCAAATCCAATATATTTACGAATTACGAATCTGGAAAAAAGAAAAAAACTATGAACACAAAAAGGAAATAGAAATGGACTATGAAATAGAAATGGTAACTAAATGTTAACATTTATGTCATAACGCATTCATTAAAACATTCAATTAAGTGTTAAATTAATGGTCTGGGGTTTGGTTTTTAAGTTCATCCTATACAATATTATGTTGGGGATGAAACATAAAAAAGCAATATTAGAGCAAAAAAAAAAAAGATTTTTTTTATATCTACTGTATTTTTAAATCTGGATTCCGATATATTTTCAAATATTTGGTGTGTGCATATACACATTTATAGTACACTAATAAAATATATATTATATAAAAATATGCAAGCTACATGTATAAAATACATGCAACGTCTGTCTGTCCTACCAGGGCTGTTCATACCACTTCCCGAAAACCTATAAAGCTAAGATTTAGTATGGACGTTGTGGAGTATGCCATCTTTAAGAGAAAAATCACAAGAAGGTTACCACTATAACTATTACTGTAGTGTTGTAATCTGTTGTTTTATGATTTTTTCAATATTTCGAAATATCGCAATTTATTTTAAAATTTTCTTCTGACTACTGTACGATTGTCCGGAGTCTCTTACCGAGTGGAGATGTGTCGCTATAGTTCCAACGAGTCGCGGTTCAAAGCTTTGGGAACAAAAGGCCGTGACATTATTGTATCGTACCATTTCTATTCTGCGTCGCTAACTGCGTCCAATAGGAAATTTACACACACACACACACAACACACACACGCACACACCCTCCTCTTCCAGACAACCGGGGTGGCAGTGAGAGCACTTATTTACATTTTACCCGCCTCGGTGGCCGCGTGGTCTAACGCGCTACTCTAGCAATAGACTAGACTGCCGATGACTGGGAGGTCGAGGTCCGAAACTGGACATACCGTTAGTTATTAACAAGAAACTTTGTCCCCTATCGTCACCGCGGAAAATGTCGAGTAATCTTTCAGATACGAATGCACTGCACACATTTCTGTCATTTTCTTTTCCGTTTTACTTCCCAAACCACGGGCGAGCCGGGAACCGAGTTGGGTCTACTATGATGAACGCTCTTAATTACCTCAAATAAATTAAATGAGATGACCACCCTATGAAAAATACAGTTTTATCAATTAAAAAAAAAAAGCTTAGGAGCTTTCATCTTCGTAACAATATTTCCCCTAGAGTAGGCGGCGCCCTTACGGCGCTTTATTATTCTGTCGAGAGAGGGAGAGAGATATATATATATTTTTTCCACGCGCTCAACTGTTCTTGTTTAATGAAGTATTCTAAACATAGTCACCACCATATTTCGGTATGAAGTAGTCAGCGCCGCATTCTTGGCACGTCCCTTGTGGCACGTGCTTACTTGGGGGGGTATGTTTGGATCGGGGGGAGGGGGGGAGGATGGGAGGGGAACTGTTAAAACACTAAGATCAGCTGTCAAAAATCGGGGAGAGGGGAGAAGGAAAACGTTGAAGGAGACGTTTACCCACAGAATAACGGGGCTCACCCGATCTGTTAAAAATCATTCTCAATAAATCAACCCAAAGTAAAGATAAATGTGGTCCAATTTTCATAGTAAGGACCGTTTAGTTAGTACAAACATATTTCTTTGCTGTCAACATTGATGACATTTAATTATATTATTATTGTTATTTTATAGGTATCGCTAATATATATCAAAAAGGACAGCTGAAGATCACAAGGCTTGACGCATGAATACGTGAAAGTAGATATAGTAATTTTTTTTAGCTGTGGGATAAGATTCTTTCTTTGAAAATTTAACTACATTTAACTGAAAGTAGAGTCTATTCACCATTGGGAGTGTAGGTAGGTAGCTGACAGAAAAATCTACCAGATCTATTTTCATGTATCCATTCGCCAAACCATATGATCTGCAAGATGGTCTGTTGAGTTTCTATTACGTGTGGCGTTAAAAAAAACGGACATAACAATTAATTTGTTTTTTAGCTATTATTTTTATTTTAACAGTTTTTAAATTATTTAAACACGAACTTATGAAAATAACAGTTTTGATGTTTCTTTTTTATGTATAAGTGGCTTCTCTGGTTCACTAAAAGAGCTTTACAAACGAGAGTTTCTGGGTTATCTTCATACATTAATAAGCATCCAGAGGCGTTAAATCATTAAAATACCCAGTGGAAGACAATATTGCAAATAACATCTGAAAGCATCCAATTTTCCAAAATTCACTGGAAGAGGCCCACTTTAAATACCTTATGGATGCATCAATTTTTTTTAAAAAAAATCAAGGGGAAGATTCCTCCAAACAGAGGCATCCAGTTTTCAAAAATTTGCCGGGAAAAAAAAACCCACTTCAAATGACTAATCTAATTTTTCAAAAGATTCCAAAGACCGCTTTAAATAGCTTATATGGACATTCAAATTTCAAAAAATTTCTGGAAAAGGATCATTCCAAATAGCTTATAAAAATGTTTTTATCTTAAAAAAAATTCTGATGAAGGCCACCCCAAATATCCCTTTTTAGTTGCTAAGCTAATTTACCTCCCCTCAAGACAAATAATGTTTCACCGCCAGTGAAGTCGAGTAAAAAAAGTGATTGGGGGGGGGGTGGGGGGGGAGGGAGGCCTGGTCCGGTTTGAACACCCTGGCGGGTCAGCTTGTATGCAGTCTTGCAATACTTTACTGACGTGAGGGTTGCATTGAAAGTATCTCACGGCGCTTCTTGAAGATTATAATTCTAATACAAGCGAGCAACCCCTTCCCTTTATGCAGCATCCTAATACCTTGGTACTGTGAGGGTTGCATCACCCAAAACCCAAGGCGCCTATATATTTCTCGTCTATTGTAATCTTAAAAATGGTCTACCTAAAGATTATGAAGAATCTTTACGTTTTATGTGCTTCCGAACCGAAAAAGGGGGATTTTACAACCGTGTACCTATGTCTGTCTGTCTCCAGTCTGTTACTGTTGAAACGGCTTGATGGATTTTGTTCAAACTTGTTAATTAGATACTACACGGCTATTCATCAACGTTTTTTGATTTTGAAACTAGCCCTCAAATTATGGGTAGTTTACTGATGAGTATATTTTTTAAATTCAATATATTTTGAAAATGGTTTTAACGATTTTGTTTAAAAATGAATGAATGTAAGAGAGACTAGTAAATTGGAGGCTATGGGAATGAAGTTTGTGAGGAGCATGTTAGCTATCACGAGGAGAAACAAGATTAGGAGGTAAAGAAATGGGGTACATGGATAGTGGAGGAAGCAAAACAGATTGTATGAGCATGTAATGAGGATGGAGAAGGAGAGGAGAACAAAGAAAATTATAGAAATCTATGTAGAAAAAAGACCAAAAGGGAGACCAAGAAAGAGATGGGAGGAGTAGGTGATAGAAAATGTCCATGTAAGAGGAGAAGAATGAAAGCAATTAAAGGAGGAATAATGGTGGAGGGATAGAGGAAGATGGAGGTGTTTTAGTAAACTGATCCGGTAACAGATGATGATGATGATGTTGATGATGAGATTGGGAGTGTTTGAGATGACAAAACTGTTTAATTTTTTCGGTAAACAAATTGTTTAAGATTAGTTTACTTACAACTTTTTTTTAGTTTGAAATATTTAAAAAATGGTTTTATGATTTGGTTCAAAATGGGTATCTAGTTAAGTTCTTTACAATAATTTTTAAAATAATAATTTTATAAAAATTTACTTATGACTGATTTTTAGTATCTGGGTCTATTTTATATGATTAATAATAGTTTATGTTTATATTTCTAAAACAAATTAATTTAGAGGTATTTTACTTATGAAAATTTTAGACCATTTGAAATTTTTTTCAAAAAAGACCGTTAAAATTTAGTTTAAAATAAATATCTGGGAATTGTTTTTCATAATAAATAATAATACTATTTTATTTTTACAAATTAAAAATAATTTGAGGGTAGTTTACAAATTAATTGATTTTTGAAAATTTTAGATCTGTTAAAAATATTTGAACGATTTTGTTTGAAATTTATACATGAAGAGAACTAACAAGACGATGTGTTATGTAGTTCTGAGTAAAACTACTCAAGGTAAGTTTAATTAAATACTATTTTTGAACATTTTTGCTCCAAGCTTTAATACACACGTTATGAGAAAGTTTGGCGATTTTGTCGTAAGAACTAATTTATTTTATCGTATTAGAGTTATTTAACGTCCACTTTCTGTACGGACTGATTATAACATCACACAATTTATAAACCAACTTAAATCTAGTTCATCAATTTGAAAGGGGGAAACCCCACATTTCACTAACGTAAATTTTTTTCGGCTACGCCAGGAATATAACCCGTGACCCCTTAGCTCAATAGGCAGATATGCTACCGACCACTTCAATAAAAAGGTCCTCTAGTAAATACGCAAAATAAAAAACAAAAAAACTTGGGTTCTTACGATTTAAAAAAAAATTGTGAAAGAACCTTAAAAGATAAAAGACAATTTTTAGTCAGGCGATTTACTAAGACACAAAAGTTAGAAAGAGAAAAAAAAATACCGGTAGCATTCGTGTCGTTCATGGAAATTTATATATATATAAAACAAAACAATCGGGGTAGGTTATCTAAAGACTTGATTTACAACTAAGTTTGGCATACATTTTTTTATTTTGCTTTTTTTTTATTTTTTTACGACTTACAGAGTTAAACTATTGCCGGAGCCGTTGCATAATTGCCGGCTATTTATAGAGGAGGTCCCGGATAAATTTGCACGCACGCATATTAGGTAGGGAGGGGGGGGGAGCGATTTACGACAAGAACGGACGCACGAGACAAAGTTTACACGCGTTCTTTCACGCACGCAACAGTCTCGAATTATTAGCGCCCAACAACCCTGCCACCCCCTCAAAACCCTTTCTACTCGTTTAGCCTCGTGATTCGCGTGGCACGGTTAGCACGCAACTGTCGACAAACAAAGCCATAGACTTTAACAACAACAAAAAAAAAGTTTTATTTTAAGTGATGCTAATTTTGGCTTAATGTCGTGAAAAGAAGGACAAAAGTCACCTAGTTTTTTTTTCCCCTTCTTACAAATCTTTCTATTTATGTGTAGTTGATAAATAACAAGTTACTATGTATGTCTTGAACTCTTAAAAGGTTTTTAACACTCAATCAAATAAATGGTTACAATACAATCGTAAAACCATTCTCATATAGTGTATTTATTATAGCTTGGAAGAAAATTTTCAAAAATTAGTTTTCTGGAAACCACCCCTAAGAGGGCTGCCTAGGTAGCTGGGATATTTCCCATCAAATTAGGTTTAATATTGACAAAACCTTTAATGAGTGTATTATTTACTGGAATAAATAAAATAACTATTTTATATGACCTTAAACTTATATAGACTTGTAAACATAGTTTTAAAGTAAAAATTTTTCTAGGTGTAAGGTGTCAGATTTCTGTGCTGGGGGTCCGGGGTTAAATCCTCGGTCCTTGCACAGATTTATCTGATTGCCCAAACCCTTTCTTCAAACAACCTCTGACAAGACGTGTATTAATCACAACTTGTGAATGTGTGGAATGCCAGACCTCCACCGTGGTTCGGATCCCACGTTAAACTGTAGGTCCTTCATTTTATCTCACAATCACCCTACCATTACACATTAGCGTAAGTGCATATAACCCGAACGGGTTGTAAGACGCGTTGTTAATAATAATAATAATAATAATAATAATAATAATAATAATAATAATAATAATAATAATAATAATAATTTCCACTCTGAAAAGTCCAAATGACCACACATTTCTGTTATTCGCTGAGCTAAATGTTTTGGGAAACGAAAGGTAAACTGGTTTAGGAAAGTAGAATTGATCTTTGTGAATCGAATTATGTCATTTAATAGAGGGGGTCACAACACAAATTGTATTGTCATTTGTATTTTCCTCCTCCCCCGTTTGTTCTCCTGCCGGACAGCTCCACCCACTTGGTTTCTGGCGTCTAGGTGTTTCTGAAAAATTTCAAGAAATGCAAGACCCACTTTTTATTTCGCGTGGATATTGTAAGCAATATTTCATCGTTATTATTATGATTAATACACTAAAATTCTATTTTATTATTGTTATTGAAAAAAAATATATTACAGAGCTACAAAATAATTTTGTGTTTTTCTATGGCAGGATTTTTGGTATGAAGAAACTTTTAAAAATACAAACTTTTTTTGTACACGTTGATAACATTTTACTTTATTATTACTGCTATTTTATATATAGGCCTATTGATAATATCTATGAAAAGGGAAATCTGAATATCACATGATTTGACGTATGAATAGGTGAAAGTAGATCCATTAGCTTTTCCAGCTGTCAGATAAGGTTCCTCCTATGAGAAATGAACTTAAATAATTGTAATTTTTTTTAACACCAAGTCTTTCTAGCCGTTCGGGCTATACGCTGATTAATTATTTGTAATAATTCGTTGACCATCCAACGCAGTGAAGTGTTGGCCAAACGTCCCCCGTTTCTACCGACCTGCTCGTCTCACGCCGACAGGGCCGCAAGTATCCTCCCCTTCTACCCCTTCAAAAGAGTGTTCCACTTGAAACACGAGAGAGAGAAGTGAGTGTCTGATGAACGCAAGATGATGCCACGGGCCTTCCTGTCCACCCTTGAGACGTTGTCTGGCCCGCGACTGCGCAGTACGATGACCTCAGGTGCAAGAGTAACAAACAGGGATCGCTGTTTCTCTCTCTCTCTCTTTCTGTTGTCGGACTCATTTCCTACGCGCGGCGGCTGGTCGTGTGTGTGTGTGTGTGTGTATGGAGGGGAGGGGGATGCTCCACGAGAGTTTTTTTTAGCGCCGCGTCTTACTACCCGTTCGGGTTATACGCATATGTGTTAGGGACGAGGAAAGTTTAATTTTTATAGGAATTGTACCCGCATTTACGCGGAGGGAGAGTGGAAAACTATTTATGACACAAAAAAAAACACCCTACCCGGTATTCAAGCCCTGAGCCACCCGTCATCGGAAGACCTGTCTATTTTTTTGTTTAAAGTACAAATAATTTTATATATCGGTAATTAAAGCACGCGTGAGATTGTTTTAGACAAAGATTCCCGGCGTTCCATACAACCCATTCTAATCAATGAAAGAAACGAAAGCTTATACACTAGAGAATGTGCGTGAAAATTTCAAATTTCAAAATTATTTCAAGGCGAAGCCGCAATTTCAGAAAAATGACACTTTATTTAGACCGCAATTTCTCACGTTCTACTAAACCCAATTTTAATTTCTTTTTTAATATATATATATATATATATATATATCGTTTACTTTCGAGGATTATTGTATCAAAGCTTACACATTTTCGACAGTGAATAATAATAATAATAATAATATTTAGCACCGCGTCTTACTACCCGTTCGGGTTATACGCTTAAGTACTAATTACTCTAATGGATTAGAAATTGGGAGGGTTGAATTTTATAGGAAGTGAACCCGCATTTGCGTGGAGGGAGAGTGGAAAACCATTTAGGAAAAACCACCCCCAGTTCACCCGACCGAGATTCGAACCTCGATCTCCCCGTCCTCGACGGTCGAGCTCAACACGACTTTCGACAGTGAAGCCAACCCTATTCGGTGGCCGCATGGTCTAAGGCGTCACTCTGGTGTTGGTCTGGACTGCCGATTACAGCAAGATCTGGGTTCAAATCCCGGTCGAGTGTATGGTGGTTTTCCAAAATGGTTTTCTACTCTCCCTCCACGTGAACGCGGGTACACTTCATCTAAATTGAACCCTCCTCATCCCTAGCCCACCAGCGTAGTTAGTACGTATGTGTGTGTACAGCCTGGAGAGTTAGTAAAGCTAGTGAGTGTGCAATCCGTACATAACTTACGTAGCTCTGTGAATGTGTGGACGATATAAAGTCGTGCCGTCAAAAAAAAATTGCTAAGATTTCTAAATGAAAGTATTGGTCTATAGTTTTACACAAATACCATACAACGTCCGAACTTAGGGTTGGATTCACTAAATACCCTATGACTTAAAAACAAGTAATAGAGTTGACTTAAGCGATTTTTCCACCCGGGTACGACTCGTAATAATAAATACATGTGAGGTACTTGCAATATATATCAGACAAGATACAATTTTACAGATGCGGACTTGTTTGAGAGTCTCTGAGCGCACAGCTTTTTTTTTTTTTACGGATTAAAAGTAACGATAGCCTAATAACAACCTAACTTGACGTAGCCTTGAAGGAAGAGTGATATAAAAACAAAGTCGATAGAGCGGAGTTAAGGACAGGCTCAATACAACCCGGACCCACAGTACGGATAATCCTGATCCGGCGTGTCTAATTGGCCCGCACTAGACGAGCATAGCGAGCTCGAAGGAACAAGGACGACGACAGGTTACATATTATATAGCCTCAGCCTCAACCAAGGACCCCATGTTTTATACCACCACGGTGTATAAACTACACGGTCCGCCGAGGCAGCTTTCGAAATACTGTCCGTCAGGCCCGCGACAGGCAGGTGCCTTGCGATCGAGCCGGATGACACCAGTGATACCTGCTCCGGTGGCTGCATGGTCTAAGCCCAATGTTTTTCAAACTGTGCTTTGAAGGGCCCCTGGGCTCCGCCATAGTTACCTCAATCCTTAGGGCTGCCAATTTTATATATATATATACTCCGAATAAAGGACATATTTTGTAAAAGGTGCAGCCAGAACATTTGATTCCTGTTTGTTATATATAATTTCATGCTTGTGAAATTTAACGGTCGTTACCCTCCTTGGTGGCGTAGTTAGTTGGCTAACGCGCTAGTTTCGTGTTGAGCCAGACTGCCAAGGACGGGGAGATCGAGGTTCAAATTTCGGTTGGGTGTACTGAGAATGGCGTTTTTTTTTAATCCTAATTTCTTTTTTCCCCACTCTTTCTCTGCACTCAAGTGCGGGTACACTTCATCTCAAACTAAGCCTTCCTCCTACCTAACACATAAGTGTAATTAATAGGTCTACATATGTGTATAACCTAAACGGGTATTAAGACGAGGTGCCAAAAAAAAAGACACCAGTGGCGTGTCGTGTAGTTTTACCAGGGTGAGCAGAGTGTGTTTAAACCGTGTCTGTTAATTTGGTTGGCATCACCAAGTAGAACACTCAATGGTCAGGTATCAAAGTGAGATACGTGAAGAAGAGCTTTTGCGGTTATTGAAATGTATCAAGTAAAAAAAAGTACTACACTAAATATCATCTCTGAGAGAACTACATGGTTAGACTACTATTCGGAAACAGCGTCACCTTTCTCTCGTTTTCATGTGATCAATCTTCTCTTGAAAATGAGCTAAATCTGGCAACGCTGGTTCGTCGATGTTGCCAGTAGCTCCTTCTTTACCCCCAGCACACCACCTTCGTACATAACTGAGAGCGAGGAGATTTGGCAACAGTTGGCCGAGAGAGAGAGAGAAGATATAGCTTTTCCTCATAATACCTGCAGTTCCCTCTGCGATGACGTTAGTGTAGTATCGTCAGGAAGGAGAAGTACGTTAGAAAAAAAAAATCTTGGGTGGAGATGGTATCAAATACAGAAATGATAATAAAAGGAAAACGAAGAAAGGAAATTTTGGAAAGGTATATAGCAAAGAAGAGTTAACATGGTAGGGCATATACTGAGACACAATAGTTTGACGAAGATAATTATATAAGGAGATGTGGAAGGGAAAAAGTCAAGAGGAAAACCAATATTAGAGTAGGGGAGACCGGGGCATGTTGACGACGTTAAGCAAGAATGACTGATAGAGATAGTTGCAATCCATATATAAAAGTGAGTATTTTTTATCTTTAAGAACAATTCATTGACTAACTTTTCCGCACTACAATTTGTTATAAAATACATTTGTTTAGTTGTAAAAAATTGTAAATGACAACACTGCAAATTCCTCAACTTGCCCCGGCATCGGGGCAAGTTGACGAACCTATTGGGGTAAGATGACGAATTAGAAGGTTAATGCATTATATATGATATAAAAACCTTTTGCTATATTAATATAACTTACACATTTAAATACCAAATAATTTCAAAATTACCAATCTGATTAAAATGTTATTCATTGACTTTAACTATTAACTAATAGTCTAATAAAAAAAGCAATCCACACACAACATGGCATTTAACATTTAGGTGTTGCGAAACAATATAATAACTAAAGAAATCAATAACAATTTTTTAGGCCGTAAGAGGCAATTACGTTTTAAATACTAACAATAGTCACACTTAAACTGGCCACATCCTTCATAGCTTGAACAGTCCTCTTGCCCCCATTGTCCACAAGCTCCACACTTCACCCATCTTCATTAGGAGGGTCAATAAACTCTTCTTCACATTCTGGACACATTACAGTCTCAGTGTTTTCCTGAGCTTCCTTGGTTTTTTGGAATAGCTTCTTTGCAGCTGTTTTGACATCCCTTTTTTTCCTTATTTTTTAATTTATTTTCCCTTTCTTGTTCTTTTTCCACGAGAATATCTCTCACAGGCTTGCTCGTTAGAAACAGATGCTGTTATAACTGGCCGATTCCTTTTCATAGTCTATTTGCTCTTGGCAAAGGTTTAATATAGTTGAGAGTGACTTGTGCTTTAGTAGGAATTGATATTTGTACAGTTATATTTTATTCAACTTGGAACCACGAGCAGGAGCCTCTGCTTGAGCATGAACAGTTTCTTGTTGGTCTTTCTGCTGGGATGTTCCTGGTTGTGGAATATTTGTTTGTGGGCGGTGATCATTTTCAACTGCAACTTTTTGTGGTCCATTGCAAACCAAAGTTGGTTCATCATGGGAAGGTCCTGATTGAGGAAGATCTTGTTCAGTTGTTGATGAAGGTGCAAAATCCTCTTCAGCCAAATTTGTGGATTGTATGGTTCAATTCCGCAATCTTCGAAACCCATTATTGCGTTGGCTACTGTCACTGCACTCAAGTATGCCGTGCCAAAAAGCTGACCTACATTTCTGTCAGTTATTGCTTGACCAGGATGGGACACCATTAAATTATCGCATACTTGACTATAGAATGTCTTGAGAGGCCCAAAAAAGATACATCCAATGGTTGGAGCCGATGAGTTGTGTGAGGTGGGAACCCAACCATCACAATATGGTGTTCACGGCAGAAATTAATAGCTGGCAATGAAACATGAGAAGCATGGCTGTCAACAAGAAGTAAAACAGGCATATTTTCTGATGGCTTTACATGATTAGTAAAGTGCTGAAGGTAGGAAACAAATAACTCTGAATTCATCCAACCAGTTTCGCTAGCATGACCTTCAGAGCCAGGAGGCAAATGATCCAGTAACTCTGGCCTCATTCTCTTTCTGGAAAATATAAGAAATGGTGGGACATACACTCGAGTCGCACTGGCACTGCACACAACTGTTACCTGATTCATCAGCATTAAATATTTGACTGGAAGAAAACTCATAATTTAATCTAACCTCCTTCAGCAGATCAAAGAATTTGATTACTTGCACTGGCTTGATTATTTTACAGAAGTTACAGGACATGTGTTCTTCTCTCACAGCATTCATTACTGCTATCATTTTAGTATCGTCCCAATTTATTGAATCGGTCTTCCTGACCCATTTTCTCACCATCTGCAGAGGACAATTACACTTTGAAGTGTGCATTGCATGTCAATAACAATGGTAGCATAAAAATAACATTGTAATATGTTACTTTGAGATATATTTCTAAAACCCACATTATTTAGCCTACTTTTAGTAATGTTCATATTAATTAACTCTAACACTTGCAGGTTTCTAGATATATGGGCATACATTTATAGTTTTATAAAATTGGGGCAAGATGACGAATTCGTCAACTTACCCCCGCCAACTTGCCCCGGATTAGATTATTTCAATAACTTGCATAAAAAGCTCAAACCAAAATTTATATCTATAGTAACTATTACATGTATAAATTACTAATATAACACAGACTAGCTAATAGCATGTGACAAACAAGAACCATTCTTTACAACTGAACAAGAGCTTATCGAACCTACCTTCAATTTCACTGCAAGGATGTGGCGACACAACTTCCTATCCACACAGCTACTCTCAGACTGAATGGAAAATTCCGTTGCTGCTAGCTTATAGCAGCTGAGGGGGGTGGTCAAGGCTACAAGATAGCCAAACTTCTCTCGGCATTACATACGGCGCAAATTGCAATTCGTCATCTTGCCCCGTTCGTCAACATGCCCCGGTCTCCCCTACATGAATCAGAATGGCGGATGATGTTGGCAGAAGAAGGTACAAAGATGTACAAAATTTGACCTAGGATAGTCAAAAGTAGAGAGCTGCAACCAACCAATCGCAAGATTGATGATAATGATAGCGTCAGGAAAATATCAATTATTTTTTTTTGTTACATCCCTTCCCTCAACACAGTACGTAGGTCTATTTAAAAAAAAATCTTTCAATGGCCACCTCACTATAGTTTTCAGCCTACCCACTGTCTTAAGCACCGAAAATAAAACTCGTACTTTAGATGGCAACAGTCTCGGTCGACAGACAAGTTGCCCCCCCCTCCCTCCCCAAGGCCAACTGGCGCCTGCCTGAAACTTCGCGCAGGCTAGACCAGACGAGATGCTGGCCTAGGAGCAGACGACTGGACCAGTCCGGTCATCTCGGCTCTGCCTCCCTGCAGCGGTCCATCGACCCTCTTCCCCCCCCCCTTTTACACAGTGGGCCAGGGGTCTACAACCATGACAGAGGTGGACCAGCCTATGGCCGCTCACTGGCGTCCTAAAAGAACATGCAATATTATTGTCCAGTTCACTGGATTCTTACCAAAACGTGCAAAAGTATCGTCCAGCTCAATTTATTCTTACCCAAACGTGCAATATTATCGTCCAGCTAACTGGATTCTTACCAAAACGAGCAATATTATCGTCCAGCTAACTGTATTCTTACCAAAACATGCAATATTATCGTCCAGCTCACTGGATTCTTACCAAAACGTGCAATATTATCGTCCAGCTAACTGTATTCTTACCAAAACGGGCAATATTATCGTCCAGCTCACTGGATTCTTACCAAAACGTGCAATATTATCGTCCAGCTCACTGGATTCTTACCAAAACGTGCAATATTATCGTCCAGCTAACTGTATTCTTACCTAAACGTGCAATATTATCGTCCAATGATCAAACCAATTTTTTTTAAATTAATATCAGTTTGATGAACACGATTTTGGTCAAAAGTATAGGAATAAAATTAAATGAGCAAGGACCTTGAGTGTCGAGTTGATAGTTTATATTTACTGCCGCGTTTTATTACCCACTTATACGTATATGCACAAACTACCACAATGACGAAAGTTGAATTTAGAGGAAGTGTACCCTTATTTGCGTGGAGGTAGAGCTGGAAAAAGATTTAGGAAAAAACTCTCTCAGTACACCCGACCGAGATTAGAACCCCGATCTCCCAGTCATAGGAAGTTCAGTCTATTGCGATAGTGAAGTCTTAGACCATGCGGCCACCGAAGCGTGTTTTAATATAGTTATTTGAGGATACCTCCCTCTCCTCTTTTTTCTTTTTTTTAATACTCCGTGAGTGCGCCAGTGGATTAAACGATGCTTTACCTTAATATGAAGCGAGGAACTGAGCCATTTCCATCGGTACCTCTGTCTAGCCCCCTGTCAAAAGCTCCTGGTCGGATTTACCCCGGGATAACAATAGCCTAGGGGAAAACAAACTTCAAATATCAAGGGGATGAGGGGGGAAGAGGGGGTGGTACTTAAAAAAAATTGGACATCCCCGAAAACATCTGATCAACTTTCTTCCGAGACGCCGACGTGTGCGTACATACAAAGAAACTAGTCCATACGGAGAATTCCTTGTCCGTAAGGAAGATTTTCGCGTAACCTTCCTTATGTACAGCATGGGAAACGCAACCTTACGGACGGACGCGCCATTTTGGAAGAAGAAAAAGATGTAGAACCGGTTCCGCGAGCTCGCCAAAGAGATTGATCACCTAGAGCAGTTGGTTCAACAAAATGAAGAAGTCTTTCTCTCTCTCTCTCTCTTTTTTTTTTTTAATAATTAAGATGCCACATAAATAATGCCGGCGACAGAAATAATTTTGCATAATAGACTTTAATGTCTGGACGAACTGGCGCATCGCATGGTTTAAAAACACAAACTTTGTTTCGAAAATAGAATAGTTTTAGAAAGGGATGGAACGCGAGTTAAAAAGTAATTATTTTTTTAAGTTCTTATAACAAACAAAACTTTTTTTTCTCCAAAATACCTCCAAATTACGAATTCAAATCTTGTAAAAATGATCGACATAAAAGGAAATACATATATAATAAAAAAATAAGTAGTAACTAAATATATGTAAATATATTTTTACGATAGTATATTAAATATAATATTAATTCTTTATGTCAATTTGTTAAATTAATGGTCATGGGACTGATTGTTAAGTCTATTCTTTTATGATGGATTAAATAGCAAGACTAATAGCTAATTACGGCTATTTCTGTATCTAAATATCATAATCTTTAAATTGAAAAATGACACCTGGACACGGGAATCAAACCCAGGACCTTTGGTTTAAGTAAACAATGACCTTGGGTACTGGACGACTTCTGAAAGATTCTTTCTATGGTGGCCACGCTATAGTAAGGGTCAAAGAATGCCAATATCTATTTGAGGTGAAATTTTTTTCTTCTAAAAACATAATTATTAATAACCCTCATTTTATTTTTTTAAATGTATTAGCGGTGATTTAAAAATAAAATAAGGGTTATTAATTATTATGTTTTTAGGAGAAAAAAAATCTCACCTCAAATAGATATGGCATTCTTTGACCCTTACTATAGCGTGCTCACCAAAGAAAGAACTTTTTTTTTAAAATATGTTAGCAGTGATTTAATCGGTGACCTGGCGGTCTAGGGGTAAGGTGTCAGACTTCTGTGCTGGGGATCCGGGTTTCAATCCTTGGCCCCGGCACAGATTTATCTGACTGCCCAAAACCCTTCCTTCACCTCTGACAAGACGTGTATTAATCCACAACTTGTGAATGTGTGGAATGCCAGGCCTCCACCCGTGGTTCGGATCCCACGTTAAACTGTAGGGCCTCCATTTCATCTCACAATCACCCTACCGTTACACATCAGCGTAAGTGCGTAAAACCTGAACGGGTAGTAAGACGCGGTAATAATAATAATAATAATAATAATAATAATAATAATAATAATAATAAAAGCAGTGATTTCTGGTAGCTTCTTACCTATTTAACTATAAGGGTCCAGCCAAGATCTGGAGGACAGCTAATATCGACGAATTTTTTTATTTATTATAACTATATTTCAGGATTTCATAGAAGTTTAAATAATGAATACATCCCATTTAAATGTATTAGGGTTATCATTTTTATGGCTCAACTCCTTCATATATATATGAAAGCCCTGTAAAACCAACATCTCCACTTCTCTCCGTTATTTCCACTGAAGCAACTAGGGGCGTCTGTTTAGTGTATAAAAGACACTCCAAGCGGGGGATGTGGCGAACTATTCCGGGTGGAAAATGAAGCCACAAAGTGAAGTGTTGACGAGAATATCTCTATATTAAGAAGAAGATAAAAACCCCTAAATGTCGAGGCTTATCACGCGGTATGGAGGGGGGAGGGGACTTGATGATATTTGCTCGGTAAACACTTTGATGAGCCGATAACGCCGCACGTGCTTCCCCTTCCTTGTCATCTTTTACCCGCCGTACACATGACGTGACTTGCTCGTGGCGTGTGTTCGACAGAGGGGAAGAAAGGAAGAGAGAAAAGGGAGACGAGAGAACACGTGAGAGGAGGAAAATAAATTAAAGGAGAAAGGATGGCTAAATAGAAGAAAAATGGAAAGAAGCTGATTAGAGGGGAAAAATAAATTTATAAGACCTCCTCCCACCCCGCCTCCCTCCTCCTCGAAGACGATCCATTTCGATGTCCTTCAATTCGTGGTGACTCGGGTAAGAGAAGAGAATCGAAGCTCGACAACGAGATATGTTGAGTGTTTCTGAAGAGGGGGTGAGGAGGGTGCTTTAAAGTGAGTGGATGAGGGGTAGAGGGGGGGAGGGCATGCGAATGATTCAGATCGGCAGTAGCAGTAATAATCAGACCTGTCAGTCGACGACGGACCCACTGTTTTTTCGCTCGAGAATTCTTCACGCAGATGGTCTACTGATTCATCCGGAAGCTTGCTTGCTTGCACGTGCTCGCTTCGGGCGACGCGAGGGGGGTAGGATGGGGGGGGAGGGGTTTCTAGGGCTAGCAGCGCTTACAAACACGCATCAGGAGGGAGCGGAGACCCTGGTTTCATTCTACGTGCTGTGCTGCCTGAACGAATTTACTGGCAGAGCTGTACCAATATTCATTTGGGGGAAAGAGAGGAATGGTGGATATAACTGAGATGGCTCGTGAGGGAAAGAGAGGAAATGTGGATATTACTGAGATGGTTCGTGAGGGAAAGAGAGGAAATGTGGATATAACTGAGATGGTTCGTGAGGGAAAGAGAGGAAAGGTGGATATTAATGAGATGGTTCGTGAGGGAAAGAGAGGAAATGTGGATCTAACTGAGATGGTTCGTGAGGGGAAGAGAGGAAAGGTGGATCTAACTGAGATGGTTCGTGAGGGGAAGAGAGGAAATGTGGATATTACTGAGATGGTTCGTGAGGGAAAGAGAGGAAATGTGGATATAACTGAGATGGCTCGTGATGTAAGTCCACCAGCAGGAGATGATAAGAATTAAAAAAACATTAAATATATCCATTAATTTTATTCAATAATATTAATGTTGCGCGTCTGGGCTACAACAATCGTAGCCCAATAGTGGAAAGATTAGCCAGTACTAATGTACTGTTGCCCAGGGGACGCCCGAATGTACAAATCGTACATCATTTCCATGGAAGCTTTTTCAATGTCCTGATGAGATGAGGTGATGGTGATGGTGAGTAAGAGGGTGATAGGGAGTTGTTGAATAGCTGTCACGAGCATAGCGGCATTGGATGACAAACTTTTTAAATGAAGAGGAAAAGTTGGCGTTAAATTCCAAGAAACCCTTGACAAATATTAAAGAAATTTTGAGGTTACCATGCGAATA
This sequence comes from Timema podura, assembly GCA_033556935.1. Taxonomy (NCBI): domain Eukaryota; kingdom Metazoa; phylum Arthropoda; class Insecta; order Phasmatodea; family Timematidae; genus Timema; species Timema podura. Next base: position 3,593,039 of record JAVRXN010000013.1, on the reverse strand, counting down.
GAATTACATTCTATTTTTTGTACTAGAGAAATATTTTATTTATTTGGTAAAAACTGCAAAAACCACAGGCCTTTTATCGGGTCCCCTTCCATCGCACCTTAAGGTTTGGTGCTAGTGAGCGCGAATTTAGTGCGCTAATTTTGCAGTTTTTATAGCATAAACATGTTTTGAACAAAATAAATCAAATTTTTCTTCAATAGAAACATAGAGTTTAGCTTTCTGCACGTGGTGATATCAACAGTTTTTGAATATCTGCCATGGGCATGGTGGCAAGTAGTTGGGATGGCCAGATAGTACAGCGCTCTGATTGGTCGGTTTTGGTCACGTGACCACGCCCCCTCGCTCTGATTGGCTGTTGGCTTTTCCCCTCCGCTCTGCTCCCCCCGGTAGCGGGTTTTCCCGATGACGTCATCGCTCTGTCGCAACCCGGCGCCAATTTGGTGGCTTGACAAGACAGGAATAGATCAGGATGTCGCAACCTCTCCCCCCCCACCCTACTGTGGTAATGGGATTTCCCTGTGTCGCAACCCGGCGCCAGTTTGGCGGCTCGACCAGGGAAGTCGAGACAGGAATAGATCGTGACCTTGAAACCGTGAGTTAGGTCATTGACCCTGGCAACTCTCCCCCTGGCAATGGGTTTTTCCGATAACGTCATCGCTCTATCGCAGCCCGGCGCCAATTTGGCGGGTTGGCAATACAAGTCGAGACAAGAATATATCATGATGTCGCAACCCGTCCCTTCTATGTGGCAATGGGTTTTCCCTGGTGACTGGCGTCAGTTTGACGGGTTGACAAGACAAGTCGAGACAAGAATAGATCGTGATCTTGAAACCGTGAGCTATGTCATTGACCCTGGCAAACCTCCCCCATCTACAATGGGTTTTTCTGGAGTCGCAACTAGAGAGCATTGGCACAGCTATAATTATGCACAAGCAGGGGCCTCGGAAGCCTTACGGTTATTTATAATCCTCAGTTAGTGGCCTCCATCCCCCACCGTAAAAGTATACTGAAATTGTTTGTATGGTATCGTCCGTCGACATGCACGGATGTAGGTATCAGCCACGGGGAAGAAATACCTACAGTTTACACGGCAGGGATTCAATTTCCCTCAGCCGGAATTAGATGTGCCTGACAAACGGGCAAGGAATAGTGAAAGTATTTATGAGAGGTACCCGCATTTGCATGGAGGGAGAGCTGGAAATACCACAAGTGTTCGAACTTCTCAACCAATCATACAGGCAGAGCTCCGCTTAGTTACTTGTACAATTCATAAGACCTAAATTGATTTATGTGTTATTATTATTTTTTAAATTCGTGGTAGAATATGTTTGATTGGAGAGTCAAAGACAGAAAGGAAATGCGGCGTCTACAGCAAAATCATCGGTCGGAGTGCTGTTCTAGGGACAGAGAGAGACAAAAGGAGAGAGGGAGAGAGAGAGTTCGGTTGTAGACATTAAAACACAAACATAACAGTTTTATAATATTTATTCACACAACACTTAAACAACAAAGAAATTTTATTTTCGCGATATATTTTGATATATATAACTTTGACAATACATAAGTAATACAATTATACAATTATACATTTAAATTCACTAATATATAACTTTCACGTAAATTAATATGTTGTTTTTAAGTTTTAAATATGAAACTATATCTGTTGACATAATATATAACATTTACACTAAGCAAACTAGCAACTCAAACAACAAAGAAATTCAGTTAATTAATGTTCGCAAAAAATATTTTGATATAATAATATATTAAAATTTTACAAAAAAAAAATCATAATTAATACAATTATGTGTATCTTGAAATTATTTTAAATATATATATAACTTTCACCTAAGTTAATATGTTGTTGTTAAGTTTTAAATAGGAAACTATAGCTGATGACATGTTATATAACATTTACAATAAGCAAAATAGCAACTCAAACAACAAAGAAATTCAGTTAATTTATGTTCGCAAAAAAAAATCATAAGTGATACAATTATGTGGATCTTGAAATTATTTTAAATATATATAACTTTCACGTAAATTAATATGTTGTTGTTGTTAAGTTTTAAATAGGAAACTATATCTGATGATTGAATAGTTCCAAGCGAAAAGTCGCAAATAAGCTGCGTGTGAAAGCTCATTCGTGAGATTGAGGAGTGTGAGACGTAATCACAACTTGTTTGTGTGTGTGTGTGTGTGTGTGTGTGTGTGTGTGTGTGTGTGTGTGTGTGTGTGGGCGTTTTCATATTACATAATCCTTGTCTATCTTAGCTCTAGTTTTTATACCTTTTTTGTGTGTTTTTATATACTATGTCATTTTGTTAAATTTCATTTTAATTGTATTGGTTAAGTGTAAGAAAAGGCGGTAGTCTTAACTTCGCCATTAAAGTCTATTATTATTATTATTATTATTATTATTATTATTATTATTATTATAACATTTACACTAAGCAAATTAGCAACTCAAACAAAAAAGAAATTCAGTTAATTAATGTTCGCAAAAAATATATTTTGATATAATAATATATTAAACTTTTACAAAAAAAAAAAAAAAAAAAAACATAAGTAGTACAATTATATATCTTGAAATTATTTTAAATATATAACTTTTAGATCAATTAATATGCGAGTACGATTTAAATATCTAAATCAAAATAACGTGGTATCAGTTTATGCATCACCGCATCTACATCAAAATCATCATCATCATAATCAACTGGAGGAGTGCCTGATTCTAAAACTGATAAAGTTATTATTGGAATATTATTATTTTCCGTTGAAGGTTTTGTAATCTTAGGTCGCGTTGCGATGCATAGCCCTATTATCTGGTTCTGTTAGAGCAAACAAGGAATATAAAATATGCCTATAATAAGTTACTATTACGATTATTTATATAAGGTGCTCCAAAGATGCAGTATCACATAGCTTACCATACCAAGGGTCACACCTAGCTTCCCTAAGCTAAAGAGAAAGTATTGTGCACTACACCGATATAACTCACGCTAAACAGTGTTAATACTTTTCTAGTAGCTTAGATTAGGAAACAGAGTATATTTGGTGTAGTGTTTCTACAACACTGTAAATACCTATTATTTAGTTTCACAAAAGCTTAGTGTTTCTACAGACCTATCACGTACCTCCACAAAGATTAGAAGTGAGAGAAAGTCCCGGTATCATTTATTTATATAAGTAATTGTAGATATATAATAATAATAATGACAAAGGTTTTTCTTTTTTTTGTCTATGAAAAGCAGATTGCTATTATAAATACAAACATTAAGAAAGTTCGGATTTTAGTCACACATAATTGTAATTGTTTTCTTGTTCTGAAAAAAAAAAGTATCGTTCATGAATATATTCTTAAAGTGTGGGCAAGAAATTAGCCCTGATATTAGATATTTGCCAAAGAGGTGATTGAACAGGGACTCCCTCTCCCCAGCAGTGCCCAGATATTAGAGAATATTTGTCAAACAGAGAATAGGATTGGGGGACTTCCTCTCGCCGGTAGAGTACAACCCTTACACCCTCTAAACATCAGTACTGGTTTCCCGCTCTGATAGTTTTGTTTCAAAACATGCCAACAAACTGTTAGGGAGAAGGTTTATTACGTCAGCGAACTACAAACACTTTAGCCAACGGACAACTAGTTTTTCTAATTTCTACATTCATTAGGTGTGCAAGTCAGTCATACAAATAATAAGACGTGTTATTATTAGCACAGCGTCTTACTACCCGTTCGGTTATACGTACTTACGCATCGCTAACTTAACACTTTAAACATATAGTGGCATTTGGTACCATGATATACTACCGAATACACATTTAAATCAAGCTCTTCTAATCTAACACATAGTAATTGAATCAGCCAGATAATGTCCGATAATCATTTAGCTCAAACATGGTTTATAAATAGATTAAGCAAATGTTATTCAAAGCACATAGATTTTAACCAGGGACCGATAGTTTAGTATACAGACATGCTATCGAATGCACTAAGGTGGCGATTGAATATTTGATCCAGTACATTGCAAACGCGACTTTATTCATAACTAGCAATCCAACACTGCGTTGACCGTGACCCACTGCGGTATTTTGTTAAAAATCCGGCTTCGAGGTGCATTCGGACACACTCCCGTACATTTATGTTAAAATTTCAGATCTCTGCGTGCCGTAGATTTGGCTGGGCATCGCACACAAACAGACAAACGCTTCCTTTTATTATTATAGATTCCTGTACCATTAATATAGACGTTTGGCACGGCCCGCAAGAGAGAAAACATATATATGCAAGATAATCTCAATATCGTGATTTATTCCCACTGCACCCCAACGAGATTCGAACCGAATCCTAGAGATGAACATGACAGCCGAGCACTGTCTCACTGAACTACAGTCCCCCAACTAAAAAAGCCACTAGATTTAGTTTCACGTATTCATACGTCAAGACAAGTGATCTGCAGCAACCTATTTGATATACTATCAATACCTATAGCATATCACCGAAACTGTAGTATTATTTTATAAATATTGTCCGAAAAAAGGCTCTTTGAGGACTCTAAAACAGTTGTTTCTACTACCGGTTCGAGCTTTACACACACTTAGTGCGAGCCTGACGACATGTAGCCCGCGACCACCGATGTATAAACTATATTTAACTATGAGAGGCTGAAAACATAAACAAAAGTGCAGGTATGGGCTCAAACTAGAGTCCCTTATTGACCGCATGTATCGACCTAATTTAAATCCGCCCTCACGCGATATAACCACGGGGTGTTGTAGGATGAGGGGCGGGGGGAGGGAGGAGGTCAATCATGGCACCGAACCAGCGACCCACTCTTCTAAACCACGGCCGTGCATGAGTTTGCTCTCTAGCACCGGTATAACTAACCGTTCGGGTTCGCTTAAGTACTATTTACGCTAATGGATTGGAATTGGAAAGGTTTCACCCGCATTTGCGCGTGGAGGGAGAGTGAAAAAACACCCCCAGTTTACCCGACCGAGATTCGAACCTCGTTCTCCACGTCCTCGGCAGTCTAGCTCAACACGAATCTGGCGCGTTAACCAACTGCGCCATCGAGACGGGTATCTATCACTATGCACACTTTTTAGAGAGTTAACAATCTTTACGAGGCTGACTCTTCAACCAAACCAAATATTACAACAGATTGAAAGAAGAAGCAGAACCGCGAGTCCATCTGGATTCGGAATTGGGAAGGTTTAAGCCACATTTGCGTGGTTGGGGGGAGTAAGGAAATGTTCCAGCGTTTACGTGGAGGGAGAGCGGGAAAACATTTAGTGAGAACTACCAACACTACACCTCGGCAGGTATTCAAACCCCCCAACCTCGCCCAACACAGATTCGAATCCCGATATCTTTCACCGGGTGCTTCATGCCCAGTAGTTGTCAAACCCGAAAGAAGAATATGGCGTTTCAAATGGGGCGCCCCCTTCGGTTCCACACACAAAAAAAAGTTTTATTTTACATATCATTTAACGTTTTCATCTATATTTTACCGATTATATAACTCTTACATTAATTCAGAAGTAGTATTGAATACAATTATGAAAAACTTGAATTTATTTTACATATCATTTAATGTTCCCATCTATATTTTTCCGATTATATAACTTTTACAAAAATTCATAAGTAGTATTAAATGCAATATTAAATATAATTTAATTCTCGAAACTATATTTTAGTGATATAATAAATAACGTTTACACCAACAAATTAGCCACTTAAACAACAAAGAAATTTTATGTTTGCAATTATATTTTGATGAAATATTGTATAACTTTTACGTAAATTCAATATCAAATATCTTTTAAGGCTCGAAACTATGTTGACATAATAAATAACGTTTACACCAAACAAATTAGCCACTTAAACAACAAAGAAATTTTAATGTTTGCAATTATATTTTGATGAAATATTGTATAACTTTTACGTAAATTCAATATCAAATATCTTTTAAGGCTCGAAACTATGTTGACATAATAAATAACGTTTACACCAAACAAATTAGCCACTTAAGTATCAAAGAAATTTAAAGTTCGCAATTATATTTTGAATGAAATATATATAAAACTTTTACATAATTCAATATCAAATATCGGTTAAGGCTCGAAACTATGTTGACATAATAAATAACATTTACGCAACGCAAATTACCACTTAAGTCAAGCCAAAGTTAGAGGAAGTGTGCCCACGTTTGCACGGATGGAGAATGGAAAGTCTATTAGAAAAACCTCCCTAAATACTCTCGACGCTGATGAAGGATTCTATAATATTGAGTACTATGGCGTGGATTTGTTTAGCTTACACTGAATATTTATTAAAACTTACACACAACCTCCCATCGTTCTACATGTCTAATACTTGTCACAAGAAAGAAGTAAGGCTGAATAAATTAGATTTACTAAGGGAATACATCTCAATTTTCCAGAGTTGGAAACGGAAAACGGTTTATGAAAATTTACCCCAAAAAATAGCTTGCTGTGGGATCAAACCCCCGACTTCCCTATAACCTGTTTCTAAAATGGAAACTCAAGTGTATTTACCTAGTGATCTGGCACACATATTATTTCTAGACCACACGAGCTCGATGATATAATAACTAATATTAACGCAAAACAAATTAACCACTTAAGCCGCAAGCCAATATTAGAGGAAGTGTGCCCACATTTGCATAGATGGAGAGTGAAAAAAAACAGCCCTATCGCAATATACTAAACTGCAGAGAGTTCGAATCCCGGTCCATTGACTCACACCTTCTTAGGTCAGTTAGGGGTCTCCGGCTCAAATGATTATATCTGACATAGGTTTGGTAACAACATAATTACTTTTATTTTGAAAATTACTCTAGTTGTACACAAAAAACCCAATCCTCCCTAATTTATCACTATGAAAGGTTAAACCACCATTTTCAGCCATACTGTAAATTGAACCCTGGACACTTGGCTCAGTGAACAGACATGCTAACGCCTCACATCAAGTGACCTTTCACAAGTGTCTTCTTAGACGTCTTGACCAATGAAGTGAGACACTCGACAGAGATTAAATCAAAACTCTATTAACAGACAAATACCAGTCTCAAACGGCTCTTCAGAGAGAGAGAGAGAGATAGAGATAGAGAGAGAGAGAAAGAGAGGTATATCTACATTCTTTTACAAACACTGCAACAAATTTGTCAGGGGTACAGTGGCACCAAACAATATCCAAGTTATTTTAACATCCGTCCAGGCTAGCCACATTGTATTTCTTGAATTTAAAGGAAATGTGATGTGAGTGTTTCTGACGTAAAAAAAAGATAAAACATTACATTTTGTGTTAGGAAACCAATTTTTTAGCACCGCGTGTTATTGACCGTCCAGGCTATATATAAATGTGATAATTAGTCTACTTAAAATGGCGTAGGAATGAGAAAGTACACATTTTAGTGATAATCTACCAGAATTTGCTTGGAAGGAGAGTAGGGAACCATTCGGAGAAAAAACTTCAAAACACAAATGGGATTAGAACCTCAATCTCCTCCATTATTAACATAACTGTCTAACTCGAGAGTGACGCCTTACACTATTCGACCTCTGAAACGATTTTTCATCATGTTAATTTAATAATTATTAATGTATTAACTTATTTGCTTCCATAACACGATAGCCATTTATATTGGACGGGCTTTGCTTTTTATAATATATAGAGTCACAAATGAATATTATTTACAAGTATATTTTTCCATTATTGTTTATTGGAGGTATTTAACGTGCACTTTATGCACCGACTGATTATAACAGTACACCACTTACAATCTAACTTAAATCTATGACATACAGAACACCCATTCCCCCTACCGCAAATGAATCACTATGAAAGGGGGGAAACCCATATCCCCTAATGAATCATTTTCAGGCCATTCAGGGAATCGAATCCAGGACCTCTTGATTAGTAGGCAAACACAATAACGACAGAGGTAAATTGTAGAACTTTTAATTGTACATTTTTTCAGTGCTTATACAATACTAGTTAGAACAAAGGTGAAATGAGACAGTTAATATTTGGAAAACCTTTTCGGCATGGTTTCACGCAAATCGGTGACCGTGTGGTCTAATGCGCTACTCTCGCGGTAGACAAGACTACTGATGACAGGGAGATCGAAGTTCAAATACCAGTAGAGTGTACTGATGCCTGTTTTCAACTCTTCCTCCACGAACATGCGGTTACTTTTCCTCTAAATATAACTTTCCAAATCTCTAAAATCATGATAATAATTAGTACAAATGTGTGTTAGCTATTTGTTTGCGCAAATGACGACGCATTTATCAACGTAAAGACGTTGGAAGGAATTACCGTTCCAGCAGTCATTAGCGATGCTAAAAACTCCTTTGGATCTCAAGATATGTCATGATGTACATTAAAAAAGATAGCTGAGTTCATACATTCTAAATGCGGGGTTCCAATTTGAACGGCCCCATTATGAAACACCAAGGGCCTTGTGAATTCCATCCTGTTTTTCAGAGGTCAAAGCTGCTTATTTACAAGACCATTTGTGACAGAAATATACCTGAATGTCAATGCTCCTAAAGACGTTTGTGTGTGGTGTGTGTGTGTGTGTAAGTATGTGTCAGAAATACATGCTTGCAACATTGTAATTTCCCATTCTTTTTCCAAAGTTGATTGTAGGTAAAAAAAATGTCGGTCACTTCGATGAGCAGGTCAGGGAAATACCCCTCAAAGCAATAATCGATTAGACTTAAACTTGTGTGACAAAAGAAGGTGTGAGTCAGTGGACCGGGATTCGAGCTCTCTGCAGTTTAGTATATTGCGATAGTGCTGTTTTTTTTTTCACTCTCCATCTATGCAAATGTGGGCACACTTCCTCTAATATTGGCTTGCGGCTTAAGTGGTTAATTTGTTTTGCGTTAATATTAGTTATTATATCATCGAGCTCGTGTGGTCTAGAAATAATATGTGTGCCAGATCACTAGGTAATTACACTTGAGTTTCCATTTTAGAAACAGGTTATAGGGAAGTCGGGGGTTTGATCCCACAGCAAGCTATTTTTTGGGGTAAATTTTCAAAACCGTTTTCCGTTTCCAACTCTGGAAAATTGAGATGTATTCCCTTAGTAAATCTAATTTATTCAGCCTTACTTCTTTCTTGTGACAAGTATTAGACATGTAGAACGATGGGAGGTTGTGTGTAAGTTTTAATAAATATTCAGTGTAAGCTAAACAAATCCACGCCATAGTACTCAATATTATAGAATCCTTCATCAGCGTCGAGAGTATTTAGGGAGGTTTTTCTAATAGACTTTCCATTCTCCATCCGTGCAAACGTGGGCACACTTCCTCTAACTTTGGCTTGAGTCTTAAGTGGCTAATTTGCGTTGCGTAAATGTTATTTATTATGTCAACATAGTTTCGAGCCTTAACCGATATTTGATATTGAATTTATGTAAAAGTTATATATTATTTCATCAAAATATAATTGCGAACTTTAAATTTCTTTGATATTTAAGTGGCTAATTTGTTTGGTGTAAACGTTATTTATTATGTCAACATAGTTTCGAGCCTTAAAAGATATTTGATATTGAATTTACGTAAAAGTTATACAATATTTCATCAAAATATAATTGCAAACATAAAATTTCTTTGTTGTTTAAGTGGCTAATTTGTTTGGTGTAAACGTTATTTATTATATCACTAAAATATAGTTTCGAGAATTAAATTATATTTAATATTGCATTTAATACTACTTATGAATTTTTGTAAAAGTTATATAATCGGAAAAATATAGATGGGAACATTAAATGATATGTAAAATAAATTCAAGTTTTTCATAATTGTATTCAATACTACTTCTGAATTAATGTAAGAGTTATATAATCGGTAAAATATAGATGAAAACGTTAAATGATATGTAAAATAAAACTTTTTTTTGTGTGTGGAACCGAAGGGGGCGCCCCATTTGAAACGCCATATTCTTCTTTCGGGTTTGACAACTACTGGGCATGAAGCACCCGGTGAAAGATATCGGGATTCGAATCTGTGTTGGGCGAGGTTGGGGGGGGTTTGAATACCTGCCGAGGTGTAGTGTTGGTAGTTCTCACTAAATGTTTTCCCGCTCTCCCTCCACGTAAACGCTGGAACATTTCCTTACTCCCCCCCCCCCCCCCCCCAACCACGCAAATGTGGCTTAAACCTTCCCAATTCCGAATCCAGATGGACTCGCGGTTCTGCTTCTTCTTTCAATCTGTTGTAATATTTGGTTTGGTTGAAGAGTCAGCCTCGTAAAGATTGTTAACTCTCTAAAAAGTGTGCATAGTGATAGATACCCGTCTCGATGGCGCAGTTGGTTAACGCGCCAGATTCGTGTTGAGCTAGACTGCCGAGGACGTGGAGAACGAGGTTCAAATCTCGGTCGGGTAAACTAGGGTGTTTTTTCACTCTCCCTCCACGAGCAAATGCGGGTGCAACCTTTCCAATTCCAATCCATTAGCGTAAATAGTACTTAAGCGAACCCGAACGGTTAGTTATACGCGGTGCTAGAGAGCAAACTCATGCACGGCCGTGGTTTAGAAGAGTGGGTCGCTGGTTCGGTGCCATGATTGACCTCCTCCCTCCCCCGCCCCTCATCCTACAACACCCCGTGGTTATATCGCGTGAGGGCGGATTTAAATTAGGTCGATACACGCGGTCAATAAGGGACTCTAGTTTGAGCCCATACCTGCACTTTTGTTTATGTTTTCAGCCTCTCATAGTTAAATATATTTTATACATCGGTGGTCGCGGGCTACATGTCGTCAGGCTCGCACTAAGTGTGTGTAAAGCTCGAACCGGTAGTAGAAACAACCGTTTTAGAGTCCTCAAAGAGCCTTTTTTCGGACAATATTTATAAAATAATACTACAGTTTCGGTGATATGCTATAGGTATTGATAGTATATCAAATAGGTTGCTGCAGATCACTTGTCTTGACGTATGAATACGTGAAACTAAATCTAGTGGCTTTTTTAGTTGGGGGGACTGTAGTTCGGTGAGACAGTGCTCGGCTGTCATGTTCATCTCTAGGATTCGGTTCGAATCTCGTTGGGGTGCAGTGGGAATAAATCACGATATTGAGATTATTCTTGCATATATATGTTTTCTCTCTTGCGGGCCGTGCCAAACGTCTATATTAATGGAACAGGAATCTATAATAATAAAAGGAAGCGTTTGTCTGTTTGTGTGCGATGCCCAGCCAAATCTACGGCACGCAGAGATCTGAAATTTTAACATAAATGTACGGGAGTGTGTCCGAATGCACCTCGAAGCCGGATTTTTAACAAAATACCGCAGTGGGTCACGGTCAACGCAGTGTGGGATTGCTAGTTATGAATAAAGTCGCGTTTGCAATGTACTGGATCAAATATTCAATCGCCACCTTAGTGCATTCGATAGCATGTCTGTATACTAAACTATCGGTCCCTGGTTAAAATCTATGTGCTTTGAATAACATTTGCTTAATCTATTTATAAACCATGTTTGAGCTAAATGATTATCGGACATTATCTGGCTGATTCAATTTCTATGTGTTAGATTAGAAGAGCTTGATTTAAATGTGTATTCGGTAGTATATCATGGTACCAAATGCCACTATATGTTTAAAGTGTTAAGTTAGCGATGCGTAAGTACGTATAACCGAACGGGTAGTAAGACGCTGTGCTAATAATAACACGTCTTATTATTTGTATGACTGACTTGCACACCTAATGAATGTAGAAATTAGAGAAAACTAGTTGTCCGTTGGCTAAAGTGTTTGTAGTTCGCTGACGTAATAAACCTTCTCCCTAACAGTTTGTTGGCATGTTTTGAAACAAGACTATCAGAGCGGGAAACCAGTACTGATGTTTAGAGGGTGTAAGGGTTGTACTCTACCGGCGAGAGGAAGTCCCCCGATCCTATTCTCTGTTTGACAAATATTCTCTAATATCTGGGCACTGCTGGGGAGAGGGAGTCCCTGTTCAATCACCTCTTTGGCAAATATCTAATATCAGGGCTAATTTCTTGCCCACACTTTAAGAATATATTCATGAACGATACTTATTTTTTTTCAGAACAAGAAAACAATTACAATTATGTGTGACTAAAATCCGAACTTTCTTAATGTTTGTATTTATAATAGCAATCTGCTTTTCATAGACAAAAAAAAAGAACCTTTGTCATTATTATTATTATATATCTACAATTACTTATATAAATAAATGATACCGGGACTTTCTCTCACTTCTAATCTTTGTGGAGGTACGTGATAGGTCTGTAGAAACACTAAGCTTTTGTGAAACTAAATAATAGGTATTTACAGTGTTGTAGAAACACTACACCAAATATACTCTGTTTCTTAATCTAAGCTACTAGAAAAGTATTAACACTGTTTAGCGTGAGTTATATCGGTGTAGTGCACAATACTTTCTCTTTAGCTTAGGGAAGCTAGGTGTGACCCTTGGTATGGTAAGCTATGTGATACTGCATCTTTGGAGCACCTTATATAAATAATCGTAATAGTAACTTATTATAGGCATATTTATATTCCTTGTTTGCTCTAACAGAACCAGATAATAGGGCTATGCATCGCAACGCGACCTAAGATTCCAAAACCTTCAACGGAAAATAATAATATTCCAATAATAACTTCATCAGTTTTAGAATCAGGCACCCCTCCTGTTGATGATGATGATGATTTTGATGTAGATGCGGTGATGCATAAACTGATACCACGTTATTTTGATTTAGATATTTAAATCGTACCCGCATATTAATTGATCTAAAAGTTATATATTTAAAATAATTTCAAGATATATAATTGTACTACTTATGTTTTTTTTTTTTTTTTTTTTTTTTTTTTTTGTAAAAGTTTAATATATTATTATATCAAAATATATTATTTTGCGAACATTAATTAACTGAATTTCTTTTTTGTTTGAGTTGCTAATTTGCTTAGTGTAAATGTTATAATAATAATAATAATAATAATAATAATAATAATAATAATAGACTTTAATGGCGAAGTTAAGACTACCGCCTTTTCTTACACTTAACCAATACAATTAAATGAAATTTAACAAAATGACATAGTATATAAAAACACACAAAAAAGGTATAAAAACTAGAGCTAAGATAGACAAGGATTATGTAATATGAAAACGACCACACACGCCCACACACACACACACACACACACACACACACACACACACACACAAACAAGGTGTAATTACGTCTCACACTCCTCAATCTCACGAATGAGCATTCACACGCAGCTTATTTGCGACTTTTCGCTTGGAACTATTCAATCATCAGATATAGTTTCCTATTTAAAACTTAACAACAACAACATATTAATTTACGTGAAAGTTATATATATTTAAAATAATTTCAAGATCCACATAATTGTATCACTTATGATTTTTTTTTGCGAACATAAATTAACTGAATTTCTTTGTTGTTTGAGTTGCTATTTTGCTTAGTGAAAATGTTATATATCATGTCATCAGCTATAGTTTCCTATTTAAAACTTAACAACAACATATTAACTTACGTGAAAGTTATATATATATTTAAAATAATTTCAAGATACACATAATTGTATTACTTATGATTTTTTTTGTAAAATTTTAATATATTATTATATCAAAATATTTTTTGCGAACATTAATTAACTGAATTTCTTTGTTGTTTGAGTTGCTAATTTGGTTAGTGTAAATGTTATATATTATGTCAACAGATATAGTTTCATATTTAAAACTTAAAAACAACATATTAATTTACGTGAAAGTTATATATTAGTGAATTTAAATGTATAATTGTATAATTGTATTACTTATGTATTGTCAAAGTTATATATATCAAAATATATCGCGAAAATAAAATTTCTTTGTTGTTTAAGTGTTGTGTGAATAAATATTATAAAACTGTTATGTTTGTGTTTTAATGTCTACAACCGAACTCTCTCTCTCCCTCTCTCTCTCTGTCTCTCTCTGTCCCTAGAACAGCACTCCGACCGATGATTTTGCTGTAGACGCCGCATTTCCTTTCTGTCTTTGACTCTCCAATCAAACATATTCTACCACGAATTTAAAAAATAATAATAACACATAAATCAATTTAGGTCTTATGAATTGTACAAGTAACTAAGCGGAGCTCTGCCTGTATGATTGGTTGAGAAGTTCGAACATTTGTGGTATTTCCAGCTCTCCCTCCATGCAAATGCGGGTACACTTACCTCTCATAAATACTTTCACTATTCCTTGCCCGTTTGTCAGGCACATCTAATTCCGGCTGAGGGAAATTGAATCCCTGCCGTGTAAACTGTAGGTATTTCTTCCCCGTGGCTGATACCTACATCCATGCATGTCGACGGACGATACCATACAACCAATTTCAGTATACTTTTACGGTGGGGGATGGAGGCCACTAACTGAGGATTATAAATAACCGTAAGGCTTCCGAGGCCCCTGCTTGTGCATAATTATAGCTGTGCCAATGCTCTCTAGTTGCGACTCCAGAAAAACCCATTGCAGATGGGGGGAGGTTTGCCAGGGTCAATGACATAGCTCACGGTTTCAAGATCACGATCTATTCTTGTCTCGACTTGTCTTGTCAACCCGTCAAACTGACGCCAGTCACCAGGGAAAACCCATTGCCACATAGAAGGGACGGCTTGCAACATCATGATCTATTCTTGTCTCGACTTGTATTGCCAACCCGCCAAGTTGGCGCCGGGTTGCGACAGAGCGATGACGTCATCGGAATAACCCATTGCCAGGGGGAGAGTTGCCAGGGTCAATGACCTAACTCACGGTTTCAATGTCACGATCTATTCCTGTCTCGACTTCCCTGGTCGAGCCGCCAAACTGGCGCCGGGTTGCGACATAGGGAAAACCCATTACCACAGTAGGGTGGGGGGAGAGGTTGCGACATCCTGATCTATTCCTGTCTTGTCAAGCCACCAAATTGGCGCCGGGTTGCGACAGAGCGATGACGTCATCGGGAAAACCCGTTACCGGGGGGAGCAGAGGGGAGGGGAAAAGCCAACAGCCAATCAGAGCGAGGGGGCGTGGTCACGTGACCAAAACCGACCAATCAGAGCGCTGTACTATCTGGCCATCCCAACTACTGTGGCATTTGGTGACAAACTTTTTAAATTAAGAGAAAAAGTTGTCATTAAATTCCAGGAGACATCTGACAGATATTCAAGGACTGTTGATATTAGCATGTGCAGAAAACTAAACTATATGTTTCTATAGAAGAAATATTTTTGGCCAAAAATGTTTATGCTGTAAAAACTTCAAAAATACTTCCCTAAACTCACGCTCACTAGCACCCCATCTTAAAGGGACATATTAAAACTTGCTGGCGAGGAACAAACAATATATATTTTTGTCAATGAGGATGTTAAGATGGTTGCATGCACCTACAAACTGAGCAAAGGAAGTTATGTGAAGGAGCACTAGCAGTCAATATCACAATTGGAATAGAACAGAGAACTATACTTGCAATAGAATATCCGATACAATGACGTCATAACATCAATGTTCCGCAAGCGGTATAATTTATAATATGAAATTATAAGCGGTGCATTTGCACCCACGCACTCAATGAGATGTCATTACTGTACTAATCTAGTCTGGTCTGTCAGCGACGGGGATACCGGGGTTCGAATCCCAACCAAAGGGTGACGAGGGTGTTTCCCCCCCTCCCCCCGGATTCTCCCTCCTGGTAAATACGGGTGCATTTCCTCTTGAATCAAACCTTCCTCATTCCCTACCTCATTAAAGTACCTAATTAAAATGTGTAAATCCCTAGGTGGGTAGTAAGATGTGGTGTGGAAAGAAAGAAAAAAAAATTGCGTTAAAGGTAAATAATTACAACAAAAAATATAACCAATACCTATTCTTACAAGGTGACCTTGACGATGACAAGACATGGGGGGGTCAAAATGTTGTTAGCATCTCGGAGTCCCTATTAGTAGAACCCCGCCCCCCTAGTTACTCTCAGACCCAGGGCCGCACGACGGGCGCGTGCTACCATCTCATTAGTGGGGGGGGGGGGGGGGAGGCGTGACCGTGTCATCAGAACTCATTAACATGCCCAGGCCTTACGATTAGCGCCCACGCCTCAGAAAAAAAAACCACAACATACCGCCCTCCGCAGGGTCGAGAGAACTTGCTGGAGATCCACTCGTTCGCATCATGTGACGAGCTCTTAAGTCAATCGCGAGATTCCAGCCTTATCGGCGTTGTCCGCTCGACGCGACTTGAAATAACTAAATAGCTTCCCATTTTCTGTGGGACAGCTTCTGCTTGGGAGACCCGATCAAATTAATTTTTAAAAAAATCAATCAGTGCGCATGCGCTTAGATCAACCAAGTCAATCAGTGGGCATGTGCCTTGACCGACCGACTATATCAGTGCGCATGCGCTTATATCAACCAAGTCAATCAGTGGGCATGTGCTTTGACCGACCGACTATATCAGTGCTAATGCGCTTAGATCAACCAAGTCAATCAGTGAGCATGTGCCTTGACCGACCGACTATATCAGTGCGCATGCGCTTACAGCGCGATATACTAGCAGGCAGCTGCACACATACTCTGATATAAAATAACAGTCGAGATGGGAAGCGTTTGTAGTTCTCGAACTGTGTTGATCTGTTTCGTGACACGACACAGCAATTTGAAAACACACGTCGTGATATTAATCTTTAGAACTCGTCCATCCACTAGAAAATAAAATATGGCAGTAATCAGCTGTTCCTAGTTTGTGTTGCAAAGCATCATGGGTACATTTCTGCTAGCGTGTGAATTGCTGCGACGCTCGAGACGATTCTGCTCTCTATTTTTTGGGCGAACGTGTGAATCGAAGCTTTACTCGTCATCGGCTTACCCCCCCCCCCCCCCGCCCCTTCAATCCCTTACCAGTCCTTCGCGTGGGCGGCGATAAACAAGAGCCCAGCTGCGGGTTCCCTTCAGTTTTTTGGGAGGCGGCTGGGAGGGGGAGGGAAGGCTGCGGGACACTTTCAACGTCAATTTTTTTTTCAGTGATGTAAATATGGTTACCCGTTTCGGTGGTCAAATTTTTTTAAGTAAAAATGAATTCCAGCTTAGTACATTTTATTATTTAAAAAAAAATTAAGATTAAACGTAGTAAGATTTTTTTTTAGCACCATGTCGTACTACCCACTCGGTTTATACGCTTATGTACTAATTACACTGTGTTAGGGATGAGGAAGGTTATATCTATAGGAAGTGTACCCGCATTCGCGTGAAGGGAGAATGGAAAACCATTTTGGAAAAAACCACCCTCCATACACCCGACCGAGATTCGAACCTCGGTCTCCCCGTCATCGGAAGTCTAGTCTACTGCGAGAGTAGCGCCCTATACCATATGGCCACAGAAGCGGGTAGTAGTAAGATTCAATCTTTATATTTACCCTAAGTGTTTGTAGTTTTTATCGTGGGTTCTTTTTAATAAACCGTTACATGTCTGTGAAAGGTAATGAGTTTGATGGAATCGAACGTGCCAAGGAATACTATCCACATATGTTTCTACAATATTTTTAAAAAGAAAAATCGCATTGTATGTTGGTTCGTCATTAGGTCCCACAGAATCATGGATCGGGCCTCATGTGGTCCGCGGACTGCTAAGTTTGGCAAGCCTGGACTCTAAGGCTTAGTTCACAAGCTGTATGTCAACCCATGATGCATTGATTGCAACGGGAACTTAAAACAGCTGATTATCAACAACGGATGTTTTCAAATTATAACGCTGTGTCGTGGCACAATCCAATACATCGATACACACGCTTTACATTAACAGGTTGTTTCAAAATCTCCTCACGAAAACCAACGGAGCTGTCTGCTTTGCTTCTAGCTCTACAGCGCATGCGCACTGATTTGAGATGGTTGGTCTTGAAATTTGAATGACTCTCCCGTTGCCAAAGATCTCGGGCAAAGAGGACGAAGTAGAGATGAGTTTAACTTGAGAAGAACAGCTCGCGTGGATGCTGAAATCTCGTGATTGGCTTATAGCTCGTCACGTGACCCCAGTTTCTGTTATGTGTTTGTTTTTAGGAGAACGGAGGGGGGGGGAAGGGGTTAAACCCACAGTAAGCCGTCACTTTCGCGATAGAATGGACTGCCGATGAAGGTGATATCTGGGTTAAATTACCGGTTAGGTGTACTAAGGGTGATTTTCCCTAAACGCAAATGTGGGTACAGCTATTTTAACAGTCGACATTTCTAATCCCTGATACATTAGCGTAATTAGTACATAAGCGTTATTTTTAACCTAACGGGTAGTAAGACGCTGTGCTAAGAAAATAAAAATGTTATTTCAACTGCTGCAAGTGTTGTAACTCATTTTTTTAAAAATAATATTAAGTATTGTAACTTCTCTAAAAATGTAAAATATAATCAGTTAACGACGCTGCCTACTCGGTGAATTCGAAGTTATTTTGCGAAGCGGGTTGCATCTTAACTTGACGCACCTAAGCACTATAAACACGAAATAGAGAGGGAGGACTCTTGTTTAACTTCTTACCACACTTTCCCTCTTCCGCTAACTAATATAAACACTCACTTTTGGCACTTGAACAGAATTGACTAGCATTTCAATATTACCCTTTTCTTGTTTCCTATTCTAGAGAGTCCATGAACTTTTTTTTTAAATTCAACTACATCCTGTTAAGAAGATTCCTACTGGTCCTTTTCGTGAATAAACCAAATTACCTGAGTTATAGAGACTATTTATAAAAAAATATGTTTAAAAAAAACTAATGTTGTGACACTCTAAGACTATTTTTATAATTATTTAAGAATGTGGTTGTTTTTTCAATGTTTTAGCTTTAGCTCGTCGAATAAAACGTTAATACACTAAACCTGTAAAATCCTATCTTGTGTAAACTCGTTAGCGGAAGAGGGGAAGTTTTATCGTCATGTTAACAAGAAGTCTCTCAGGGTGAAATGCTCCTTTTCTTCCCTCTCTTTCTAATTCGTACATTGGCATCTAAGTGTGATAAGTGCTTAGAGTACTTATGTGCGTCAAGATAAAATACAACTCGCTTCGAAAAAATAGTTTCAAATTCACTAAGTAGACAACGTTGTTATATAATAAAATAAAACAGGGGGGAAATGCAAGTTTGTTGTGAAATTTGGCAATTTTTACTAATTTTTACGATCTATATTTTTAATTCGGAAGTGTATATTTTTGTCAGGCCCAATGTCGTCCTATTTTGTGGGTCTAAATTAACAAAAGAGGACTTTAATACGTGTTGACTTGAAGATGTGCAACCGCTATTAAAATTACAACAACTTTTATAGGAAGTCGAAAAGGTCATCTCCTATCCCTCCCCAGACGCATCATCGGAAACAATAGGGCTACGGGGGCCATCTTCGAGTGTGGGGTGGAGGTACCCCTTGAGACACTACCAGAAAAAATCCCCTCCAACCTCTTCAGCCCCGTCGCCCTCCCCAGACGCATCTTCGGAAACAATAGGGCTACGGGGGCCATCTTCGAGTGTGGGGTGGAGGTACCCCTTGAGACACTACCAGAAAAAATCCCCTCCAACCTCTTCAGCCCCGTCGCCCTCCCCAGACGCATCTTCGGAAACAATAGGGCTACGGGGGCCATCTTCGAGTGTGGGGTGGAGGTACCCCTTGAGACACTACCAGAAAAAATCCCCTCCAACCTCTTCAGCCCCGTCGCCCTCCCAGACGCATCATCGGAAACAATAGGGCTACGGGGGCCCTCTTCGAGTGTGGGGGAGAGGGGTACCCCTTGAGACACTACCAGAAAAAATCCCCTCCAACCTCTTCAGCCCCGTCTCCCTCCCCAGACGCATCATCGGAAACAATAGGGCTACGGGGGTCATCTTAGAGTGGGGGGTGGAGGTACCCTTGAGACATTACCCAAAAAAATCCCCTCCAACCCTTTCAGCTCCGTCTCCCTTCCCAGACGCATTTCTGGAACTGCAGGGAATATGGGGTGAAATTGTAACAAATAGTGTTGTCTATAGATACTGAGGTTTTCTCAAAACCTTTGTAAATATGAATGCCTCATGTATATGTTATAGTTTTTCCATTTTTTAAATAAAGTTTCTTTAAAACTAGAATTTACGTTTCTTTGTGTTTTATTCATTAGATAATGAAATTTTCTTTAGTTTAGACAAAGTTTTTACTAAAGAAAATAATTCACTATAATATTAAATTAAATTCCCCCCCCCCCCCTATTTTTACCTTAGTGTTACGCAATTTGTGCAAGAGTTTGCTATTTTATATTTAATACTCGTATTTTTTTACTAATTTTTTCCCTCCAAATGTTGGCAGCAATGCGCCTCACAACACGCTCGTAAAAAACACACACATACACAAGTTTGTTTCCACGTTGTCGGACGCGTTACAGATCCAAGAGATTAGCTTTCCTAATTCCCTCATTACAATAATGACAAGCGGTGACCCATGAATATACTCTCGACTGGCCGCCGTGGAGCAGCTGGACTCGCTCATGATAATGTATTTGTAATAAATAATTACAATAAGAACAGTCAGTGGCACAGAAATTGTTAGAAAATGGCTGGAACGATTTTGACAAACGACCACTGGTAGGGTAGGGAATACGGTCTGTCAGCATTATTATCGTAATTTTTAAAGCAAAACTTTATTTTTTTGGTCAAAATGAATCAAATATTTCTCCGTAGAAACGTAAAGTGTAATTTTATTCACACGGTGATATCAACAGTTGTTGAATATCTGTAAAGGTTGTCCTGGAATTTAATGACAACTTTTCCTCTTCATTTAAAAAGTTTCTCATCTAATGCCGCTATGCTCATGACAGATATTCAACAACTGTTGATATCAACACGTGAAGAAAATTTAACTCTTATGTTTGTACTGGAGCAAATATTTGATTTATTTTGACCAACAAAGTTTTGATATAAAACTTCAAAAACACTGACCTTTACTCGAACTCAATGCTCTCCCTCCAAGGTTATAGGTCGAGGAGTACAGATTTTCTGATGTTTTTCATCTGTACAGTCATATTTTCTGTTTGCATCACCATGGAAACCATGATTTGTGTATAGTTGTGTATCAGTAAATAAAATATTTCGAGACGTAAATACAAGATGGACCCATTTAAAAAAACTCTGCTTCGGTGGCTGCATGGTCTAAGGTGTCATTCTCGCTGCATACTGGACTTCTGATGACAGGGAGATCGGGGTTCGAATCTCGGTCGGGTGTACTGGGGGTGATGTTACCTAAAAAATTTTTTTTACACTCTCCCACTACGCGAATGTGGATACAATCCCGACCAACCTTCCCGATCATTAGCGTAATTAGTACATATGAGTATAACCTGAACGGGTTGTAAGAGGCGATACTAAGAAAAATAGTATTGAAAAACTATTAGTAAAATATAGGACACGAATTGCTTTATAAAACGTCATTTATTATTGGCCGCTTCGAGAACATTGTGGCGTTTCGAAAAAAAACATATTTTATTTAGGTGTAAATTAAAGACTTAAAAAAAACCCGTTCCTACCATAATAAAATCTTTGTCGAGCTTCGAACTTCTCTAAAACTTGTCCTAATAGAAATAAAGAAAAAAAAAATCGAACACGACCGGTTAAGATTACAAAGTCAAATTTGGACACATTAATTCTAAACAATATAATAAAAATTCAGGTAAAAATATATATATGTGAGGACAGCTTTTAAAAGAAAAAAAGAAGGGCTGAAGGGGTAAGAGTTGACGGGGGGAGTGGGGGCTAAATAGGAAATACAAAATTCAGTATTTTGTGGGTTTTCCAAGCCACACGTTAGGACTAATCTTATTAAAGGTGTTGTTTTTTTTTGCCGGCAAGGTAAGCTAGTGTGTTAGCTTTACAGAATCTGAGAGAGAAGAGGGGGGGGGGGCACCCTTGAGCATTAGTTATTTGTTTAAATTTAGTTTATAATCCTACCAGCCAGAACCGGTGAGCATGGTGATTAAACACCAAAGTCCAGAATACGTGTTATGACAAATTAAAAAAAATCAATATAGTGTAGAGTTTTTTAGCGATAAATTTAAACAAAAATACGTATTTGGTTTTAAAAAAAATTATAAATAAGCCTTGGCCAGGATTAAGGGGACTCTTGTTTAAATCTTGATAGGTTCACAGTATTAATAAATAATAATTAAATAAAGGGCTACGACCCCCTGAATGGTTTGTCTATTTGCAAGCCACCTCTGCTTCACAAATTACATAACAAGGTAGGCGCCACCTGTTATCAAGGAGTCCAAGAAATAAAATATACAGTAAAGCGTTGAAAATCGATTCGTCGATAATCCGGATCTCCGATAATTTTTATATAAAAAAGTATATAACCAAAGTGGTATCAATATCAGAGACATGGCTGCCAAAAAATAAACGCACCTCAATCCCAGTTTAAAAAAAATTGGAGACTTTTTTCGCTGTTAAATTGTTGCCTGATCATTTAGCAACAAAAAAAAAAGTGTTAGTTCGTTGTATGAATAAAGTGAAAACTGTTTCTACTAAGGTACTGACTTTTCGTAAGTATCCGTAGGTGCTTTTTTTTTTTAATATAGGTAGGCTTACTGTATTTATTGGAAAATCCGGACATATTGATAATTTGGACTGGGTCAATCCCCAATTAGTCCGAATTATCGACACTCCCTTAAGACATATTAAGCTGTGGCGTAGCCACAGACCGTAGTAAAATTAACATAATATCTTCAGACCATGTCGAATCTTCCTAGCAAATTTTTTTTTGACCTTGAAATTTAAATGTTCAAATATTGTTTGATAAAATGATAAGTAATTTAATATATTCCAATCTTGATGATAAAATATTTTATACTAAATTATCAAACTAAGAATGTGAGTAATAATACTACATACAAATTACCAGCCTCCTAAAGATTAGCTGGACAAATTGGTTTGGCAGAGAAAAAGTTTTTCTGGGTAGACCTAAAACTTAAAAATGTTGTTAGGAGATGTTTTTCTCGTGGAGTCCTTGTTGGAGTTGTCAAGTCACTCGTTGAGGATCTTCTTTGGGATCCGGCGTGATGAGGGTAAGCGTCAGGTTTTAATTCTACTCGTATGTGAAAGCAACTATGAGGAATAAATTTGTTTTTATTGAGTATTTAAATATCTGACTATAATTATTTTATTTGAACAATTGTTGAGGCAGATTGATAGCTTAGCGCGTCGTGACAGTTTTATTCAAAGGTTTAAGATCGAATGAAAATTGGAAATCAAATTGTTGGGTGAGCGTCCCTACGGCAAGGTTGCTAGCCGTCCCTACGGCAAGGTTGCTAGCCGTTCCTACGGCAAGGTTGCTAGCCGTTCCTACGGCAAGGTTGCTAGCCGTTCCTACGGCAAGGTTGCTAGCCGTTCCTACGGCAAGGTTGCTAGCCGTTCCTACGGCAAGGTTGCTAGCCTTCCTACGGCAAGGTTGCTAGCCGTTCCTACGGCAAGGTTGCTAGCCCTGGGCGTTCTCCTCTACGGCAAGTTGCTAGCCTTCCTACGGCAAGGTTCTGGTTGGCACAAAATTTTGATGTCTGGTTGTCCAGTTGAACTTTCAAGCGGCTACTGGCTTCAAATGTAGCCTATTGCGGTACTTTATTTTTAGGTTACATCATGGATAAAAAACCACTCTCACAGAGATATGTTGTTGAGAAAGGCATCATAAACTGCTAATGTAGAAGGTGCCAAGTAGAGGGTTGAACATTCTCAGAAATCGGTCTCCAGCCGAGAGCAAATACAGGGAAAAGAGGGGTGGAAATTACCAGATAACAGCACTTGCCAACCAACAATTAGTCGCGTACCCCCTGAAAGGTGCCTGCGTACCCCAGTTAGAGAACCGCTGCTTTAAAGGTTTTACTTAAGACTACAATTTTTAAAATCATAAAATATTTAATTTTTAACCTTTTTTTCCTGTATGATAAAAATACAATGTTTTAACGTTAACTTTTAAACTAATAGATGGGTGGGTCTCAACCAAGGGGAGAATATAAAGTCTGTTCACCGTAGGAATTGTTTTCTGAAAAGGCCTTTTTCCCTATCAGAAATCTATTATATAGTAGGATATTGGTAGGAAAAAAGACCTTTCAGAAAGTAATTCCTACCGTGAATGGAGTTTAGGGACCTATTAGGCCACATTCTGACTTGGTTATCTTATTACGGGAACATTTTGGAGCCAGGAATGCATAAAGTTAAAAAAAAAAAGTGAGTTAAGAAAGACTATGGGTAGTGGGTACGGGACGACTCCTAGATAGCTCATTGGTAAGAGCATTGGCGTACACGGTCTAAAGTCCCTGGTTAGATTCCCGTGTCCAGGTTTAATTTTTCAATTTAAAAGAATATGATATATATATATTCGGCTATAACCGTAATTAGAAACCAAAATAGCTTGTCTATTTAATCCAATATTTGTGTATTGCTAATTAGTCTTGAAAATATCATACATTTCCTGTATTCATTAATCAAAAGTAGTAAATTAGTGCAATACAATACAAATCATAGAAATTAGCTGTGAAAACAAATACGCCTCATTAGTAAAACTCGCTTAATTAGACAGCGGTTTCAATCTGTTTGATTCCCTCCCAAGCCTCGGATGGAAATAACCAGTTATACTGCGGGAATCAAGCCAATGTTTAATGTCATCAGGTCGGTTTAACCTGAATCTTGGACATAGTGTTAATTAAGTGGAAAAGTTATTATTGCGAAAGGGAAGCCGTCGACACAATGACTCAAGTGTTGTTGATTTTTATCTTTCTACACAAACTTACGATCGTAAATAAAACATAGGCCTACAATCAGGGTTGCCAACTATTTTCCTGAAAGCATTCCGGGGCACATAATATTAAGCTGCAGTAGGACTATGATAAACCTACCTACAGGTGGTCACAAATAACTGATCACGTGCAATATCTCCGTTATTTATTAAGATATAGCAAACATTAAAAAAATATAGGTCACCTTTATGCATCATGACATGCGTATTTTCGTTTTAAATTTTTTTTTTTTTTGCTGTCGAATAAAAAACCTAGCTCATTTTTTTTCTTTGTTTGTCCTAATAATCATAACCATTTATAGTTCAGATGTAAATTAAAACGAACTCATATTTCATCTGTTTTGAATACAATTATTGAAAAGGTGTCATTAAAACAAAATATGCATTAAGTAACGTGATAGTGCAGAGAATATCAACGTTTGGAAATACATTACCCATAAGTATTATGCCATGTTATTGAGCAACAAGACATTTCTTGATATTAGGGACATTTTGTGCCCTTGGTGTGGTTCACCTGGGAAACAGGCCAATGAGTTAATTTCCGGGACTGTCCCAGCCAATCGGGACGGTTGGTAACCCTACATACAATTGGTAGTATGCATGTCAATTTTTTTACTATTATCACTGAATCTTACTAGCTGAGTCCGACACCTCAGTCGGTATTGTGTCTGTCTGCAGAGCTAAGAGTCCCTCCTGGCTTCGATTCCTGGCACGGCCGAAAAACTTATCATTGGTGAAATGTGGGTTTGCCCTTTCACAGTGATGAATTAAGGGCCGGGGGGACTGGTGTTGTGCCTGTTCTAGTCTTAAGTTAGTTTATAAGTAGTGTGCCGATATAATCAGTCGGTTCAAAAAGTGCACGTTAAATACCTCGATAATTGTAAATTTAAAAATAATATACTCATGAGGAAGGAAGCAGGTTAAAGGTAATCTACCGCATTTGCGTGTAAGAAGAGTGGAAAACCCTTAAGGAAAAGCTACCCTCGGTAGACCTGGCCGGGATTCAAGCCCCGATCTCCCCGTCAAGACCATAGGCCACTGAAGCGGGTTATAATTTTGTCTGTTACGCTTTCATGCAAAAATCACTGAACCAATTGTGCTGAAATTTCGCGTGGATATAACTCAGACGTCCAGTTAACATATTATATAGCTTGATTAAAATTTACGTCCAACATTTTATTTCAAAATGATGGTAAAAAAAAACTTTCTTCCCCCCCCCCCCTTCATTGGGCCAACTTTGAAAGGTTCCTAGGTATAGATTTGACATGAAGACCATCTTGAAATTATGATGGCGGCTTATGGAACACTACTTTTTATCCTGTCCAGAACTGGGAGGTATGACCTGGGAATGTTATAGATTCGTTGGATGAAGATAATCAGGGGAAGAAAGAATAGTTGTACTATAAAATACATTCAGTGCGAAGAACGTTTAACTAGCTAGTTATTAACAAACAGCAAAAAAATATGATTTAATTATAAAATAGTAATTATAAATATATATTTTCCTCGATAAACTACTTAACTTTATTATTTATAACATGTCTCGCTAGCCATCCGGGCTATATGTATTTATCTGCACTAATGAAGTTGGGATGAAGGTAGAATTTAGAGGAAATGTACTCACATTTGCGTGTGGAGCGATAACTAGTTTAGGAAGGAAACGCCTTAAGAACATCCGGTTGGGAAGAATTCTTGCTCAAGTCAGTAGAAAGTACAGTAGGGTCTATTATGTTTTAAATGAACTAAACGCCGACATAATAAACGATATTGTAGCTGAAATGACATCAAGATTAAATTTACTGAGAATAAATATTAAAATACTTCACCTCATCATTTTTCAGCTTACAATGAAAATTAGTTTTGGTGGTATTTATAAATGTATGCCAAAGAACCGCCATATATGTAGTCTCGAACCGCTTGGAACCTGCCTGTCCACCCCTGAGTAAAGACAGCCCCTCGCCGAACTGGGGATATATCAGTGTTTATCAGGACCAGTTAGTGTGTGTGTGTGTGTGTGTGTGTGTGTGTGTGTGTGTGTGTGTGTGTAAAGAGATAGAGAGAAAGAAAGAACACGCGATGTTCGGCTGTAAACAAATCGACAAGACACGTGACATGCCCCTCACGAGATGGCTAATGGTACAAAGAGATCATCTCACCGCGAAATTAGTTACAAGGTTACGCTCGAAACCAGGAAACATTATCAGCGTGTGGTTTTATACATTCATCAGATGATAACAGTCAGATTGGGGTCAGTTTTGATAGTTTTTTAATAAAAAAAATGTATATATACTCGCTTCAGGTGTTCGAACGGTTTAAAGGCATCACTCTCACGATGGAAACTACCAATGACGGGGAGATCACGGTTCAAATCCCAGTCGGATGTATTGAGATCCCTCCCTCCCCCAAATGGGTTCCAACTATACCTTCATGCAAATGTGGGTACACTTCATCTAAATTCAACCTTCCTCGCCCTTAACATATTTCGAATCCCTTCTTTCTTCCACCCCAGATAACTAACTACCTTGACGCCCTCAACCACGTGCTATTTCCTCACGTGCTAATCAGTGGTGGAAGGAAATGGTGGGGGGGGGGGATAAGACAAAGGGGTTTGGTGAGAGCCTTCTCCTGCGAATTTTTGAAAATATTGATGCCCTTAGAAGCTATTTAAAACGATCCTCGACTGAGTTTTTTCTTAAATTGAATGTCTCTATAAGTTATTTGGAGTTTGATTTTAAATTGAATTGCAAGGAATGGGAGTTAAAGGGCAATTTTGTGCGGTTTTTGTGGCAAAACAATTTTTCGAGTAAAATAAATAAAATATTGCTCCAGTCGAAACATAGAGTTTAATTTTCTTCCCATGTTGATATCAACAGTTGTTGAATATCTGTCGAGGGTGCCCTGAAATTTAATGACAACTTTTTATCTTAGTTTAAAAAGTTTGTCGTCTAATGTCTCGCTATGCTCATGACAGATATTCAACAACTGTTGATATCAACATGGGAAGAAAACTAAAACTGTATGTTTCAACTGGAGCAATATTTTATTTATTTCATCCGAAAAAAATTGTTTTGCATAAAAACTATAAAAAAACACTGGTATTTTCTCACGTACCCTTGCATCCTACCTTAAGCTTTGCTATTAATTTTGACAACATCAGAGGGAAGTGAAATAACTCTAGAGGGTGGGTGCATCACAGAGTTACGTAACACAGATACTATACTTCCTTAAGGTGAGTATTCACTTGAGCATTCGTTCGTAAGCGTTAGGGTTCGTTCTGTCCATTCGGAGTATAATGCTCAAGTGAATACCTGTCCGAGAACACGCGCCGAACGGAGCCGAACGGAGCCGAACGGAGCCGAACGCTATCGAACAATTGTCGGTTGTTCGCCTGTGCTCAGTGGATACGTGTTTTCGCACCTTTTCGGAACGTTCGGAGCGTTTGCTGCGGTGGAGTGGGCCGCAGAATAATTTTTGAAGTTAATATATATTTATGAAGGAAACCCGGTGCTTTGGAACCCTCAACATGGACTGTAACAAATAACTAAATAAAATAAGCTAGTGCGCGCTGTTAAGCAGTATATTCTTTTCACAGGATGATGGGATTGCCGCCTACAAACCAGCCGCCTTATCCACCTTTTCCTGTCCCTTTTTTTATTATTTTTAGTCAACGCACACAACACATAGAAAGAACCTGCTGCCATTATTAAATCCATTTCGAGACTGAGCTCCAGTTGTCCTGTTCGTGGCAAAATTGGCGGGAACAAGTCGAGAACCAGCAAACGGACCGAATGCTCGGAGTATTCGGACGTATCATTGGTTCGAGTTCGTTCGGGGTGTTCTGTCCGTTCGAAGTAAAATGCTCAAGTGAATACGGGCCTTAATGTTGAAAAAATAATATTATTGTTCATGTATACAACGTTGGCAAACATACTTATAGATAACTTCTGATTCTGATCTGTATTCAATATTGGTCCCTCTTTTAGAGTCACAAAAGCTTCACCTATGAAATAATGACATTCACTCTTTATGTGAAAAGTTACGTAACACAAGTCGGAGGGAGAGGGGTCAGGATAAATGTTTACATGGTATTACATGGGTGGAGAAAAAAATTGGGGGATGAAAACAAAAGGTAAGGAAAAGGAGATACTTAGTTTAAGGCGATTGGCCCATTTCATTTGGCGAAAAATGCAGAGGCATGGGAACAAACGGTTATCTTCAATAATTTTTATTGTTTTTGCAATTTTGTTTTCGGAAACGGTTTGTTCAAGAATAGAAGCATGTTGATTAAGTTTTACTTTTTATATACACACCTCCTCTATAATTTTAACAGTGATCAAATATCGATAAAAATGACATTTTTCTATAGAAAACTTCCGGCTTATTAACAAAAAATAAGAAAATGTAACAACTAATAAACATTGATACGTTATTTTAGAACAGGTGTTGAAAATATTAATATAAAAAATTCATTCGTTCTTGAGAAAACTGACATTTCCAAACGTATGATTTTTCCGCAAGACCTGTCCGGTAGCTAGCGCCATCTACGGTTTCCGTGATCCATCTGTTCTTGTTGGCGCGGAAGGATACTTTGGTCGGTTGTGAAGCCACGCTACGCCTTTCACCCTCCCGCCCACCACCCCACAAAATACTTTTTAAACTTGCACTCGACAGGGCCAAAGGCCTAAAATATGAACCCTTATGCGCGATATCCGACATCAAAAACACGTAAGTCCCCTAATAAATAATTCGACAGGGCCACTTAAGTCCACGAGTTTCTAGTTGCATCACGTACTAATACGATGCAGTCCCTGGCATAACGTCACGAAGGAGAAAAAAATAGTACCGCTACGCTCTGAAGACTCAAAGAGAATCAAGAGGACGACTTTTGAAGAAGAAATAAAAGGTCCTCTCTGTGCAAACTAAAGGTATGGCTACACGGAGCTGACCCACACCACATTTTCTAGCAAGTGGCTACACATTTTCTAACAATTTTTATATTATTTATAGACTGAGTTCTATTACAAAATAAGTTTGTGTTTTTATTTTTACTTGCATAGGTTTTCACCTATTTTCATAAAATTAAGTTAGCTATTAATTACGAAGAATAAAGTTTTAAGTTAGCTAATAATTATGAAGAAGAATGTTTTATATAATATTGTTTATCTTGTACGTAATGTTGTAAACAATGACTACAGCGTCACACGTGCAACGGCTGTGAAAGAAATGCCTAGTTTTACAAGTGGTGACACAGTGACTGCCAATCACTGTGAATAATCACTGGTATAAATCACCGCTCTTTTAAAATCAAGGTCACTGTGATCACCGATATCGTAAAATCACTGTTTCGCCCATCCCTACAGTGCTTTAGGGGTTACCATGAAAACAAAGTTCGAAAGCTCCCGAACATTTTATTTTCGGTGGTGGGTGGATACACGGTCCGCACCGCACCGCACCGCACCGTACCGCACCGCACCGCAAAAGTGCGGAGCAATGCTCTCTCGACGATTCGCCGGTGCGGTGCGGACTCGTGTAGCCGTGGCTTTAAATGTTTCAAGGGACCGAAGGTGGAGCTAATACAAAGCTTCGTCACGAAATGACCTTGGAAGAGAGAGCGAGATAGAGAAGATTGAAAACGACCAATAGAAACGAGTTGGGCTGTAGTTGATTTCGAGTATATCGATTCCGGTTTCTGATCGCGGTCATGGTAGTGTGAAGTGTAAAGGAGGAGGAAGGTGAAATCAAATGTCCTTTAAAATGTTATTTTTAGTCTTAAACATTTTAAGTGGAAAAGGAGGAGGAGAGGAAGGGGTTGGAGAGGGATCTAGAGTTTAAAAAAAAATGTCCTGAGGTATCCTATAACATTTAAATATCAAGTTTGAATCTATATTTATTACCCCCCCCTCCCCCCTCTTTCAACGTCACAGAACCGATAGAGAAGTGAGATCCCTATTTAAACGGAAAGAATGCATTCGAAAATATATCAAATTTAAAAGTTTACATACACTTCAGAATTTCTACTAATATCCGGTTCGGCGGCCGCATGGCTTAAGTCGTCACTCACGCAGTAAAACGTACTGCAGATAATGGGAGATATCGGGGTTTCAAATATCGGTTGGATATACTGCGAGTTTTGTTTTCATAAATGGTTTTCCCAATCTCCTTACAAGAAAATACGCGTGAATTCGCGTTCAAATTCTACCTTCCTCAACTCTAATAAATTAAAGTAGTTAATACACACAGTACATGCATATAACCCGAACGTGTAGGCCTACTAGAATGCAGTGAATTAAAAAGTAGAATAAAATAAAGTAATGAAGTGGACCAGATACCTCATATTATAATTAAAGGCTTTATGAACACATCCCCCCCCCTCTCTCTGCCCCCGTCAACTTAAATGAGTTAGTTAAATTAAACTTCATCAACAGAAAATTTTCCCCTCTACAAGAGCGTTATTACTATTATATGGAGTATTTAATTAGCACTTTCTGAACCGACTCATTATATCAGTACACGACTTATAAATTAACTTAAGGTGGGGTTGAAGGGGACGCGAGAAAAGGCCATGATTTTGCAAGTTTTTTTTATAGCAGAACATTTCTTTGTCCAAAATAAATCAAATATTACCCCCATAGTAACGTCTAGCTTTTCTTTACATATTTATATCAACAGTTGTTGAATATCTGTCAAGAGTTTCCTGGAATTAAATGACAACTTTTTTTATCTTCATTCAAAAAAGTTTATCTCTAATGCCGCTATGCTAATGACAAGATATTCAACAACTGTTGATATCACCGTGTGAAGAAAATTAAAATCTTTGTTTCTACTGGAACAGTATTTTATTTATTTTGCCCAAAAAAAAAGTTTTACTGTAAAAAAACACTGACATATTCTCGCGTTCGTACAAGAGCGTCAGTAAAATTGTCATAGACTGGAGGCTCTCAAACTGGTGTCCACAAAGAGTACTGCGTGGAGCCCGCGAAACAAATCTAGATTTTTAATTAATTTTTTTATTTGTATTTTCCACTCACAATTTACTTAAAACATCTGTTTTTCTCCCATTAATGTCGACTAAACAACTCGCGTAGCGGAGAAGATTGAGGGGGGGGGAGAAGAAGGTGGGATATAGGGAAAAGGCTGGGGAACCATTGCCTCTAGATTACAAAGGGAAACGTCATGCAAAACTGGACGCGATATAGATACCTGTTAAAAGTCCCCCTGCCGCAACGACCCGGAGTGCTACGAGAGGTCATCGAACTTGCACCGCGATCTATCTCTCTCTCTCTCTTTATTTCGCGCTCCCATCACACGGGAGGACCTCAATCTTTTTCTCTTCCCACTAATCCTCCCTTTCGCTTCTCCTTGTCGTTTCTCTCTCCTCAACAATTAACTCATTAGCCATCACTGCCTCCTCCTCCTCCTCTTTCCCCCCCTACCCTGCCGAAAGACTGGGTAGGAAGATAGGTCCGCAATCACAACACAGTTGAGATCACTACACACACACACACACATTAACAACTGGTCGCGGTGGGGACAGGTAAGGAGTATGACGTCATCGGTAGTTATTCAGACAGGATCGCAGATAAACAAGACCCTCACAGAACTAGCAGCGAAAAAAGGCCACTTTGTTTTTTCCGTTCCGACAGGCTTGCCAACCAACTGTACTATGCTATTAAGGTGTGGTGTTAGTGAGCGCGAGCTTAGTGCATTAATTTTGCAGTTTTTTTTTAAATAGCATAAACATCTTTTGGCCAGAATAAATCAAATATTTCTTCCATAGAAACATAGAGTTTAGTTTTCTACACATGCTAATCTCAACAGTTGTTGAATATCTTGTCAAGGGTGTCCTGGAATTTAATTACAGCTTTTTATCTTCATTTAAAAAGTTTATCATTTAATGCCGCTATGATCTTGACAGATATTCAACAACTGTTGATATCACCATGGAAGAAAATTAAAATATGTTTTATTAGAGTATAACCCCCTCGGTGGCGTAGTTGCAAACGCGCTAGTCGTGTTGAGCTCGACCGCCGAGGACGGGAGATCGAGTTTCGAATCTCGGTCGGGTGAACTGGGGTGTAGTTTTTCCTAAATGGTTTTCCACTCTCCCTCCACGCAAATGCGGGTTCACTTCCTCTAAATTCAACCCTCCAATTCCTAATACATTAGAGTAATTAGTACTTAAGCGTATAACCCGAACGGTAGTAAGACGCGTGTGCTAAATATTAAATATATTATTATTAGAGATATATTTTATTTATTTTGGTCTAAAAGAAGTTTTAAAATAAAATCTGCAAACAGTGGCCTTTACTCGCGTCCCCTACGACTCCACCTTAAGCTCCTCTGTTAACGAGATATTCAGTAGGGTTTTGGTATGTCGAAACCTTTATAAAATTCAAAAATTGTTTTGTCAACATTGATAACATTTTAATTGATTATCATTCTATATCAGTGATTCTAAATCCGACACCTTAGCTCAGGCGGTAGCGTGTCTGTCTACTGAGCTAAGGGTCCTGGGTTAAATTCCCGGCATGGGCGAAAAATGTATCATTGGCGAAACGGTCGGGGACTGGATGTTGTGTCTGCTCTAGTCTTAAGTTATAGTATAAGGCATATGAAGTTACGACAGGACTAGCCAACCTGTAGTGGTAAATATATAGCTTGAATAAAAAATTGACCCAGGCCATAAGCTGGATGTTAAAAAAATCAGAGCTTTACGAGAATTTTCCAAAAGCTAGCTTTTTATTGGTCTGCCCATAATTTTTGGACAGTGTTTTATGATTGTTCCCGATGAAGAGTAAAAGTGCTGGTAATAATGTTAAAAGTGAGGTTAGTAAAGATAGGGATAAGCCACGTTCAATAAAAGAAGGACAGTAAATTAGTAAATAGAAATAGACAGTAAATAATCTTAAAATGTTTTATTCGAAACTAAAGAACCTAAAATGTGTCAGACAGGTAGGAGGTTCCATGAGAAGGGTTCCGAACAAACAAAAAAAGGTTGGAAATCACTGTTATATAGGTATTGATAGTATCTATCAAAAAATAAAACTGAGTATCCCATGACTTGACGTACGAATACATGCAACTAGCCTTATTTTATTGCGCGTAACCAAATGAAAGGCCTTTCTTCCCCTACCACGATTCTCCCATTAGGAGCGTTATGGATGGAAGAAAGGTATTATAGAATGGTTATGGTAAGATAATAGGGCTGTAGTAACCTTTATAGCTGTCAGATAAGACCCTTCCTATGAAAAATGGTCTGTACTTGTGATTAGCTCAGAAACAGAAAGTCCGACAGCAGTTTTTATCCTGACACGTGCGCTTTTCATAGCTATAATGAGGAATAAGTGTCTGCACGTTGCCTACCTGTGAGGGGCAGTATTCCTCCAGCCAGGTACAGCACTGGATGGATAGGTGAATACACTAACCTGGAAACAAAGATAAACCAGCGTTAGTAGGAGCAGTAGGTTAAGACGGCCGCCACAGTCATCTCGAGTAAGTTACAATCGCTGTCAGGACACGCGGCTTAAAATACAATGGTCTCTTGTCGTTTTAGGGAACTAGTGTTTTATTCTTTCTAGGCTTATACTCCTATCGTTCTTCACCTACAACTTCCCTTTGTCATGTCAAAACTTATTAGTCAAGGTAAAGAGGAAAGCTCATTGCTAGTTCTCAAATATATTAAAATATTATGTCGTGAGCCTATCAAAATATTACTGTATTTTTTTAGAGGAAGACTAAATCTAGAACTCTTTTTACCCTAAGCCTAGTCCACAGACAAGTAAGAAACAAACTCTCAACTTTACGGGGGTTTCGCTGCGCTCCTTTTGCCAGCTTGAGTCCTTCAACACTGGGCTGCGCTAGTGTCACTGCTGGGTGATGATAGGACTAACCGCAGCGAACCTAGGGGTGAAGGACTCAAGCTGCCAAAAGGAGAGCAACCATTTTAAACTAGAGGTTGAGTGTCTGGGTATATTATTTGTCTGTGGCCTAGTATTTTATATCTGTAAGTATGACTAAAAAGGTGTTGAAAATGAGGTTATATTACATTTTCATACATTTTTTCTATTAATAAAACTCAAAGTATAGGGCTGTTAAGGGAAAAGAGCTTTCTTTGTTAAAATATATGTGAAAATAGATCTAGTAATTATTCTGTATGTCAAATAAGGTTCTTCTTGTGATATTTTGATTGTAATATAACTCTTGAAATTATCATTGATTCGTCATGTCCTTAGGCTCCTTGAATGTCACCGGCAGAGTGACAATAGACACAAAAATGGCTGAAAATGAAATGGTTTTAAGGAAACTTTTCCCCAGATGGTTTCGAACGAGTGGAACGGAAATTTGAGTTCATTCCTTTTTAAATCCTACCTTTCCCATCCTTCCCATATTAGTGTAACATATGCGTTTGCATACGTTGTCTGCAAATAAATAAATAAAATAAAGAAGGAATTTTAACGGTTTTAAACAAAGGGTAATTTAGAGACGACCTTTTCTTTTAATGGAGATAGCTGTCACACTGTTGTATGTAAAAAAGAAAAAAAGAAAAAAGAATTAACTTTCAAAGTCACCTTGGTCAGTAAAACAACCGAGGGGGGGGGGGGGGGTACTACTACTTCGTATCGTCCTTCACGTGCTTAGAACGTGAGGTGGCTTAAACCGACGTCAAATCACGCGTGACGCCAGGCGTCGTCAGATAGTAAGACAGTCAGACAGTTCGACTTTCATAACATTAACGCTCGTTGAAGGCTCATATCGTTTCCACTGCCTGACTCGAGATAATTAGACGAACCTTGCGTGGTCGCCTAAGGCACGAAGGTCCTAAAGGTGCATTTTCCTGCTAGAGATGGCAACAATATATTGATCAATTTATCGATATATTTCCATCTATAATACTATGATTTAAAGCTTTCAAATAAAAAAATAAATTGAACGATTTTCTTTTCTCTAAGTCTATTTTTTTTTCCCTATCTTCATTAAACTTGTCTGCTAAACAGCTAAATAAAAACATTAAAAAGTAAAAAGCTGCTAATATTAGCATTACGGAACAAAAGCCATCTTTATATCACCGTTACAGTTGGCCCAGACCGACCAATGCAATTCAATTTATCGGAAACAACTGATATATCGATATATATTTTGATTGACATATCATAGCTTTCGAGATATAACTTGAGATTTATCAAAGGATATATTAGGGAAAATTGCTATCCCTTATTTCAACATTATGTAATTTTTTTTCGTGTTAAAATTTTTTTTAAATTAAATAGGATAATAATAATTTCTAGATAAATAAATAACATATAAATATTTAATCTAATATTCAGAATATATGTTTTTTTTCTAAAGATTGATTAAAACATAATCACTTTTATGGTTTTATAATATTCGGGGTCGCTTTCGAAAATATAAGATGATGGGCAGAAGGGTTTTTACACACATTGATTAAGGCAGGGACATATCGCTACTTATTTTTTATTTATTTCATCTCTCTTTTAATATCCTACTTTTTTCCCCTCAGGTATTTTGGCACACTATTATCGTTTTGGGTCACAGAGAGGGTGCTGCTCTAGACATAATATTAAACACCCCCCTCTAACTTTTATTTAAATGCGTAGGGTGACCTGGTGGTCTGGGGGTAAGGTGTCGGACTTCTGTGCTGGGGGTCCGGGGTTCAATCCTCGGTCCCGGCACAGATTTATCTGATTGCCAAACCCTTCCTTCACCTCTGACAAGACATGTATTAATCACAACTTGTGAATGTGTGGAATTCCAGGCCTCCACCGTGGTTCGGATCCCACGTTAAACTGTAGCCGAGCCTAGTTAGTTCAAGAACACGCCACATCACATTTGTGAACGACAATAGAGGCGCTAGTGTTTTATGGATAGAAGTGCAAGTGCAACCTTGAGTTGTGCGCATGCTCAGTTTAGTTGTAAGTATTCTTATACTTACAGTCTAGTTTTTTTTTTATGGACAGGGCTTTCTTTATCTGACAGTTAGAAAAGTTACTTGATAACCCTTCACGTATCGATACGCCAAGTCATATTATCTGCAGTAGGAGTAGACTGGGCCGCAACAATTACAACGATAAAGTTATTCTTAAAAATTCCGAATGATTTGTTTTATTATATTCTAATCGTTTGATTTTACATTAAATCTGAGGGTGTGTAGAATACATTATTTGTGACAATACACGATGGCATTTAATGTAAAAACCATTACGTTTGTTTTCTTGGTGTCGTTATAAACAATTTATTAACACAAAGGTATACACATATTTCAAACACATCTGTGAAATTTTAGTTACGAGAGATTAAATAAATTGTGAGAAATCAATAAAATTAATTAATTATAAAAAAATTGTTAGTAAAGTTTTAACAATTATTGAAGAAGAACAAGAAGAACAAAACTAGTTACAAATTGAAAATCATAAAGAAGTAACAGTAATAAAATGAACGTATATCTTAAAGAGCTCATGTTAAGATACAACACATTAAACCATTTTAAAACATATTAAACAGGATAAAAATTAACTAAGCTCATGAAATTGAAAATGTATTGATTCCTTGTAAGGAAATATTAAAGAGACGTAAAGGTCGATTCACACAGAAGGCTAAGCAAAACTATGCTATGCTTTGCTATGCCGTGCTAAGGTTTTGTCAGTTTGGTTTCACAATGATTGCTAAGCTAAGCTATGTTCCACTTTTACCTCCTGAATTCACTGTGGTTTTTTTTCTGGTCTGCTCTAGTGAAGTGAAGTTATAGCATTCTCCAAAATTTCTTTTTCGAACACAGATGATAGTATTGAGGAACGGGAGCTTCTGCTGTTAGCAGCTGTTTTGAAAGATGAAGAAAATTAAGGATGTGGAGGTTTGACTTGTTCAATTAACAGTTCCATTTTAATATAAAAACACTTATTAATATACATCCTAAATAGAACATTAATTAAACACACGTGAAACAAACTGAAAACAAAATTTCAACACTTCTTTGGCTATTTTCAACAATCCAGCACTGCGTCTGTTCAACACGGAGCCCAAACTGTGAGATGGAAAAATTGTCCGACCAGTAATCGGAAAAAAACATAGCGCGGCGTAGCAAGTCATAGCTTAGCTTAGCTTTCTGTGTGAACCAGCCTTAATACTAATATTACATTTTGAATCATTATCCAAATATCAAATATGTTGTGGCCCGCTTGGAACATGCCAGTCCACACCTACCCATAAAATACTTTTTTTTTAGCATCCCGTCTTACTACCCGTTCGGATTATACGCTTATTAACTAACTACTCAAATGATTTTAGGGATAAGGAAGGCTATATTTATAGTAAGTGTACCCTTATTTGCGTGAAGAGAGAGAGAGAGTAGAAAACAATTTTGGAAAAACCACCCTCAGTAACCCCCCCCCCCCCCCGAACGAGATTCGAACCTTGATATCCCCGTCATCGGCAGCCTAGTCTAATGAGGGAGTGTAGCATTCATATGGCTACAAGCTAATGTTAGTCAACGAGTCATCAAAATATTACTTACCCAATATCACCATCCCGGCTACAGTCGAGAAAACGTAAACACATCCAGCCCCTACTTCACCCGGTCAACGACTGCCTGTGTGAAACAAGAGTTCGGACACGCCCCGCTAGAGTTCGCTAGCATATTGCCAACCTTCGCCTACCCCAGAAGAAGAGAATTTTCGTTCTAGAATACACGAGTTCGGCTTCTCGAAAAATACAGACGTTTCCTGGTCACGCACGTTCCCCCCCTTCCTTTGTGGATCCTGTATCTCGTGTTCATGAAGTTTGCACCGTATAAAAGACCGCCCAGAAAACTATGGCGTCACTCTTAGGCCAGGTCTGGAAGCAGACGGACGAAGCTTAGGCTTCAAGGACTTGTTTAACAGAAAAGATGTAAGGAGAAATTCATTTTTGGCATAATATATTTTTTCTTATATATTTTTTATATCAAAATTCTCTTTCGGATATTTATTTAATTTTTTTTTAAGTATGTGGTGTGTGAACATCAAATTTAAACTTAGAATATTTAACGAACTTAAAGTTTATTTATGACTTGTAAATTATTAATGATATGTTTGGAAGATTTAAGTAAGGTCATTAAGTCAAGAACATTTTCATATTAATGGTAATGCCATGCGTAATCTATGTGTTCTAAAAACATTAAATTTAAACTTAGACTTATGACTTAGGAATTATAAATATTTATTTTGATTTATTGTGAAGGATTCAGTACGGACATTGTGCCAGAACATTCAAATGTTAATGCGCGAAATATTGTTAGTTG
Organism: Timema podura; assembly: GCA_033556935.1. Taxonomy (NCBI): domain Eukaryota; kingdom Metazoa; phylum Arthropoda; class Insecta; order Phasmatodea; family Timematidae; genus Timema; species Timema podura. Next base: position 3,553,913 of record JAVRXN010000013.1, on the reverse strand, counting down.
TGTATAAATATAAAAAAGTAAACTATTCTATTTGGAGTTCACAATGATAAAAGTAAAAGACTTTACCTTTTAGAGATATCTGTATGAACAAGATGTCGAAATTATTTATGCTAAACGTTGAGTATGATTTTCATAAACATAAAGTATAAAAAAATTTTTTTTATTACATTTAAATTTTTTTAATCTTGCTATGTGTCAAGGAATTACTGGTGAAAGGGCATTTATAATATTATGTTGTAATATAAAATCATATCAAAAATAAAAATAATAAGTGAATATCACGCCCAAATATATCATATTGTTAAATATTGCATTCATATAATAAAACTCTATTTTTTGACCTGCCGTCTTTATATATATAATTAAGTCTGGTTATCCCTAGTTTATGCTATCATATTACCCTGGCATCTCCCCTTTTAACTTAATATTTTTACTTATATTTATATTTTGTTGTAAGGAGGACCGTGTTTCCTTTTTTTTTTTTATTGGGACGTATTACGGGTCCAGCATCATCAAAAATAATTACTCTCACTGCCCACTCTAATTTACATATCTTAACTTATCCTTTTATTGATTTCCATTATTTGTATTTGGGCCCCTCTAATCCGAGAGTTTGGGCTACAGGAGTAGCGCGTCAGACCATGTGGCCACCGAAGCAGGTAATACCATAATTATTAGGTGTTCTGTTTTTTCGACATTTGCCCTTTTTTTTTTTTTAATACATTCCCTGACTTTATCAAATTTCCCCCGCCTACAGTGACCATGTTAGTGATATCAAATTTTACGCTTCTTCTTGGTAGCGCCTATGAATATGATGACGGTTACACGCTGCTGTAGATAAAAAAAAACATTCCCATGACTAGGAATGCTATTAAAAAAAATCACAAAGAGTAACAAGAAGAAAAAAAAAAGTTATAATTATTTTTTATTACCATTATTCTTTTTTAAAACTAAATAGTCGTAACATGGCATACACTTAACTTGCAAGTGTTTCTACTACCCCCCTCTCCCCCCCCTCCGTTCCGACTCTTGAAATGTTGACAAGAAAACCTTTTGTTGTGGCTAGAGCGAGCAGTGCAGCAGTGCAGGCACTAGTCGGCTCGTGTCAAGGTCAAGGATAGAGCAACCGTCACCAGTGCAAGTTTTATTGCAGTCCCACGCGATGCACTTGCAAAACCGTCTTTTTCTCTGTAGTCAAGTGTCGCGCGGTGCAAGTCCAGTATATCCAGAGACAACGGAAAGGACTTGAGGGGGGAGGGGAGGAAAAGGGGGAGGGGTGGTAAACATGCACAAGCACAGTCCAATTTTCATACGAAGAATCTTATCTGACAGTTAGTGAAAGTTACCACACCCAATACCATCGGTGAGGAACCTGCAAGTATTTGTTGGGGAAAGAAAGCTAGCTTTATCTACGACCCCCCCCCTCTATTGTTAACTTTTGCCAAATCTCCTCGCTTTCAGTTATGTCTACAGGTAGTGTGTAGAGATGAAAATTTTCTGCAGTGGCGGCTTGCGGTGGAGTGGTTAAATTGTAGAGGTGGCACCTAGACTCTATATTATATTTCAAAATATAGTGTGTTAGGAGACGAGTGGGCTATATATAAGAAGGGGGGAGGAGACACGGACCTCCTCAATATTTTACTATCAATAAGTTAACTAAAATAATTTTAAGTGTGATTTATGAACATAACGGGTCTACAAAGGCTCTCATTTATTTGTTTTTTCACTACTTTATTTTAGCTCTGCATCTTACTAGCCGTTCGGTTTATACGCCTATGTACTAATTACGCTAATCTGTTGGGGAATGAGGAAGGTTGAATTTAGAGAAATTACACCCGCATTCGCGTGGAATGAAAATAATTATTTAAGAAAACCGCCCTCAGTGCACCCGACCGGAATCGAACACCAACCTCCCTGTTATCGGCAGTCTAGTCTATTGTGATAGTAGCGCGTTAGACCGTGCAGCCACCACCGAAGCTCGTTTGATGATGTTTCTGGTGTTAACGTCCTTAAGGAGAAATTAGTCTTAAGTATAAACGTTGACATTATAGGGATATCTATATTTCGGTTATATTAGTTTAATTTAATCAGTTGAAATTATTTTACAGAAATAATAATTGAAAATTTTCCTGTTTAGAAAATTTTCCGGAAAAAAAATAGGGAAAACCGTCCGTCTCTCATCTCTAGTGGTGAGCTGGGGTAAGATGGAGCTTCTGTCTCACGTCTCTAGTGGTGTGCTGGGGTAAGATGGAGCTTCTGTCTCACGTCTCTAGTGGTGTGCTGGGGTAAGCTGGAGCTTCTGTCTCACGTCTCTAGTGGTGTGCTGGGGTAAGATGGAGCTTCTGTCTCACGTCTCTAGTGGTGTGCTCGGGTAAGATGGAGCTTCTGTCTCACGTCTCTAGTGGTGTGCTGGGGTAAGATGGAGCTTCTGTCTCACGTCTCTAGTGGTGTGCTGGGGTAAGATGGAGCTTCTGTCTCACGTCTCTAGTGGTGTGCTGGGGTAAGCTGGAGCTTCTGTCTCACGTCTCTAGTGGTGTGCTGGGGTAAGATGGAGCTTCTGTCTCACGTCTCTAGTGGTGTGCTGGGGTAAGATGGAGCTTCTGTCTCACGTCTCTAGTGGTGTGCTGGGGTAAGATAGAGCTTCTGGCAAAATAGACTAACCAGCGCAGCCTTGTGAAACCTATCTTATATTTGAGGGGAGATTGACCACACGAAAACTAGAGAATGACAATGATGTTGTTTTATGGTTTTCTGATTTTTTTTTAAATCTATAAGCTATTAATAAAATAAATATCATTCAGCCCTCTTCGGTGACTGCATGGTCTAATGCGCTACTAGCGCAGTAGACTAGATTGCCGATGATGATGGGGGGGGGGGGGGGAGATTGAGGTTCGAATCTCGGTCCGATGTACTTAGGGTGGTTTAAAAAAAATAGTTTCTCACTCTCCCTTCACGCAAATGCCGGATGCACTTCCTCTAAATATTTCCTTTCTAATCCCTAAAACCATTGGCGTAATTAGTAGACAAGCGTATAACTTGGACGGGAAATAAGACACGGTGTTAAATATCATCCAACGGCAAGAAATGAATTTAATTTAACAACACAAGATTTAGAAATAATAATTTATGGTTCTGCTAAAGTATAATAATCAAACTAAAAACGTGTTCATCTAAACGAGCAAAAAAATTTATTAAATTGATAAACAACAGCTACACAGACCCATTAACTTCTAAGATCGGATTAAAATTTCAAATAAAATTTGAAACTCAAGCGTTTTAGTTTGTTCGATCATAAAATCTCGTAGGCTGATTTCATTAACAAGGGATTGAAAACCGACATTCTTATCACTTCTCGAATATAAACAAGTATTCAGCTTACAAGAAAATAAAAAACATATTATATGTGAAAAGATAAAACTGAAATTTAAAAAAAAATCTAATTATGTTAGTAAAACGAAAATTAAATAGAAAACTTAAGGTGGGAATGTAGGGATTGCGAGTAAGGACAGGGTGTTTACAGTTTTTATGCTGAAACTTTCTTTTTGTCAAAATATATCAAATATTGACCCAATAGAAACCTAAGAGTTTAACTTTTCTTCACACGGTGATATAAACAGTTGTTGAATATCATTCAAGAGTGTCCTGGAATTCAATGACAGCTTTTTCTCTTCATTTAAAAAGTTTCTCATCTAATGCCGCTATGCTCGTGACAGATATTCAACAACTGTTGATATCAACATGTGAAGAAAATTATACAATATGTTTCTACTGGAGATTTTGTTATCCCCGCGTATTACTACCCCTTCGGGTTACATACGCCTATATACTAATCACACTAAGCTAATGTGTTAGGGATTAGGAAAGTTTAATTTATAAGAGGTGCACCCAAATTTGCTTGGAGGGAGGGTGGAAAACTATTTAGGAAAAACTGCCCTCAGTGTACCAGAATGAAATCGAACCCAAGATCTTCCTGTCTTGAGCAGTCTATTCCAACAATAGAGTAGCGCGTTAGACCATGTGGTCACCGAAGCGGGTGAAATATTTTATTTAATTTGGCCAAAAAACGTTTTTATATCAAAAACTGCGAAAACACACGACCTTTTCTCGAGTTCCCATACACTCCCACCTTAAAGTTAATTATATAAAAAAGTCAAACAAAAAAGTTGGTTGTTTCCTGTCAGATATTATTTTTTATAGCCTCGTTTTATAGTAATGCAATAAACTTTCGACCCTGAAACGTCTAATCTATTGTATTTGTAAGCTTGTGTTCAATTTCCCCTCCCTCCCCCCACTCCTTCCCCTTCTGGTTATGTGCAGATGTGCTCTTTGACCAAGAAACAAGTCCTAAATGGCGCCCACATGGTTTAAAATGACACAAAAACGTCATAACAAATCTTTTTTCTTTCAAACTGCTTCACCTTTCAACACAAAACTATGAAAACTTCTTCTTTACATTTGGCACGTGCAACATGTGTGATAACTTAGTCACCGAAACGACATACGGATGTGTAATTTCATATGTGGAGCCAAATTAGCTGACTATAATTTTGAAATAAAAACTGGGTCATGGCCCTCTAAAAAAAATTTTAGTAATAATAATTATCTTAGCAACACGTCTTACTATCCGTTCGGGCTATACGCTTAAGTACTAATTACGCTAATGGATTAGGAATTGGGAAGGTTGCAAATAGAGGAAGTGAACCGCCATTTGCGTGGAGGTATACTGGAAAACCATTTAGGACCCCCCCCCCCTCAGTTCACCCAACCGAGATTCGAACTTCAATCTCCCCGTCCCCGGCAGTCGAGCTCAACACGAAACTAGCGCGTTAGCCAACTAAGCCACCGAGCCAGGTTGATTCACTAAGAATAAAACTATAGATGCTTACAAAAAAAATTCAGTGGTTTCCAAGCTTTTGGCAGGGTTCGAACCCAATTTTTGTCTTTGAGACCACTACGACTCCTTGATAACCAACACGCGTTCATACCCTAGTTTTTAAGTTATTGTTTTCACTGAATATTAAACCATCAGAGTTATCTTCATTTGATTACATTTGTAAGGTGGGTAGAATTTTGAGGAAATATACTAGAGTCACGATTATCCGGCCTAAAGCGGTGACGTTCCGGGCCGGATAGTACGGAATCTGAGTGTGAATCATTTTCAGTATGGGTTTTCCTACTTTTTTTTAACTTTCACAAAACATTTTAACTTTGTTTTAATAAAATCTGCCCATTTTCTGATTGCGATGTAAAATAGGAATACAATAATTGTAGGGAGACAGTAAAAATTAAACGAGAAATCATTTTTTTAAATCTTACTGTACAGTACTTTATTTTGGAAATGTAACATCGGGTACAAAGAAAGAATAACAAGTGAAAATAGAGCGTCAAATGGATTACGTTATAAATTCAGTAAATTTCTTATAGCGGAATTGTACCGGTTTGTTTAGTTTAAAACGTGCTTGTTAAAAACCGAGAACCGGGCCGGATAAAACGGAGGGCCGGATAATCGCGACTAGTTATTACCTTTATTTGGGTGGAGGGAGAATAGGTACACCGCTTAGGAAAAATAATCCACAGTACCCCACGGTCGGAATTTGGATCCTGCCTGACCTAATCCCCAATAAACCGAACAAGGTGACCTTAAAACCAGCGTGCTTGATTTAGTTAATATAAAATGTTTATACTGTATAGTGACTATACAGATGAGAATAAGATATATCAAACGAGAAAAAATAGACCCGGCGGGTATTTTGTAAGTTATGCTAACAGCGTCACTCGCCTGTACACGAGACTACTACAGTCAACTCAGAAAGCAATTGTGGAGTTGAGAAACAAAAAAAAACATAAACAGTAACTTCACAATTTTGTATTTTTTTAACCACTTACATCTATATTCAAATTTTGCACCTTCCTATATTCATTATAATCACTTTAAAAAGTACCTAACCACTGAGCTAAAACCTCAACAAGCATTTACGATCCCCCCCCCCCCCCTTTCGAAACATGCCAAGAACCCAAAGGGAGTCGTCACTACCCCCAGGTTGGTCACCACTGGGTTAAGTTAACTTGAAAGTTAGTCTCGTCTGGTTTTTCCGGGTACCAGGAGGTAGGTATTCTAATCCCAGGTGGGTCTAATGAGGTTTTTTTGTCTTAAATTGTTTCCCAATCTCGCTTCACGCAAATGCGGGTGTATTTTCTTTCATTTCTACCTTCCTCGTCCTTATTATTCCATTAGAGTGAAATATGCAGACAGCTTGGACGGGTAGTAAGAAGTGAAGCACGCAAAAATAAATGAAAATAGAAGCATAAGTCCATGTGCCAAAATAGTACCAAGATAAAAAAACAAAAAACGTGGCACATCCAAATTCTTACTACAAAAATAAATGACTTCTGTCTCAAACATTCAGAAAGTTGGAGTTAACACGAATTTCTTCTTCTGTCACATAACTGGAGCCAACTTTTGAATTAATAAAAAAACACGTAAAAAAAAGATGGTAAACAGGAACTGACCAACTAAAAAACTTGTGTGACCTTCAAGAAACAAACGAGATGATTTTTTTTTCTTTTAAATACTATAACTAGTTGCACCCCTCTCCCTCTTGTACTCCTTTCATACCGCAATGACTACCAACAAAAAGAAAAAAAAACTATTAGGAATTATCTTTTTAAAAAAAAACTGCGCTACATAAACCAGATGTTCGTCAGTAAAGAAAAAAAAAACGTTTGAGTGTAATTCTTACATTGCATTGAAGAAAATGTCCTTGAAAACATGTTGAGAATAAGTTAGTTGGAAAAAAAAAGAGATGGGGAGGTGGGTTGGGTGGAAAGGGGGGGATATGTGTGTCATCGGATTGAATGCCGCAGCACCCTAGTGATGTAAGCTACTCGTTTTCATTTACTTTTTATTTTATTTTTATCAAAGAATGACAAGAAGTTATGACCGGAGAAATGCATTTCTCATACATTTAAGATGCAGTTGAAAGGGTAACCCTTGCACTATGATGAAATAAAGGTAATGTGAGCAAGGTTCTAAAGGGGTGGTTTGGAAGGAAAGAAATGCAATGTGAGCAAGGGTTTTAAAAGGGGGGTTTGGAAGGAAAGAAATGCATCGTTCACAATGCATAGAAATTAAGGACGTATAAGGAACACCGACGAAATGAATAGCATCCACTTCTACTAAGAGCTTTTTTTTTGTTATACTGCACCGACTTTAGTGAAAAGTACCTATAGATGCAATTCCAATCACTAGTGTATCCTATATACTTGTTTTCAAGAGGTTTAGTTTATTTTAAAACTTTTAAAGTGGCTTTATTTTCGCAGGGTGGATCCAACCATAACGAGGCTAGTTTGCTTATGGAGATAGTTCAAAATGCTTACGAAAACTCTAACTCTCTAATCAGTTTAAAAATTAAAAGAAACTGTTACCCAAAAGGTTTTTTTTTATAAATATTGTCAAATAAATAAAAACTTGATTAAATCTAAGCTCAATTCCAGAACGAGAGTAATTTAGGAAGTAGGCTGGAAAAGGGGGTGGCGGGGTGTTGGGTTTCATAATTTGTTTTTCCATCCTCTTCACATATGAATGATTACAGCCCAAATGGGTAGTAAGCCACTTTTTTTAATTTATTTTTTTAGGAACAAAACTCGTTTTAGCTATAGTAGGATTTTGGTAGAAAGAAACTTTTAGAAACTACAATTTTTTTTTTTACATTGCTAACAATTATTATTGACTGTAAAATTAGTGTTATTTATAGATATTGATAGTATCCAAAAGAGTCAACAGCAGATCACATGAATTGACGTATGAATACGTGAAAATATATCTAGTAACTTTTAGAGATCTCCTTCAGTGGCCGAACGGTCTCAGGCGTCACCTCGTGTTAGACTGGTCTGCTGACGATGGGGAGATTGGGGTTCGAAACGTAGCTGGGTCTACTGAGGGTGTTTTTTTTTTCTTAATGGTGTCCCACTCTCCTTCCACGCAAATGCGGGTATATTACTTTTAAAATGTTTCCTTTCTCATCCCTACCCCAGTAAAGTAATTTATTATATATGCGTATAGCCTGTAAAGGTAGTAAGACACAGTGATTAAAAAAAACTAGCTTATCTAGCTGGAGGATAAGTTTGTTTCTGTGAAAATAGAACTGAATAGGGTAAATAAATATATTTAAACTTTTTTTTTTTAAATCGTGTAATTTAAGATTCTAAACAACAATAACTATTTTTCTCTGATAATAAATGTTCGAATATGCGACAAATGGTACCAATGACATTTTGTACCACGCGACATTTGGTACCACTCAGGGGGATGGCTACCTGAGAAGGGTCTACTAATGACTTTAAAATATTTACGATGCAACAAATGGTACCAGTGACATTTTGTACCACGCGACAATTGGTACCACTTGATGTGAAGGTGTACCAGGCTTAGTTTTAAATTCATCTAAGCGAGTTTAATTTAATTAGTGTATAAAGATGCCTCTGATAGTGTTGATTTAGAATGGCCATTTTTGTAGTTTTTGTATAATATTCTCAGCCTAGAAATTAATATGTATGTATTTATAAATTTACTTTGTAGACGTGGTATGGACCTGATTTATCGTGAGTGATATTTGAACCTAACACCTAAGTCTCTATGAGTGTGCACTCTCGTAGTACGTTCTAGTACACTGTTTCATGCTGCATTACTTAAACCCTTTAACTTTAAAAGTGAAAAGAATGTCTTATTACAAGAGGAAATCAAACTAAAAGCTTGTTTTGATCAAATCATATGCAAGGTCACGTCACAAAGGAGAGTGGCCATGGTAGTAGAGCCTTTCAAGTATTTGAAATCTAACTTAACCTAACCTAACCAAATCGAACCTAATCGGCCTAACCTGTCTTAACCTAACTCACTATTTAAATTACACTAACAGAAATTTTGACGTTCTCACAACTATTTACTATCCAGTAATAAACTTGGCTTGCACATATTGCCTTTTTTTTAGGCTAAATATATAGAAGTGTTACCATTTATCACATCTTAAACATTTTGAAGTCTTTAGTAGAACTTTTTCAGGTAAGGTGGTACGAAATGTCGCGAAAAATCGAGTGGTACGAAATATCGCTGGTACCATTTGTCGGGATACCTAAATGTTCGACCACCTGTGTTTTAATCTTAATGTGGACTACCTGGCTATTCTTGGCTCTATAAAATTCCCATAAATACGTTTTCTATCAAGTTATGTAAACAGCCTTGCTTTATAAATCTTCTACTATTCAAATCAAGACAATTTTAAAATAATTACGTCAGCTTGTGAATAATTTGTAAATATAATTTGAATATTTCTCTTGCCCTTGGGATTTAAAAAAAAAAAACATCAAAAAAAGAGAGTGAGGGGAAATGTTGACAACAGATGCAAAAGTTGAACGAACAAAAGGTGTATTTAAGAGTGGAATGACCTACAGGAAGATTTGTACTTACTGAGGTCACGCGAATTTCAACTTCCGGTTTGTATTTTTTTTTAAAGATGGCTGTAAGAAGTAAGGGGTTCCGGGGGGGGATTGGAAGTTAAATATATTGACTAGCAACACATGGTGTGGATAGAGGGGTGAAGGGGGGAGGGGGAGGTATAGGGGGGGTTTACCAGATGTCTCCTTTAAACACTTTTAAAACGCTCAAAAAAGGAAACTATTATTTTGTTAGAAGACCAAATGTTACGAGTTAATAATCTTCTCTATTATATTAGTTCACTGAATTACATACATTAGCACACGACTTCCCTTTCACATGAAATAAGGCCTAACGTGTAGTTTTTTAGTGTTTATACGGAAGATTTTTAATTATATTAGAAGTTAATTAATTAACTGGGGAGGGGGGGAATCCTCAAGAGCATGGGCGTCACAAGCGCTTAATGTTTGGGGAAAGGGGGGCGGGTATGGGTGGAACAAACCCATTTTCACACTAAATTAAAACATGAAAAATTAATTTGGTACCAACTGAATAGTACGAATAATATGCTAAAGGGATTAATTCTTGGACCAATGGTATAAAACCTGGGGTAAAGACATTACATTATTTTGGATGTAATTTATTTTAGTTGTAGACTATGTATAGAATATGTAAAACTTGCATTATTTACCTAGAACTTTGAGAGTTCAAAGCTATGTCTAGGGGTAAGCTACACAATCAAAAAAGGTTGAATACCATGGGACATAACCTAACCTTTTAAAAGCTTTTGTAAATCTAGGAATTATTTTCATGTGTAGAACGGTGTTTCTACAAAAAAAAAAAGTTTTAATCTAGACCCAATTTTTAGAACGACAAACTTTTGAGACACATCTAACTTTAATGAACATGAAGAAGGGTTTGTTTTTCCCTTTCCCATTTTTCTAAGATTTTCTATTTTAAGTTTTTAATGACCCACCAAAAGTCGTCTTGCAACCCACAATTTTAAAAGATATTAAAAAAAGTATTAGCCAATTTCAACCCTAGCTTATATTTATTTTTATAACCATCAGCAGTGACAACTGAAGAACTCAATGTTTGACGTATGAACACAGTAAAACGGTTACTTGTCGGATAAGGTTATTTCTATGGCGAAACAAATACAGACAATGCAATATATTTTTAAACTCACTCGGATCTTTTTACTCTTGTAAGTATGGAATGACGTCACTCAGCAGAGATGACATTCCCACAAACCGAATATACTAACCGACAAGACAGCGGTGAAAAAAACCCCAACCTAAAACCTAAACTCGTCCGCACAACGGCGAGCCGGCCTGACCACACGACCCTACGCGGTTTTTGAACCACAGATACACCATGGATTACAGAGGACAGGATACTCCATGACCTTAGCACAAGAGCAGACTGGGAGTCACAGATACATAATGGATTACAGAGGACAGGATACTCCACGACCTTAGCACAAGAGCAGACTGGGAGTCACAGATACATCATGGATTACAGAGGACAGGATACTCCACGACCTTAGCACAAGAGCAGACTGGGAGTCACAGATACACCATGGATTACAGAGGGCAGGATACTCCACGACCTTAGTACAAGAGCAGACTGGGAGTCACAGATATACCATGGATTACAGAGGACACGATACTCCACGACCTTAGCATAAGAACAGACTGGGAGTCACAGATACATCATGGATTACAGAGGGCAGGATACTCCACGACCTTAGCACAAGAGCAGACTGAGAGTCACAGATACACCATGGATTACAGAGGACAGGACTTTGGCTTTAATCCCGGTGGAGATAAAATCTATATTTACCAAAATGCGAAAGTTTGTGGGATACAAATGAATGGGCCTTTATTTTTACTGTGCTATTTGACTAAAAATGTATAAGCACATGACCTACAAACTAACAATACCTAAAATATTACACCTTAATAGAATGATAATACACACTTAACTTTAAAGCCTTACTATTGTATCTTCGACAGCACAAACAGGAATCAAACCAGGTCCTTCCAGATATTTGGTTGATGACTACAACCATTTAATTACAGAAAAGATGAGAATTTGACTAGAATTAATATGTATATGCTTATAAGAATTTAATTTGAGTTTTACCTGCAATGGAGAAAATGAGGACAAAGGCATCAGCCTTGTCTTGTCTGGTTATCTGGTGGGTGTGGAGATCTGGTTTTGAATCCTATCTGGGTTGATCTGGCCCTTATCCGCTCGTAAATGGTTTATCACACTCTATCCACGCAAATGCTGGTAGTACAGTTCCTCATAGATTCAACCTTTCTCATCCTCTCTCCTGCCGGTGAAAATATTTGTGGAAATCCCAGAGATAAAATAAAAAGTGAGCCACGCAGAAAGGATTTTTTTTTAAGGGTGTGGGAATATCAAAATATTTCACAAAATTCCTTGAATTTTACAAAGTTGCTTAGGATAAACCCAGCATAGGTGATCACATCGCTTAAGGCGTCACTCTTGAGTTAGCTTAGATTGCCGTGACAAGGAGATCGAGGCTCAAATCCCGGCTGGATGTACCGAGGGGGTGGGGGGGGAAGGTGTTTTCCCAAAACTGTTTCCCACTTCTCCCTTCAAGCAAACGCGGGTACAGTTCCTGCACCCCATCTTACTATCCGTTTGGGTTTTTACGAATATGCACTGATTACGCTAATGTGTTAGGGATTTGGAAGGTTTAATTTATAGGAAATGTAACCACATTTGAGTGGATGAAAGAGGGATAGCCATTTTATAATAAACCAACCTCAGAACACCCGATATGGGTTCGAACCCCGATCTCCTCACCATCGGTGCTCAAGTCTATGTCGAAAGTGATGACTTAGATCATTCGACAACTGAAGTAGGTGTAAATTGATGTATGAGTTATAACCCGAACTGGTAATAAGGCGCATTAGCTGTAGTTGGGTGGGTAACACTAGAGTAAAAAATATTGTGTGTTAAATCCTTTGTACCATTGTTCCAAGGTGAGCAGCGGTGTAAATCAAATAGCACCGCGCAACGCGGGCTACCATTCCTCATAGCAGCGCCGCGACACGGCATGTCCATAAACCTGCCCCCATGCAGTGACAAAGACATGCATGCATACATGCACGGTTCTCTCGTTACGTGAGACCTTGGTTCGAGTCTCCGAAGGTTGGAGAGGTGGGAAGAGGGGAGCGAAAATAAATCAAAAACCTTTCGTATCCGTGCGCATCGGGTGTGTCATCGAATAAATCACCTGAATGGTGTGCAACGCACAGCGACCACACACGTCTTCTGGTCTAAGGCCGTACAGGATGACGTGTAAGTGATGACGAAAAATACGCTAACATATATAATGCATAATTTGTAGCTATAGTGTAAATTTGTGTTGATCTCAGGGGTCTTGGGGTAAAATGCTCACCAAGGACCCGAATGTTCGTGGGTTCAAACCCAGCCGAGGTGCAACGGATTCTTCATGAGCGATAAAAAAAAATCTGTAGCACAACTTTCTTCGGAGGGGAATTAAAGCCGTCGGTCCCATGTCGATTGCGGCGTGTAATATAACCCTGGAAGGTATGTTAAAATACCATTCCCGGCAAAATTGGTAGGTTATTTCACGCTCGTTCATCAGAAATTCAGTGTGGAAGGCAACGGGGAATCACCACACTTCCTAAACTCCTGTATATGGGGTTTATATCAGATGGTGCAGGCGGCACTGACCAGCCATGCCCAGCGCGGATGGATATAAATGACATCAAACCCAACTTAGGTTTTTTTAATCACCACACGATTAAGAAACCTAACCATGAATGGGAAGAAGTTTATCCGGAAGTTGTATCGAGTCTAATCGTGATAACTAGGGGAAGTACAAACATCCAGTGAAATACGGCAGAGAAACGAAACAGGATTGCTCGGAGCCAAAAATTTTCGTTTGCGATTCCCGTTTCCGGATGTCATTATTTTTTTCCCCCACCTAATTCTTTTTTATTCGTTTTAGATATATAACGGCACGTTTTCCGAACCGATTGATTATATCAGCACACGACTTATAAACTAACTTAAATCTAAAACAAGCACAACACCTAGACCCCCGGCGGTGGTTGATTCATCAATGTGAAAGAGGAAACCCACATTTCAGCTGTGATACTTTTTTTAGGCCATGCTGGTAATCGAACCCGGTAGCCTTGGATAAATTGTCGGACTACACTAATTTTAATTGTATTACAATATCAGTGTTGTTTTATAGGTATTTATATTCTATATCCAAAAGTAACATCTGCGGATTACGTAACCTGACGTATGAACACGTGAAAGTCATCTAGTAACTTTTTAGCTGTCTGATAAGGTCCTTCCTAAGACTGCGTTTACAAATAAGTTCCAGTTTCTCCTTCGGGATATCCATCTAAATAAATAGATCCCGTTTACAGAAGAAGACGAGAATTTTCACGCTGAAACTTAACATCTTCGCGAGAGAAAGGGAAATATCAACCCACCCACATGTGTGTTGGCAACATTGCCGCCGGATAGAATGAGGGAAAGTGTTTATAAAATCAGCCTTGTTATGGTCGGGGGGGGGGGGGGGGGAGGGGGGGTTTAGGGTGGAAGATAAAGACACTTCTTCGCAGACAATGGAGCAATCTATCCTCCGCGCGTCCTTTTTGGTGGTTTTCCTTAAATATTTACTTTCTTAGTTAGTTGAGAGGGCGGAGAAGATTCCAGGATAGGCTTTTCTTTAACACCGCGTCTTATTACCCGTTCGGGTTACACGCCTATATACTATTCACACTAATGGGTTAGAGATCAGGGAGGTTTAATTTTGAAGAAGTACACCTGCATTTGCGTGAAGGCAGAGTCGAAAACCATTTAGGAAAAAAACAACCAATCAAGTGTACCCCCACTGGGGTCGATACCTCGGCCTCCCCGCCTTCGGCAGTCTAGTATATTGCGAGAATAGGCCTTATACCGTGCGGCCACCGAAGCGGGTTACAAGAAAATGTTTTGTTCGATGAAAATTATTGTAAAAATGAAACCCGACTTTTTGTGCACAAAAATCGTATCGGATGAGTCTGATATATTAACCCGCGTGCTCACCGATTCAGGCGTCCAACAATAAATAGTTCGCTTCGGTGGCCGCACGGTCTAGCACCGCGCTACCTCGCGAAAACTGCCGATAAACAGGGAGATCGAGGTTCGAATCTCGGTCGGATGTACTATGGAAGGTTTTTCCAAATGGTTTTTACACTCTCCCTCCACGCAAATGTGAGTACACTTCCTCCAATTATAGCCTTCCTAATCCCTAAAACCATTAGTACTAGTTGACTACATAAGTGTATAAACCCGAACGGGTAGTTATATACTCCATTCACGGTATGAATTACTCTCTGAAAGGTCTTTTTTCCTACCAATATCCTACTATATATAGCTTTCTGGTAGGGAAAAAGGCCTTTAGAAAACAATTCCTACGCTGAACAGACAGAAGTACTACTAAAAAATAATTTAAAAAACCAAAAAGATATATATAACAACAAGAAATATCAACATAACTCCCAACAAAGGGTCTTGATGGAGAGAGGGGGGATGTTATTATTTATTCCCCTTCCTTCGAGAGACGCATTTTCAACCGCCGGCCCCCGAGAAGCGTCGGCGCCGTTTGTCGTCGCAGCTGCGCGGTCTGCATCCGTCCTGCCCATTAACGGCGCCTACTAACATTTTCTTTCTTTTACTACTTTCGCGTAAAGCCAACTTCAAAAGAGACTATTAAAAAAAACACGTTCTTTTGACATTTCAAAACGAAAACTCGAGTAGCAAAACAAATCAAAATATGAAATGTTGTTCCATGAAACAATGGGAGATCTGAATTGAATGTTTACTTTCATAATTAAAAAAAAAAAGTTACTTTTAATGCGAACAGCTTTTTTGAATGAGTTTTCCCGGGGGAGCTGGAGGGGTAATGAAACCGACTACTTATATTTTCAACGAATGTCTTTTTTATTACTTTTTTTTATTTCTAAGATGTAATTTTTTAGTTTCTCACGAACCCTCGGGTGAAGAAAGTATTGTGATTAAATAATATTAAAAATCCGAGATTTTGATAGATATTGTCGTTTAATGACAAACTGAAACAAAAAAAAAGGTGTTTTTTTCGCGATTCCGTTTGTCTGTCAATCTCGTTGCCTAAAGTCGAAACCATTTTACCGATCGGGCTATAACTTGTTGTCTAAGGTTTTCCCTCAAGTTCCCCCGAAAATTTTTTGTAATTAGATAGCTGATCCGCATCTGTGGTTGGATGGTCTAGGGAAGAAGTTCCCAAACTGGGGTCCGCAAAGAGTCCTGTGGCGGTTCGCGAAACAAATTTAAATATGCAAGTTACGTTTTAATTGTCTTTTCACATCATATGGGAATATTCGATATTCACATTAAACATGTTCTATTTTTTTAATTACTGTCTGGCTAAACATTTTTTTTCTATGATTAATATGAAATGGGTGAAGCGTCACTCTTGCAAGAGACAGTACTGCCGGTGATAGGAAGGACGGGGTTTGAATCCAGATGAGATTTATTTTTTCTAAACTGGTTTTTTCACACTCTCTCCACGCAAATGCAAGTAAACTTCCTCAAAATCCATCCTCCCTCATCCCATTCGTAATCAGGGCGTATGAATATTACCCAAAACGGGTAATAAGACGCGGTGCTAAGATAAAATAATTATCAACATATTTTCTAACACATTAATTAAGGACGTTTATCAACACGAAGCTGTTTAGGATAAGGCCTCGAGTACGAGTCGTAATACCGCTGGCTGGTGGAACAGGTTGACGTATGGCTATTACAGTGGCGTACTCACGACAGGGGTATGCTGTACAAGCTCCTGCCCCCCCCACTCCAGCTGCACATGTTACAGGCGCATACAATCCTCGTATATGCACGAGAGAGAGAGAGAGAGAAGACCTCGTATGTCCTTCCGGGAGCGGGGATTATAAAACACAAGGTGGACAAACTGTTTTCAAATTATTGTGAAACAAAAGACGCATAAATTGGAGGAGAGGTAGGGTAATTAATTGGACCTTAAATTGATTGCGTTTTCATTATCTCTTTATTAAAAAGTTGATGAGCACTTTTTTCTCCCCCCTTAAGCACGTATAGCTTAAGTCACTAAAATAGTTTATCAGAAATTCCTAAGCTCCAGAAACCAAGTGGGTTTATAAACGTTACTGGATGGAGCTGTCCGGCAGTAGGAGAACAAACAGGGGAGGAGGAACACACAAATGTCAGTACAATCTGTGTGGTAACCACCCATATTATTATTACTACGTCTTACTACCACGTTCGGTGTAAGCACTTACGCAAATGTGTAATGGTAGGGTGATTGTGAGATGAAATGGAGGACCTACAGTTTAACGTGGGAATCCGAACCAGGTGGAGGCCTGGCATTCCACACATTCACAAGTGGTGATTAATACACGTCTTGTCAGAGGTAAGTAAGGGTTTGGCAATCAGATAAATCTGTGTCGGGACCGAGGATTGAGCCCCGGACCCCCCAGTACAGAAGTTCAACACCTCACCCCCTAGACCACCAGGTCACCACCACCCCTATTAAATTACAGAATTTCATATTCACAAAGATCCATTCTACGCCCTAAAACAGTTACCTTTCGCTTCCCGGGACATTTAACTCTTAGTGATTAACAGAAACATGTGGATTTTTGGAATTTTCAGAGCCGAAAATGTCGACTTTTAAACTATATTTACAGGTCTCTATATGTCTATGGTCATAAAAATAGTTATTGTGTCATTCCAGTAAACACCAAACTTACCACTGAGCTGTCTAGGATATATACCGTGCTCAGGGCCATTCTTCCCTCATAGTTAAGAGACAGAGACTGTGATGGACGGCAGCAAGACGGTCCTCCCGATGTCGCAGATGGTTGGACTGTCTAATAGCTAGCTGGCGATACTATTGATCGCTCATATGCAGCTGACGATTCCCACACGTCTATCACATATTCAGTCTTAAATTATTAATGAAGAATGGCCATGAGCATGAGAGGAATAAGGAATAGCTCAGTGGTAGAACATCAGCGCGCGATGCCATAGTCCAGGGTTCGATTCCTGTGTCCAGGTTTCATTTTTTCAACTTATTAACTCTATCTATCTCTAAGAAATGTATGTGGGGAAAACTCGTGTGGACAGAGTCAGTAGTGAATGGGTGCCGTTTGAAAGGGAATCCAACAGGTCAATGTGAAAGAAGCATCTTACGTTGGTTTGGGGCATGTTGAGAGGACGAGTGTGGATCGAATGATGAAACAAATATATGAAGGTAGAGTGTGTGGATCAAAAGGAAGGGGTAGACCATGTAAGACGTGGCAAAATGTGGTAGATGAATGTGTGAAAAAGAGAAACATTAAGAGTATTAAGAATAGAAGAGCATGTATGACTCTGTGTATGGATGTGGTTGAAGCGAAGGGAGTATGTACAGATAGGTAAGTATGAAGAAAGTTAGTGAGGATGGATTAAGAACAGAGCTTTTTTTTTATCTATTTGCACTGTTTATTGCCTACCCCTTAAGGAAACGGCGTGCGTGCGTGTACGTGCGTGTGTGTATGTATGTATGTATGTTGTGTATGTATGTTTGTAGACTACGTGTGTACCTAAGATAATTGAAATGTGGTCCCCTTTACACGGACATTCCCGTAATTAAAATGATTTGTGTGTTGATATTAATTGAATAATGATATAGTAAAATGTTATCAATGATGGCTGCAAAAGGACTTTGCTTGTATTTTATAATAATAAAAGTTCCATTCTACAAAATTGGTCTGTAGAACTAGGCTGGTGGATGCCCGGACACTCTACTGTACAGTTAAGGTCTTCTTTGTTGCAGCCCTCGTGTAACATATCTCATCACCTCGTGACGTTTGCAAACCAGCCTGAATATTCATGGAACCGGCCTAAAGGATTCACTGGAGGGAGGGTGGCGGAGGGTTTAATGTTGATATACATTTAATGTCATTCAACCATCAACATTGTACTGCCCCAGTTTTTAACATGAGTACAATTATAAGTTATATATAATTAGTGATTGAATTAATTAATATCATTACAGCTATCTTGTTATAAGGGGTCAAACTTTCTATTGT
Organism: Timema podura; assembly: GCA_033556935.1. Taxonomy (NCBI): domain Eukaryota; kingdom Metazoa; phylum Arthropoda; class Insecta; order Phasmatodea; family Timematidae; genus Timema; species Timema podura. The sequence continues at coordinate 3,535,328 of JAVRXN010000013.1, read as the reverse complement.
GCACATCTTATAAATGAATTTCTAGCTATACCAAATTTCAGCCACATACAATAATTACTTTACCTTGATGTGGGGATGTAGGTGACACGAGAAAAGGTAAATGTTTTTGCAGTTTTTATAGCAACACTTTTTTTTTGGCTAAAATAAATAAAATGTTGCTTCAGCACAAACATATGGTTTAATTTTCTTCACGTTGTGATATCAACAATTGTTGAGAATCTGTATTGAACATAGCAGCATTAGATGAAAAACCTTTAAAATGAACAGAGAAAGTTGTCATTAAATTCCAGGACACCTTTGAAATATATTCAGGAACTGTAGATATCACCGTGTGAAGAAAATTACACTATATGTTTCTACTGGAGCAATATTTTATTTATTTCAGGAAAAAGAAATGTTTTGCTATAAAAACTGCAGAATAACTGGCCTTTTCTCGCGTCCCCTTCCACCTCACCTTAAGACCCTTGGCCCTGTCGAATGCAAGTCTAAAACCTATTTTGTGGGATGGTGGTCGGGAGGGTTAAAGGCGTGGCGTGGCTTCACAACCGGCCAAAGTATCCTTTCGCGCCAACAAGAACATAGGTCTATGGATCACTTAACCATAGATGGCGCTAGCTACCACACAGGTCTTGCGGAAAAATCAGACGTTTGTAAATACCGGTTTTCTCGAGAACCAGTGAAATTTTTATGTTAATATTTTCAAAACCCCTTCTAAGATAATGTATCGATGTTTATTATTTGCTACATTTTCTTATTTTTTGTTATGAAGCCGGCAGTTTTCTATTGAAAAATGTCAATTTTATCGATATTTGATCACTGATAAAACTATGGAGGCGTTGTGTATATAAAAAGTATAACTTAATCAACATGCTTCAATTCTTGAACAAACCGTTTCCGAAAACAAAATTGCAAAACAATACAAATTCTTGAAGATAGCAGTTTGTTCCCATGACTCTGCATTAACAAGCCAAATGAAAAGAGCCAATCGCCTTAACAATGATACGAAAAGAGTATAACAGAGCAAGTTTGACACCTTTTAACTTGTGAACTGTAATGATTTGAAATCATTTTAATCATTACTTGTAGCTTATAATTTATTTAGTTTTATATCCATTACTGTTTCCAGCCTATGGTCTGGGTCAATTTTATATTAAAACCATATATTTCCACTACCGACTTGCTTGGCCTGTCGAAGCTTTATATGCCTTATAATCTAACTTAAGACTAGGACAGGTAGAGCCTCGAGTCTTCTGGCCGATAATTCATCGCACATTTCATTAATAATAAATTTTACGGCCATTTCGGGAATCGAACCCGGTATACTTAGCTCAGTAGACAGACACGTTACCAACTGAGTTAAGGTGTCGGATAGTTTATAATTATACATTTGTTAAAATTGTGCAGTAAAATTTTGATGGTAGAATGACCTTCCGAGGACGTATAGGCAGGACTTAGCGCGATGTTGCCAAATTTCAGTATTTCAGCCCGTTATTAAATATGGTCCTGTTTGTACACATTAAAAGTGCCCCCTTAAACTCATTTGGAAAAATGTGATGAAGTAATAACTTTGACCAACAGGGCCTACAATATGCACACCACCCAGTACTATACATTTCTTCAATACATTTATGTTTTTAGCAAAGTCTTAAATTTTTTTAAATAAAAAACAGAACATTATACTATTAAATAAACGTGTTATAATTGACACCTTTAAACTCATAGTCGAATCAAATTTAGGGGACCCGCTTAGGTGATTTAACGTGCTACTATAATGTTGGAGTAGACTGCCGAAGACGGGAAGATCTGGGTTCGATCCCGGTCAAATGCAATGAGGGTGGTTTTTACCTAAATTGCCTTCAACTCTCTCCACGCGAATGCGAGTGCACTTCCTATATATTAAACCTTTATAGTCCCTAACCCATTAGTGTAATTAGTACATAAGCGTATGATAACCCTAACGGGGAATAAGACGCGGTGCTAAAAGAATAAAAAAATTGTAAGAAATGGAGGTTAGGGGTGGGGGGTGAAAGGATTTATATAAAACATTGAGTTAAAGACCTTTGATACGCTTTACGACGACCTCCGATCACGTATCTGAAACTTTCTTTGTTTAGCGCCGCGACTTACTAACCGTTCAGCTTATGTACTAGCTACGCTAATGGATTTAGAAATTAACGCAGTCATATTTATAGGAAGTGTACCCACATTTTCGTGGAGGCAGAGTGAAAAACCATTTAGTAAAAACCACTCTTGGTACACCCGACTGAGATCGGAACCCTCAACCTTTCCGGTGACCGGCAAACCAGACCAGAAGAGGTTGATGCCTTACTGTGGGTTCACACGTTCGCAGAAAAAAACAAGCGCAGAAGAGAAACGTGGTCACGTGACGAGCTCTAAGCCAATCACAAGATTTCCGCCTCATCGGAGCGAGCCGTTCTGTTAAAAGTTCAACTCATCTATACTTCGCCCGCTCTGCCTGAGATGTTCGGCAACGGGAGAAACAATCAAATCTCAGAGCCAACCATCTCAAATCAGTGCGCATGCGCTGTAGAACTAGAAGCAAAGCAGACAGATTCGTTGGTTTTTGTGAGAAGATTTGAAACAACCCGTTAATGTAAAACGTGTTTATCGATGTATTGGATTGTGCCACGACACAGCGCTATAATTTGAGAACATCCATCGTCACAATTATCTAAAATATATGTTTATCCACTAGAAAATAAAACATGTTGATAATCAGCTATTTTATGTTCGCATTGCAATGCATCATGGGTCAACATACAGCGTGTGAATTGCTGGCCAGGTTTTGGTTGCGCCCATGGGAAAAATAACTGTGTGTGTGTTTGCAACTACTGTATATTCAAATCCTTCTTATTGTTCTAAGGAAGGTAAATGTCTGTATTTAGAAAACTTGTTTATGCTTATTTCCTTTCAAAAACATTTAATTTTTGTTTAATTTCTCCTCCAGTTGAAGAGTTATTAGGTCAATGACTAACCTAACCTAACCTAACCTAACCTAACCTAACCTACATTCATTCCTTCATACTCTTATTTTTGAAACAGGACCGATCAAAAAATAAACGTCATATACGTCCTCTAATTACTTACAGCTGCTAGTATCAAGACTTTGACACGCCGATGGGCGCGAACACTTACGGTTTATTTTAGGTGGGCGCAAACGCCCACTTTTTTTTTAAAGGGCGCTGCCAACGCAGGTGCAAACAACACGCTCCCGAATTGCTGTGCTACTTATGCAGATGATTCTGCTTTCTATTTTCAGAGAACGTGTGAATCAGGCTTTAGCCCGCGTGCCCACCGATGTAAGTGGGATAGTTTTATGTGTGCTTTATCTATGTGGTTTTTTACCATCCCCTCTGTTCGTTAATATGGTGGGTGGTAGAGAGATAAAGGGTACGTTCCTCTAAAATTTATCTTCCTCTTCCTTACCTGATAAAAGTAATTAAATGCTTACAGCCCACACGAGTAATAAAACGAGGGGAAAAAAACTACGAATTAAAAAAAATGTGCTAGTTAAAACCACAGTTCCATTTGACTCCTCTGGTTGGTTTCCAATAAAGTATAAATTTTGAATTAAGATTTATTTTATACACAATCTTACTCATCATTGCGTACCCTCATATCCCTCCCCCCATCCTGACACCCCTCCTCCCCCCCCCCACCAAATAAAACAAATCCTTTAGCTTTTGTCTATCCAAGAACGTAGTGTAGGCGTGTACGTACAATTCCCGTCACGAAATGTGACCTTTTTTTTTTTTTCTTTTTCAGTTTTAAATCCCAGCGATTGCATGCCGGGCACTTTACATTACCAAAAGAGGCTCAACTGGTTTTGTTTGTCGGGAAAACAATTTCGGTAGTGTTTTTTTTTTTTTTTCAGTTTTTGTTTTTGCGTGCGAGTTGTATTTTTGGACGTTATATTATTTTGGGCTCTCGTCCACTTCCCCTCACCCTCTCGTTTTTTTTTTCTTCTGTAGATGGTATCGCGCACACGTTTCCTTGTTTATGAGGGCGTGGTAATTTACCTCTTACACTGACTTCCCCCCCTACAACCCCCCCAACGCCCCTACCAACAAAATAACTAAAATGACCCGGCTATGATCTTGATTCTCTCATTCCTCGAGATTTTGTCGTGTCCATCGGGGAGCGAAAAATAAAAAGTTATTTTTTCTACGGGTATTAAAAGTGCAATATCTTAACCAAACGGTTTAATAAACACACACGACTTACAAACTAAATAAACTTTAGATTCAGAAACCACAACTCTTCTTGCCAGGACATTGATTCATCCCTGTGAAAATAGATGAACCAATTTCCACGATAATTAATTATTTCGACATAGCCGGGGAATCGATCCTGGAACTCTTAATCCAGTAGGCAGATGCACTGCCGAGATATTTAAAGGCTGACACTCATTTTATTTTTAAAAAATACATATTTAATGCAATTTACTTGATTAATATACTTTTGTTATTTTTAGCACTGAATCCAACTACCTATTCAGTTTATACGATCATGTTCCAATCACGCTGATATGCTAGGGATGAGAAAGGTTTAATATAGAGAGAGTGCACCCACATTTTCAGGGATATAAAGTGGGAAATCATTTAGGAAAAATCAACCTCAATACACCCGACCGGGATCGAATCACGATCTCCCCTCTTCAACAGTCTATTCTATTACAAGATGACGCCTTAGATCATGCGGCCACCGGAGCAGGTGTTAATAGACTCATGGTTAGGGTTAAGAGGCTGGCCCTCAGTAAAATCTGATTTATTTACGAAGGACATTTTTTAGAAGTTATAAAAGTTAATAAATTTTTGAAATATATTCATACGTCAAGTCATGTTATCGGCATCTATCACTTTTGATAGATATTATCAACAACTATAAAATAGCACTGATAAAATAGTTAAATGTTTTAAGCGTTGGCCGTAAAAAAAAATAGTTTGTATTTTCTAAAAGGTACTCAAAAATGTCCGTTCGTAATGAAATCAAAAATAATTGGACAAATTAATTTCCCAAACACGCTACTCGCTCGCAAACCTAAATTAAAGGAATCTTTATTTCCGTGTGCCCCTGTGACGAGACGTGCGGGTGACACGCACAGATCCCCGACATGCGACACAGCACGTATGGAAGAGCACACACACGTGACTAGGGAGCGGCCGCCTTTGATGTCGCGCACCCGACAGAGGTGTGGGTCTCGGATACCGAGGCACAAATACAAGGGGGAGGGATGAGGTATCATTTTGTGAGCTCATCAGGCATCGCCTTGACTCGATCCCCGTCCACTCATCTACTAGGTTGGAAAACATCGAAAGCGCACACGAGAGGGAGGGGGATAACTCATAACAAAAGAACATAAAGATCTGTATCAAAAGCGCGCACGAGAAAAAACAACAACTGCATAACTTGGCAACACGGCCAACATTTTCTTCCCACATTGATGGCGGGAATGAGCTACCCACGTTATGGTTTTACATCTTCCCTCAACGCAAATTCTGGAACATAATATCCAACGGCGCCCATGTGTGTCCAAATGAGGGGCATATTGTAGTCACATCTGCTGGGGGGGTTGGGGGGTGGAACCCCCTACTCGAGAGAAAATTTCAGGAATTTAACCTTGTATGAGGGAATCTTAGAGCATCTGAACCAAAAATTCTTAGCTAATTATATGAATTTCAAGAGCCAATTTCGCAACAACAAAAAATCTGAAGAAAAAAAAAGAAGAGTCTTAGTGGAACCCATTGAAAAGAAACGTTATATTTTTCATAAGCTTATTGAACAGAACAAACTGAAAAGAAAGCTGTTGAAGACGGGATGGGAGGAAATCTACATTTTATCGTTTTTTCTCTCTGTTAACTCGGATAATCAAGATTCAGAGTCTTAATAGCAAATGGTAGCCAAAGCCCAAATACACAATTTTATATTTTCATAAAAATTAACACAAAATAAAGTAAATATTGTTAAAGCCCGTTGTTATGGGTGCTCATGATAATATCCTCTAAATCAGCGGTCGGCAATTGGTGAATCTCTCCAACTTATGGCCCGCGGGTCTATCAGGAGCCTAAAGTACCTACCTGGACGAATAAAGCTACAAAGTTATCAAAAATCCGACTCATTCAAAAACATTAATTATTAATTCATAAGTATTAATAAAGTAAGAATTGATATCAATAGAGAGTACACATTTAAATGTAATGAGAAAAAATTACATTTCTAGTTTTCCGCTATTTTGGTAACGTCGGAGTTATGGGTGATACAGTCAGTTCGTAGCGAGTCCTGCTCTTAGTCCAATTTGTTTCGGAGGTTTGTTTTGATGCTGTTTGTTACTGAGAATCTCCCTTCGCAGGCATTTTTAGATCCGAACATAGCCGCTACGCATAACGCGACATCTCGAACATATTCATCTAATTAAGTAGCTTAATTAAGATGGGATGGAAGGAGACGCGAGAAAAGGCCAGTGTTTTTTGCAATTTTAATGGCAAAACTTTCTTTGCCCACAAATAAATAAAATATTTCTCCAATAGAAACACAGAGAGTTTAATTTTCTTCACATGATGATATCAACAGTTGTTGAATATCTGTCATGAACATAGCGACATTAAATGAGAAACTTTTTAAATTAAGATAAAAAGTTGTCATTAAATTCCAAAACACCTTCGACAGATATTCAAGAAAATTTTATGTCAACATGTGAAGAAAATTAAACTCTCTGTGTTTCTATTGGAGAAATATTTTATTTATTTTGGCAAAAAAAAAAAAAAGTTTGGTCATAAAAAACTGGAAAAAACACTTGCTTTTTCTTGCGTCTCCTTACATCCCACCTTAAGCCAAAATTGCTGCCTTTTTTTGTAAACATAGTAATAGCACGAACATAGCTAAAAAATGTTTGTAAATTTAAATCTTCACGAATAAGAAAAAAAAAACCTTTATAGCTCCTTGCGGATTCGGATAAAAAGATAGAAATCGGGTTTTACAATTTGTTTGTATTACAACAGGTGGCCCGTGAAATTTGTGGATATGATCATACGGCCCGCAAACAAAATTAATTGCCGACCACTGCTTTAAATTATACCATTTTCATCATTACGTCATTAATGTTAATAAATGGAGATAGTTCGGACGGGTAGTAAAACGTGCTGAAAAATATACTAGCCACTCTCCCACCAAAATAGTAACAAAAAGTTTTTTATAAGTTTAAAAAATAAAGTCACTTGTCATCGTTCAAATAATTACTCTACTGTCGTGGATCTCGTATGCCAAATAAACAAATAAAGATTTTGGGTTTGAGCACGATCGGGTGTACTGGGAATTCCCCTCTTTACTCCCCCCCCCCCCCCCCCCCGTCTTCGTAATGTGATTTCTAATATCATCTTCTAAAAAAAAACGTTGATTTGTTTTGTTAAAAAAAATCTTCTCATCCGATTTTCTTAGACAAGATTGTTTTAAGTCACTGATAGCCCATTTGATATTTAAAAGTTTCGAATTAAAAAATAAATAAGTCTTGCCAGAAGGATATTATATTTCGAAACATTAGACTTTTTTTTTTTAAGTTTTCATTGCCGTTTTTGACTCCCACTGAAACATTTATTACCCACCCCCTACCCCCTCCCTATGATAAGAAATATTTAAGAAACTCCAAACGCTCTTTCGTCACATCACATCACATCAACGAACATTTATATTCAGCAATCTTGCGCCAACCTCCCAGAAAAAAAAAAAAAGGAACCCTTAGTAATCCACCTAATGAAAAAAACTACCCCCGCCCCCTTTAAACCATTTCCTACAGGCGGGGAAACCCCTTACCTCCTTTTTCCAACAACCATCTTAGACCTCTTTTCTTTCAAGTATCACACTAGTTATTTACCTACCCCTCACCCCCCCACCCCCTTTTCTTTCCAACTACTGTGTAGCTAGCTCATCCCTCGAAGGGAACTAAACACAATACCAACCTTGTCTGAATGACACTAAGATTCTCTCTCGGTAGTATTCTCCTTTTAGCGACGGCTGTGTCACAATTTATGATGATGACACTACTTCAAATACAACCCACCCACCCACCCACCCCTCCCTCTCCCAGTTACATTTTATTTCCTCTCCTTCATATTCTTCATCTGCATCTCTGCTCTTCATTTTCCCTAAAGTTGCCTGCCTGGGAGCTATTATGTCACGAGCTGAAATTGCCTACACGTGCCCCTCAGAGAGCTGTCATCAGTGTATGAACAGCTAGTGACATCTGTCGGCAACAACAGGAAACTAAAATGAGCAAACCACCTGAAAGTTTTTTTTTAAAAAAAAAGGGGGGGGGGAGAAAAAATAAATGGTAAGGAGCACCGCAAAGACTTTCTCTCTCTTTAATCTTAAAATAGAGAGACATTTACTTTAAAAAAACCTCGTAAAAATGGTTAAATATACACTGTTACAGAAACACTCCACCAAAATGCATATATGTAATAGTATACACTGATACAGAAACATTGAGAAAAGAGGAGCACATCTTTCCACCAAAGAGCATATCAAGCAAATTTAATTCTCAAAGACTTGAATATATATATATATATTGTCTTATAGCTCAGAAAATATTGGTTTTATAAAAATGAATTTCAAACAAAAGAGTTTTATATTTAATAGTATGGGATATCAACTGACTTTAACTATATTTAATTAAAAAAAACAAAAGAGTAGACAAAGAAATGAAAATATTCCGGGAACATCTTTGATCGGAAAATTTCATATTAGTGAACAAGTAGAGGGAAGAATTCGTACGGCAAGTTTTGATTGTGATATTGTAGTAGTGACGTCTACATCAAGGTGACGTCAGAGTCGTAGTGACCGTCCTCTTGGTCTAGTGGTCAACATTCCTGGCTGTTAAACTAGAGGTCCCGGGTTCGATTCCCATTGAGACCCTAGGTATTTTCTCAACAAGGGGAATTGTTCCTCTGGTCGCCATGGTATGGTTACGCGAATGTGAGCAGACAACTGGAACCGCTGTAAGCTCATTTGAAAATGTGTCAAGTGTTAAGGCGGCCACCTCCGTCAGCGAGAAAGTATCAATCGCTGTCAGTCTTAAAATACAATGGGCTGTGTATTTTTGTATGGAACAACTTCTCTATCATGTCTAAGCTTATACTTACTTCCTTTTGTCCTTCACCTACAACCACCCTTTGTCATGTCGATAAGAAAAAAAGGAGAAAGAAAACTAGGTCAAGTAGAAAAGCTCGCTGCTAGTTTTCAGATATATTACCATTTTCTGTTGTGAGTCTATCAATAAATTACTGTATTTGTTAGAGGAAGGCTAAATCTAGAGCTCTTTTTCTTCAAGTCGAGTTTCATAGCGCCACAAATATGCCCAAAAAAGTCTTTGAAAATGAGCTAATATTGTATTTTCCCACCGGTTTTTTTTTCTGTTAGTAAAACTCAAACTATAGGCTAATGTTTTTTTTAAGGAAAAAGAGCCCTGCTGGAATCTTTCGGCCTTATCTTGGCGTGAACCATAATTTTAAAATGTCCACCCAATAATTAAATATTGCTTTTACAGATGAAAGTCTGTGTGGAAATTCCTCCCTTACCGAGGCAGTCCCTTTTAACATCCTCGGGAGAAACTAAACTGAAGATTAAAACTTTGAAACTTGGGTTCTCCCATCACATTCACTCGATTTAAATAGTCGGAAAAGCTTTAATTTTTTTTCGGACAGTTTTCAAACTATTAAAATTAAAGGAAAATTTTACAAAATGATTTAATTTATAATATGTCCCTTACTCAACCCCACCCCCCCCCCCCAAAAAAAATCTTAACCGTTAAAAAAAAAATATCTAGTTCTAATTTTTGTGCTGTATTTAACGTTCACTTTCTGAACTAACTGATTTTATAAGCACACGACTTTTCAACTAACCAACTTAAATCCAAAACAGACACAACAACCAGACCCCTGGCAGTTAATTCATCACTGTGCAAGAAGAAACTCACCTTTCACCAATGATACATTTTTTGGCCATATCGGGGAATCAAACCCGGGCACCTCTTTCTTAAGAGGTAGACACACCATCGAATTAGCTCTAATCCTAATTACTTGTTAGTTTCATGTTATTTCTTATTGTTTTAAATATTTGAATATTCATTTCACTCGGTGATCTTGGGGTAAAGTGCTCGCGTCAAGACCCGATGTTCTTGGGTTCAAACCCAGCCGGGGTCAATGGATTTTTCTTTAGCGATAAATATCCGTAGCACAACTTCCTTCGAAGGGAAGCAAAGCCGTTGGTCCCATGTCGATTGTGGCATGTAAAAGAACCCTTAAAGGTATGTAATAATACCATTAACTTAACGACAAAATTGGTAGGCCCTTTCGCTCTTGCTCAGAGAAATTATCGTGTGCTGATTTATCCTGATGGTTCAGAAAGTGTGCGTTAAACACCGCACAAAAATAAATTAAATATGTTATATCCAGAAAGGCCTATAATTATGGTATTCTGATATTAACACTGTTAAGTGCTCGATATTTTATTATAATATAGAGTTAAAATTTTACCCGCTTCGGTGGTCGAATGTTCTAAGGCGTCACTCTCATGCCAGACTGGCCTGCTGACGACGGGGAGATCGTGTTCCAAATCCCAGACGGGTCTACCGAAGGTGATTTAAAAAAAAAAATTGTTTCCCACTATCTTTCCACGCAAATGCGGGTATATTACTTCTGAAATGCTTCCTTCATCATCACCCACCACATTAGAGTATCGATAATATATGCGTATAACCTGAACAGGTATTAAGAAACGGTGATAATAAACTACCACTAATACGACTTCTCTTTAAAAGCTTTTTTTTTTGTAAATATATTATATTCTTGCACTGCATACTTTATGAATAAACCCATTGTTGGACAAGACCCCTTCGTATCAGGAAGGGAGGAAGAGGGGGTTTCAATTTTACAACAATGCCACAATATAAATACAACTCATCGGGGTGTAAGCGGAGCACTAATGACCCTTTTTTATTATTAAAAAAAAAAGGACGTGAAGTTCCTTCAGATCACGCTATATCTTTTTTTTTTCTGTCCCCTATTCGCCTTTCCCCGTTTGGGGGGGGGGGGGGAGTCTAAAACTTTACTTGACAGGATAGGGTTTCTTTGGAATTTATGTGTGGTTAATGCGCATGCGTAGAAGATGTGAGACACACACACACACACACACAAGCAACATAACAATAAGGACACACACATAATGTGCGTGCCTATAAAAAAGAGTGTGAAAGAGTAAATAAAAATAGATTAAGGGGGAACACCCCACAAATGTCTAACAAAACTTGTACTACTAACCTCCTTAAATCTGATGGTAGTTATTATTTAATAGCCTTATAAATTTTTCTCCTATCAAAATAAAGGTTGTTCGTTTAAACAAAACTAATTTGGTTTTTGTAAATCCAAACTTAAAAAAATGATATAGATTAATATCAGTGTTATATTATAGTTATTGATAATATTTATCAAAAGTGACAGTTGTAGATCACATGATTTGACGTATGAATACTTGAAAGTATATATAGTAACTTGTATAGGCTGTCAGATAAGGTAGTAAAAAACAACAACTATGAAATGGAATAGTTTAGGGTGGGATAACTCGTTCTGCCGGTAAGTCGACCACATTTTTTCGCTCCTCACCCCCCCTTTCACAACTTCTTTATATTCTATCTCGTGCATCTCAAACACCTCTTCCCCTCCTCTCCCCTTAATATGCATATCAAATGAAACACTTCAACATAGGGACTCCGCCGAACACAATAGCTCCTAAACAGTCACATAAACTAGAGAAAGGGGAGGGGGGAGAGGGTGTCATTTCTATTCCCGGACAACGGACAAGGATAGGAGAGGATGAGGGGAAGGGGGAGAGGTAAAGATCAAATAAGTTCCAATGTAAAGAAAGAGAGAAGAAAGGAACAACTTTTGTTGGAGGGGGGGGGGGGGAATTTAAGCGTATCAATTTTACGGTTGTTGAGTCATAACAAAAATCAACTTCTCAATGACTATAGTATATATATATATATATTTTTTTCTGTTGATATTATATTGCAGTTAAAAAACATGTGGAGTCTTTCAGTTTTTTGTTCTGCCCCCCCCCCGCCTCACCAAATATAACTAGAGTGACCAGTGGCGCCGACTTTAGGTAACTTTTTGGGGATGGGGGGTATGAGGGGGGGCATGATTAATAGAATGCAGGGAGGGATGTGAAGTGAAAAACTAAACAAATATGAGATATGTGAACATTATTCTGTGTGTAATAAAAGATATTCACATGTTAACAGAAAAAAAAAAATTAGCCACAGGTTGGACAAACAATAAAATTTGCTCAACTTTTCTGAAGGAATCCCCTTTTTCCTGATGTGAAATTCTTTCTACCATCAAATGTAGCACAGTAATTAAGAGTCATCATATACATCATGCACACATGAATAAAATGCAGACGTGGAGATTGGGGGTGATTGGGAGAGGGGGGGGGGCAAAATGATACCATACTTGGGCAATTTTCGAGTGGGCAAAAATCACCTTCCCCCCTTACCTCCTCGGAAGCCGATGCCATTGCTACAGTCAGAGTTAAATAGGATGGAACCTTTTTTTTATATATAGTTATAAAAGTTATAAAAACAATCTTCTTCCGTCAAGTCATGTGATCTGAGCTGTCACTTTTGATCAATTTTATCAATATCCATAAAATAACACTGATAATAAAGTAAAATGAGATCAATGTAGAAGAAAAAAAATATTGTGGTATTTTCTCAAAGTTCTTTCTAATCAGAATATTACTATACCTTTCCCCACTCTTTATACATGAATGCGGGTACATGTCCTCTAAAATTCTACCTTTCTCGTGCCTATTTCACTAACGAAATTATTATATTCGTATGGCCCAAACTGTTACTGAGATGCGATAGGGGGGGGAGGGAATAACGTTAATGGGGGTAGGGATAAGGGAGGTAGAATTCAGGATAAATGTAGCTTCATTTGCGGGAGGCTAGAAAGTGGGAAACCGCTTAGGATAAAAGTGTAATGCGAGTCTAACGTCACAGACCACCCAGCAACAGCTGCGGCCAGTTTTGATAAATGACAACACTTTTTGGTTTTGTCTCTGATGAGGAAAAAGTATTTTTAGTGCGACACAATTTCTTAGATTGAAACCCATTCCAAGAAAACAAGTTAAAAAACGCGTCAACTACCTTTTTCGTTGATAATTCATTTATGAGACCCCCCTCCACCCCTATTTCGGTCCCCTCCTACCCCCCCAACATCATTTATAAATAACATGTACACAATAATTACAGCCCTATAGTATTTTTTTCAAAACAAACCAGAAAGCTATCTAATTATAGGGAAATACCTATTAGAGCTGTAATTCTTTTCTAAATACAAAACCAAAAGCAGAAAAGGTCTCATAAAACTATAAAGTTTTACAGCATTTATAAATTATTGTGGACAAAATTCACCTTGAAGAACCAATGATTTTATTGCACTCAAAAGAGTCCAGGAAATTCGTATCGAACAGAAGATCATGTCGCTGTGATGATGAGCCTTCTTTTATCTTCTGGCGCCCTAATCCTTTACAAGCTACACCTCCTGAATAACACAAGGAAGTGGCTCATTTTATTTAGTTTCTTTACATTACAGATTTATTGGGTTTTGGAAGTTTCACTGAGTATAATGATTTTTATATAGAAATTAAATTGAAGAGATTAGGAATTAGTGATTCAATTCAAGCTCGAGTTAAAATTTAAAGATTTCATAAAATATCTACGTTCAACTGTCACGTATTTATTTGAGTGTATTAATTTGCCCTTGTTTGGTAAATGTGACGAAAATTTTTATTTTTAAATGTGCAAGCTTAAGAGCCCCTGGTTTTGGACAGGATTTGAGCCCCTGGCGGGCTGGGTTCGAGATATAAATTTAATTACAGTTATAAAAAAAATAGTTGTTTCATATTCCAAATAAAGTAACCCTAGCTCTTAAAAGACTATTTATTGTTCAACTAGAGATTGAGATAGAGATAGAGATAGAGATTTTGATTTATTTATTTATTGGGAAAAAGATAAGTAATTTTGTGTATTGAAACAATGACCTTTAAAAAAACACCATACACCAAACAGTATAGGCCTAATTAGGTTAACGGCTAGCGCCTGACTTGCCTATGTATCATTTTTCATCCTCTTTCTAGGTGAATGCTTAGGTTATATACAAGTTACAGATGGCTAACTAATAAATCTATGTTGTTATGTATCTTTTCCTGCACTAGGCCTACAAAAACTGTTAAAAGTGGGAAAAGAAGCTATGAGAGAGAAAGAGAGAGAAAATGGGAGGTACCACCATAGACCCTAGATTCGACGAGACATATTTTTGTTCCTCATTGATCACAAACCCACAACATAATAATCGACGAGATGTATTGAAACCGTATCTTACTAACCCTCCTCAAAACCTATTCAGCTTCCCCCTCTTCCCACCTTCTCCACTTCTAAGAGAAGTTGTTAGGGTTCAAAGAGTCGACCCACTGCGTCCATGATACCAGACAAGGGTGTGTAAAGTGGTTGCTCGAAGATCTTATACTTGTCCAATGTCTACAGCCATATGTGGGGGTCTATATCACGAATGAAGGCTCATAGAAATAAACTATATATTTTTATATACAGTTGGAAACATTTTCCCGGTGATTTCTTTCGGATATTTTCGGGGGAATATTTCCGATCAACGAATATAAAAGGGATTTATTTGAGACGGTTTTGAATTATTAACATAACCGGTCTACAACAGACCGGGGAACCCCGATGTTGGTGTACACGATCTCTGTAGCCGATTTTCGAGTGTGTAAAATTTTTATTTTTATTTAGCACCGGTCTTTATACGTTCGGTTATACGCCTAATTTACTAAATTACATAAGGGAAATTAGGAATTGGGAAGGTTGAATTTAGACGGAAGTGAACCCGCATTTGCGTGCGAGGGAGAGTGGAAAACATTTAGGAAAACACGCCATTTCAACCGCCCGAAGATTCGAGACTTCGATTCCCCGTCTCAGGGTCTGTCTCAATACGACTGGCGAGTTAGCACTACGCCTCGAGCATTATGAGTTGATGTTAAAGAAAAGAATAAGTGTTATTGCTTATTTATTGCAACTCGTATGGGAATTATGGATTAGATAGCAAAATTACTGTTATAGCCGGGTCTAAATTTCTTTTAAATTAAAAAATGACATCTGGACATGAGAATCGAACCCGGGACCTTTGAATTAGTACGCCAATGCTCTAACCCACTGAATTATCCAGGAACAGTCCAGGGCACGATACGGGACGATTCCTGGATAGCTCAGTGGTTGGAGCATTGGCGTACTAAGCCAAAGGTCCTAGGTTCGATCCCCGTGTCCAGGGGTCATTTTTTCAATTTAAAAAAGAATCGTATGGTAACGATTCTGTTACTAACCGTCTTTGATATGAATTAAACTGAAGTTGAAACTTTTTTTTTAAATATGTATTTATATTTCGATTGCATTAGTTCCACTTAAAACTTGATTTGTGGTCAAACACGCTAACCATCCTGGTCGGGGGCTGTTATGATCCTTAACTATTATTGTCTTACATTTTCTTATAGTGAGATCTTGCAAGTACTGAACTCTACAATTATTTATTATAATAATAATATTATTATTATTATTATTATTTTATCATCACATGCGTCTTACTACCTGTTTAGGTTATACGGAGATATGATAATTATCTAATAGGGTAAATGAGAAGGAAGCATTTTAAAAATAACCTTTCCGAATTTGCGTGGAAGGAGAGTGGTGAACAATTTGGGGAAAATAATCCCAGTAGACCCGACCGGGATTCGAGCTATGATCTCCTCGTCATTAACAGGCCGATCTAACACAAGAGTGCCGCCTTTAAATTGTTCGAACCATTAGAGATTTGAGACGGAAATTTTTCTGTTTTGAAAAATTTTCCCTATATTTTTTTCCTGAAAATTTTCCAAAACGGAAAATTTTCAATTATTATTTCCTGTTGATTAGTTTCAACTGATTAAATGGATAATAATAATAATATATAATAATAATTAGTGGTAGTGATTGTAGTAGTAATAGCAGCAGTAGTAGTAGTGTGAAACACCTGCTTCGGTGGCCACATGGTCCAAGGCGCTACTCTCACAACAGACTAGACTACTGATGACCGGGAGATTGGGGTTCGATTCGGGTAGACTGAGGGAAGTTTTTTTTTTCTGAATGGTTTTCCACTCACTCACTGTCCACACAAATGCGGGTGCAATTCCTGTAAATTCAAGCTTCTTATCCCTAATACATTAGCGTAATTAGTACATAGGCGTATAACCCGAACGGGTAGTAAGACGCGGTGCTAAAGAAAAATCTAGTAAAGAAACAAATAAATGCGAGCCTTTGTAGACCCGTTATGTTCATAAATCAACTTCAATTTTTTTATTATCAATTAGTTAACTAAAATAATTTTAAGGTTGGCCCAATATGGGTCTCACCCCTTCTATCCTAAATACCCCTCCCCGTCTCTCACACACTATATTTTGAAGTAAAATAGGCTTTAGGTGCCACCGCCACAATTTAAACTCTCCACCGCAAGCCGCCACTGCGGAAAATTTTCCGATTCAAAGTTTCCCGAATATTTTCATCACTATCGACCACTGAAGCGGCGTCAAGTTATTTACTAACATAATTTGAATACCCCTGCACATGAAAACTTATTTCTATAACCCCCCTCCTTCCGCCTTTTCACCATTTACTTCTGTACAATCCCCATTGTGACCCCCTCTCTTAGAATGTAACCATCCTTTCCACCACCCCTCCCTCACCCTTCACCCAAGACCGCCCACCGGGTCTGGTTTCAATGGAACCCAAGAATGGATCTTTCTGTGTATGTGTGTGTGGGATAGGAAATATTAAAAAAAAAAAAAAAAAGTCGAACGAATGACCCCAAGAACAGGGGAGAGGGGATATGTGTGTGTGTGTGGGGAGTAGGGGGATATACATGCATTCGGGGTCACCACATCACATGAGCCTCTCGACAAAGATGTATTGGCAGATTCTCATTTCTGTCCTTCCCTCTACCATCTTCGGTGTTTGTATGAACTCTTGATCGCAAAACCTGTTAAGCAAAAACTTATATAATATATAATATATATATATAATATAAATATATATATTATATATATAACTCCTTCCTCCTTCATAAATATAATACAAAACAAGTATAAATAATATCTCTCCCCGCTCTTGTTTCGTTCGAGTTTCCTTTTTATTTTTCAATGCAACTACACCTGATTATATTTCCCCCCCCTTTTCCACCTCCCCCTCCTTTTCCTCACCACACATCTCTTTATTATACGATTCTACCTAAGGACAAGGGAATAAAACGGGTTTTTTTTAATGCCATCGGCATTGCATTTATATTGAACTTGATAAATAACACAAAAACAAACAAAACTAGGGGGGAAAAACCCAACCGAACCAGTCTTATCATGACACTCACAAACTAATGGAATGGCAACGATTTATTGATTTGTTTTTTTAAACCTATCTTCTTCCATTTTCTCAACGAATAAATGTGTTGTCTTCTCCCCACTCTCCACCCCCTTTTGAGTACATTTCATCCCATGTTTCAGGATAAATTTACAAGCTAGGAACGTTTACTTTGAATAGCGTGAGAAACTATACTTTTTTGTTGTTGTGATTCCATCACTTTTACTAACAATGAAGGGATAGGTGGAAAGATATAAACCAAAGGACTCCTTTAAAGGACACTTTTACCATTTTCTTACATCGAACATCAAATGCAAAATATTTCAAACTGCTTCCCACGGACACACACTAAAATAATGTATCCATCTATCTACCTATCTACTTATCTAACTATCTATCTATCGAATAATATTATAAGACCAGAGGATTATAATTGTAAAATAAATAAGCCTACAGGAATACATCAAAGGAAACAACTTATTGTCAAATTGTTGACGAGTAATTGCACAACAATGAGAATTTCAAATCCACACGTTGTTTGGCAATGTTAAAACAACAATGTTAGACTTTGCTAACAGAAATAAGGTATCATTTATTTATAAAATAAAAGCGGGTAGTGAATTATTCACAAAGTTTGCTATCAATAAAACTACAAATTAAACTTATTATATTCTTTTAAATGTTTATTAATTTTTCAAAGTGTTTTATAATCCTTCACGATTGAAAGATATTTTAGTAAAATGATCATTATTTGTATGATTATATTTAATAAATTAAAAACAAAAGTGGCATAGCAATAATAATAGTCTTCAACATGAGCACAGTTAAATAATTATATTTATATAAACGATATTAGTATCGAGTTTCATTTCATTGTTATATAAATAGACACCAAATAAAAGTTATTCAATTAGAGAACAAGTAATTATTTAATAAACTAAAATGTGAGTTATATTAAACAATTGTAGGTATTAGTGAAAGATTTACTGGACCATTGTTGAATGCTACAGGAAGAAGTGTCGTGTGAAGAAATAAAACATTCCCCCTCTTATGAACGTTTAACCTTTTATCACAGCCACACAAAAGGCATGTTGTTTCGAGCAAAAGTGACACAACTACGTATGTCAAAGCAATAACTAAAATTTGTAGATGACAGAAGAGAAAAGTTCATGAGCCTTTAGAATACAATCAATTGATGTGTTTTATTTCGTTCCTATCCGCATCGGTGAGGTGATAACCATGTCAGACCTAATTTATTGGTGGCAAGGAGGTTGAGGTTCGAGTCCCAGCAGGGTATTCTGAAATTTTCCCCCCAAAATGGTTTTCCAATCTACCCACACAAATGCGAGGACATTTCCTCTAAATTATAATTTCTTCATCTCTACTCCATTAGTGTAAATAAGCGGACAGCCCGGACGGGCTAATAAAACGCGGTACGCAATAAAATTAGTATAAACAATCTTCTCTCCATCTTATTTTGAACATTTTATAATCTTAAGCAAATAATGTATCAAAGTAGGTGTCAGTTTTTATTCTTATTGGGCTTGTTTTGGCAGTTAAGACCTTTTTGTTCCACAGCCTTATCCCAAAAGATATCACATCGAGTAAGGAAGTTTTTCAAACAGAAGAAGGGAGTCGGAATAGAGATACAGTGTTCTTTATGGAATCAGCCAGCCAATCAAGATCAAAGAACTATCAACGTTTAAAAAAAAAGGTTCGTTGGTTCTAACTAGTTGAAATTAAAATGTGCGGAGAATGAAAGTTCGTCTCGTGTATTGTGATAAGTTTATCTTTTCGAATAATGCTTAGGTTTGATTTATCAACAGCTAATAATTTCGGATTATGTTTATGTTTAATTGATTAATTCATATTTTAAAATAATTTGTTTACTATTCACTTCAGTTCAGTATAGATATAAACCGTGTGTTTTGGTGGCAGTTGTGTTAATAACTTGAAAAATCTTATGTTGGAGTTTACACCAGGTGAGCCATAGTTAATCCAGTACTTTTCTTTAACTGTAAGAATAGTTAAAAATAAGTTTATTGTAATTTAGTTCGTAAATGTGTTGCTATAAATATATTTTGTTAGATATTGAAAGTAATGATTTAGTAAAGTTTTGGTTGCAATGAAATGTTTAATAATAACCACCCTTTCGAATAAAGCATTCAAAATACAATCTTTGCAACAATGGCGACTATAAGTTAATAAAGACTTACAATAATGGACAACATTTTTAACGGCACAAATAACAGACAATTAGGAGTAGCGAGATGATAATATCGACCACTATCACAATTTAAAAAAAAAATCACAAACAAGTAATATTTGTGAACATGTTCGGTGTTTAATGGAGTCTAATTAGAAATTTATTTTTCTAAGCCTTGCCAGATTAAAACAAAATTGTTATGTACAACATTTTAACTGTTGAATAAACAATTTGGGCATTTGCAATTATCCGTAAATCTATAAAATTTAATAAACACGTGAACTTAGCTCATGTAACAATGCAAATATTTTGGTAGGTTCATAAGTAGGCCTATGCTTGTTTAGAAATCATGGGAATAAATAATAGAACGCAAAGAGGGTGGGATTACTTAATTTTTCCTATGCCATGTTATGAGGTGTTTTTTTTACCATTATATACACACAACAACAGCAAAAAATTACGATATAACAAAATTAATATTGTAAAATAAATCCCGATTTTCATAAAACGTCCCTTTCGACCACCAACAATGAATGAAAATCACTAAAATTTGGCATTGTAGGGTTATGCAATAATAGTAAAGTTACCAAAAGCTTCCAATACTACTACTTTATAGATACATGTATAATTTCTCTTTACATGATTAATTAAACAGATTAGGAAGATATAATTGTAATATTTCAGATAAGCCATTGTGGCAACATGAGTTGCCAGTTTCAAATAATGGGCTTACTATGAAAATCATACTTTAGTTGTAAATAGTTAAAAAAAATAATTCTAAAGATAGTATTTTAGTTCAATATATTTCAGGATCCAGTAAATTTATGAAAAATGTCTTGTTGACGCTTGTATGGTTAAGTTTTGTTCGGTCGGGGTAGCCCTTTGTAATAAAAATGTTAACTATTGCGTATCAAATACTTTTGTGACATTATTTTAAATGTTTTATTTTCTAAATATTAACGTTCTACTGAAATTAAGGTGAGATTTTTATTTTAAATTATTATTCAATAGTAATTTTGTCACTATTTAGAAACTTACTTTAGTTTTTGTGTACAAGGATGGTGTAAAATATTAAATTTTCCATAATATGACAGAGATGAAATAATTAAAGTACCCCCCCCCCAACCCCTCCTTATTTACGTACTACTCCCAAGTATGAAATGTTAATTGAATATAATGCTAAAAATCAGTAGGGTATATTCTCTGTGCGAAAAAACTTTGTCGTTCATTGATTTGTGTGAATGTGTGCCTGCCTAAAAATAATAATTAAAAAAACTTGAGTTGGCTACGAGCCAACATTTGTTCTACATTTACAATTAATGAGCTGTCGTCTCCCGCCAATGTAGGATTGTCCGTCTGTCTATCCGCCTTTCCTAATCCACCCGATGTACTGCGACAGGAGAGTTGAAGTGATGTCTTTGGATTAATGCCACGAACCCCCCCCCCCCCCCTCCCCCTTGGGGAGTGAATTTCCCAAGAGCAGCACTAAGTGGAGAAGGAGGGGGTTAGTGACAATGTCTCACTTAGATGCATGTTAACATAACGCTGGCACACCCTTAAAAGAATACAGCTCGACCGAAATATGCGGGCTGCACAGTTCCGTAAAGAAGCGTTTTTACAACCGGTGTATGACGCGGGAACTTAAGGGAAAATCAAAAAATAATCGTGAAAAAAAAAAACCATTCGGAAATAAAAATAAATCTTTTTAAAATCCAAGATCGACATTATTTTTTTTTAAATAGCATAATTATTATAATTTTAACTATTGAACTTTTATAATAGCAATCTTATCACTCGTTATTTTAATGATATAATCTATCCTTAAAAAAAAAAAGTGACCCGATGAACCTTGACAATTTCGGCGCCTGGGCTGAGGTACGTTAGCAGGTACATAAAAAGATATTTCTCATTTAAAACTTATAAGGTTCTTTAGTGCAAACATTGGCTTATGTCAACCTATTCGGAAATAATTATGTGCTTATTAATACTATATCATCAATTAAAAGTGTTACCAAACGATTCTATTAATACTTCCAGCCAATGTTTGCGGTAAAGAACCTTCTGCTTGTTGTCGCATGAAGCCTGAGTTTGATTGAAAGAACAGTTTAGAAAATTCAAACCTGTTTCTTTACGGCCAACATTGATAACATTTTACTAAATTAGTTGTGTTATTTTATAGGTATTTATAATATCTATCAAAAGTGACAGCTGCAGATGAGATAGGACTTAATGAACCGGTATGAATATTTTTAAATTGTTCTAGTAACTTTAGTAATCACCCACTCGGTGGACGCATCGTCTAAGACCCTAATCTTGCAGTATACTATAAACTGCCGATGAAGGGGAGATCGAGGTTCGAATCTTGGTTGACTGTACCGAGGGTGGTTTTTACAAAACTGGTATTCCACTCTCATTTCATGCAAATGCGGGTAAGCTTCCTCTAAATATAACCTTCTTAGTCCCTAAAATAATTAGCAAAATTACTACATAAGCGTATAAACCGAACGGGTAGTATGCAGTGGTGCTTTAAAACAACCGGTAGATATTGTTCTTCCCATCAGGGATACATTCCTACCGTGGATATACTATAGGTAAGTGAATGCCGAAAAACATTCTTACGTCCACTAAGAAGATCCCGTCGCAAAGAATTCACTTACTCTCCCAACAAAGTGCAAAGAGTAATAAATAAAGACATCTGCAGCTTTTAGCAGAGTATGTTCGTAAACAACTCGACATTAGTCATTTTGCCAGAGAATTACAATGTGTTACAAAACAATCAGAACAAAGCCAAGGAACCTGAAACAAAAATCAATTAGTTTATCTAAGTTGGCACTTTCTGTAAAGTCTGTCGCAGAGTCAGAAAATAATTGGGCTTTTCTTCCAACTAACGAATCAAAGGGCTTATTAATTATTATTTTAAATGTTCAAATGGGGGAAAAGGTGGGAGGTCACGGCTGGATACTGTGTATGTTCTAGAAAATGCATGTTAAATACCTTCAAAAGAAAAAGAAAAAGACGCTGTTTTCAAACTTAAGGCGGGTTCGCACAGGGTCAAATGTATGGCCGTCTACTTGCCTAAGCTGTTGATATCATCACGTGAAGAAATATTTATGTTTCTACTGGAGCAGTACTTTATTTGCCAAAAAATAAAAGGTTTGACTATAAAAACTGCAAAAACACTTCCCTTAAGGTGGGGGATTCAGGCAGGCAATGCGAGAAAAAGTGTTTTTTCTAGTAAACTTTTTTTGGTCAAAATAAATCAAATATTGCTTCTATACAAACACACAGTTTAATTTTCTTCACGTGGTGATATCAACAGTTATTGAATATCTGTTGAGGGTGTCCTAGAATTTAATGACAAACTTTTTTTCTTCATTTAAAAAATTTGTCGTCAAGTGCCGCTATGCTCATGAGAGATATTCAACAACTGTTGATATCACCGTGTGAAGAAAACCAAACTACGTGCTTGTATAGAAGCAATATTTGATTTGTTTTGACGAAAAAAAAAAGATTTGCTATAAAAAACTGCATAAACAATTACTTTTTCTCACGTTCCCTGCATCCCCCCCTTAAGGGTGCATACGATGCGATGTCTGATTCAAGTCGATCTACTTATATAGTATGATTATAGAATTATTATTACTATTATTATTATTAGCACCGCGTCCTACTAACTGTTCAGGTTGTACGGATAAGTACTAACTACAATAATGTGTAAGATATAAGAAAGGTAAATTTTTAGAGGAAGTGTACCCGCATTTTCGTTGAGCAATAGTGGAGAACCACTCTCAGTACACGCAACCAGGATTCGAATCCCGATGTCCCTGTCATTGGCAGTCTATTATATTGTGAGAATGATGTCTTGGACTATGCGACCACCAAAGGTGTCAACGTTGATGACATTATAGGCTATTATATTATCAGTAATATTTTATAAGTTATTTAATATTCCATCTAAAATGAATGTAGGCTGTGTAAGTAACTTAGTAACGTATGTGTTCGTCTAAAAACCTTTCTTTAGACCTAGATCTAAGTTATAGTTATGGCTAGAAAAAGCTACCAGATCTACTTTTAAGTATTCATAAGTCAAGTCATGTGATTAGAAGCTGTCACTTTTGAAACGGATATTATCAATAGCTATAAAATAAAACTACAGTAATAATATAGGTCTACTAAAATGATATCAGTGTTGACCCCCCCCCCCCCAAAAAAAAACCATGTTTGCATTTTCTAAAAAAGGACCTTATTAAAATTAGATTGTAGTTTACAGTTTATCCACGAGTGTGACGTGAGCTATTTTAAACGTCAATAAAGTGAACAAGGTTTTAAGAGGCGAGAGAGAAGAATCCTCACCCCTTCAACAACGTGACAGCCCTCGGCTCCCCTTTTCCACCCCCCCAACCCTAACTCGAGTGTAATCCTGTTAGGGATGGGTGGGGAGGGGGGGGACTCTAATAAGGCTGCAAGGAACGACGTGTCAGCACTTTACTGCTTTTATTACAGTCTTGATCCCTCGTGGGGGGGGGGGGGGTCGCCTGTTGGTGGGGACACACTAAAAGTAATCCCCTCCCCCCCTTCTCTTAAACTCCCCCGGGCATCGAACCTGGTAGCACCCAACTCAAAACTTTGTTACTACTAGATGGGTCGAGGGTTTGCAAACCGCGTCACGTGACCATCCTCAGGTTCGCTAGCACTGAATAATAACACCTCTCTCCACCTTTCTCTCCCCTCTCTCTCCCCCTCTCTCCCCCCTCAGTCTTTTTTATTATTTGGGCATTTAATGTGCATTTTTTTAAAACACAGAGATTATACAGGTGTGCTACATTGCACATTTTAAAATTCTCTGACTTGCCAGATTTTTAATACCAAAATATGCACTATTGCCATTCTCTTGTAGGCAAAGTAATAAATAAAAACCGGCTTCGGTGACCGAATGGTCTAAGGCGTCACTCTCGCAATAGACTAGACTGATGATAATGAGAGATCGGTGTTCAAATCTCGTTTGGGTGTAGTGAAAGAGATTTTTCCAAATTGGTCTTCCACTCTCCCTCCACGCAAATTCGGGTACACTTCCTCTAAAATTCAACTTTACTTAAATCCTTAAGCCAATAGCGTAATTAGTAACCTACGTGTGTAACCCGAACGGGTAGTAAGATGCGGTGCTAAAAAAATTATTATTTTTATAGTGTTTTTTAATAAATTCTTGGAACAGGACTCATTTAATAAATAATAATGTCAGTGTGAGTGCTGCTATTTGTTCACGAAAAACACCCAATATCAATGCTTAGGGAACTGCAAGTCTGATGGAGGAAATCTTTATCTTCACTCTTTCTCTTTTAACTGTTGTAAAATCTCCCTAGATTTCAGTTATGCCGTGAAGGTGGTGTGCTGAGGTAAGAAGGAGCTACTGGCAACATCGACGGACCAGCGTTGCCAAGTTTGTCTGATGTATGAGGGAAGATTGACCACGTGAGAGCAAGAGAATTGCAACTCTCAGCAAAAGTAACCATGCATTTCCCTCAGCGATAATAATAACCAATATACATAACCCTTACTGTAGTGTAATGTTAAATATTATTATTATTATTAGCACCACATCTTACTAACCGTTCGGGTTACACGTTAAATAGAAACCAACTAAACATCCCCCTTTCTCCTCTAAACATATTATTATTATTATTAGCACCGCGTCTTACTACCCATTCGGGTTATACGCACTTACGCTAATGTGTAATGGCAGGGTGATTGTGAGATGAAATGGAGGACCTACAGCTTAACGTGGGATCCGAACCACGGTGGAAGCCTGGTATTCCACACATTCACAAGTTGTGATCAATACACGTCTTGTCAGAGGGTGAAGGAAGGGTTTGGCAATCAGATAAATCTGTGCCGGGACCGAGTATTGAATCCCGGACCCCCAGCACAGAAGTCTGACACCTTACCCCTAGACTACCAGGTCACCGTTCCCCCCTAAACAGCAACGTAAATGTGTGTAGGGGGATACCATTATAAGAGGATGGAGAGGTAGTGATAAACATCGAAAAAAGTCCAATCAACGCTTATCTCTATGACCACGGTCGTCTTGACTGACTAAATAAAGAAGGCCATGCTATAACCCATCTTCGAGTTCATCAGTCATCTCATCCTTAGTTACTCTACCCCCCCCCCCCCCCAATCCTTCGACCACCCCTTTACCCATTCAAGCAAAGTCTCGAGGACGGGAGTGATTCATAATTTCTTTCTTCATCCCCTACCAAACAAAGATACGGCATGGGGTAGGGATTAAAGGGAGGGAAGAACTATTTGGTTTCCTTCCCCTCTATGACCAACCCTAGGCTTCTGTTTCGCATCCATCAATCATTACGAACCCAGATCGGGGACCCTCCAACAAATTGGCTGAGTTTGGTGCAACAATCGATCAAATTAGAAAAACAACAAATTGGATTTGAAGTGAATTTTAAGAGTCGATAAAAATTATATCTTTAAAAATTTTTTTTGTTTGTTTGCAAGATTACTGGATACGCAGTCGTCGGATTAATATTAATTATGACCCACACCGGGTGGATGGATGCATTAAGGCGCCAGTCTCGTTTGGTCATCCAATTACTAAGAGGTCAGGGATCGAATCCCGACCTGGTGCCCTGAGAAAGTTTGACGCAATCCCCAGAAAGACGAACCGTTTGGACTAAATTAAACATGACATTTAGTGAAGCCTCGATAGTTAAATTGACTGCCTCTGTGGCTTGGTGGTCAGAGTGGCCGGCTACAGAGTTAGAGGTCCCGGGTTCAATCCTCGACGCTCCCAGATTATGTCTGGAACGGAGTCACCTCAACCTCGTGAGGACAAATGAGGAGCTACTTGAATGTTAGTGAACACCGATAGCGCAAGGAACTTAACCCTTGAGATTTTTTAATAGTTTTTTTTTAAGTTTTCTTTACAAGTAGTTCTATTTGCCAAAAGCAGGATTTTGGTAGGTAAAAGGACCTTTAATAACGGACTGCCCACCAAAATCAGAGTGCACCTACTTTTTACTTATTTGTCTCTTACGTATCTCAAAGATGTTTCTTGATACTACTTATTATTTGTTCCTGGAGTTGTTTTGCTTTAAATGATAAATAAGAGTATGTATTTTGCAATTACGTATTTATCTTGAAGTGTTTTTACTTTTATATCCTTTTACCCTAAAATTGAATTTTTGGATGAACTCATAACCCGTATTTTTTGTCTCAAGATATTTTTTTTTCAAGTCTATAAATAAAAAGTTGCACGCAAAAGTGCAAATAGCGAAAGTCAAAAAATAGGTTAAAATACAACTTTATCTAGGGGTTTGTAAGAACACACTTTTTCGTGACATTAATTTTTTCTTCTTCTTAAAATTGACAAAGAAACTAATGTGTGTGTGTGTTTTTTTTACTTAATTTTTGAATTAGCAATGAAAATGGAGATTTAATAAAATATTATTGTGTATCAATTTTTTTTCTTTCCCTATATTATTGCTCTATCAACTGTATTTCTTCTTTCTTAGGTAACCTATATAAATAGCCTGTTCATTTTATTTTTAGTCCTAATTTTTAAAAAAGTTTACTAAATCTTTGAACCCATCAGTTTAAATATGCAAATAGCCCAAATGGATAGTAAGAAGCGCATCATTTTGAAACAATAGATTAATAATATATTAGCTTTTTTCTAAACACTGCGTCTTAGAATCCGTTCTTGTTAGAGGCATATGTACTAATTACTACACAGCTAGTATAATAATAATAATAATAAATAATAATAATAATAATAATAATAATAATAATATTTTCTTTATTTGGGTGAAGCGCCTTTTCTTACACTTAACCTTTAATGTGCTAGGCATGAGGAAGTTTGAATTTATAGGAAGTGTACCCACATTTGTGTGAAGATAGCGTAGAAAACAATTTAGTAACCCCCCCCCCCAGTACCCGACTGGGATTCGAACCCCGATCTCCCCGTCATCGACAGTCCAGTCCACTGTGAGAGTGACGCCTAAGACCATTCGACCACCGAAGCGGGTATTAACTAATTAAAGGAGTGGGAGCAGCAAATAAGAATATAAACATAACTATACTATCAATTTTTTTTAAATTTTGATGGGTGAAATTCCCTGTTTTTACAATCACAAAAAACGACCCTGTATTTTTTAGGCTCTCCTGGTTTTACCAATGCGTAGTCAACCTAGGCAGGCACCTTAAGCACAGTCGGGAGTGTGAATATCACCTTTGCTAAGGGTCCCGGTTGCGATTACAGACGTGGCTGGAGAGAACTCATTATTAGTGAAATTAGGGCCTCCCCTTACTCCTTTTAACAATGCAGATCTTAGTGAGCAGGGTAGTGAATATTGTGTGTGTTATTTTTTCAAGAATAAAGTTGGTAAGACAGTCATGTGCTGGTTGGTTAAAAAAAAGTGGACGTTAAAAAGGACCTAAAGAATACAAAAAGAAATGGAAGGCGCAAAGTGATGTCAAATGTCTTGAATTAGATCGAAAACTTGATTATATTATTATTATTTAGCACCGCGTCTTACTACCCGTTCGGGTTATACGCTTAAGTACTAATTACGTTAATGGATTAGGAA
Source organism: Timema podura (assembly GCA_033556935.1). Classification (NCBI taxonomy): domain Eukaryota; kingdom Metazoa; phylum Arthropoda; class Insecta; order Phasmatodea; family Timematidae; genus Timema; species Timema podura. Next base: position 3,506,992 of record JAVRXN010000013.1, on the reverse strand, counting down.
TTGGGAAGGTTGAATAGAGGAAGTGAACCCGCATTTGCGTGGAGGTAGAGTGGAAAACCATTTAGGAACACCCCCTCCCCCCAGTTCACCCGACCGAGATTCGAACCTCGATCTCCCCGTCCTCGGCGGTCGGGCTCAACACGACTAGCGCGTTAGCCAACTACGCCACCGAGGCGGGTGAAAACTTAATTAAAAATGTTTTAGGTGAAGTAATGAGTTGTCCGGTTCTTTCCAACGATACCATAAATTACACCTCCCCCCCCCCCCCCGTACCGGACGATGATAGGGTGACTTTCATTTGAAACCCCCCCAGTTCCCCTCCATCTCTTCACACCACGAATCACTAGGTCAGGCGATCGATCGAAGCGCCCGGGAACCAACCTTTCTCCCTTCACCCTTACTTCACCGATCCAGCTCAACAGCTGCCTGCCCTACGCTTCCTCCCTTAATATTAGTCTTCTCACCCTCTTTCCCTCGCCCGCGCCCTTTCCCAACCTTCCTTACTCGTGGCACAGCCAAAACCCTACTGTACCCTTCCGACACGGGGTTCGGTGGTATGAGCCTCCCGGAGACTGCTACAGTGAATATCACCTCTGAGATAACTGCAGGTCTTATGGTGTAAGGAAAGAAAGAAAGGGCAGTGTTTTTTTTCAGTTTTTATAGCAACACTTTTTTTTTGGTCAAAATAATCAATTATTTCTCAAATAGAAACAAAGAGGTTATTTTCTTCACATGATGCTATCAAAAGTAGTTTAATATCTGTCAAGGGTGTCCCGGAATTTTGCCAAGACTTTTCAAATAAAAAGAAAAAGTTTTGACAAATTTCCAGGACACCCTTGTCAGATATTCAAGATCTGTTGATATTAGCACGTGCAGATAACTAAACTCTCTGTTGCTACTGGAGAAATATTTGATTTATTTTGGCCAAAAAATTTCAATTCTATAAAAACTGTAAAATTACTCGCCGTCCCTTCGGCCACACCTTAATTTAAAAAGTTTCTCATCTAATACCGCTATGCTCACGACAGATATTCAACAACTGTTGATAGCACCGTGTTGATGAAAATTAAACTCTTTATGTTTCTACCGGAGCAATGTTTTATTTATTTTGATGAAAAAAACATTTTTGCGATAAGAATTGCAAAAACACAGGTATTTTCTCGTGCTACCTTCCATCCTACATGGATGCTTTGGATGAGTTAGATTGTAGATCGAGCGATGGTGTAACCTCTTGAATATAAATCGTATGTAAAAAAAAGCGGTTACCGTGGCATTTAACTCGCCAGCTTTACAGCCCCGGTTCGACTCTTTTATGACAGGTGTGCAACAAAGAGAACATGTATTGCCCGACAGAAAAAGACTATTATTACTGAGCAACTCAACGAAACTGATGTAAACATAATCTTAGATTGTAAATTACATTATTTTACAACCACGATATACATATTTTTTCCTTTTTAAATGATTAGTGAATCTAATGTGTGCGTTTTATTAAAACAGCATAAAATTAATAACAACAAAATGTCTAGGAACATTTTTGCAAAGGATATTTATTGTGATAGCTTAGTTCAGCATTCAGGCGCACAGGACGTGCGGCGGCGCCACCGTTCCGGATATCCTGGCACTCCCGCGCTAGAGAAATACATATAATATAAACATACCCTCCCCTTTACATCCAAACTATTCCCCCCCTCACCCCCTTGGCTGAACCAACCTCGATCTACGGATGACAAACGCGTATTTCATCTGCTGCTAGGCAAAACGTCACCCTCTCCCTTCCAAAGCCCTTTTCAAACCCTCTAACTATTCAACCGCCAACAACAACGCTATACAGACCCCAACCCTCTTCTCAACAAACGATGGGGCAAGTCTAGACCCGACGACAGACGCCCCTCAGCATAGAACGCGTCTAGACACTCCAACACTTTCCCAGAGCGGCGCACCCTTCCCACACCCCCCCACACCTCTAGCTCGCTTGGAACTAACCTCGCCCCGCCAAAATATCGATCTCATTGTCCTCAGAGGCCCCCCCCTTCTCCCACACCTCTGCCCCGACCCTACCAAAATCGAGAGTCGCTTAAGAGCTTCCGCGCTAGGTCGCGCACGCGCACTGCGCTGCGCAAAATTTTCAGGGGGCTGTGGGGGAGGGAAGGGGGTAAAACTAGACACCCCAAACCTGGATAAGCTAACGGGGAGTATGAGGAGAGGGGAGGAGGGTATCAATGCAGTGGTAGACACGCGGACTAAATATCAGACTCGTCTAGAGATGGCAACGATATATCAAAATATTTATTAAAATATCGATATAACTATATCGATGTTTTAGTATTCGATCTATCAACAAATTTTAATCAAAATATCGGGAACAATGCAATTCAAAATATCGGAAACAATCGATATATTTTGTTTTAATAGATGTATCGTAACTTTCAATATAAATTTTGCGATACATCAAATAATAAATATATCGATATATTAAGGAAAATGGTCATCCCTACCGCTCGTCCAGTTTGTTTTCCCGTTCGGGAGGGATGTTTGAATCTAGGCTCGGTGTATTTTGGGTGAATCTTCTCGTTTGATTTAACACGTTTTCTACACACGAAAAAATGGGTACATTTCTCCTGAAATTATACCTTCCCTAACCCCATTCAATTAGAGTAATATAAAAGCGTATAGCACAGATGGGTAGTAAGTCACTGGAGGGGGGATGGAGAAAATAAATGGCTACGACACAATCGTGCACTCTCTCTCATATTGTCAATGAAAGTTTAGAATCAAATTTTCAATTTTGTTGTTGTTGTAAACTACCCTTATTTTATTTTTTACACCGCGTCTCCCCACACGAACCTGGCTCGGTAACGGGGCGTGTGGTTGGTTCCCGACTACCCCACTAGTGGACCTTACAACTCGTTACACAGCGTGGTGGCATTTCACGGTGGCACGATAGGGATAATCACACCAACACCCGGGTTGTGATTCTCACTATTTAGCCCAGCACCGTGGGAAACACAATCACATCTTCGTGGAAACAGGGCCGGCTCGTGCCCTTTTGCATCACTCCCCTCTCAAGACATTAAAAAAATATACATACAGGGTGAACCGTAACGAGTGGACAGACCCGCTTCGGTGGCCGCATGGTCTAAAGCGCTACTATCGCAGTAGACTAGTCTGCCGATGACGGGGAGAATGAGGTTAGAATCTCGGTCTGGTGTACTGAGGGTGGTTTTACCTAAATAGTTTTCCACTATTTCTCTCTCTCTCAAGCAAATTCTGGTACACTTCATATAAATATAGCCTTTCTCATCCCTATAATCACTAGCGTAATTATTACAAAAGCGTGTAAGACGAACGGGTAGTAAGACGTGGTGCTAAATAAAAAGGGGGGGGGGGGGATAGGAGACACAAAAACAATTAAAAAAGTGTATATAAATATGTGTCCCATTTGACCTTGTTCCCGAGCTACATCAAAGTGATTCCACTAAAATGTTTGTATATCATAACGCCACGTTTTAGACGAGTAGCCAGAAATTTCTTAAACGAAAGATTTCCTAACAAAGGGATAGGTCGGGCAGGACCTAATGGCCGGACTGCGCGCAACCCAAACTTAAATCCAATTAGACTTTTATTTGTAGGGGCCCCACTTAAATCCAACTGTTTATTCAACACCCATTGCCAACCAGCATTGAAATACTTGGTCAACGTATACAAGAAGGCTGCCAACGAATCCGATAAACGCTCGGTATGTTTTTTTTTAAAGAGTGCATGAGACGACTGCAGGCTTGCGTTCTGGACGAAGGTCTCCATTTCGAACACTTGCTATAATGTTAAGCAACTCCACATTCTGGAGTACAAACATAACCATAGCTTGGAAACAAAGTTAAATGGGACACTTGTTTAAACTGTTTCTCTTTTCATTGTTTTTGTGTCTACTAACCACTGTTGAAGTGGGTCCCACATGATACAGTACATCCTGTATGTACTGTACTGTACTGTACTGTAAAACAAGATTACACTATTATATTTCTCAAATAATTGGTTTTTGAGAGAGTGCATTATAGCAGGACCATCAAGCTCCCGGCTCGTGCAAGGTATAGTAGTTAAAGGGAAAAGAAAACACCTACGATAAGCAAGAAATGTGTGCAGTGCATTCGTATTTGAAAGATTACTCGACATTTTCCGCGGTGACGATGGAGGGAAAAGCGACAAAGTGTCTTGTTAATAACTACAGTATGTCCCTATTAGGACAGATTGAAGATTTGTGAACAGTGTTTATCTGTGAAGCCATTCTAAAATGGTCAAAAAAAACTGCCTTTTCACTGCAGTTTTTATCCAAATATCGTTTAATATTTCAACAATGTTCTGTATTAGGAACTTCTATTAACTCTTTATCTCCATTAATGTTTAATCAGAAATGATCCACGTGCAATAGTGTTGGTGTAAATTTACGATTTCGAGCCGGCTATATCACAGAGTTGATCCACGCTCTTAAAAACTAAAATCTACTAATTTGTTATCAAGGGAAACCACCTTTCTTGAATCACTTATTTTGATAATATGATATACTTTTTTTTTGATAAAGTCTCTATCGTAAAGACAAGATTTTTAATAAAATTTAATAAAATTCAACTAAAAAACTTATTATGAAAGTCCACACGCTCACATTAAAAGCAAAATCTTAATATTTAGTAAATATGGTATATTTTTAAGAAATAGAATAAAATTGATATTCTAAATGCACAATTTTTGAAGAATTACTTTTTTTTTTTACAAGATCTACATCCTTACTTAGGGTTGCCAATCTTTTCTTAATTCAAGTTTCCTTGTGTTTTTCAAGAGGAATTAATTTTTTTTTATAGAACTGAACAGGAATGGATAAGAATAAAATGTAACTAACATAGTCATGAAACATATTATTGTAAAGTCATTACGTTTTGAACAGAATGACTTGACCTTGATTCTTAAATGCGGTTATTATGCAACCCTAAATTTAAAGGAGAAATAAATTAAGAGGGGGTTGATAAAACACATGTAGACGAATCAACGAGATTATTTATCTCGCTTTTTCTTAAATACAAAGGCCTATTATTTAAAGCTTTTAGTTTAAGGTTCCAGTCCGACACCTTAGCTCAGTCGGTAGCGTGTCTACTTACTGAGCTAGGGGTCCCGGGTTCGATTCTCGGCCTGGCTGAAAATATATAATTGATGATAATAAGGATTTACTCTTTCAAATTGATAAATTAACGTCTGGGGACTGGATGCTGTGCCTGTCTTAAATTGGATTACAAGACATATAAAGCTAAGACAGGCCTAGTAAGCCGGTAGTGGAAAATATTTTTTCCAAAATCACAGATATTCTGTTGTTTTTTTTAAGTGAAATCTCTTGTGTTTTCCCGACTTCCTGGTTTTACAGGTGCGTGGCAATCCATCTACTTCATGGGTGATAATAAATAAGTTTAAAAAAATAAAATTCCAAATCTTCCTTGCCGGGCAACTGCCCCCCCGTGCCCCTAAAAGCTGGTCTTGCATGGAAGCAATGCAGGGTATATAATAATAAATTAATACCATCGCAACCTCTCTTATTATAGATCGAGATGTGATACGTCAGAACCACTCAGTCCTAATTGAACACAAATAGTAAATATATATATTAATAATAACAAGTCAGAATAGAACCAAGGTTCCCTAGATTCGTAATTTGGCCACTATAACAACTCGTTCACGGGACGTGCTACATTTATGATAATATTTTAAAGTTTTATTGTTCAGAAAGTAATTAGGTTTTCTTTTCAAGTGCTATTTTTTTTCATGTCGGTCAGTATGATTCCAATTAACTTAAGATCATATCAATTTTAGAATACCATTACCTTAACAGCTTTATTTATTAAATCGTAAAATATACAGATCTTATAAAATGATAATAAGGTATGTTCTTAAGAGAATGTTTTGTTTTTTTCCTCCCACTGTTATGTAGCTAGATAGTAAAATGACTAATAAAACGGCTAAGTGGTTGGTCGGTGACCATCTCCATTTCAGAAACAGCAATGGGCTATTTATTTATAATAGTTTCAAGAACGTTTTCATCTCTACCCTTAAAAAAATATATATTTACAAACAATTATAAATAATTGATAGAAAACTGTACGATGCATGGCACCATTCCTCTTGACATTTGTAAAAAAAAAAAAAGAAAGTGAAAATTTAACTACAAGTGTACAATAATAACCCGTTTCGGTGGCGGCATGGTCTAAGGCGTCACTCTCGCGTTGGACTAGACTGCCGAAGACGGGACGATCGGGGTCCCGGTCGGATGTAATGAGGTGGTTTTTTTTTTTCAAAATGGTTTGCCACTCTCCCTCCATGCAAAAGAGGGTACACTTCCTTTGGATTCAATCCTTAACTCATTAGTGTAATTAGTACATAAGCGTATCGCTTGAATAGGTTGTAAGACGCAATGCTAAAAAATAAAGTTAGTAATATTAAACCATCCACATTTTATGAAATTTATTAAATACGAATTTAAATATTATGAATGACATAGCCTGAATCCTTCCAAACTATCTTTTTAAAATCCAAAATATTATAAATTTTGTTTCACGTGCACCACACTGTCAGGATCATTCCCAAATAAAGGGGAGAGGGGGGACGAATAAGGTAGAATTTAAAGGAAAGGTAGTCGCGTTTGAGTGGAGGCAGAGTGGTAAACAGTTTATGAAGGGGGAAAAAAAAATCTCAAAACACCCAGTCGGGATTCGAACCCTGATATCCCCATCAATGACAAACCAGACCCAGACGAGACCGATCCCTTTTGTCAACGTATCCATCGGTGCGGGGGGGTGATGGTGGGGGGGAGGAGAGAAAGTATTTTTTTTATACCTTTCCTATTTATAAATGTAAAAAAAAACTCCATTTTTGTTTTTCATTTTTATTTTCGAATCTCACCTTATTTGTAAATTACACACAACGCATGCGCTCAACATACATTAGGTTGGAGGCACCAGGGCACTGAAAACCAGACCGCGAATCAATACAATAAAGAGAGAGAGAGAGCAAAGTGGGTGTAAAAGAGAGGTAAAGAGAACGAGAGAAACACATGCAGGAGTGAACAGGGTCTACGACAGAACAGGACGAACGAGAGAAAGGAAGAAGGATGAAAGGGAATACAAAAAAAAAATGGTGAAGGAATCGTTCTCTCAATGCCAGTCAAAATGCTGGGGATGAAATAGTAGAGAGAGGGGTTGCCGAGGGTTAGAGTGGGTTTGGCAGGAAAGGGGGAGGGGGGGAGGGAGGCACTACCCAACCCTTATCACTGGGGTACGTCGTACACATTGGAAATCAATAAATAACTAATGACGTATTTCGCTGAACGCAGGAATAAGCCATTTTGTTCCTTCAAATCTACTGAATATGTTGTTGAATAGTTACTTTAAAAAAAAATCAAATTAATCAAAATGTATATTTCCCTTCTCCCCAATTGTTTAGCGTCTCACTACCCGTCCGTGACTACCCGCTTATTTATATTTATAGGGTAAAGAAGAGGAAGGTAGAATTTTATAGAACGTGGTTTGATTGGAAAGTGGGACACTAATTACGAACTGACAAGTTTTGAGTTGTCATTTATAATCATTCACTATCGGTTATTCATTATGAAATAAGGAGAAATTACTACACTTTCTCGTTTGAAACAACGTCAGCTACTACGCAGAGCCAACAAGACAGTACCTACCGGAAAATCAGGATTCGTATGAAAATATTTAGTCTGACTTTATCAAAGTATATGATGATATTTTTCAACGGTACTTCATAAACAATATTATATTAATCTGATTAATGTCACTGAAATTAGCTATGATTAAAAAGCATTAATTATATTAATGAAAGAAATAATATCAAATAGTTTGGTACACATTAAGATGTAACAGTCAGTTAAAATAGTATATTTGAAGTATAATACAAATAATTGTTATACAAATTATTATATTATAAATTATAGCTTCAAACATTACACTAGATTAAGACTTTAATTTGTAAAACCCATTTAAAATCAGTATGTAATTTATATAATAATTGAATAAAATTTGTGTTAAACTTCATATAAAATGTCCATTGATTGTTAAAGCTCAGTGGGTAACAAACTACATGAAATAATTTCCTTCATTATAATAATAAATACGCTTCTTATTACTATTGTATATTTTTAGAATGTATAGTCAAATTAAATATTAAAATATCCTCGGTCCGGCACAGATTTTTCGATTGCCACAACCAACCTTCCTTCACCTCTGACAAGACGTGTATTAATCACAACTTGTGAATATGAGGAATGTCAGGCCTCCACCGTGGTTCGGATCCCACGTTAAACTGTAGGTCCTCCATTTCATCTCACAATTACCCTACCATTACACATTAGCGTAAATGCGTACAACCCGAACGGTTAGTAAGACGCAGTGATAATAATAATAATAATAATAATAATAATAATAAATAAATAAAGGGTGAAGAGTTTGGTATAATTCAGGATCAAGGGCGTAGAAAAGGGGTCCGATAGAGAATTGTAAATAATTTTTTTTTCTAGGTGCGCATGAACTCCCCCAAGGAGGGGATCCATCCCAAGGGGGGGGGGGGTTACTCATAAAATTCCATGGTGGGTCTGGCCCACCCCCTCATCCTTGGCACCCTCACCTTTAAACGTCCTTATTCAGGATATATTTTCTCCTTCGTTAATCTTAGCACTATTTCAAGATTGCCAGGATCACTATCATTATATTTATCTCAAGATTTTTATTATTTATTTTGAAACTTGTCAGGAACAAACTATGAACACACACATTTGAATATTGCTATGAAAGTTAAAATACACTGAAAATAAAAGTCAGAAATAAATCTCAAAATAATGACCCAGAGATTTATTTAACTTCGTTAATATCAAGCCAAATAATAGCGTGGTGTGCCTCCTCTCGTAGAAAGTAAACAAAACCTATTTAGGACAAGTGATGCGAAGAAAGAACAATACCACGCAATTGGAGGGTAATCTATTTTATAGGGAGCAATTTAAATTACATCTCAATCGCCGCTAAAAGCAAGTAATGGCATAGAGGCATGCGACCAGAAACAGATGGATTGCGGGAATGAAGAGGCAAAAAAAAAAAAAGGGGAGGGGGGGTATGGGGCACTTTGAGAGCCAAAAGAATAGTAGCACAGGCATTAATGATAGTCATCATCCAATCTGTAGCAATAAAAAAAAACAAATAAAGTTATAAAATCCTAAGAAATCATATGTATTTCTGCGTTTTAACATCTAAACCTTTATGAGCGATGAAAAAAAAAACCTTATAGCCCATAAATTGTGAAAGATGATGGTTTTAGTTGGAACGGTTTCTCTCTCTCTCTCTCTCTCAGATTGGGTAAGAAAAGGACCATCCGTTGCCAAGCACAAATTTACGATGATAAAATGGATGCCTTATAACCACAAAACCTAGTCTTAAAATTCAAATATATATTTTAACGACAAGGTAATTTGCGATGCTATTGGTTGAGACAAACGTTTTCTTGTGCTGACAGGGAAATATATCCTCTGAACAGCGTTTTTTTTAAAAACTGGGGCCCACCATAGCTACCTCAGGCTACGTGAGGCAATTCTAGAGTATTCTTTATTTACTTTTTCATATTATTAAAGAGTATCCGTAATCATTAGGAACCCGCTTCGGTGGCCGCGTGGTCTAACGCGTTACTCTTGTAGTGGACTAAACTACCGATGACGGGGAGATCGGGGTTCGAATATCGGTAGGGTGTAATGAGGGTGGTTTTTTCTAAAATGGTTTTCCACTCTCCCTCCATGCAATTGCGGGTACACTTCCTATAAATATAACCTTCGTAATCCTTAAAACTATTATTGTAATTAGTACATAAGCGTAAAACTTGAACGGGCATTAAGATGCGGTGCTAAAAATTGTTATTAGAATAAACTTTTTTTTTAATCTGAATGAAGTAGTCTACATTTACCAAAGGCGCAGTCAGAACATGTGGAAAAACCATTTTGAAAAAAATCAACCTCAGTACACCAGACCGAGATTCGAACCTTGATCTCCCCGTCATCGGCAGTCTATTATACTGCAAGAGTAGCGCGTAAATAAATGTCGTTAATGAATGTTCATTTAATTAGACGTGTTAACATTTTTTATGAGGGCTCTTGTATTTTTTTTTTTTTGTGCATGGGATTCTTTGATCTAAAAAGTTTGGGAACCCCCTGGTCTAAGACATGGCTTCTCAAAACTGTGAGGCGTAACTCTGCGCATCGGTGGGCATGCGAGCTAGACGCCAGGCTCGTCTAGTTTGATTTGTCGATGACGGGGAGTTTGGGGATTGATTCGCAGTCAGATGCACTGATAGTGTTTTTCCTAAAGAGCTCCCCACCCTTACTTCACAATAAATGCAGATATATTTACTGATTTATTCTAGACTACACTTTCCTCGTCCTTACACCAATAGCGTAGTTACATTTGGGTAGTCCGGACCGGTGTTAAAACAAGGCAAAAAAAAAAAAAAAAACATTTTCCTGGTAATTTATTCGTCCAAATTACTGATCGACTTTCATGGACAAATGAGCAGCTATTTGAATGAAAAAGAAGCGGCTCTGGTCTAGAAAACTGAGATTAACGGTTGAAGGTGGGTTCGTTGTGCTGACCACTTGACACCCCCTATCCGCAGAGGTTGGTACTATCTTCGCCAGCAGACGGCGGACCTCAAGGTCGTTATAGCTCGATTGAAGGATGACGTCATGGAGTTTTATTTTTTTAAATGCCAAGCTTATAAACTCTTGGTATCTTGTTTTTTTTTACAGGCGCTAACAATAGTGGGATTATTTTACAAGTGTTAGGGGGTCGCATTAGAAGAGTTAACATTTCCTTACAACGTGAGAACCTTTTACTCGTCATAATTTTATTTTAAGCGGTAAAGTTGGTAGCACTTTAAGTTTACAATACAACACGATTGCACGACCCGCAAAGAGCATTTTAAACGAAATCATATGAAGGAAGAGGAGTGTGATATTATTTAGCCATTCGGAAATTGGACTAATTACACTAATGTGCTGAGATATGAGTAAATTTGAACTTTGAGGAGGTGTACCCGCATTTGCGTGGAGAGTGTAAAACCATTGAGGAGTGAGGACACAGGAGGTCTACATTCGACTGAGATTCGAACCCCGTAAGCGATAAACGTGTAAAGAAGCAAATTAAAAATTCATAATGGAAGTTTGTATTAACATATTATACGAACATTCCGTTTCTAGTTTTAATTTTAGTTCCAAACCACTTCAGTGGCCACACAGTCTAAAGATTCACTCTCTCAAAAGACTAGACTGAAGATGACGGGGAGAGCGTGGTTTCGAATCCCGGCTGGTTATACTGAGGATGGGTTTTCTGAAATGGTTTTCCCATTCTTCCTCAACTTAAATGTGGTTACACTTTTTCTAAATCTAACCTAGATCATCCTTAACATACTTATCGTAATTAGTATTTATGCATATATCTTGAACAGATACGCGGTGATATAAATAATTTAGAAAAAAAATAGCTCTACAGGATTCATTCAGTAAATGGAACGGCAAAAAAAAAATATAATAAAAAAAAAGCATCGCGTTCCAAAAGCCAAGACCTGCTTTTTAAATAATATACAGTTGCAATCAAAATAAGCGCTAGCTTGGTAAATACAATTCCAAACGATTAAAAAAAAAGCTATAAAGGTGGATGCGCGGGTAAACGAACACAAGACATTTGTTGGGGTGTTAAAAAAAAATCGCAGCTAGGAAACGCGAACAGAGATGACGTCACACGCGTCTGAATTTAAGGAAGGAGAGGGGGATGGGGGGGAATAGAGGGAAACTGGGTCATTGGCGCACAGCGACCCTTACCCCGGACCCGTCCCGGGGCAGCGCGCGCTAGACGAGACTGCCTGGATCGATGCCGCCTCCTCTCCCCCCCCCCTTTCTCTACACCGCTATCCCTGACGTGACGTCATCCCCCAGCCACCCCCGGGAGTCACCACGCAACCGTCCAGGCCTACCAACATGGCCGCCGACACACTATTGTCCAATTTTCATAGAAAAAAAGCCTTTTAGATAATACGTACACTTTTTTTTGCGGTCAACAATGATAACGTTTTTACTTTATAATTATGGTTGTCTATCAGGTATTGGGGTCAACCTCGATGCTCTTGGAATAAAGTGCTCACCTTAAGATCCGATGTTCATGGGTTCAAAACCAACCAGGGTCGACGAATTTTTTTGGAGAGATTAAAAAAAAACTGTTTCACAACTTCCTGTTGAGGGGAAGTAAAGCCGTCGGTCCCCATGTCGATTGTGGCATTAAAAGAACCCTGGAAGGTATGGGGGAATACCTTTCCCGGCGAAATTAGTAGGTCCTTTCGCCCTCGCTCATAGAAATTCTCGTGTGTTTATATAATCAGTCGGTTCAAAAAGTGCTAACCTCAAACAAAAAAATAAATAAATCTATTAGGTGTTGATAATATCTATCAAAAGCGACAGCTGAAAATCCCAATATTTGATGTATGAATACCTGAAACAGGGTTATCATATACCTGGAATACCGGGAGAGAACCTGGAAAACAAAAGGAATTTTACAAATCTAGTAAAATGCTGGATTTATTGATAATATGAGACATTTAACTGAAAATTCAGAGTCAGTAATGAATGGGGGCTGAAGGAGTGCGGTTTGAAAGGGAATCCAATAAGTCAATGTGAAAGAAGCGTCTTACGTTGGTTTGGGCATCTTGAGAGGATGAGTGTGGATCGAGTGACGAAGAAAATTTATGAAGGTAGAGTGTGTGGATCAAAAGGAACGGGTAGGCCATGTAAGACGTGGCTGAATGTGGTAGACGAATGTGTGAAAAAGAGAACATTAAGAGTTTTAACAATAAAAGAGCATGTATGACTCTGTGTATGGGTGTTGTTGAAGAGAAGGGAGTATGCAAGGAGAGGGAGGTGTGGAGAAAGTTAGTGAGGATGGATTAAGTATGGAGCTGTTTTTTGAGCTGTATGCACAGTTTCTTGCTGTCACCGTAAGGGAACAGTGTGATTAGCTATGTATGTATTATTGGAAATAATAAGGCAGTTGTTTACAATATATGTTGCCACCCTGTGAGCCTTTGTTATGAGGGTTTCCCCTCTTTTGAACTTTCGATGTTCCCCGACGTGCACTTAGGTGGATTTTTCAAAGGGTTTCCGACCCTCCAACCAAGCAAATGTGGATATTTTCTTATTCGTAAAAATGCTTAGTAATAAGACGTAGGGTACTTTTTTTTTTTAAATACTCAGTAATTAAAGGTCGATTTAAAAAATAGAAGCTTGATGTTTGAGAGCCAATACTGGTTATCAGCAACTCTAAAAACCTATCTTACTTAAAAGAGCACACCTGCTCTGTGGCTAAATTGCTAGGGTGGTCGTCCATAACTCTAGAAGACCATGGTTCAGTACCAGCCACAGGAGCAAGGGTCGTTTTAAGTTATCATAAGGGCTCTGTCCTAGTTTAAGCTAGTTTTTAAGTAATATTCTGATAATGTCCGGTGTGGAATAAAACAGGTATTTCTTTATTAAATCAGTTGTTTATCTTGTTATTTCTCCTTGATTTTTGCTCACATTCTCGCTTTAAGAATATATTGAAGGAGGCAAGTTGAGTCAATCTAAAAAAAAATAGTTTTTTCTTCACCCTGTTTCGACTTTCCCGTGCGCGCTCAGTCCTTGTGTCATTAGAGTTCAAAGGTCGTCGATGGCCAACACCCACGTATAAAATATAAATTCAGGGTAGTACCCATTTTGTTTGTGGCCAAGACTATACTTTCACGTTTCGGTGCACGCCATCCATGTCTGTGACGTAGACGGCGCGGGTGGGGTGGGATGTAGAAAAAAAAAACTAGAGAGGGGGGAGAGGAAGTTAGGAGAGGATGGGTCAGGGCAAGCAAGAAAGAGAGAAAAAAAAATAGGGTGAGGAGAAAGGGGTGGGGGTGCATAAAGTATGGCTTCCAGGGCGAAAACCCCGGTCAACCTCACACACCCTGCCACACCTATAATATCTGACACCCTCAGTCGAGCATTTCTCCTTCCCCCCTTTGCACCCTTTGCAAGGCATAGGCTATTTCCTGGGGTCAAATGCTGATGGATGGTAAGGGGGGAGGGGGGAGTTAATAGTTGGACAGTCGAAGAGTGAAAGGGGAGAAGGTGGGGATGTAGAGAAGTGTGTTTGCAGTTTTTATGGCTAAACTATTTTTTTTGTTAAATTATATCAAATATTTCCTCAGTAGATTATTATTATTATCATCGCGTCTTACTACCCGTTCGGGTTATACGCACTTACGCTAATGTGTAATGGTAGGGTGATTGTGAGATGAAATGGAGGACCTACTGTTTAACGTGGAATCCGAACCACGGTGGAGGGCCTGGCATTTCTCACATTCACAAGTTGTGATTAATACACGTCTTGTCAGAGGTGAAGGAAGGGTTTGGCAATCAGATAAATCTGTGCCGGGACCAAGGATTGAACCCCGGACCCTCTAGCACAGAAGTCTGACACCTTACCCCTAAACCGCCAGGTCACCTTCTTCATATGTTGATATCAACAGTTGTTGAAAATCTGTCAAGGATGTCCTGGAATTTAATGACAAATTTTACTCTTCATTTAAAAAGTTTCTCATCTAATACCACTATTCAGATATTCAACAACTGTTGATATCACCATGTGGAGAAAATTAAACTTTATGTTTATATTAGAGAAATATTTGATTTTTTTGGCAAAAAAAAAAGTTTCGTGTCCCCTAAACCCACACCATTTTTCGGTTCAGTCCTATTTATTATTTAGCACCGCGTCTTAATAACCGTTCGGGTTATACACTTATGTACTAATTACGCTAATGGGCTAGGAATTTGGAAGGTTGAATTTGGAGGAAGCGAACCCGCATTTGCGTGAAAGGAGAGTGGAAAACAATTTCAGAGAAAAACCCACCCCCCAGTTCCACCCGACCGACATTCGAACCTCGATCTCCCCGTCCTGGGTAGTCCAACTCAACACGAAACTAAACTACGCCATCGAGGCGGGTCGGTTCGGTTGTCTTGATACCAAACTAAGACAGACTTGTTGGTTTGGGGGAAGGGGGGGATGCTCTGAAAACGTTGTGTAGTCAGTCACATGATGCGAAAAATACCGATCATTAATTAGATCGCCGGATCTCCGAGCTGTCATCCACGGCTGTTGGTTTATTTTTATTCAAACTCTCTCTCTCTCTCTTGGCAGACTGTCCGACATGTTTGTGTATCTGTACGTAGCGTGAAGTTCCGCACACTTGGCTCGTCTGCCGTGTGAGGGGTACATACGGACTCCGTTGAGAGTAGGCCTACGTCACAGAAAAGAAACAGACTCTCAACCTTACGGGGATTTCGCTGCGCTCCTTTTGCCAGCTTGAGTCCTTCAACACTGGGCTTCGCTAGTGTCGCTGCTGGGTGATGATAGGACTAACCGCAGCGATCCTAGTGGTGAAGGACTCAAGCTGTCAAAAGGAGCGCAACCATTTTGGCCTGGAGGTTTGAGTGTATGGGTATATTATTTGCCTGTGACCTAGGCCTAAATTTGATGAACCTTTAACGAGCCGCTAGATTAGTTGGGTTTTTTTTTAGCGCCGCGTCTTACTACCCGTTCGGGTTATACGCTTCTGTATTCATTACGCTAATGGGTTAGGGATGCGAAAGGTGGAATTTAGAGGGAGTCAACTCGCATTTGCGTGGGAAACCGTCTAGGGGGCGAAAAAACCCCACCCTTATTACACCCGACCAGAATCGAACCGCGATCTCACCGTCCTCGTCAGTCTAGTTTATTGCGATACTTGTGCCTCAGACCGTGCGGTCACCTAAGTGAGTATGTACTAATTACACTAATGAGCTACGGATGAGGAAGATTGAATTTAAAAGTAGTGTACTCGCACTTGCGTGGGGGGAGAATGGAAAACCATTTAGGAAAATACACCCCCAGTACAACCAACTGGGATTCTAGCCCGGATCTCATGGTCATCGGCAGTTTAGTCTAACACGAGAGTGACGTCTTAGACCATGTGGCAACCGAAGTGAGTACTAGACAAGCTAGCAGTGTATACAACGGGGTGAGGGGATGATAATATGCTGTAATGATACTATTTATAATTATTTTTTTCCAATTTGCAATTTAATGGGGAAGGGAAATATATCACTAAGCCTAGTTTTAAAATGTAGCCTTTGAATTCGACACATCTTGAGAATAAAGCATCATGTTCAAACAGTTGATGGCGCTAGTGAAAACGCACCGAGCGCCGATGTGGTAAAATTGTGAAGCTTCAAAGTTTAACAGCAGCCGGTTGGTAAACAAACACAAACATGGTCGGAAATAGACCTAATAATAATAATCAGATCGGGGTTTGAATCCCGGTTGGGTGTAATGAGAGTGATTTTTCGTTTACTGCTCTTTTTTCTCCGCGTGAATTCGGGTGCATTTCCTCTAAAATTCTATCTTTCTCATATCTACTTCATTAATGTAATTAAGGTGTATGTATAGCCCGTACGGATAATAAGACGCAGCTTTTTTTTTTCATATTGACTTTAAAAATTTAAAGATACTTCTGGCGTGAAGCTAAGGATCCGGGTTCGATTCCTGGCATGGGCGGAAAATGTATATGATGAAATGAAGTATATCCTTTCAAAGTGATGAATTAACGGCCGTGTTGGGCTGGATGTCGTGTCTGTTATGGATTTAATTTAGTGTGTAAGTCGTGTGGCGATAAACTCAGTCGGTTCAAAAAAGGGCACGTCAAATACGTCATTTAAACGAAGTACGCCGGCGCAGAAACACGCGAGAACGGACCCCTTCCCGCTGCGGCTCATAGCTTGTCCCGGTCGGACCGAGCTATTTAGAGGGGGAGGGGGGGGGACCGCGGGAGCAGCGCGGAGGACGATGGGAGGATGTTCGGTTTTCGCCAAGGTGACCTCGTCTCTGTTGCTAATGACGTAACTTATTTTGTGCGCACCCCGCGGGCGGGTTGTAGCGAGAGGAATGGAATGGATTGTTGAAACAAGGGGGGAAGGGGGGATAATCACGCCAGACAACACTCGTATATCGATAGTTTACCTATAGGGTTCTCTCTAGTCCAAGTGGCCTTGATCACAAAACGCGTAATGAAACATTCGCCTTTTAAAAAAAAAAATATTATTTCTTAGTTTGTACAAAATTGAGATTTAATTTAATTTTAAAGTTTAAATACCCTGGTTCAAGTTGGTAGCACATTTGTCTACTAAGCTAAGGGTCCCCTGGTTAGATTCCTGGCATGACCGACAGATGTTTCTTTGAGGAAATCGGAGGCTTTCCCTTTTCACGGTGATTAACTTCCAGCACGTGGTGCTGTGTTTGTTAAAAAAGTTTGTAAGTCGTGTGATAATAATCAGTCTGTTCAGAGAGTACCCGTTGAATACCCCAAAATTTAATACAGATATTATTTTAAGTACATTTTTTACAGCTATGATTTAAAATTTAAAAAAAACAAAAAACAGAGGAAAGTGTCCCAAATTAATTTAACACATAAGATTTATATCATCAGCCGAATTACAAATAACTTAAACCTAGAGCATCAGCACCCAATAAAACACATCCTACCTTGGTAACCGGGTTATGGCGAAAAAGTCAAGCCTAGATATCTCACTATTTCTAGACTTAGGGCCAATTTCATGGTCAGATTTAGTACGCCTCCAGTGCGGTGCTATACTAAATACAAGACGTCACCTACCTGAAATTGATGGAATGGGCCAGTTTCGCATATGAAACTGGCCATTCCATTTTGGTCTAGGTAGGTGTCGTCCTGTATTTAGTATCGACTCGCACTTGAGGCGCTATACTAAATACAAGACGTCACCTACCTGAAATTGAATGGAATGAGCCAGTTTCATATGTGAAACTGGCCCATTCCATTTTGATCTAGGTAGGTGTCGTCCTGTATTTAGTATCTACTCGCACTTTAGGCGTACTAAGTCTGACTATGAAACTGGCCCAAAGTCTTGAATCGAATCAGGAGTGAATACTTTGGTAAAGGAGGGTGACCTTGTAATGATATGGAATTATACATCCCAATAATTTATTATTCGCATTTGAATTCAAAATCACGACATTATAAATGATAGCGGGTAGTAAAATTTATTGGTTCTATCTTTCTAAGTTGCAAGGCATGTTTGACATCTTTCTACGTCTCTGTTTAAAAAGACAACGCAGTTTGGTCAACAGATACGCACCTCTTTTTCAAGGAAGCTTCGAGAAGGAAATGTCGCTTGATACACCCCTTCAGGGTACACATCTACTTCACTTTCCTTTCCTGACGAGGAGCCGAAGAGGTAAAGTCTATGTAAAGTCTTAATCCGTGTTTTTACCGGAATATAAATCTCGCTTGTCGGGAATTGTCGTGTAAATGACGTAATATTCGGGCATTTAAATTGAAGTCAATAACGTGTGAAATATCGAGCACAAGAATTTTTATCTACTTATAATTTTTAAAAATATAAAATACCTGGACTTTTAATTTCTAAAATAAGATATCATCCCTTTTTAATTATTATAAATTCGGGTTAACAAACTTTGACCCGATTTTATCATGATAAAAAATGTCACCTTAATGGTGGCGAATAAACATTAATATTTCACGCTATTTTTTTTAAACGTTACAATCTCCCCCCCTCTCCCCCTCAAAGCACCTGGTCGGGACTCGAACCTCGACTTTGAACCGTGCGGTGGTGTTTGGTTTAGTTCGTTACTCTCTCAGCTTATAAATGCAAATGGTCAGCTCCCCAAAGAAATAAAAACATGAACTTTAGAAGTGTGTGCAGATAGGAATGAGGTAGGTAAAATTTGGAGGAGATACACCTGCATTTGCATGAAGGGAAAGTGGGGGAAAACCACCCGACCGAGATTTGAACCCTGGGCTTAGACCATATGGCCACCGAAGCGGTTAAGATTCTTAAAAGAAAAAAGAAGAAATGTGGTACTGTGGGGTAGTATCCTAACACATAAATAAATTAAAATAAGTCCCTCGTAGGGTGTCAATAATGGTGCAGCTCTCGAGAAGGAAGACCATCTGGACCTCATTTAGACAGGTAAAAAAAACAAAAAAAACCCTCGTCCACACCTGTGTCTTCTGGCCAGTATAAAGTTGGCTCCTTACCTCTTCAAAAGGTTTGATCCCCTGATACCTCCCTCCTCTCTCCTAAAGCGTAGCGATAGTACGTTTTGAGTACTCAAGAGTCCGCACCCCCCCCCCCCCTCTCTTTCTCGGTAACACGCCAGTTCACGCCACCTCTAAAAAAATAAAAACCCAACAAAAAAAACCTCCCCCCTACCTCTGCCGCTCCTACCAAGCGGTGCATGACGGTAGACGAAACGACGCCTCTACTCCCGACGACGTCCTTTTACAGACTCCACGCAGTCTCGTCTTCCGACAATCAACGACATCATTCCGCGTCGACTTACTTACTCTCGACTCCAAAAGATGGGAAGGAGTATTGCTCTGATTTTGGTAGAAAGCCCGCTCTAGAAGGCCTTTTATCCTAGCAAGATACTACTATACAGAAGGATTATGGTACGAAATAAACAGGGCCGTAACTACCACCGGTAGCATAGGGGGCCCCCGAACGAGGAGGACTTTAAAAAAATATATTTTGAACGAAAGCAGACGAGAGCTTTAATCAAACGCATATCGTCTCAATATATTTAACTCTCACGGTTTTCCCAGACCAATAATTTGCAATTCAACTTTATAACTATTTTACCCAAAGGCTACCGCTTACCTTAAGTCATATTGCATGATTTTATATTAAATTCAGTATTAACATCACCGGATCAAAAACATCCGATAACTAACAACACAAATCCACAAGACTTATTAAAAGAAAGTGGGAATGTGGGATTTAGAGGTGGGAGAGGGAGGTCCCAATTATTATCTGTTGCCCCCAGGGCCCCAAAGCCTCTAGTTACGGCCCTGAAAATAAGGCCTTAACAGAGCGGACTTCCTACCAACATCACGGTATTATATATACCTCGTTACCCGACGGGTACACTACGACCCATCTTATGAGCTCACTACGGTCTACCTCGAAAAGATTCACATGGCCCTATCTTATGAGCGCACCATAGCTTACCTCGACAGATTACACTACGGCCTATCTATGACTGCACCATAGCGGGCTTACCTCGATAGATTACACTATGGCCCTATCTTATGAGCTGCACCATAGCGGTCTTACCTCGACAGATTACACTATGGCCCTATCTTATGAGCTGCACCATAGCGGTCTTACCTCGATAGATTACACTATGGCCCTATCTTATATGCTATACCATAGTAGAATAATGTAAGGTCGCTTGATACCTTTCAGGGTGAACCTTGTTTGCATCCGACTGCTGTCTAAATAATAAACTCTCAGTTCCATTCGTTAGTGTTGACCATACGTTTAATAGTACTGTAGTAAGAACCTCATTACGATTACAAATTTCGCATGTTTTTAAACAAATTTTTATGAGACGAATAATTTATTAAAATAATATTCACGCGCAACAAAAACTCATTCATTATTTTATAATCGAATAGTGATTGTAACATGTTTAAAGTGTTTTATAATTCGTTATTGTGAAGATAAATGGTGGCATGTAGTAACATATATATTGTTTTAATGCATTTTTCCTATAATTTCCGGATTATCTGGATGACACCCAACCGGTCCCAATTAGGCAGGATAAACGATTTTCTACTGTAATTGGCTTATTTTAAAAATAATACACGATCATAAATTAGGTTGAATATTTAATTTTGAAAACAGCAATAATATTAGGTGTGAGATTAACAAGCCTGACTGACTTGTGTGATCGGAGATTCGATCATTGAAAAGGTTTTATTTTTAAATACGAGACATACATGTATAGCTAATCACGCCGTTCCCATAAGGTAGGCAAGAAACTGTACATATAGCTAAAAAACAGCTCCGTACTTAACTCTCCACACTTCCGTATCCTTGCATACTCCCTTCGTTTCAACCACATCCATACACAGTCATACATGCTCTTTTATTCTTAAAACTCTTTAATGTTTCTCTTTTCCCACATTCATCCACCACATTTTGCCATGTCTTGAATGGTCCATCCTTTCCTTTTGATCCACACACTCTACCTTCATATATTACACTCTACCTTCATATATTTGATTCATCACTCGATCCACACTCATCCTCTCAACATGCCCCAAACCAACGTAAGACGCTTCATTCACATTGACCTATCGGATTCCCTTTCAAACACAATCCTTCAGCACCCATTCATTACTGACTCTATCCTTACGAATTTTTCCATATACACCTCTTAGATAACTCATTCCAACCATATTCACCTTGCTCTTGTGTTTTTCTGACACACCCAAGATTCACAGCCATAAAAACAATGTTGGCGTCAACACACTTTTATATACTGCCATCTTTTCCTCTTTCGATACTACTTTATTCTATGCAATAGTCCACATACATCTAACTACTCTCCGAGATGCATTATTTTTAAATATTGATTTCAATACTTTCTCCAAAAAATGTTGGTGCATTTTCTAATATTGTTCCTAGCTATTCTCTTTTGAAGTATTATAGTCCAGGTCGTTTGACATTGGGTCGAGTAAAATTTTAAAAATGTGCTCATTCATGATAGCGCAGTATTAAATCAATATAATAAATTTTTTTTTTTGGCTGCTAATACCGAAAAAATATGTGGAGTGTTTTACTGTCCATACGGACTATTCAAATCAATGAGGTAGGCGCGAGGACGGTATAATTCATATTCAATGTACCCGCATTTGAGTGGAAACGGAGTGGGAAGCTTTACGGTACGTCCTGGTGGGATCCAAAACCCGACACCTTCGTGCCCGACAAACTAGACCAGATGAGACTGACGCCTCTACCCGCGTGTCCAGCCGACGTGGATGTCATATCTATTTCATCATGAACAATATCTTTACCCGCTCCGGTCGGTGGTCGAATGGTTCAAGGTATCGCTCTGGTAAGAGACTGGATTGCTTATGACGGAGAGACCGGGGTTCGAATCCTGGTTACGTGGTTTTATTCTAAATGGGTTCTCACTTTTTTTCTTTCTCCACGCAAATGTTGGTATATTCCCTCTAAATTCAACTTTCTTCATCCCTAATTCTAAGCGTAATTAGTTATACAGGTAATAAGATACAGCGCAAAAAAAAAAAGCAACAACACAACAACAAAAATTACCCGCCTCGGTGGCGTAGTTAGCTAACGCGCTAGTCGTGTTGAGCTCGACTGCCGAGGACGGGGAGATCGAGGTTCGAATCTCGGTCGGGTGAACTGGGGTGGTTTTCCCTAAATGTTTTCCACTTTCCTCCACGCGAATGCGGGTTCACTTCCCCTATATTCAATCTTACCAATTCCTAACCCATTAGCGTAATTAGTACTTAAGCGTATAACCCGAACGGGTAGTAAGATGCGGTGCTAAATAAATAAATAAAAAAACAAAAAACTGCATGTAATGTAATTGCACGGAAACTACTTTACTACTTTGTTCTGTCTCGTAATTTGGTTAGTTTTGATTGTTTTCTAACCGTGAAATCGTGTTCCTGACAAATACAGCCCCCAATCAGGGGAAAGCAAAGACCACACGGTTTGTCGGCGATGTGTATGTCACCAACATGTTGAAAGAGGTTAAAAAAAAAACTGTGACTGTGAACCCTCAACATTTTGTTGGCAGCTTCGTGTCCAGCGACACTTGTGTCCGGCATTGAATCGTGTTCTTCCGTGGTATTTTTTTATTTTAAAGCGGTAAACATCAAAGGTAAAGTTGGTGGCTACTGTTTGCGTGAAAGTTGAGGAAATGTATTATTATTATTATATTATTATATTATTATATTATAATTATTAGCACCGCGTCTTACTACCTTCGGGTTATACGCATTTACGCTAATGTGTAATGGTAGGGTTATTGTGAGATGAAATGAAGGACCTACAGTTTAACGTGGGATCCGAACCACGGTGGAGGTCTGGCATTCCACACCTTCACAAGTTGTGATCAATACATGTCTTGTCAGAGGTTGAAGGAAGGGTTTGGGCAATCAGATACATCTGTGCCGGACCAAGGATTGAACCCGGACCCCCAGTACAGAAGTCCAACACCTTACCCTAGACCGCCAGGTTACCTTGAGGAAATGTTAATTTGGGAGATGGACGTGTACGCAGGGGAAACAGAATCAAATTTAGGGGGTGATATGTGAAACAAATGCAAGGTGTGATAGTCAAAAACAATGGAGGGTGTGCAAATCGATAACAAATACGGTAGTTTTTTGGAGAAATAAATTAGGGTGTGTTAAAAAGACAAACAAACGGAATGAGGGCTGGTCGGTTTTTAGATGTAAGCTGAGCACACTCATAATTTTATTTCGACAAATTAAATGTTCATCTTCAAGAAATCTATTGATGGATCTGTCTCCAAAATATTAACGATTCCAAGAGCACAACTATTATTTTGGCTCTCGGTTCCAAATTTTATATAATCACACGAAATAATCTCAAGACATTTGCTTCTCATAGTTATCGTTTTTCGAAAACTAGGGGTAAGAGGGGGGGGGGGGTAGTAAGACATGGTGCTAAAAAAAAAATGAGGGTGGTTACATAATTGGTGATTAGGGGGCCCAGTTAGCAGAAAAGGTGAGATGAATTTGTATAACTTATTTATTTTAATGTAGGCCTATATATGTTATACATGGTATTTAGTAGGAAATTTCAAAAACTTAAAACCAAAAGCCGAGAGTTGATTTCCTTAGTTCGACCCGAAACATTTTTTCTGTTCCCAAGCAAAGAACTAAAGTTCCGAAGAACCAAACCTAACCAACGTTTCTAAAACCAAGTTTGAAAACTCTTGTATGAAAAAGTTGTTTGAAAATAATGAATGTGGCAATAGTTACGATGGCTATTTCATGAGAGCTGGATTTTTTTTTTTCAGTAAAAATTTTAGTTTTAAAGAGAATACCTCCCCTCCCCGTTTGAAGATTCCCTCCCGTCCGTGGAAAACAGATTGGATGGCTGACGAAATACTCACATTTTAAGAAGTCCTAATCATGACCCGTGGACGGAAAAAAACTCACCTGAAAACCAAAGAAAAAAAACTATTGAAAAAATCACAATGGAGGATTACAAAATTACAAAAATACAATGAACTTGCTCTAAATAAGTAGAAAATTGGGGAAAGCTGTCAGCTCAAAATATATTCAACATACTCTCCTAAACATAAATAGAGCAAAAGCTCGTTAGATCGAACATGATCAACAACTCTCCTAAACACTAATAAGAAAAAGTGTGTTATTTCAGAATATAATCAACAGAACAAAGGGAAATTCTCATTTTAAAATATAATTAAATACACTCCTAAGAAATACAACATCATATCTTTTATCGAATAGGAGTTAAATATTGGTTATGTTCTTCTCAAAAATAGTTTTTAAAAAAATGTAAAGTTTTTTAAAGGTGAATGTTAAGTGTAGAAAGTTCGTTTATCGTTTTCTACTTCAAAGGCTCAACCGGTAAGTAATTGAAATTAATTATTCAAGAATTAATTGGTTGGTTCCTGTGTTGCAACTTTCAATACTTAACGACAGATATTTAACGAAGGTAGAACTTGTAGTTTTTCCACTTGTTATTTTCCGAAGGTAATTTTAAACTTTACCTCTTAGGGGTCAGCTTTGCAGGAGAGTAAGATGATAAAGAGGGCGAAAGGTGGTAAATAAGATGATGCGAACGATTCCATTCCAGTCTCTTGTGGCTCCCACATATAGGCTGGCCTCGTCAAGAATTTTACCTAATTTCAACTTCGTCAGGAATCGAACCTCACCATCTCAACCGACATAAATAAGGGGAACCCGCTTCGGATTTGAGTGTTTAAGAAGGCGTAACTCTCGCAAAAGACTTGAATGTTTATGATGGGGATATCGGGGTTCAAATCCCGGTCGGGTGTACTGAAGTTTTTTTTTCCTGGATGATTTTACCCTTTCCCTTTCTCCACGAAATGCAAGTAAACTTCCCCAAAATTCAACGTTTCTCATTCTTAACACATTAGAGTAACAACTGTTGATATCACCACAGGAAGACACTCCTATATTTCTATCGGAGAAATACATATTTTATTTATTTTGATCTATAAAATGTTTTGCTATAAAAACTGCACCATAATTTAAAAAACAAACAAAAAACGACCTTTTCTCGCGTCCCCTACATCCCTACCTTAAAGTGCGTACCAAAAAAAACAACAAAAAAACAAGACGTGATTCCCGTGGTAAGCCAAACGTGGCCGCAGCCTCGCGTTTCGTCCACCCCTGGCGCGGCATTCCTGAGAGGCTAGCCCGGGACACTGAAGGTAGTAGGAGAGAGATAGAAAAAGAGAGAGGGGAACAGACCGAGAGACCGACCGACCCCACGCCAAGACTTGCAGAGCCGAGTTATTTCCTACCTACAAGACTTGAGCGTTATTTTCAGACCCTAAAAGAAGGAAAACCTACACCCTCCGCCGCAAGTTTTGATCGGAGGTGATACAAGAGACTGCTTGCTATCTATTATTTGTTTTTAATGATTAAAATTTGTTATTTTCTTGATTTTACCGTGCACCTTGTGAACAGACCTATCTTATCGGCACACGATTACAATCCAACTCAACCCTAAAACATAACACTACACCAAAGGAGTGGTGATAGCTGACAGCTAGCATAAATTGTAAAAAAAAATTATTAAAAGAAAAACACAATTAAAAACCAATATTTGTTGTCTAAGTTTTGATTATCAAAAATAACAACAAATCAATATAATTATGTTTTTGCAGACTATATACACTGGATATCATATCTGAGGAAGCTGCATGGTTACTATTGGGAAACAGCGTTGTCATTCTTTCATTTTTGTGTGCTCATCCCTCCCTCAAATATAAGATAAGTTTTGCAACGCTGGTCCATCTATGTTGCCAGTAGCTCCTTCTCCCCCCAGCACACCACCTTCAGACATAATTGAAGGAGAGGAGATTTGGCAACAGTTAACTGAGAGAGAGAGAGCGAAGATATCGCTCCTCTCCTCCTGAAGTTCCCTCAGCAATGATATCGGGTGTAGTTCTTGTCGCCAGGATGGGATGTGTTTATATTCTGATTTTGATAGAAAGCACGTTCAACAACGCCTTATTTCGAACCAGAATACAACTCTTTAGTATTAGTTTGGTAGGATAAAGGGCCTTCTAGAGCGGGCTTCTTATCAAACTCAGGGTATACCCGCTACTAAATATTAGTCTTTTGTTTGAGCGTTTAACATAATACGGCAGTTAGAAACGACTTCATCTAACGAGAGCAGGGTTGAGAAGGTTAGTTTTAGGAGAAATGCACTTGGGGTTAACGTGAAGGGAGGATCCATGCTTGAACCACCCCCGAGTGTACTCTGGGTCAACGACCAACATGCCCAAATACAAGTCTAACGCCTTAAACCTCTCGGTTATATTTTCATCTTTTACAGTGCCTTACTACACGTTTAGACTATCAGCAACTAACTAAACAAATGAGGTAGGGATGAGGAGGGTATAATTTAGATTAAATGCACCCTCATTTGTGAAGGAAGAGGCACAATTAAATAAACAAACTGTAGCTCATTGCGCCCGGTCTAGATATAAGCCACGACCATCCCATAATCTGCAAGCCATTCTAGATAAGCCTGACATTTAGACCGCATGCCCACCTATCTGGGTAAAAACACACATTAAAAACATTCATTAAATGTACATGTTAACTACTCTCGCGTGGAGAGGAACTCTAAAGCCTTGAACCTCATGACAACCATTATTACAGTAGTCGAACTGAGGACATCGGGGTCACGGCCATGGCCATCGTTCGACACGAGCTTGAAGCCTCTATGGGTGTCAATACAACAGAGACCTGCATCGGTGGGCACGCCGACTAAACGTCCAGCTAAGAACGGTTCTTCTTTAAGCAGCTTCCCGACCTCCCACCACGAAAATTAAGTACATTTCTTCTAAATTATAGTTTCCTTATCTCTACTCCCATTGGTCTAAATACGTGGATAGCCCGGACGAGAATTAAGGGGGTCTGCCTATAATATATCTACGTTAGGAGAAGTGGTAGCCGACAGCTGGCAGAAGGTTATTGATTGCAAACATTAGCAGGAAGTATTATTAAAATCGTTTGATAACACTTTTTAATGATAATAAAGTAGGAACATATTAGGCTAATAATCACATAATATTATTTCTGAATGGGTTGACCTCAGTGACTTTCAGCGAATGTTTGGAAAAAAGAACCTTCTTATAGCTGTCAATTACCACCTCAATTAATATAGATTAGAGTACAGGTAGCTAAGATATCGACAATCAAACGTTGCATTCAGGTTATATTATTATTATTATTATTATTAGCACCGCGTCTTACTACCCGTTCGGGTTGTACGCACTTACTCTAATATGTAATGGTAGGGTGATTATGAGATGAAATGGAGGACCTACAGTTTAATGTGGAATCCGAACCACAGTGGAGGCCCGGCACTCCACACATTCACAAGTTGTGATTAATACACGTTCTTGTCAGAGCTGAAGGAAGGTTTGGGCAGTCAGATAAATCTGTGCCGGGACCTAGGATTGAACCCCGGACCCCCAGCACAGAAGTACGACACCTTACACCTTAGACCACCAGGTAACCTTCAGGTTAAAATATTGATTTAACTTTTAAGAGTAGGATACGCGAGTTTGGTGTTTATTGGAATGAACACAAACATATTTTCTATGACCACACAATAGGGAGCTTGTGCAAAACGGAAAATCTCGGCGCATGATCAAATGTTGGTCCAGGAGGTGTGGTTAACTGGTTACACACGGCCGGCACAGACGTGACGACCAGGTGGAGTGTCTCTCGCAGCATCCCCCCTCCCCACTCCCCCTTCTTTTCTTTCCCTTTCGTGCCATTTTCTCATATCCCCCTTCACCCTAATCTCCGCCGCTTTCCTTCATTAGTCACTCATATCAGTACTTTTCCATATTTTCACATTTCTTTCCTTTTCATTATTTGAATTCCCTTTATATTTTTATATTCCATGATATCACCCCTTCGTATAATATATATACCGATAATTTTGTATCTCCCCATCTCCCTTTCTGAAATTATTTTCCATTCTTTATAGTTAGCTTCTGCCTTCCCCATCTTAAACATCCTTTTACCTCCCTTATTTATCTTCAGTTCCGCCTTTCCCATATTTATTTCTCTCCAGCTCCATATGATCCATCCTTTGTCTCTAGTTCTGCCATCTAGATCTTTATTTCTCTTCATCTCCGTTTCACCCATCCTTTATCTCTATTTCTGCAGTTTTCATCTTCATTTATCTCCAGCTTCATTGTGTCCAAAATTTTCCCTTACTTTCCTTTATCGCTAGTTTTACATTCCACAAGCTTCAATTCTCTTCACTTCCCTTTAATCCCTTTAATCTTTTCGTTTCCCTCCAGTTCTCTCATATATCTGCCCTTGTCTTCTTTTTATTAATTAATACATTGATACACACACACACAAATTCACAAAGACATATATAGGCCCACACATACACGTAAATAATGTATCCACACAAACAAAGGGAAGACATTTGGTCCGTACAATAATTAAGGTGTGGCAGAAGGGAGCGCGAGTAATTTTACAGTTTTTATAGCATTACATTTTTTTGGCCAAAATAGATAAAATATTTCTCCAGTAGCAACATAGAGTTTAGTTTTCTGCAATTGATAATATAAACAGATCTTGGATATGTGTCAAGGGTTTCCTATTTTGTCAAAACTTTTTCTCTTTATTCAAAAGGTTTTGACAACATTCCTGGACACCGTTAGCAGATATTCAAGATCTGTTGATACTAGAATGTGCAGAAAACTAAACTCTATGTTGCTACTGGAGAAATATTTTATCTATTTTGTCCAAAAAATTTCTATTCTATAAAAATTATGAAAATACTTGCGCTCCCTTCTGCCGCATCTTAAGACCACTTCGATGCGCCATCAAACGGAAAATAGGCCCCTGTTTTCGAATCTAAAAATGGTTGGGTTTCAAATTCCTTCATCCCAAAATGTTAGCACCGCGTCTTACTACCCGTTTGGGTTATTCGTTTTATCTACTAATCACGCTAGTGCGTCAGGGATCAGAAAGGTAGAATCTAGAAGAAGTTTACCCTCATTTTCGTGGAGAGAATGGGAAACCATTCCGGAAAAAAACCCACCATACTCAGTACACTCCACCGGGATCTAACCGAAATCTCCCCATAATCGGCAGTCTAGTCTATTGCGAGGGTGACACCTTAGACCAAGTGGCCACCGAAGCGGGTGGTAGGTAGCGAATGGTGTTCGAAGGGTAAAAATACATCCATAGATAAACCATTATTATGGTAAGAAGTTCTTTCAGGAAGGATTTATCTTGTACAAGAATCCTACATAGACTGTTTGTATAGTAGTAGTATAATAATATTTAGCACCGCGTCTTACTACCCGTTCGGGTTATACGCTTAAGTACTAATTACGCTAATGGATTAGGAATTGGGAGGTTTGAATTTAGAGGAAGTGAACCCGCATTTGCGTGGAGGGAGAGTGGAAAACCATTTAGGAAAAACCACCCCCAGTTCACCCGACCGAGATTCGAACCTCGATCTCCACGTCCTCGACGGTCGAGCTCAACACGACTAGGTGTTAGCCAACTACGCCACCGAGGCGGGTTATAGTAGTAGTAGTATTAGTATTTTGATAGGATAAGGTCTTCCAGAACAGACTTCCAACTACCTACTAAAATACTACTACTACCATGCAGGTAATATTTTCGTACGAAATAAATCCTACCTGAAAAGACTTCCTGCCAAAATCATAGTAAAGATATAATCTGCCAAATATAGCGTATGTGTATTAGTAAATTAAAAGAAATACTCAGTATATGATAACTTAACGGCGTCTCAGAATGTCACTAAATATATGATAATACTTCTAAGGGGGGGGGGGGAAAACAATTTATTCTACTAAATATTTTTTTAACCCGATGGTTTCCAAACTTAGATATCAATTTAACAAAGTGAAAGAAAAAAAAGTATTGAGCTAAGTCTATTTAAAAAAAATCGTAAAATATTAATTTAAAAAATAGAGGGGCTTAGTCTTGTTATAAACATTCTTATGTTAATAAACTTGCCACAAACCAAAACTAATAAGCTTAAGTTTGAACCCCATTAAAATAATATTTTTTTTTTAAATAAACAAAAATAAAAGTTTTTAAGAAATACGTAGAAAAATAGAATATAAAAAAAATACCACCCCTCTCCAACCCGGATTCCTTCAAAGAAAAAACTACCAACAATCTCACACTCCACACAAAGACATCCCACGAGTCTCTTTGCCAGAAAACGACACAATAAAAAACCTTTCCTCACCTCCCCAACCCCCTAACCTTAAAAAAAAGGACCCGTAGAAACGCCCACCTGAGATAAAACCCGGGAGTTGGAGACACTATTGCCTAAAGAGAAGGGGTGAAATAAAGGGGGGGGATAACCTTCCCCTCAGACCCGTCTTTTCCCATGAGTTTACCAACCCTTTCTCGAACAACGGGAACGTTCCCCCAGGTTATCCCCTCCCCACCTTCCCCTATTTCCTAAAGGACTTGTAAAATGCAGTACATAAATTAAAACCTAACCTTTACTCTGTTTTTTAAAGTGACACCTCTTGCGGGTGAATAGGTGAAGCTTTAACCATGCCTTCCACCCCCCCTTTTTTTTAGTAAATATCTTTGTAAAAAAAAAGGGGGGTATAAGGGTGAGTTTGTTACCTTGATATATATTAATTGGAGGCGCCGAAAAAGGAAACACTTTGTATTCTACAAAACCACAACAAACGCGTAAAGCATCACATAAATGTTCTAGAATCCGCTTCGGTGGACCGCATGGTCTAAGGCGTCACTCTCGCAGTAGACTAGACTGCCGATGACAGGGAGATTGAGGTTCGAATCTCGGTTGGGTGTATTGAGAGTTATTTTTTCCTAAATGGATTCCAATTTTCCAGTTACGCAAACGTGGGTACAATTCCTCTAAATATAACCTTCCTCATCCTTAAAACCATCAGCGCAATTATACGTAAGCGTATAAACCGAACGGGTAGTAAGACGGAGCGTTAAAAAAAACAAACCGTTCTACGGGTTAGGAAAGGTGGGGGGGGGGAGGGGTGCGGTAGTTAATGGGTTGTGTGGGTGGGGGGGCAAGGGGGGGTCTTCCCGCGTTTCAAGTTTCAGTGGTTGAAAGTTTTTAATTACCACGATAACTACAATTAAAACTGTTTAGTTTTTTGCCGTAGTATATTATAGTAGACCTAGTAAAAATACACGAAATACAAAGGAATAAATTGATTAAAATTTAAAATTATTTGCTAAGAATTTTTTTTTACTTATTTTTATATGCGTCTACCTTGAATTGTAGAATTTTTCTTAACGCAAAAATTTCCTTGATAACAAAAATGCCAAATAAGAACTTATCATAAGGAAAGGTAAAATTTGGCATATACCTTAAAGAACTAGTCAAATAATAATCAATGTTACAGCACAATATTATCTACTAATCAAAGTACCCGGCGTTATCACAGGAGGAATGTATTTAGTTTAGTGGTTGTACAACGTACGTGGAGATAACTTTAAATTTTTAAAATCCGGTTTAAGGTACACACGTTTGTACACATAGGCTACTATTTTTTATTTATTTTTTAATTCAGACCTCTGCATGTGGTAGATATCGCGCAATGATCACGATGACAAACTCATCATTATTAATAAAGAAAAAGAGGAAAAACATTCTAAGCATTCCTTTCAAATGATAATTGGGTGTAAGCTATCTATAACCTAACTACGGTAGGAGAGGTTGTAATTGACAGCTAGCAGAAGGTTTTTATTTTAAATAGTTTATTGAAAGTCAATAATGTCAACTTGTTCGTAAATAATTATTATTTTCCTAGTAATACAATATTATCAATAATTATTTCCGAATAGATTGACATTAATTACTTTCGGCCAATGTTTGCGATAAAGAACCTGCGGCTAGCTGTCAACGCAATTCCTACCGTAGTTTGGGTATACGTTCAGCATTATCTAAACTCGCCTTAGTGCGTGGCAACCCGCAACACACGTAGGGATATTGGACAGTAGATCAGCGCCCGATTATTTGGGGGGGAAATGAGATTTGGAAGGAAGGAACTTAAAGAAAATACAAACAAGTTTTTCTGCAATCAACGATAGCCTGACTTTGGAATAAGTGATAGTAGATCTAGTAGCTTTTCTATTAATTATATAGGGTTATTTCTATGAAAATTGGGCTGTGTATTCAGTTACTTGAGAGGAAACCCTACATTTTCGAAGAACAACAAAATCACTTATAAAGATTGCCCGCACTGAAACTGCAACCCAATGTTTAAAAAAAAGTATTTTAGTCGTAAAAACGTTCGACTTCAAGATTATGATGGGTAGTTTATATGCTCCCAAGCTAAACAAGTGTTTTCTAACCCTTCTTTATTGGGGATACTAATAAAATGGTTTAACGGATTTAATTCAAATTCAATAATTAGATCGAATATTGTCATAGCTAAAAGAAAAATTCGTGATTTAAGTTCTATCTTTAAAAAATTAAGGGTAGTTTCGTGATGATCTGTATTTGAAAATTTAAGATTTTTTCGAACGATTTATTCAAAATAGGTATCTGTAGAGGGTTTTCACTTATTAAAAAACAATTTGTAGGTCTAACTATTTTTCGGGGATGAAAAATAAATTTAAAATTATTTTACTGATAAGTAACAACTAATTTTTGAACATTTTGTTCCAACTATAGTCATTATAAGAAAATATTAACGATTGTTCTGTCCCGTTTATTTTAATTAATATAATTAATACAAGCGTGATTAACTCCTCGATATTCCACATCGGTGGACACACATACTAAGGCGTCAGTCTCGGCCTGATTTTGTTTGTAAATGACGGGAAAGGTCGGGGTTCGAATCCAGAATTTTCTAGGAGAAACTTTGGAAAACCATTAGGGGGAGAAAAACACTCCTAATACAAACCCAGCCGAGATTCTAACAATGACCTCCAGGTCATCAACAAACCAGACTTTGACGAGCTTGACGTCTTTTCCGCGTGATCCGTATTTAATGAAATGTAATAAAATTCTAAGGACTGACAGCCCTCGAATTGTTTAAACGGCCTTTTGGCACGCATTTCACCCTGGACGGTAGCAGTCTTACCTTAATTGATTATACCATGGCCGTATCTTATAAGCTACACCATAGTAGAACCAAGCAAGGTAGCAGTCTTACCTTGACTGATTACACCATGGCCGTATCTTATAAGCTACACCATAGTGGAACCAAGCAAGGTAGCAGTCTTACCTTGACTGATTACACCATGGCCTTATCTTATAAGCTACACCATATAAAAACACATTAGTAAAGGTAAGCAACTCTTACTTTGACTGATTACACCATGGCCCTATCTTATAAGCTACACCATAATAGAACCAGGCGAGGTAAGCTTATTTACCTTTCAGCATGGAGAGTGCATTGTACATCCCTAGGCCACTATATATTACACAACGTAACCAGAACAGTTCTAGGAAGTAAAAGAAAGAGGGATTCCTTTAATAAATTATCGAAAAAGGCTCATCTTTTTTTTTTTTACTCTCTCCATCTTACCCACAAAAAATACATAAATCAGTCCTAGAAATCCCCACCAAATCCCCTCACTCTACTAACTCTCTCGACACACCAACTAATGTCTGGGCTGAAGCCTCTCTCTCTCTCTCTCTCTCTAGACAGAGACAGAGAGAGGGGCAAAGCACACACGGCAAGCTCGCCTATGAATACACCAGCACTAAATATAAACACAGTGACTAAACCCTCTGTTTATAAACAACTATTAAAGAGTGTATGACCCCGCAAATAATCGAGGCATACCTGTCCCGTGGTATGGCGGTCAGTGCACCTGGCCGGCTACGAACCTAGGGGTCCCGGGTTCGATTCTCGGCTGATACCATGGGTATTTTTTAGCCGAAAGAGGAATCATCCTAACGTAACTTTTTTTTTGTCAGTTTGGCTAAAGTTAGTTTTGAGATCACTACTCGTTCCACAATTTCATAATCACTATCAGCATCACATCATCTCGTTGAGGATCTGATGTGTAGACATCCTCCAGAGACGTACCAAATGTAAAGAAATTAGAATTGAATGGTTTCAAGCGAAAAGTCGCAAATAATCTGCGTGTGGAAGCGCATTCGTGAGATTGAGGAATGTAAGACGTAATCACACCTTTTGTGTGTGTGCGTGTGTTTTCATATTACGTAATCCTTGTGTATTTTAGCTCTAGTTTTTAATATATTTTGTGTGTGTTATATAATATATATATATATATATAAACTAATATAAACACACACAAAATATATTAAAAACTAGAGCTAAAATACACAAGGATTATATAAATATATAATTTTGTTAAACTTCATTTTAATTGTATTGGTTAAGTGTAAGAAAAGGCGGTAGCCTTAACTTCGCCATTAAAGTCGATTTATTATTATTATTATTATTATTATCATCATTATCACTCTGGACAACGCTGTGCCACCAGAGCAGCTAAAAGCTTACACACACAGACGACAACTAGATAATATATATCTTACCAGGTAAAAGTTGCAATACGCTAAAAATATATATGTATATCGACGCATACACCCCTAACCGTATTTTGGCACCCTCCTTACCAATACATACATACCCCAATACCCCAATATTACACGATAAGCTCCCCAGACCCTTGTCGTAAAGCGAATTTCGTCATAAAGAGAATATATGACTTATAAAAAAACAAACTATCGATGCATGTACTGGTAACTGCAACCTTCATATATGTGCATAGGTGAAGTAGACAAAGCATTTATAATTAAAACAAACCGTTTATAAATCACAGAGTGTAAATGAGTTCAACATCTAAACGGTTGTACCAGCGAGGCTGCTGTCGGATATTCAGGGTGGATTCACAATTTAAAACCGTCGCATGAGCGAAGCATTGGGAAATGTATCGTCGTAAAGTGGGGGTATGCTTGTTCGTCTTTTCGCACAATTCTCTTTTGACAACACCATCACACTTTTTCAAGGTGCTACAAAACTTCTATTAGAAAATTCCCTGACTTTCCCAGGTTTACTAGAATTTTTTTTTTCAATTTTTTCCGGTAGCCTTTTCAGCCTTTTTTATGGTTAGTGATAATATTCTCGTTTATTAGATTGCTCATATATAATATGCTGGCAGCTACTAAACATCAATTTTTTTTTTACATTAGACCTATTAAATATTATTATAGGTATTAGGTATAGTTCACTTTTGTTTTAATGGTTTGGTGCTAAATTAAGGTGGGAGTGTAATGGACGCGAGAAAAAGTGAGTTTTTTTTTCTTTCAGTTTTTATGTCAAAACTTTTTTTGGTCAAAATGAATCAAATATAACACCTGTAGAAACATGAAATTTAATTTTCTTCACGTGGTGATATCAACAGTATGTTTTCTACTGGAGAGTTATTTGATTTATTTTGGCCAAAAAAGTTTTTTCTGTAAAAAACTGCAAACACCCTTACTTTTTATTGCGTTTCCCTAAACTCTCACTTTAGTGTTTCTTAAGCCACGTATTTAATACTTTTTTCAGTTTTCTACCCCCTTTTCCCTGCTTGTAGCCACCATGTTTTGACTATATCATATAATAGAAAAAGTAAAGTAATTGTTTAAGTTTCCTGTCCCAAGATTATCATATATCTACTTTTTTATACTCGAACTTTAAAAAAAAGTGGGCCTTACAATTTTGTCTGCTCAAGTTGTGTGTGTGTCCCGGGGCTAGAGCCAATGGATTGACGGATTTACTTGATATTTAGAAGATACTGATCGTATCTCGTAGAGAAACTGTGATTTTGATTTTTAGCTCTAAAATTAAGGGTAGTTTTCTAGTAACTGCTTTTTGAAAATTCAAACATTATTTAAAATGGCCTTAACAATTTTGTTCAAAATTTATATCTGATGAGTGCTTCATATAATTTTTAAAATCATATTTTTAGAGGACACTTATTTAAGTCTTTTCTATCTATGTCCGATTTTTAAAAAATTCTGTTCCTAATGACAATATTTAAGATTGTATCGTACCATTTATTTTTACGTGCACCGTTTCTTAAGATAAAAAAATATATATCTCATAACACCAGACCAGGATTTGAATCCCGGCCTTTATATAGCAGACGAACCATATCAGACTTAGGGGAGGGTGAAAGAAGGTGGGAGTATTATTCCATCACGCGCCTATGATTATTATTTCCAGTTTGGCCCTTGAGAGCTCGTCAAAAACCTTTGTAAGGATGAAACAGTTTCATCAAAATCACCCGTAAAAAAAGTCTTCACTAAAAAAAATTATTTAAATAAGTTATACAAGAGAGGTATTTAATAATATTATATTCCAATTTTTACCCTCGATCATAAATGTTGGGATGGTAGCTCTAGCTACGGTGAAAAATGTAAAGAGAAACAAATCTAATTTAGATCAGTTTTCTAAAAGCACGTGTTTCGCAGCTGTCACTTTTGAAAGATGGTGTGAATTCTGGGGGCTGTAAGATAAATGTAGTAACCATTTGTCAACGCTGGGTTACTCTAAATTTATTTTAAAAATCGTCTGGAAGGATCTTCCTTCTTACAATTCGAAACTATATATGTCAACACCGAAAACCATTTCCTAAAACGTGTATATTAAAATTTTCAAATAAATATAATTCCATAATATTAGAGAAATAACATTTGGTCACCTTTTCCTCACTTTATCGCAGTTTGAAAGAACAAAATGATTTTGTGGGATTTTTGTAAGAATTAAAAAAAAACTCCATACCAAAATCGAGTCATACCGACTAAGTGCCCGCTGTGTGTTGACTAAGATAGTGCCAACATTTACAGATAGAAGGTGTCATGTGTTTAGCACAACGAACTTTCCGGCCGTTAATCTCACTTTTTATGGACCGTAGCCGCTACTTATTTATTCGAGTAGCTCCCCATTTGTCTTCAAGAGGCCGAGTTTGAATCCCGTTACAGATCCACTGCTTCAGAGAAAAATTACTGTAATCGCCGGGGATCATACCCGGTACCTCTGGATCTGTAACCAGGAACTCCGACCACTGGACCACAGAAGGAGTCTTTGTAAGAAGAAACTTTTAGGAAACACTTTTTTTTTGCAGTCAACAATTATTATATAAAATAAAAAATGTATGTTATTATATAATATCAAGAGTGACAACTACATATTCCGCACCTTTGGCGTATAAATACGTGAAAGAACCAGTGACTTTTCTGTAAGATCCTTCCTATGAAAATTTGACTGTACGTGACTGAATGTTCTAAGTCTATTAAAAAAAAAGCTAACTTTTACTCAATGGAAGATGATAGGCCCACCATTAAAACATGCTTCTTTTTTTTTTCCTAATCAGTCGTAGACAGCGTTTGAATGCAATAACAAGAGCTCTGTAGATAACGACGAGGATGATGATTATCGCCTAGACAATATTTATGAATTACAGGATATCGTGGCTATAAATCTAGTAACATTCACAAGGAGAGTGGTTGGGATATTCATGTTTATAGTTTGTGAAGACAGGCATCATAAAATACACAGCGACAGCCAAGAGTTTACCAAAAGACTCGCGGCAAACCAAATTCACGCCATCGAATAAAAAATAAAATATTCGGTAATCAGGGTTTGCCACAATTTTCTTACTACCAAATACCCTGTGTTTTCCAGGTTTTACCGAAATAATTTTCCAATTTTTCCAAGCAGCTTATAGTGAAGGAAAAGAGTAATAATATTTCTTAAGTCATCAAACTAAAAGTGTGAAGTCATGTTTAAAACATGATGATTTAAGATTGGCGGGGAAATACCTCTTCTGTCACTTCACGGGCCTCGTGGTATGGTGGTCAGAGACCCTGGATGCTGATCTATCGGTCCCGGGTTCTATTCCTGGATCGTACCGGGGGATTTTTTTTTCTCTAAAGGAGAACTATCCCAACTTTCACCAGGGTTTGGTTAATTAGGCTTAAGTTAGGTTGAAAGTGTTTCCACTGGTTCCACAACCTCATACTCACTATCACCATCACCTCATCTCATCGGGACATGGAAAGAGCCTCCAAGGAAAGGATGTACGATTAGTACATTAGTACGTCCCTGGACAGAGGTTTATTGTTTTTTCCACAAATTGAGCTACAAATGATGTAGCCCAGACACGCAATTATTATCAACCCTTATGCAAAGGGTAGTAAGATAAGTTTGAAGCAGCGTGCTTAATTCTTCAGGTCATTTTATAGTCCATCCAAAGACCTATTTTAAGTTTTCAGTTAAATGACCCACATTAATAAATATTCCAGTATTTGTACTATATTTTGAGAACTTTCCTGTGTTTTCCCGGCGCATGGCAACCCTGGTAATGTAATGGTAAAAATAAATAAATAGGGCTTACTGTCATATCTTTTATTATTATTATATTATTATTATGTTTTTAAAAGTGCGCACCGTGTCTCTAGGCCTACTACCCGTCCTGATTTTAGCATCTTTACACAAATGGGCAAAGGGTCTGGAAGGCAAAAGTTAGATAAAATGTACCCGCATTTATGTGGAGGAGAGTGAAAAACCGTACTCGGCCTGGGTTCAAACTCCAGCTTCCCGTTACCAGTCTATTGCGTGAGTGACGGCTCAGCAAAGGGGTCGGAAGCCGTTGAGATAACGCGGGGCCGCATGTGGGCCTGATGATTAGATTTGGCCCTCGGGTTGAAAAACATTGGACCTCCCTGCAGCTTAGACCACGCGGCCAACGAACCTTGCTTATTTTAGTGTCCGGTTATAAATAGACACAAATATTAATATAATATTTATTAATTTATCACTTCGTGCACTATTTTGTTGCCATAACCGTTATACAAAAAATATAATAGTTTTATTAATATATTCTTTTCTTTCAATAAATTACGAGGAAGACAATTAATTATACAGTAATCCCGAGGGAAGTATTATTAGAATGTTTATTAACATTTTCTATTGATAAAATATATTATTAATAAAATAATACTATTTACACATACAGTCTATCAGCTAGACCCTGATTTTCATGTAAATAGTACGTACCATTTCTGCGGTAAAGACGTGTGGGGTGTCATTTTATTAAGTTTTTTTTATATAGATTACGAATATGGCAACCCGGAAATCGAAATTGGTAGGTTTCTAATCATTTTGCTAAAATACGTTGAAAAAACGCACCTTTTTTGTTTTTCATTTTTCCCTTATAACAATTATATATATATATATATATATTTAAATATTTATATATTCGTACAAAATTTTTGTTTAGTATACATTCTCTACCTAACCTTTTTTTTTTTGTAGAGAATTTATAGCTAAACAAATTTTGTATGAACATTTTTTTTTAATTTAGGCCTATGTCTAGTAAGGGGAAAAAAAACAACAAAAAAGTGCGTTTTTTTCAAAGTTTTTTAAGCAAAAAAGATGGAAAGCTACCAATTTCGATTCCCCTGGGTTGCCATATTTGTAATCTACACACAAAAAAAACTGAATAAAATGACACCTCATTATTTTTTACCGCAGAAATTGTACTATTTTTTCACCTAGCTAATAGACTAATAGTTTAACAATAATTATTTCAACTGATGTTTGTATTAAAATCTTCTGCTAGATGTCGGTTACCACCACTCCAATGACGAATGAACTGTACTATCCACCTGTTTTTTTTTCTTTTTACTTAAAAGTCGTTCTCGACAGTAATTACTTAGCGCGAGTCTAGCCTAGAACAATAGACGCGGAAGTGGCTGGCGTGATTTGCTGAGCTATGTTTATAAATTAATGACAGTACCATGCCAGCTCAAGAAGCCGACTATCGCCGACCGTAATGACCAGCAATAGAGTCTGAAGGCATTTGAACGACGAGAATGTTTTTATGCTCCTTCTACTGGATTAATTCGAAACGTTTGTTGTGTGTGTGTGTGTGTGTGTGTGTGTGTGTGGGCGTGCGTGCGTGCCCAGTAATAATACGGTACGGAATACGATGATTGAAAGTATAGTATGAAGAAAGGTTTATTTTTTAAAAAAACTTTTTTTTTGTTTGATATTGATTACATTTTACTCTAGTATTAAAATTTGAGGTATTTCACGATAACCTTCCAAGCCAAATGATTATATCAGCACGTAACTTATAAACCAATTTAAATATATAACAAACACAACAACCAGATCCCCTGGCTGTTTTATTCATCCCTATGAAAGAGGAAAACCCAAATTCAACCAATTATACATTTTTTCGGCCATGCCGAATAGCAGTACCTGTGAAATTATATTAATAGTAAAGTGTAGGGGCGCCCGCAGGGGGGTCAGGGGGCAATTACCCCCTAAGATTCTGAGGTTCCATTAATATTGGAAGTTTGAAACATTTTTCTTATGTTGCATCTTATTTTCAAGAGACAAGGATTGCCTTAGAAAGCGTCTTTTGAGGTTTCAATCTAAGAATTTTTTTCCTGGAGGACCCCGAACCCTCCAACGTACTGAGGGACATTCATGTCCCTCCCCCCCCCCCCCCGGAGAAAAATTCTGCGGGTGCCCTTGTAAAGTTGTGTTATCAATTTTGACCGCAAAAAAAGGGGGAAGGGGGGGTTTTGTTCGGAAAGTTTCTTTATACGAAAATCCTGCTGTAGCACCCTATTTTTGTGAGGGGGGGGGTGGAGATAAGAAAAGCATCAGTGGTCCGATGAATTCAGCACACGTCCACCGGTTCACAGAGACGAGGTAGACGGGACAGAGAACCTCCCTCCTACTTCCCCCTCCCCCCCCCAACACCAACTGTTACCGGTGCAATGAACCGGACTCTCGAGAGTAGTCCTTGCTCCCTCGCTTTCCGTAGTCCTCAGGTAGGATCCCTTGCTACTACACCCAATATCATCTCTGAGGAATCTGCCGCAGGTCTTATTGAGGAACAGCTTTATATCTTCGCTCTCGAGAGGTTAAGTGTTGCCAAATCTCTTCACTTTTGTAAAAATAACAAAGACCCGTCTAAAGGGGCGTTACTCTCGCAGTAGACTAGACTGCCGATTACATGAAGATTGGGGTTCGAATCCTGGTTGGGTGTACTTTGGTTAGTTTTTTTAATAATTGACTTTCCTATCTCCCTTCATTAAAATGGGGGTATAGATCCTCTAAATTCAACCTTTCTCATCCTTAACTCGTCATCGTAATTAGTAGGCCCTACATATGTGTAACCTAATCAGGTACTAAAAAAAAGCTTTTTATGAAGGTGGTGTTCTGGGGTATGAAGGGGCTACTGACAGCCTCTAAGAACCAGCGTTGCCAAACCTGTCTTGTATTTAAGGGAAAATTGACCACGTGAAAACAAGAAAATGACAACGCTTTCCCCTCTTAATGGCAACCACGCAATTTCCCCAGTGTAAGAAACCATTCGGGGGGAGGGGGGGGGAGGGGGAGGACCCTCAACAGCTCCAACGGGGGTTGGCACCCTTGCCTTATCGTCACAGCAAAAGCACACTAGACGAGACCAACATCTGTACCCGCGTGACCATATGAGCTTTTCCCATCCCCGCCAACCTCCCTCCGTTCGGGTATATATATAAATTACGTTAATGTTGGTAGTATGAGGTCAGTACAAGCTGTTTAGGTTAAATATTGACAATACTTTTAACAGTACACGAGTTTGGTGTTTACTGGAATGAACACAAAATTATTTTATATGCCCATATACATACAGAAACTCATGAGTATTTTTTTTAAATCGACATTTCCATCTCTGAAAAGTCCAAAAATCAACATGTTTCGGTTGATCACCAAGAGCTAGATGAACTGGAAACGGAAAGTAACTGGTGTTGGAGCGGAGAATGGATCTTTATGAACCGAATGATGGTCATTTAATTGTTGGAGCCATACCACATTTGTTGTTGTTGTTGTCATTTGTACTTTTCTCCTCCCCTTTTAGTTCTCCTACTGACGGACAGCTCCGACCAGGAACGTTATAAACCCACTTGGTTTTCTGGCGCTTAGAAATTTCTGATCGACTATTCTACAGTCGATTTGCCACAAGAGTGGAGGTAACTAACTGACAACTAGCAGAAGATTTTTATTGCAAACAATGGTTGAACCTCAGCAATGTGGAATAATAATTTTGTCTTTGGTAATTCAATCTTATCAATCAAAAGTGTTAATAAACGCTACTAATACTTCCCTAAGGATTACTGTATGAGTCGCTTTTCGTACCAAATTAAAGGACAAATAATATTAATAAAACTATTATGTTTTTTATTTCGCGATTGTGGCAACAAGAGATATTATAGTGCATGAAATAATAGATTAAAAAGTATTATATTCATACTTATATCTTCTTATATTATATTATTATTATTATTATTATTATTATTATTATTATTATTATTATTATTATTATTATTATTATTATTATTATTTAGCACCGCGTCTTACTACCCGTTCGGGCTATACGCTTAAGTACTAATTACCTTAATGGATTAGGAATTGGGAAGGTTGAATAGAGGAAGTGAACCCGCATTTGCGTGGAGGGAGGTGGAAAACCATTTAGGAAAAACCACCCCCAGTTCACCCGACGAGATTCGAAACTAGATCTCCCGTCCTCGGCGGTCTGGCTCATATATCTTCTTATAACTGACCACAATTATATATATAATATATATATAAGAAAGAGCAATACAAATATAAGTTTCAAAATAAAACGCTTTTACTTTGTAAATACATGCGCAATAACACAACTGAGCACTGTTTGTATGACGTCATCAACCACCTTCATTTCGTCTGGTCTTTCTGGTTCACCATCTTAATTTGTGAAGAGAACGCACCCTTTCAAACGCTCTCGTTTGTAAAGCATTTTTAAGTGAACCAGAGACGCTGCTTACCCCCCCCCCCCCCCCAAAAAAAAGAAACATCCTAGCGGTTATTTTAATGAGTTCATTTTTAAATAGTGTAAATACAGTTAAAATAAAAATAATAATTCAAAAATATTGTTTGTTGTGAAAGTTTTTGACTGCTTAAAGTGACAACTCAACACAAAGTATTGTAGATCATATGGTTTGGTGTATGGATACATGAGAGTAGATCTGATAGCTTTGGCTAGCTGTCCCACCCCCTTTCTCCCTCACAGTGGTGAATCAAGTGACTTAAGTAAGTCGGTAAGTCGTGCGTTGATATATAGCCCTTTGTGTTGTAAAGTGTACGTTAAATCCCTCGGAAATTTATTACCACGCGAGGCTGCCGAGGGTAGCTTATTGAGTAGATAGATATACACCTCCGTTAAATTATGCAAATCCCGAGGGAGTCACCCATGTGGCCTACCTGGGTCGCAAACCAGGGGGAACTAATTAACAATGAATAATCTCCCTGCTTCCCGCGACTCAAGATAAGATAACTCGGGGGCACATAACGAGTCTGCGTGCGGCCGACACCCAACATCGATGCCACCAACTTTTATTCTTTCATCTTTTTTTTTTTACAAAAAACAAGGATTATTATCAATTTTTTTTATGGCTATAAGCCTAGCCTATATGAAGGTTGGCATGTTAGGAGACGTAAGTGTTAAGTTGGTAGTGAAGGGAACACGAGTTTTTGCAATTTATATATCAACACATTTTTGTAGTCAAAATAAATCTAAATATTTCTACAGTAGAAACATAAAGTTTAACTCTCTTCACGCGGTGATATCAACAATTATTGGGAATAACTGTCATGAGCATAGCGGCATTAGATGAGAAACTTTTTGAATGAAGATAAAAAGTTGTCATTAAATTCCAGGACAACCCTTGACAAGATATTCAACAACTGTTGATATTTGATGTTGATGTTGATGGAGAAAATTAAACTCCATGATTCTACTGGATAGATATTTTTATTTATTTTGACCAAAAAGAGTGGCCTACTGTGACGATTTTTATTTCAAAACACATTTTCAGCCGAAATTAAAATATTGGTTCAGTAGCTAGATTTAGTTTAATTGACTACAAATAGTAATCCCAACAGTAATCAGACAGGATGCCTACTGAATGTAAACCGTATTTAATTAATATTTCATGACCTCTACATACATGTTCATAAG
Organism: Timema podura; assembly: GCA_033556935.1. NCBI lineage: Eukaryota > Metazoa > Arthropoda > Insecta > Phasmatodea > Timematidae > Timema > Timema podura. The sequence goes on along the minus strand of JAVRXN010000013.1, from coordinate 3,462,676 downwards.
AAGAAAAAACAAATTAACCGTCCCATCAGACTGAAATTTTCATAAATTCTGATTTCTAAGATTTTCTCATTCCGAATTTCACTATCAATGGGGAGTAGTTGTAAATTTAACTAATTTTTAGTGAGATATTAAAAATTGCTCTTACTTCAGCCCAACAATGAACATGGCTCACTGTACAGTAAAATGTTCTATTTTAGCATCGCGTCCTAATATCCGTTCAGGTTGTACGCATATAAACTAATTGTCCTGATGCGTTAGGGATGAGGAAGGTTGAATCTATAGGAATTGTAACCGCATTTGCGTGGAGTGGAAAACCCCTTAATAAAAACCACATTCACTACACCTGACCTGGATGCGAACCCTGATCACCTCTTAATCTATTGCGAGACACACCTTAGACCATGCGTCCACCGAAACGGGCTCCATTAGATTACCGAGCGGGTACTATTGGCGCGGCGGATAGCCTGGACGGGTAGTTAAGACATCCGCGAATAAAATAACACAGGGCTAGCTATTCATGCTGTCATTTATAACGTCAAAATGTTCGTCAAATTAACGTGAATAATACGTCATGAAAGGGGAAAACCTTACAGCTAGAACAATGATGTAAAAAAATAACAAAATTTTTGTTTCCCCTTCTTCTACCGACAACTAATGTCACCGCGTGAAAACAACATGAAGATCAACAGGAGTAGCAGCGTGTGTGTGTGTGTGAAGCAATGTTCTACAACATCGCGTTATATAATATATGTATGTGTGTCGTTTACCGAAAACCGTCACCCCCCTCCAGACTCAACAACAACAATTCATCTCTTTTAATGAACATACTTAGTTTTATCTGTTTTAATTAACGAAAATGTCACGTCCCTCTCGACTACGCTTGAATATGTGTGTGCGAGGCAATTATCATAGGAAGAACCTTATCTGACGGATATAGAAATCTACTAGAGCTACTTTCCCGTATTCATACGTCAAGTCACGTGATTAGTGGCTTTTTTTAAAATAATTACCAATAAATTAACACTATTTTTTACCTACTTGGGTGGCCACATGGTCTAAGGCGTCACTCTAGTGGTGGACTAGACTGCCGATGACGGGGAGATCGAGGTTCGAATGCCGGTTGGGCTTACTGAGGGTGGTTTTACCGAAATGGTTTTCCACTCTCCCTCCACATAAATTCGTGTACACTTCCTTCAAATTCAACCTTCTTAATAATCCCTAAACACATTAGTGTAATTAATACACACGCGTATAACACGAACGGTTGGTAAGATTTTTATTATTTTTTTAGCACTCGTTTCTTACTACCTGTCCGGTTTATATGTTTATGTACTAATTACGAGAAAGTTGTTAAAAGATGAGGAAGGCTAAATTTCGAAGAAGTGTCTCTCATTTACGCGGAGGAAAAGTTGAAAGCCATTTAGGGGCGGTCTTATAACTCCTGGATAAATATTAATCTGGTAGATAAATATTTATATCTGGTGGATAAGTTAAAAGTGCGTCTTATGACTGCCAGATAGCATTTATCTGCCATATAAAATGTATTTATCCATCAAATTTTTATCGGGAGGTTTAAGTAGCTGATAACTTTAATCTGTAAGTTAAAATTGGCGTTGCCATAGTGACGCGTCGTTTTTAATGAAGTTTCGCCTATCAGAATCTGTTTTTAGGTTAAAATCTTGGTTCGCGTGTTTAATAAGCACAGGCGCGGGCTCTAACTATGTCAAGTTAGAGCATTTAATTCACGCTTTTATATAAACTGACAAGCTATTTGTAGAGTTATAGTAGACTGTATACGAACAAATGATCAAAATGTGAGTACAATAAATGACATTTTGTAAACGTTGTACCCAACTATTGCCCACATTTTGTCAGACACCGAAATTAGTACTTGCAAGACAACTTAGCTTCTGCCCCATATCACGCCATCTGTTTCCTCGCATTCGTTTAACCGCCATTATTTAACAAATGTTGAGCGTTGTTACCACTACGCTAGGTTGTAGCGGTATCAGCAGGGTTTATAGCATGCACGCACCAGTAAAAACAGTACCAACCTTGCGTGTTCTGAATAAAAATATTTTTATCCTATAGATAGCTATCTGGCAGATAAATTCAGTTCATAAGACGCGTAAAACATTAAAGTGGCTGATAACTTTTATCTGGTAGATAACTTTAACCTCCCAATAGCAATGTCCATCCGGTAGTCATAGGACCGGCCCTTAGAAGGAAAATAACCTCTCGTACACCCGACCGGGATTCGAACCCCAATTCCCCCCAATTTCCCCGTCATCAGCAGTTATGTATATTGTGAGAGTGACAAATTCAACATTCATCATCCCTAACTCATTAGCATAATTATAAATTATCCTGAACAAGTAGTAAAACACGGTACTAAAAAGTTAGTATTTCTCTAAAAGGTTCTCCAAAAGTCGTAGGAAAATCAAGGTTTACAAACTCAATCGTAATCTTAAAGCATGTTCTTGTCGCCTAAGTCAAGCAGTAAATGGAGACATAAACGTCTCCCCCAATGGTCAGACCGTGGGAAGGGGGAGTAGGAGGTGATGTAGACGTGATTTGAATACGTTTTCTACTGACGGGCCCCTTCCCCTAACGCCCTTTCCCCCCCTTCCCTTACACAAGCACACACCTCGTGACCTTTAACCCGTGTCTCGTCTGGTACTGGGTTTGCCGTTCGTGTTCGCCCTTGTGAGAAGGGCGTGGTCGAATAGGGGAGGCCCAACGGTGAAACTTTACCCTGTTTTAAACCGACTATCTTACATTTCTTTTGTCTGTGCCGAGATTCAACTGTCAAATGCTTCGGAACAATTTTAACGACATTTGACAAGGATATTATTTGAAACTAGGTTGAACAATATACAGTGTGTACACCCCGTTTATCCTGCAGGGTATATGGCAAGCTTATCTAAGCACGTTTTTCACTATGGTGTAGCTTATAAGATAGGATCATAGTCAAGGGCGCCCACGTGGGTTTTACAAATGGGGGGGGGGGGGGGTAGATTATAGTCCCATCTGCCGGGGTGTGTGGGACACACCCCCCCCCCCACCCCTCGCAGAGGGAAAATTTCAGGAATTTAACCTTATGGTTGGTTGGGGGATTTTAGAGCATCTGAACAAAATTCTGAGCTAATTTATGAATTTCAAGAGCCAATTTTTCGCAATAACCAAAAGTTTCTGGAAAATTGACAAAAAAAACTAAATTTTAGTTGTAGCTGAACCCATCGAAAAGAAGTAATTAGATTTTTCACAATTTTATTGAACAGAACGAAAAGGAAGTTTTTTTTAACACCACGTCTTACTACCCGTTCGTATTGTACGCCAAAAGGAAGATGTTGAAGAGAGAATAAGAGGAAATCTACATGTTATCATTGTTTCTCTGTTAGCTCTGATATTGATGATTTCAAAGTTATTAATAGCAGATTGCTGCCAAATCCCAAATACACAGTTTTATTTTATCATAGAAACTAAAAATAAAATTGAGAGAATAAATAGTGCAGAGTATTGCTGTAGCCCCCTTATTGTCCATTTATGGGCTCCCGTGATCATAGTGCAATTAGTTAAGGTAAGCTCACGACTTTTCAAGCTAAACGGTATGTACTGTACATAATAAATTTTCAATATGGTTATCTGTTTCAATATGGCAGTAGATTATTATTATTAGAACCGCGTCTTACTACCCGTTCGGGTTATACGCACTTACGCTAATGTGTAATGGTAGGGTGATTGTGAGATGAAATGGAGGACCTACAGTTTAACGTGAGATCCGAACCACGGTGGAGGTCTGGACATTCCTCACATTCACAAGTTGTGATTAATACACGTCTTGTCAGAGGTGAAGGAACGGTTTGTCAATCAGATAAATCTGTGCCGGGACCGAGGATTGAACCCCGGACCCTCAGCACAGAAGTCTGACACCTTACCCCTAAACCACCATGTCACCGATGACGGTAGATCAAAAGATTGCTTAGTAGCCCATCTCGAGGGATTTGAGTTTACTAAGCAATCAATCGATTACTTAAGTGTTTTATTATTTTTATTTTGACATAAATTGTTTGACTGACGTCTCAAACAACGTGAAGAACGGTTATTCTTAATGAATATAATGTAACCCGCTTCAGTGGCCGAATGGTCTAAGGTGTCATTCTCGTGTTAGACTGGCCTGCTGATGATGAGGAGATCAGGGGTTAATTCCTGTTCGGGTCTACTGAGGGTGGTTTTTCCTAAATGGTTTCCCACTCTCTTTCTAGGCGAATGCATATAGATCACCTCTAAAATTCTTATTCCCGTATCCCTACCCTATGTGAGTAGTTGTAGTTCCATTTAGGAAGAAGTATGACACGAAACCATTAAAATAACGAACGTTTGTGCATTTCTGCTAAACACCACCTCATCGAATTCGATATGTGGTAATACGTTTACCTTTTTGAAAGGAAGAAAACGTAACTTTGGAAAAATCCAAATGATAGACAGGGCGAGCATATTTTTAATCTGTGTAATTAGATTAAACAAAGTATTTCATACGGGTCATTTACCCGCCTCGCGCTAAACCCATTCAAAGAGCCACGGCGGGGTTATTGTGTCATTTGTTCATTGACCCTTCTCCCCCTTACCCCCCCTCACCCAGACCAACCAGAAAACGAGAGGGAAGTGACAAGGTCGTTATATACGTACAGTATATATACAAATAAAAAACAACAACCATGTTTGCACCCGGTTTCGTGCGTCGAGAAACTTAATCGGGCCATATTGTTGGAGGTCATTTCTTTAGGGCATAGACGTATGGTAGAGCTACCTCCTCACCTAGAGACATCACAGAACCACTAGCTTCGTTTCATCATGTCGATCCGTTACAACCTCGGTACACCTGGAACTATATCTTGATTTTGGTAAGAAACCCTTTCTGGGAGGCCTTATTTCGTACCAGAATCCTACAGTAAAGTAGTATTTTGAAACGATAAAAGGCCTTTTAGAACGGAATTCCTACTACCATTCTGGTAGGTCTTTTATCCTACTGAAATACTATTAAACAATAGGATTCTGTTACGAAATAAGGCCTTACAGAATGGGCTTCATACAAAATTCAGCGTGTAGTCATGGTTTAGTAATGGTCCCAAAATGGGCCGTGCGTCTCCCCAAAGGGGGGACAGGGGAGGTACACGTGATGTCCTCAAGAAAGGCGCTGAAACAGTTTATTTAGTTTTAGTAAGATCACAAGTTCTCGAACGATAAGTTAAGAACAAACAATTAAAAATGTGTAATCAATTCGATAGTTTCTGAAAGATCCGTTCGTAGTGACTCGACTCTTTTTAGGGAAAAAAACCAGAGACACGTTCGTCTCCGTGGTCGAGTGGTTAAGGTGATTGTCTCTAAAGAAATAACTTTATCAATTCAAGTGCCTAGACAAGTCGGTAGCGTGTCTGACTACTCAGCTATGGGTCCCGGGTTCAACGCTGGGCTATGGCCTAAAAATAATTAATCATTGGTGATATGTGGGGTTCTCCCCCCCCTTTCACATTGATAAATTAACGGCCGGGGACTGGATGTTGTGCCAGTCCTAGTCTTAAGTTAGACTATAAGGCTTATGAAGCTACGACAGGCCTAGCAAGCCAGTAGTGGAAAAAAAATATGCTTGAATAAAAAAATGACCACAGGCTGGAAACAGTAATGGATAAAAGTAGTTCAGATATGTCTTCTATATGTCTATGACTCGAAACGAACACAGTCATGAGGGGGGGGGGGGGGGGGGCACCCACCAGTGCGCACTTGCGCGAGTCGCTTGTTTTTCTGAGACGTGATGTTTTTGTCAACCTTAATTATTGAGACCATGAAAGTGGGGGGTTTTAACAAACTTTTTTTTTTTAGTTATGTGTTATCGTGAGCTTTATATAAATACTAATACAACTTTTTCAACGATTTCACAAAAAATTGTCTTCTTAGAAGACGCAGCAAAATATCTAAGAAGGGTGCCGAGGACGGGGAGATCGAGGTTCGAATCTCGGTCGGGTGAACTGGGAGTGGATTTTCCTAAATGGTTTTCCACTCTCCATCCACGCAAATGCGGGTTCACTTCCTTAAATTCAACCTTCCCAATTCCTAATCCATTAGCGTAATTAGTACTTAGGCGTCTAACCCGAACGGGTAGTAAGACACGGTGCTAAATAATAATAATAATAATAATCTAAGAAGGGTGATTTTATAAATGAAGAAATGTATATACATTCACATAAATAAAGAACATAAAATTACTCAAAAGGAAAAGAAAGAAATCTGTCTAGTATATTGGCTAGGGTAAACTATTAGATCATTTTTACATTATAGTATTCTGTTTAGTATTACATACAGTGATATAAAGATAATTTCTAATAGATAAGCGATATATCTTCAAACACGAACCTTTCTTTTTAGAACCGCATCCTACTACCCGTTCGTGCTATACGAATATGAACTACTCTAGTGTGTTAAGAGACGAAGAAGGTTGAGTTTGGAGTAAGTGTACCCGTATTTGCATGGAAGGAGAGTGGGACACCATTTAGTCAAAACCTCCCTCAGTATACCTGACCAGGACTCGAACCACGATCATCCCGTCATCAGCAGGCCAGTCTAACACAAGAGTGACCCCTCTTAGGGCATTCGGACACTGAAGCGGGTAACATTTCTTCTTAAATTACACCTCCTCCTCACAACCCAGTTATGTTAATAGATACGGATAACCCGGACGGGTTGTTAAGATGCGGTGTGAAAAAAAAAAGATATCCCGATTATACGTTTGTTGTAACGTAGCGAAACGGAAAACAACAAACAAAATTTTGCTCTTGTCGTGAGGCAGTCATTTATACAGAGAACTGTACTTTTTTTTTTATCCTTTCTTTTTTTTATTGGCGATTCACTTGGTTAACTGGGACAAGGACAATTTATACTGGCGTGGCCAACCGACATCGGGGCAGACGGATTGTTCGCAGTCAGCGGGGGGGCAAATGTCCTGAACTTGAGTGTACGGTGGCTTTACAGATGCAATCTCTATGACCGTGACTGTAGGATTTAAGGACCGGCTACACGAAGCCGCACCGCGCTGCATTTTCCCGGTGGAATGATATCCATGTTTTTAAATGCAAGTGGCTACAAGAGTCCGCACCGCACCGGCAAATCGTCGAGAGAGCATTGCTCCGCACTTTTGCGGTGCGGTGCGGTGCGGTGCGGACTGTGTAGCCACCTACCACCGAAAATAAAATTTCGGGGGCTTCCGAACTTTTGTTTTCATGATAACCCCTAAGCACTGTAAGAATGTGCGAAACAGTGATTTTACGATATCAGTGATCACAGTGACCTTGATTTTAAAAGAGCAGTGATTTATACCAGTGATTATTCACAGTGATTGGTAGTCACTGTGTCAGCACTTGTAAAATCAGACATTTATTTCACAGCCGTGTCACGTGTGACGCTGTAGTCATTGTTTCCAACATTACGTACAATATAAACAATATTATATAAAACAACTTAATGAACAACAAACATTCTTCTTCTTAATTATTAGCTAACTTAAAACTTTATTCTTCGTAAATAATAACTAACTTAATTTTATGAAAATAGGTGAAAACCTATGCAAGTAGAAATAAAAATAAATACAAACTTATTTTGTAATCGAACTCAGTCTATAAAGAATATAAAAATGTTTTTCTCTTTTTAGCTATAATAATATTATGCTTGGTTTAGTAAAGTGAATTAGCTAAAAATCCTAAGCGATATTATTGTAAATAAATTTACTTTAGGTGCAGTGCGGTGCGGGTCGCCTCCGTATAGCTATAGCTGCTATTAAATAATCTTTGTTAAGCTGACATTTTTATTTCAACGGTAAAAGTTTCTTCGTACTATATTAGGTGAAAGTTTTTTTTAAATATATTTTTGTGTTACCGTGAAAGGTAATTGTGTTTTTGTGTTCTTTCTTTCAACCGAACTCTATATTCATTGATAAGCTCAATTTGAACATTTTTGTAGTAACGAATACAATCTGTGAATTCATTAAGGGGTATTAATATCGAACACACATGATCAACAACGGAAAACACGTGGCATTAGGGTACGGCCAGACTGGGCGAGCGACTAAAATATATTATTATTATTATTATTATTAGCACCGCGTCTTACTACCCGTTCGGGTTATACGCACTTACGCTAATGTGCAATGGTAGGGTGATTGTGAGATGAAATGGAGGACCTACAGTTTAACGTGGAATCCGAACCACGGTAGAGGCCTGGCATTCCTCACATTCACAAGTTGTGATTAATACACGTCTTGTCAGAGGTGAAGGAAGGGTTTGGCAATCAGATAAATCTGTGCCGGGACCGAGGATTGAACCCCGGACCCCTAGCACAGAAGTCTGACACCTTACCCCTAGACCACCAGGTCACCGACTAAAATATAAAATAGAACACATTGGTTGTAATGAGAGGTGGCCAGACTGGAGCGAGCGAGCCGGTACAGTCTAGTTTACAGGCGATAGGCAATATTATTGTATGTTGGTTGCTAGGAAAACTTCTCATTTTGACATTTTTATTACTATCGATAGGTTTAGCACACTTGCTACTAACGGCCTAATTTAATTGGTAAGATCATAAACCATACATACATAGGTATAGTAAGATTTTGGTAGGAAGAACAGTAGAAGTTAGTTACTAAAGTTACTGAAACCATGTTAATATATTCATACGTCAAGTCATGCTATCTGCAGCTGTCACTTTTGATAGTTATTATCAATACCTATATAATAACATAAACAACAATGTAAAATGTTACCATCGTTGGCCACAAAGAAATATGTTTGAATTTTCTCTTCTGTTTTTCCAACCAAAATCAGGGTATATACATAGGTACATATATATTAGATATACATCTATATATGTAAAACCGATATGTTAAAATACTTCAATATTATAATCAAAGTAGGCCTTTACAAATAAGAATCACCACTAGCGTAGAGAGAGGATGTGAAAACCACAACAATAAATCACTTGTCAAAAATCACCCTCAGTTCACTGAGCCAAGATTCGAGCGTTTGCCTCCTCGTCAACTTACTATGGAGAGCTATCTGCTAATCACGCGCTCGCTCGCTTGTCAGTCTGGCCGAACCCTAAGGCTTCACAAGCGTGTGAGCGAGCGCGCAAGCGACTGGGTGGCCAAACTGACGAGCGAGCGCGTAATTAGTAGATAGCTCTCGATAGTTGTTGACGAGGAGGCTCCGAATCTTGGCTCAGTGAACTGAGGGTGGTTTTTAACAAGTGATTTATTGTTGTGGTTTTCCCATCCTATCTCCACGCTAATGGTGATTTTCATTTGTAAAGATCTACTTTGATTAAAATAATGAAGTGTTTAACATATCAGTTTTACACACACACCACACACACACACACACACACACACACACACACACACACACACACACACACACACACACACACACACACATATATATATATATATATATATATATATATATATAGTTTATGGTCTTACCAATTAAATTAGGCCGTTAGTAGCAAGTGTGCTAAACCTATCGATAGTAATAAAAATGTCAAAATGAGAAGTTTTCCTAGCACCCAATGAACCAACATAAAATAATATTGCCTAGCGCCTGTAAACTAGACTGTACCGGCTCGAGCGCGCTCGCTCCAGTCTGGCCACCTCTCATTACAACCAATGTGTTATATTTTATATTTTAGTCGCTCGTGCGCTCGCTCATTCTGGCCGTCCCCTGAGGCATCAGGCTCGTGATACACTGGATTACCGGTAAAACGATCCGAAACATCGGCCGCGTGTAAAGATGGTGATTTATCTCAATCTATTTGTCACCAACCCTATTTGGTGACCGAACGGTCTAAGCTCATGAGACGTCACTCTCGCAATAGACTAACTGCCGTTAATGGAGAGATCGGGGTTCGAATTCTGGTCGGGTGGTTTTTCCTATATGAATTTCTGCTCTCGCTCCAAGCAATTAGTTATAACTACTATAAATTCAACCTTCCTTATCCTCAACTCAATAGCGTAATTAATACACATGCGTAGGCCTATATCACGATCCAAACGGGTAGTATGACGTGCTGCTAAAAAAAATTATTTTTTATCACTGTGGTTATCCCATTTTCTCTCCAGTTCAATGCGGGCTTATTTTATCTAAAATACTGTCACCATCCCTTAGATTAAAACCGTTAATTAATTTGGTGTTAAATTTTAAGGTGGGGTGGAAGGGAACTCAAGAAAAGGGCAGCTTTATAGAAAAATTTATTTTCCATCCAAAATAAATCAAATATTTCTCCAGTAGAAATATAGAGTTTAATTTTCTTCACATGTTAATATCAACAGTTGTTGAATATCTGTCATGAGCATAGCGGCACTAGATGAGAAACTTTTTAAATGAAGAAAAAAAGTTGTCATTAAATTCCAGGACAAGATATTCAACAACTGAAGAAAATTAAACTAAGTTTCTACTGGAGCAATATTTGATTTATTTTGGCTAAAAAAAGATTTTGATATAAAATGTGCAAACAACACTGACCTTTTCTCGCGTACCCTACACTCCCAACTCAAGAGAAAAGAAAATCCGAAAAGATTATTTCGACGAAAACTCATGCTATTTGAGGATTCTGATAAATGATCAACGGTTCGTGCTCTGTGGATGATGTTAGTGACACCTCTAATATACCATCAACGAGAATGAGCACATTAAACAGCAGGACGATATATTTCAGAAAACTCCATGGCTTCAGCCCTCAAACGAGCCATACCTACCAAGCAGCGCCGCCATCTGTTAGTGAAGGGCCAACCTTCGTGGATGGAGGGTGTCATTTGGTCAGCACAACGAGCCCTCCAGCCGTTAGTCTCAGTTTTCTATACCCGGAGCCTCCTCATTTGTCCTCGTGAGGCTGAGTTTGTCCCCGTTACAGACACACTGTTTCACAGAACAATCTGGAAGCACCAGGGATCGAACCCGGAACATCTGGATAATTAGCCTGGAACTCTGTGACCATTATACCACAGAGGCGGTCTGATGTTTCAGTAACATATCTACAATAAAGATAACATCACACTAGTACCGGCATCGGTGAGCACGCCGACTGGTCCGGTTTGTTGGTGACGGTGAGTTTGTATCCCAGCCAAGTGAACTGAAGTTTTTTTTTTTCTAAACCATCCTCTATTCTCCTTGGAACTAAAATGAGGGTATGTTCGCTCTATGATTTTACTTTCTTCATCCCTGGCTACACGGATAGTCCAAAAGGGGTTTTAAAAGGCGATGTAAGGAAAACACACAAAGTCCCACTTTTTGTCCATTCTGTAGCAACTTACATGATGCTCGTGAGGTCCAATGTAATTATTTATGTCACGACATTGCTACCTACGTCAGGGCTCTATTATTTGGCTTAAAGCTAATATTTGGACAGGTCTTATTGATCCTATGAAGCTACAGTCGCCGTGTATGCGTTCAAGAGCTATTCTATAAACTGGATAGGTCAAGCGCCTCCCCTATTTGTTATGTAAATAAAACAAATTGATGTTAATAAGTAGACAAACAAATTTAGGCACAACCCAGGGTGTGGTGGAAACTTATTTTGTAGAGGGGTGGGGCAAGGAAAACTTTTTTTTAGGGACTTGATTTTCACCCCCTTTCACTTCCCCGATACATTTTTGAAAAATTTATGTCCTTGAAAGCTATTTGGAGTAGTCTTCCCTACGAGTTTTTTTTTTATTATAGAAAGGATGCTTCAAAAATTTATTTTGAGTAATCCTTGTCTTGAATCTAAAAAAAAAATATAATAGATTTATCTAGAAGCTATTTAAAGTGGTCCTTACCTAGATATTTTAAAAATTTGGATTCCCCTTGAAGGTATTTAAAGTGATCCTCCCTCATCTTAAATTTTTCAGACAATTAGACGGCTCTAGAATCTATTTGGAGTGGCCCTTTACCGGGTCAATATCCATCAAAATCTCGAATTAGATTTTTTTTTTTTACGATAACGAGGGGTCGAGAGAAAGTAAAAATATGTAAAAAATAAATAAAAAACTATATGCCTTAACCGTGATTCACCGAATCACCTGTTGTCCTTTAAAAATGTTCCGAGATCTTTTCAACCCTCCAGCTCAGCCGTCTAAGTCTTGCGAGTTTCTTTGCCTCTTGTTTTTTTTTTTATATATATATTAAATTACAGGCAGCAACCAGAGAGCAACTCAAGAAAGGGTTGAAAAACCTTTCTCCAAAGTGTTGTGGGGGGGAGGAGGGGGAACAGCGCGGCGCTTGATAGCGGTTCACAAGAGAATTACAACAGGCCCGGAAACAAGATTATCTTCCTCTGAGTGAGGGGGGTCGGGCGAGGGGGCGTTACGTCGACAAACCAACCACAGTAACAATCTCTTCTCAGGACCTCTTTAAAATTCTTCTCCTTAAAGATCAAAACGACCATTTATAGTGAATGGACATAAAATTTTCCAATAACAAGTTTCTATCATTGAATCCCGCGGGAAGAGTAATGCATTCGTAAATGTTTTGATTAAAATATTGAAATATTAACATAATCCGATCTACAACAGACCAGAACTGACGTTAGCGTCAAATTCAGGCACCAAGCGATGTAGTTGATATGTGAGTGCGAAAAGAAAACCGGAATCGCTTTTATTGCTTTTATTTTAGTATTCATCCATTTGATAGTTTTCCTTTGGGAAAAATTAAATTGAAGAGTAAATGTTAAAATTATAGAAATCTCAACTGTATTCTGCTAGGTTTATAAAGTCATACAACTTTCAAAAAAAAAAAAAAAAAAATCAGAGGAATATTCTCTGACAAATATCCCAAAACATAAAATTGTCAGTGAGAAATTTCTCTACCTTTCATCTCTATTGGACAACTGGGCAAGACCGTATCGACGCCATAGTATGCGTGGCCACCTATGAAGGACACTGTTCCAGAGAGGAGGTTTGGTCGTAGTTATTATTATTATTAGCACCACTTCTTACTACCCGTTCGGGTTATACGCACTTACGCTAATGTGTAATGGTAGGGTGATTGTGAGATGAAATGGAGGACTTACAGTTTAACGTGGGATCCGAACCACGGTGAAGGCCTGGCATTCCTCACATTTACAAGTTGTGATAAATTCACGTCTTGTCAGAGGTTGAAGGTAGGGTTTGGGCAATCAGATAAATCTGTGCCGGGACCGAGGATTGAACCCCGGACCTCTGACACAGAAGTCTGACACCTTACACCCTAGACCACCAGGTCACCTTTTGGTCGTAGTTTACTCCCAACTATGTCCGTCCGTCCGTCTGAAAGGATCACGTTCCAGCCAGCGAGTTAATGAAGAAAACGTGACGTTATGAACGTGTCGTGACGTTGGGCGCGGGATTTTAAGTCTCAAAAGTGCCACCATTCGTTCGGAAACATGCCGAAGATATCTCGGCGGACAAATCCAGGAATCCGGCCAACATTGCCCGAGACACACACACACCGGTGGCTATACAATTTATGGCATCAGACTCTCAACAAGACTGAATTGCCGACGACGAGGAGGTTGAGGTTCGAATCTCGGCTGGTGGTAATGGCGGGGGAGGGGGTTACATCTGATTTTATCTTTATCTCTCAACTCTAATACTTCGAGTGGGTATTGCCAGCCGCATCGGTGGATAAGTGGTCTAAACGACAAGCTCATATAGTCTGGTTTGTTATCGACGGGAGCTTCAAGGCTCGAGTTGTGATCGCGGGTCTACTGAGAGTGGTTTTCCCTAAATGTTTCCACACTTGCTCGCCATGTAAATTCGGGTACATTTACTATATGAAATTCTACTTTTCCCATTCGACCTCGATTTTCTTGGGGTAAAGTGCTCGCCTCAGGACCCAATAATCGTGGGTTCAACCCCAGCTAGGATCAACAGATTTTTTTCTTGAGCGATACAAATCGGTAGCACAACTTCCTTAGGAGGGTAAGTAAAGTCGTCGGTCCCATGACGATTGTGGTAGAACCCTGGAACGTATGTGAAAATACCCTTACAGAAAAAAAAAAGGTAGGCCCTTTCACTCTCGCTCACAGAAATTCTCGTGTGGTGATATAATCAGTAGATTCATAAAGTGGCACATTAATTACCTTGAAAAAATAAATAGTATTTTACTTTGAAAACCATTTACTAAACTGATTTTTATAAATTGGTTTTCCTTTGTGCTTCTCATTAACAAATTAATACGTTTAAAGGAACAGAGGATTTTAATAAATTGCCCCAGTATTCACCTCTAAAGAAAAAAAAAACAGTGGTGGAGGGAAGAGAACTCTTCACCCCGCCGGTAATCGAGACCCGATCTTCCGGCTCGGTGCCATTCACCTTAGCTCTCACCTAGACCTTCCCGACTGCAGGATGTCTACCACACCACCAATGCCCCTTTTGTAATCAGTAGAGGAATGCACCCCCTCCCCCCCCACCCTGCAATACTGCAATGCGGCGACCCGGCAGAATAAATCGTACTACAGAAACTCTCCACATCGTACTACTACATCGTAACGCCGAGACCTTGCTGGTAGGGGAAGTGAAGTAGTGGGGAAGGGGGAGGAGGATAAGGAGGGGGTGTTTCTCCCAGAATATCTCCCCCCACCACCAACCCACGAGACTCATTCAGGAACCACCATTCCGCTCCGGCGCCTTGCTTCCCTCACCCCCACCCTCTTTCTACACTCACGCACCCCCGCGACGTCCCGGGTCGGCCACCCCCAACGCCCTCCCCCGCCGCCGCAGTAAAAGGGACAGACGCCGGCAACCAGACCAATCGCCCATTTTAAAGAGGAAAAAAAAAAGGAAGGAAGGGGAGCTTTAGGTCTCTTTAGAGATATTGGGTGTTTTGAAAAAAAAATTTACCCTTTATTTTTCCAGCTTTTACAAATTTTCGCTATCAACCCTAAGATTACATATTTATTTTAGGGTATGCAATATACCCAAAAAAAAATCGTATTTACAGACTATAGGCATAAGAAGTGACTTTAGGGCAGCCTTAACTTGATAATAAAATTGTGCCTATGAAAAAATGATAACCGTTTTCTCCCATTAATAAGCTCAGTTTTATTATTATTGCCCTAATAATTAGTTGCCTTTAAAGTACCAAGGTCATGTTTAGTTTATTTTTCTACAGATTATTATATCAACGACTGTAGAATATCTGTCAAGAGCACATTGGTTTTTGATGAGAAACTTTTTGAATCAAGAGAAAAAGTTATCTAATTCCAGCAATATTTTATTTATTGTTTGCAAAAATATTGTTATAAAAACTGCAAAAAATATTACCTAGTTGTAATTCTCATCTACTTCATCCGACGTAACATTTTTTTTTCTTAAAAAAAGGTGAATGTAGAAAACGTCTTAGTAAGCTGCCGTCTGTTTGTGAAGATGGTGCCAACTTCCGGGGATATAGCGTGTAATGTGGTCATTATGACAAACCCTCCGGCCTTTAATCTCAGTTTTCTTTACCGGAGCAGCTACCTTTTCATTCTAAGTAGCTCCTCAAATGTCCTCACGAGGCCGAGTTTTACCCCGTTCCAGACCCAATGATTCACAGAGTAAATAATCCGGAAGCACAAGGGCTCGAACACGGGATCTATGGATCAGTAGCCAGAAACTCTGACCACTAGACATAATTAATTATATCATATTTATTTTAAAATTTATAAAATGTTTGATATGAAAAACAAGAATATGGCAACATGCTCACAAAGTTACAAACCGACTCAGAGCAGAAGCTGCAAAACTATTCTATAAACCAGATGATCAGAGGACAGTAGTTCAATGCTAGTCACTGTCTAATCACCGCGTCTTACTACCTGTTCAGGTCTTTTTTTTTTTTTAACATTTTAGGCTTAAAAGTAAGGAAAGTGTCCAGACGGATGGGATGCTCAAAACCACTTTTTTTTTTTTGTAGAGAGGGGGAAATAAAATTATCGTTTCGACCCTTTAGCTCAGTCAGTCAGTAGTGTGTCTGTCTACTGATCGAAGGGTCCCGGGTTCGATTCCTGGCATAGTTAAAAATGTTATCAGTGTCGAAATGTGAGTTACCCTTTCCAAAGTGAGGAATTAGCGCCCGGGGGTGGGGGCTGTGAGTTGATTCTGTTCAGAAAGTGCACGTTAAATACCTCAAACAAATGAAAAACTACATTTTCGTTCAAATTAATAGATAGATTTCCCCCCTGGTTTAAAAATATTAGAACTTGGTATATATACAAAAAAAAGGTCGGCCTATAAATACGCGAAAAGTTAAGACTAGGACCAATAGAAAGGCATTACGTTATTAACCAGTCTTATCTGCCCAATGTTAGAACCATCTATCCCCTTTTTTTTTTTAACGTGTCGTAACTAAACTGACAACTTAAATATATATAGCACAACTAAGTTTCGGAGGTCCCAACCGCCTGAACCCATTACGTTCGGGTCTGTAAAATGAGCTACAACGTGGCACCGCGACGGTAAATATAATATAATCGTGACACGTGAGAGAATAAAACCAGTCAACCTTGACATCGTCGAACGTGGCGGCGCAGGGAAGTGACGTCACCAAACGCTACACAGTCAAGTTTAAACTCTATCGTCTACCCGTTCCGCAGACAAGCTCAAGAATCAAGACCTGCATAAACTTGTAGTTGTCGTCGTCTCGGTCGGCCGGGACACCTGTATGACGTAATGCTGTGAGGCCTGTCTAGCCGATAAAGCCACAACACCTGTAATAACATAATGCCTTCTTTCTTAAATAGACGTAACGTTGCAAAGAGTGAGGCAGCCGCCAAACCCATTACGCGTCAACGACACCTGTGAAGAGTTATATTAAAGACATAGAATTGAAAATGCAATATGATTGTCGCTATAGTCATTAGTTTTCTCAAAACACCAGTGAAACAATAACTTCAAGGACCCGCTTCGGTGGTCACGTGGTTTAACGCGCTACTCTCGTGTTAGACTAGACTGCCGAAGACGGAGAAATCGGGGTTAGATCCCGGTCGGGTAAACTGAGGGGGAGGTGGGAGGGGGGAGTTTCATAAATGGTTTTCAGCTCTCCCTCCACGCAAATGCGGGTGCATTTCCTTTAAATTAAACCTTCATAATCCCTAACTCATTAGTGTAATTAGTACATAAGCGTATAAACCGAACGGGTAGTGAGACTAGGTACTAAAAAAAAAACTAACTTCGTGCATTATTTAATAGACGTAGCGCTGTCTAATTTGTGGCAGCCGATAAAATCATTAAATTTATGCAATTTTTAATTTTCTTCAAATTAAGTCAAAGTGATCTATTATTCCGATGATAATATCCGTGGGGTTTAAGTTAGATTCCCGGTGAAGGTGATCAACCAAAGTGAAACTTTTATCAGAAAAGTGTTTCGGAGTTAAACATAATCAGAAGTTCCTTGTTGTCAGTAAATGAATCATTAAGTGCTGGAGAGAAGGGTAGATTGTACTGATGGCAGTAATGTATTTATTCGTGATTAAATAAATTTAAAAAATTGAAATTATTTAATTTTAACATTTTATTTAGAAAAAATAACCACAATAATCGATGATGATAAATTTACCCGCTTCGGCAGTCGAATGGTCAAAAGGCGTCACTCGCGTGATAGACTAGACTGCCGATAACGGGTAGATTGGAGTTCGAGTCCCGGTTGAATGTAATGAAGATAGTTTATCTTCAATAATTGTACTCTCTCCCTCCATGCAAATACCAGTACACTTCCTCTAAATTCAACCATCCCTGTCCTTTACCATCAGCGTAATTAGTACATAAGTGAACTGGTAGTAAGAAACTGTGCTAAAAAAATATCAGAAAAATTTTTTTCTTTCCAAATACTATTTTTATATATTAAAATATATAAATTAATTTGCTTTGTTGGCCGCATGGTCTAACGCGCTATTCTCGCAGTCGACTATACTGCCGATGACTGGGAGATCGAGGTTCGAATCTCGGTCGGGTGTACTCAGAATGGTTTATCATAAAACGTTTCTCACGCTGGTAATTTTTTCTGAATTCTACCTTAATAATTTTTTTTTTCTTTTAGCACGCGTCTTACTACCCGTATGGGCTATATGCACGCTATATACAAATTAAGCTAGTGCATCAGGAATGAGAAAGGTTGAAATTATAGCAAATGTACGCGCATTTACGTGGAGGAAAAGTGGAAAAGACATTTAGGAAAATCCTCCCTAATTTGAACCTCGATATCCCTGTCATCGTTAGTCCAGTATATTTCGAGAGTGACGCTCTTAGAACATGTGACCACCGAAGCGGGTTAAGAAAAATGTTAATAGGCACTTAAGGCGATTGGCCCTTTTCATTTGGCGTGGAATGCAGAGCCGTGGGAGCAAACGATTATCTTCAAGAATTTTTAATTTTTTTGCAATTTTCTTTTCGGAAACGGTTTGTCAAGAATAGAATCATGTTGATTAAGTTATACTTTTTATATACACACCTCCTCTATAATTCTAACAGTGATCAAATATCGATAAAATCGACCTTTTTCAATAGACAAATACCAGCTTCATAACAAAAAAATAAGAAAATTTAACAATTAATAAACATCAATACGGTATCTTAGAAGGGGTGTTGAAAATATTAACATAAAATTTTCACTCTTTCTCGAAAAAACTGACATTTCCAAACGTCTGATTTTTCCGCAAGACCTGTCCGGTAGCTAGCGCCATCTACGGTTCAGTGTTCCATCTGTTCTTGTTGTCGCGGAAGGATACTTTGTCGGTTGTGAAGCCACACCACGCCTTTCATCATCCCCAAAATAGGTTTTAGACTTGCACTCGACGACAGGGCCAAGGGCCTTAAGGCAATTTACACGTATAAGCTAATGTGATGGCCAGCGAGCTAGACTGATGTACTCACCTTTAATCCAGAAGATCGAAATTTGGTTCGAATCTCTGCTAAAAGCATCAGAGTTAAATGCTGATGTGTTTAACATTAAACTTCTCCTCATTCTGAAACATTAGGGTTATATAAGTCCAAGTTGCGGATAGCCCGAATGGACATTAATAAGAATAGCACAATAAAAAAAAAAGGGTTTAGCATGATCCCACGAGTATAATCCATTCACAAAGTCAAAGACCTTGAATTGGTAAGGAAGCATCTATTTTCGTATCTAGTTTCTTATGAACGTTGTTGTATAAAGAGTTTTGTTCGAGATTTGTGAAATATTACAAACAAACAAATTTATTGGCCTGTAATTTGAAAGGAACTTAATGAGGCAATTATTAGAGAGCATACACAATGAATAGGCAATTAGCTTTGCCATTTTATTCATTCCGCCCACTTCCAAATTATGTAATTAGGTTGTTTTAAATATCGAGAGTATTAATTTTTCTAGTCCATAAAAAAAATACGTAAATTTATCAGTGTTTATATATTCTAATCAAAATTATGCATCTGCTTTTGGTTTTATAGTTCTTATTAAAATTGTTTCAGATTATTTTATTTTCCACCACGTCTTAGTTTCCGTCAGGGCTGTACTCATTTTAATTACGCTAATGGGGTACAAAGAATGAGGAAGTTTACCCGCTTCTGTGACCGCACGCTCTAAAGGCGTCAGTCTCCAAATAGATCGAACCGACTATGACGCAGAGATCGGGGCTCGAATCCTGGTTGGGTGTAATGAGAGTGGATTTTCCTAAAGGTTCCTTCCACGCTTCCTTCATGCAAATGAGAGTACACTTTCTCTAAATTTAACTTTACTCATCCCTAGCACATTAACGAAATTAGTTCATAAAATACGGGTGCGGTGAACAAAAAAAAAAACTTTTTTTTTGTGGACCGCATCTTACCACCAGTCCGGTTTTATCCACATACTTACACTAATAAATAAGGAGTCAAGAAGGAAAAATTAAGAGGAAATAAACCCGCATTTGCATCGAGAAATAGTGGAAAATACTAGGGGAAAACCCCCCTCAAAAGTCCACCAGAATAGGTATAGGCTAACTGATCGACAGCAAAGTGGTCGACCAGGAAGCACACAGGGGTAGGCAAACATGTCAAGAGGTCGACAAGAGTAGGACCAACTTGTTGACAAGCTCATGCATAGGATGACAAAAGTGATAGACAGCAAAGACACGAAAAGACCAACTGGTAGACGAATGGATGAAGTGATAGACACGAAAAGACCAACTGGTAGACAAATTGATGAAGTGATCGACAGAAAAGACTAACTGGTAGACAAATGATGAAGTGATCGACACGAAAAGACTAACTGGTAACGAATGGATGAAATGATCGACATAAAAAACCAACTGGTAGACGAATGGATGAAGTGATCGGCATGAAAAGACCAACTGGTAGAAGAATGGATGAAGTGATCTTACAAGAAAAGACCAACTGGTAGACAAATTGATTAAGTGATCGACACGAAAAGACTAACTGGTAGACGAATGGATGAAGTGATCGACATAAAAAACCAACTGGTAGACGAATGGATGAAGTGATCGCATGAAAAGACCAACTGGTAGAAGAATGGATGAAGTGATCTTACAAGAAAAGACCAACTGGTAGACAAATTAATGAAGTGATCGACAAGTTGATACATTACGAATAAAGTGCCAGACAATGAAACTGTAAGATAAATTATTTGTCCTCCTATGCATGAGCTTGTCGACCAGTTGGTCAAGTCATGTCGGCCCACCTAGCCATTACAGCTTGTCGACCATTTTGTATGGTGCCCACCCGACTGGGATTTGAACCCCGATCTCTCAACCACTGGTGCGGGTGATTGCCAAGTTTAACA
Organism: Timema podura; assembly: GCA_033556935.1. Lineage (NCBI taxonomy): Eukaryota > Metazoa > Arthropoda > Insecta > Phasmatodea > Timematidae > Timema > Timema podura. Next base: position 3,441,884 of record JAVRXN010000013.1, on the reverse strand, counting down.
AGTGAACAGTTTTGGCACATGCAAATATTCACGAGCTCTCTTACGCGAGATCAACGATGACTTTTTTTTTTTAGATAAGTCAGGGTGAATTTTGGTCCAATAACACTCTTCGGGGACGTACTGATGTCACTTGACAGTTGACAGTCGTGGGGATGGGAAAGGAAGGGAGGGGGGAGGTTGAACAAGCGGAAATGTCGAGAGCAGCATCACGCATCCCTGTGGAAAGCCAGACAATTTCCGGGTCTTGCTACCCCCTACACACAACACCTCCCCCCTCCCCCTTTACCGTTCCATAAACCAGAGCAGCAAAGCTACCTCGATACACACACAAACGTATTATCTTACTGAGAGAATAGTACGTTTAACATCTTCAAACATTGGAGGAAGATGCGTTCAACCCCCTTGCCGCAGTAACATGTGATTAGATTATTATTTTTATTCTTAATCTTAAGGGCCCTTTTATACAGACGTTTCTGAGTCACGAAACGATTGTATAAAAGGGCCCTTGCATAACAAAATACAACCCGCCTCGGTGACCGCATGGTCTAAACCAGTGTAGTTCAACTAGTGGCCCGCGATCACTGAAAATGGGGCCCTCACAGTATCATAGAGAAAAATTAAAGGCAGACCCTCGGTGAAAGATGTGAAATAGTTAATGATTCATAAATATTGCCATGATTACATATCATTATGCATTGATACATTGATTAATAGATATATATTTATATTGGTAAGTTGTTTGGTGAAAGTGTGTGAGCGTCCATAATTCATAATTCATAATACTTTTTTAGGAGATTAATATACCTATATCTGGCAGTAAAATTTGAAAGATTCTACCAATCAAAAATATAATTTATTTTAAGTATTGTTTGTGGGCCTATATTAAGCTATTGGGATTACTAAATATATCTCGGCCCGAAGTTCGAGTTAGCCCTAGGGATGAAAAACGTTGGCCCAACTTGGTCTAAGCCCTAAGGCAAATTATGTCCCACGGGTCTGATCCAGTCCACCGACTAAGGGTTCGGCCAGACTGACAAGCGAGCGAGCGCGTGATTAGCAGAAAACTCTCGATAGTTGTTGACGAGGAGGCTCCGAATCTTGGCTCAGTGAGCTGAGGGTGGTTTTTGACAAGTGATTTATTCTTTTGGTTTTATCATCCTCTCTCCACGCTAATGGTGATTCTCATTTGTAATTGCCTACTTTGATAATATTGAAGTATTTTAACATATCAGTTTATATATATATATATAGGTATGGTTTATGATATTACCGATTAAATTAGGCCGTCAGTAGCAAGTGTGCTAAACTTATCGATATTAATAAAAATGTCAAAATGATACTAACATACAATAATATTGCCTAGCGCCTGTAAACTAGACTGTACTGGCTCGAGCGCGCGCGCTTGAAAAATAGAACCAGTTCTATCTTTCAAGCGCGCTCGCCCCAGTCTGGCCACCTCTCATTACAACCAATGTGTTCTATTTTATATTTTAGTCGCTCGCTCGCTCAGTCTGGCCGCCCCCTTATTTCATATGGCCCGCTAAATATATAGCAAACAACAAATTTTGTTCATAAAAATATACTAATAACTAATTACTATATAAGAAATATAAAGTTAAACCTTTTTTATCAATACTTGTGCCATACCGGCCCACATTTATTTTTATTAACCTATTCGGCCCGTGATATCATAAAGTTTCAACGAACCTTGGTCTAAGGCGTGAATATCGCAACTGACTAGAGTGTAAAAGAAAGGGATATCGGGGTTCGATCCCAATTGGGTGCGCTGACGGTGGTTTTCATCAAATGGTGTTTCCACTCTCTTTCCGCGCAAATGCCGGGACATTTCCTCTAAATTCAACTTTACCAATCTCTAACACATTATTGTAACTATTACATATCATGCGCGGAACCCGAACGGGTAGTGAGACGTGGTGCTGAGTAATAATAATAATAATAATAATAATAATAATAATAGTAGTAGTAATAATAATGATAGTAATAACGTAAGCAGCAAACACAAAACAAAAAAGAGCTTCAGACTGTCCGGTATCGTCAGATTGTGAAGGTTCCTCCCTACCTATTGTAACTGTTGGAGAAGAGGGGTGGAAGAGGTGTCGGGGCGGCCCGCCAGTGTCTCTCATGCAAATAGATTACAAGGGTTAATAGAAGCCACGAAAAGGGGAGAGGGGCGGGAGATAATTGTTGGCGTCAAACAACGCAAAACCCAAAACCGTATAATCGACTTGTCACGATCCTCCCCCCACCTTTCCAAAACCATCGTCTCTTTTCAACCCCGAATATATATACGTACTCTATTGCGGTCTAAACACCCCCGCGCGAAAAGTATGAGGTGGGGTTGTATGGGATTGAGGGTAGAGGGGGGGGGGATGGGTGTGTTAGGAAGTTGAAGGCAGTTGGTGTTGGAATTACTTTATAATCCGATTAACGCTTTCAGAAGTAGAAATTAGGGAACAATGACGTCATGACTCGCCTCGTTAGATTGGAACAAGGGTGTTTAGGGTAGGGGGAGGAAGGAAGGTAGGTGTCAAGGGTGAGAGTTAAAGTGTGCTACACACGGGTTTCATAATAATAGTTTGTTTTAGAAAAGCGGGTATATGGTACACTAATGCAGTATTACGTTAACTTTTTCAAGTTCGTGTCAGACTTTACAAGCCTAGATATTTTTTACAGCACACTGTTTTGTTTTTAGTAGGCGCAGCGGTAGCAAAAAATGGATTAACGCACCTAGTCCAAAAGTTTTATGGTAGATCAAAATTAGGAAGGACCCGCCATGGCCAAGGAAGCTTTCAACAAGAAGAGGTTACTGCTGACCAGCAAGTTGAGTTTGGAACTGAGGAAGAAACTCATGAAATGTTACTTTTGGACTAACGCGCTGATTGGAGCAGAAACTTGGACTCTCAGGAAGATGGAAAATAAATACTTGGAGAGTTTTGAAATGTGGTGCTGGAGAAGACTTGAGAAGATCAGGTGGACAAGCAGGGTGACCAATGAAGAAGTCCTAAGAAGAGTGGGTGAAAAGAGAACCATTTTAGATGTGATTCTTCGGTACAAAGCAAACTGGATCGGACACATCCTTAGGAGGAACTGTCTTCTGCACGACGTCATAGAAGGTTGAGGGAAAGAGGAGCTTAGGAAGGAGGAGGATTCAAATATTGGATGACTTGAAGGAAAGAAGAAAATTCTGGGAGCTGAAGGAGGAGGCATAAGACGGGGCACATTGGTGGTCTGAGTTCACTGATAAAAGGAATGGACCTGTCGTAAGACAGAACACCGAATAATAGTAATAATAATAATAGTAGTAGGCTTCATATGTTCCAAGATTAAAGTTTTTTTTTATGTGCCAACTTCCATTTGGAAATATTTAGTTCAAACCATTAGTAGTTTGGGTAAACAGTAAATCTAGCTTCACGCGAAAACTTGATTTTGTTAGAAGTATTAAAAATATCAGTAAGTATGAACTGCGGACGACGCATGGCTGCCGCTCGCCTCAACTTCATTAGTGTTTTTATTGAACAGCGATGCGCGGCGTTCTGTCCCGGGCTTTGGCCGCAAGGCCCAACCAATTCACCGCCGTGGTACACCGTTTGGGGAACATTGAAATAATTAGTGATATCTTATAGGTATTGATGATATATATATCAAAAGTGACAGCTGCAGATCACATGATTTGACGTATGAATAGGTGCCTTTTTTCTAGCTCTCAAGATAGGTCTATACGCAAGAAAAGTGCGGTATGGATCAATGTTTTTATACTTTGATCTCAGAACTACAACCTTTAAGCACTAAACCTAGATGATAATGAGCCAAGTAAACCTTTTCAGCGTTCTAGTAGGCGGCCCCCTTAAAGCGTATATCCAACCAATGATAGCAACCAGAAACTTTTAGTTGTTTATAACAATTTAATAAAACGTTAAAAATTATTTCATCGGAGCACAATAAGTATATCGGGAGGCAGATGACGAATTTAAAAAAAACACACCACACATACACGTACTGGTGGGCACGCGGACTAAGGCATCAGTCACGTCTAATTTGCCAGTGACGCGGATGGTTTGGTATTCGATTCCTGGCCCGCTGTACTGAGGTAAATTTTTTTTTCTTCGTTTCAACATTATTTCACACGCCACCTCCAAGTAATGGGAATACATCCTCTGTGTCCTGCCTTCCTTATTCCTGGTCCACTAGAGTAAATATTCGGGCGGGTGGTGAGACGCGGGGAAAGTAAAAAAAATAAAAAAATCATAGCTGTGAATCTTACTACACATTAGGGTTATACGCTTAAGCACTAATTACGCTAATGGGTTAGGGATGAGAAAGTGTACCCGCATTTGATTGCGGAGAGAGAGAGAGTGGCAAACCATTTAGAAAAAAAAAACCTACCCCCTCAGTACACCCGACCGAGATTCGAACCACGATATCCCCCGTAATAGGTTGTCTAGTCTGTTGCGAGAGTAGCGCCTTAGACCATGTGGTCGCCGAAGAGGGGGAGGGGGGGTATGAAGTAAATTAAATCACATTTAAAGATTCAAGGACATCCGACCGAACTTGAAGGAAATGACTTGCCCACTTTAAATTACTTGATCAGTCACTGCCTCGTGTTTAAATAAAACATATTCCCACACGCTACAGACCGACCGAATGAAACGCTCATCCTGGTAGAGCGACGTTTGTGTTACCTCTTTTTTTTAATTATTTCTACCTCAACGTCTTACAACCCATCCGGACTGTACGCATAAGTACTAACTACGCTAATGTGTTACAGGGCCCCAACACGACCAATCAGACTGTCATTATTTATAAATTAATAATTAATACTGACAGTCTGACTGATCGTGTAGGGGTAGTAATGATGGCCGGACTGACTAAAATACTGATGTGATCCCAATTGTCTCAGTCCATCAGTCTTGCAAGTTGTGGGAGAGACTGACGGTAGTACTGACAGTAGTACTGACAGTAGTACTGACCATGTGAGCGCGTTCGTCAGTATTTACTTCAGTCTCAGTATCAAACATGGACTACCCACTTCTTTTTCTTATCGTCCATGTTGTTGCACGTTGCATGAAGGAGCTGAGACTGATAAAAAATAACGATACGAAGACTGACCGTGTAAGCACTCGTTGTAAATACTGATGCATACTGACAGTCAGACGGTCAGTCTTAGGAATGGCAGTCTGATCGTGTAAGGGCCCTATTAGGGATGAGAAAGGTGCCATTTACAGGAAGTATACCCGAATTTGCGTGGAGGTAGAGAGTGTGGAACCATTTAGGGGAAACCCACACTCATTACACTAGGCCGGGATTCAAACCCCGATCTCCCCTTCATCGACAGTTTAATCTATTGCAAGTGTAACGTTAACTTACAGTTAGTTACAATTGGATCCATCCCGTTATAATGTTGATACGTAACTATCAAGAATTCATACCACCCGCTCAATAATTCCGACCTAAATAGAATCCCTACAATGGTACATTTCTCTGTTGTAGTCCCTGTAGGCTAATACGGAAAGATAATACGACACAGTATATTTCATACAGTACAATCTTCTGTAATATTACACTCGTATTTGTTCAGGAACTTACCTTTGAAATCTTCTATCACTAGCCGCCACCAAAGCTGAACGACACCGCGCAGCCAACGTGAAGAATGGGGCCGAGCTAACGAGAGTCTACAATCAACGCGTGGTCATTCTCCGTCTAGTCAGATTGATTCTGAAGAATGACAACATGGAGCACGCTAGAAGACAACAATCCACCCGCCCTCTGACGGATGTCAGATGAACTTCCCCAAACAACACAAACATCCAATGATCGCCGACTTGTTCTAATTTTCCGATGGAACAACCCTACAAAGTGACTACGTGACCGATGACAGCTAGCAACTGCGTGCTAGAAATTACCTCCCCTCTTTCCGTGCAACGAAAATCACTATAAAACAGGCTGACATTGTCTAAAAACTTTGACTATCTAAAATCTACGAACGAGGACGGATCATTGTCGTCTACCTGGACAATGATCGGATAAACATTCATACATCATAAATTGGAACGTAACTATGACAGTTACTTATAAAGAACTCTATTCATTTTCAACTTATAATATTTTCGTGTTAAAATCTTTATTTTGTGTTTTGCTTAATATTTAACTTTTTGCTTTATTATCTCAGTCGCATAAATGTAACTTGTATGCCGCCACTTAGGCGCGGTTGGTTAGTTGGTTAGTTTATTAGTTTAGTTTGAAATCCACCATTGGTAATTTTGTATTGAGTGAATTTAAATGTAAATTGTTAAAATGTGTGGACTTTTGTATTTTGCTATTTCACGCGACTGTAGAATTAAAATTAAGCTTGTTAATTTTTTTTATATAATTTAATTTTGTTCTAAATTTCATTCTTTAGTTTTTCTAAGATATAGTTAGTCCCGGGAGATTTTGACTAGCGTCTGGAAGTCAAACTCTCGCGTTATGTTTTATGTAGTTGTAAATTTTCGTATTGTAACTTGTAATTGTAATTGTAACTGGTAATTGTTTGAGGAGCCCATCAGGCATGAATATTTAATGTATGTTTCTTTTTGTGGATATCTTACTTCACTTCACTTTTGATAGTTTAACTTCTCTTTTGATGTTATTATCTACGTAATTTTGTGTCTCTTAAAGACGACCTGTAATAAATGTAAACATGGTATGTTTACATTCTGCGCTTCACGTTATTATTTTCAGCATTATTCAGAATGATATAATGAGACCACTGTACTTTGCTTTATCTACGTTTATACTGAATAAACCATATTATTGTTATATTTTTAATTCTGCTTATATTTTCCCTTATGTAGATTATACCTTCTCCCTTTTATTTAATTGTGGTCGTTAAGTAGAAGGCACGGAGACGGTGTACAAGGGTGACGCCTTAGACCATTAGACCACCGAAGCGGGGATGTTTTTATTTTATTGATCTGTTAAAATTACGTCTATATACTATAAAGCCACACGGCTGACTCACTCACTGACATTAATGTTTACCCACTTCCAGATGAGCTAGAAACTTTAAATTTGGCAAACTTATAGCTTCTAGCCTGTAACCAACGGGAAAATTCTAAGAAGTTAAAACAATTCAAAATGGTGGAGCAACTTTAAAGTCGGTGTGGACCTTTCTTTGAAGGTCTCTTGTGTCTAAACGGTAAGACCTATCAAAAAACGGGTTGCTCCAGCAGCCACGGATTTTACATCCACTTGCGAAGAAAACTCACTGGGGGTTTGGGCGTGGAGCCCCCAACGAGCAAAGCTAGTTTTCATATAAACGCACGACTTACAAAATAACTAAGTTTATATCAGCACGTCCTAGACACACCGAGTCCCTAGTGCCCAGATGTGTAATAAATGTGTATCAGGAATAAACTGTTTGCAAATATTTATTCATCTGGTCTGCCATCGTACGGAACTGAACCAAGCACCTCTAGTCCAGTGTATCCCAGACTAAGTAGTACCGCCCTCCCCCAAGAGGCGTTTTTGGTTTGGAGCGTTAAATTGGATGGTGGTTATAGGGGGGTATTTATGTTTTTATGGATATAACAGCGATAATTTTATGTTAATAATAAGAGTCAACCAAATATTTTATAAAAGGCTCATAGATTTATTTTAATATTTACGTCCCACAATTTTGACGTTACGTTTGATTATGTTTTAACGTGTGTTTTATTTATAAGGACAGCTATGCCACAAAAAAAAAATGCACTAATTTTGTGAGTTTTTTTTAACGAGGGTATGCTGTGTCCATCTGGTAACAATTTAAGGTTATTATCGTTTATTTAAGCATGCTTATTACACTTAACTTTGGGATGGTGGACGGGAGAATACGGTATTCAACATCCAATTCGCATAAATGGGCGCTGGGCTACAAAAAAAAAAGGGGGGGGGGGGTGGGAACCACTTCTTCGATGAACTCACGGTCGACCAATCTACTCGTGTGGTCAATGGGAATAGGCTTCCTTCATAGCAGACAGAAAAACTAATTATATACAGTTTTTTATGTAACAAGGTAAACAATCTACTGATATGTTTACAGGAGTATTTATAATATTTTACATAAAATTGGTTAAGGTGGGGCGAGAAAAGGCAACGGTTTTTTGCAGTTTTTATAACAACCCTTTTTTTTTTGTCAAACTAAATCAAATATTGCTCCAGTAAAAACATATAGTTTAGTTTTCTTCACATGTTGATATCAAAAATTGTTCAATATCTGTCATGAACATAGCGGCATTAGATGACACACTTTTTAAATGAATATAAAAAGTTGTCATTAAATTCCAGGACATCCTCGACAGATGTTCAACAGTTGTTAGTATCAGCATGTGGAGAAAATTAAACTTAATATTTGTACTGGAGCAATATTAAATTTATTTTGACCAAAAAAAGTTTTGATATAAATATTGCAAAAAGATTGACCTTTTCTCGCGTCTTCTAAATCCCCATTTTAAACTACTGCCGCGCCACTCGTCGGGGCTATCCGCATATTAAAAATAATAAGGTAGAGATAAAAAGGGTAGAAAGTGGAAGAAGTGTAGCCATTAATTTACAAAATAGAAAAAGAAGAGGGAAGAAATAGAAAAGTTCATCCTGCGAGGTCTCTTATTTAACACATGATAGGTCCCCTCTTCCACTGACGAGTATAAACACTCACTATATTATTTTCGCCTGGACAGCATTGACTTTCTTAATCTACATCCTGGTAGGAAGATTCCTACAAAACATTTTCGTGAATAAAACAAAAAAGGGCGAATTGTAGACGATTAAAAAACAAATGGGGTTACAAAAAAACTACTTCAAGACGAAAAAAAAAATTTTTATACAATTTTTATAATAATTTAAGAATGTGCGGTTTTTGTTTCAATGTTACGTATATCTTTAAAAATGGTCGAATAAAACGTAAGTACCATAAACAAGGGAAATCCCACCATGACTTGCCGCTACGTCACAGGTAGAACGTCTTTCCTCTCCCCCCTTCACCTTTTGTTCTGTCGTGTATTAGCGGCAAAGACCGGACCGGCACGCGGGTGGAAATGGCCTATTTAGGCAACACGTGTCCCGCCAGGTAGACAAGAGACCTACTTGGCGTGACGGGGTTGCGTGTCTCTCTTACTATCTCACGCACGCACGCACGCACGCAGTCGATATCTTCATCTACCTACCCAACACGATACACATGCTTCGTTATTCTATAGCTCTAAACATACCTGGATATACCAGCAAAAAGACCGACCAATTAATTGACCGAGGGTAGCGAGGGCCTGTTTTTAACCTGACCATTTGAAACTTCGTACGTCTGTCCGGAAGTTTGTTCCGCGATAAACTTTCAAATGCGGCGACCAATTTTAACTAAATTTGGCAGGTACATTCTTTGAGCCTAGGCCTAACGATGTATTTACATAGCTTTTTTAATTCGTTCATACATTTAAATATGGCGGCCACTCAAAAAGGTTTTTTTCAGCCCATCTCAAGTGATTTCAATTTGTAATCTTAAAAGCAGTCGATCGAGTAGGCCTACCTATGTAGGGCGTGTTCGTGATTTTTTTTTTACATATATTTGGAGACTGGCGTCTTAAACCACGTGAACAGTGGCTATTCACTATGAATTAATTACAGTTAACTTTATGTCTAAATTAATCACAGGAACATATCTACTCAGTACGAAGATTTCCAAGAATATAGTCCAACGCCAATATGTGTGGTTATTATATTATTATTATTATTATTATTATTATATTATTAGCACCGCGTCTTACTACCTTCGTTATACGCCTTACGCTAATGTGCAATGGTAGGGTGATTGTGAGATGAAATGAGACCTACAGTTAACGTGGATCCGAACCACGGTGGAGCCTGGCATTCCTCACATTCACAAGTTTGATTAATACAATCTTGTCAGAGGTGAAGGAAGGTGTTGGTTATTGACATATGTACAGTCGAAGGAGACAAGGACGACGGAAGACAAGCTTAAGGACACTCTACAAAATACAAACTAAGAAAAACGGAAATTTACATTTGAAGGGTACAAGGGGAAAAGGGGAAGTTAAATTTTAACTAAATTTGTGTTAGTACAGCCATATATTAGACAATCATTTTGGGATTCATAATATATCAGCTCCAGAATTACAATTAAAGAAATTTTGTTTAAAATTATTGTGTCTGGGTTAGCTTTTTTTTCTTTATTTTTGAAGAAAATGTATAAAACTTTTTACAGTAATATTATGTTTTTTTTAACTGATCATAACAATTCTCAATAAGAGATAATGTTAAGGCTATAACAGTAGGATTCTCTCTTAACTAACTTTGTCACATTTGAAATATTTTGACTACAGATATTTTTCTCCAATACATTAAATAGATCAATAATTTACCATGTGGACACTATTTTTTTTAATCCTGTCATTTGGATTTTTTTTTATCTTGGGGTACATTAAACTTTTTGTCATGGCCAAGGGTACAATCTAAAAAAAAAAAAGTTTAAGAACCACTGTCTTAAGAGTTTACGCTGCTACCATCCGACATTGATGAGCACGCGGACTAAAGTGTTAGACTCGTTTGTTTTGGTTTATTTAAGGGCGACGGAGCGCTCAAAGATCAAATCCAGTGGGTTCTAACTCCAGGCAAACGTTGATACATTTCATTTAAAATTCTACCTTCCTCGTCTCTAGCCCAATAATATGCGGATATCCCGGAGGGTTGGTAACACTGGTGCGCGCAATAAGCTATTAGCGGCCAATAGTGGTACTATAGAGTATCATGAGACAAAATAAGTACTAATAGTAGTATCACGTAGGCTGGCTACGAACCGGGAACCGGCGCACTCCGCCCTGCGTGACCTGGTATCGATTCTAGGCGCGGTAGCTGCACCGGAGAATTACCGAGCTGCCAGGAGAGGGAGGGTGTGCAATCCGATGAGAGAAAGAGGGAAATGAGAAGAGAGAGAGAGAGGGAAGGTAAATGGGCGTGGCTCTCTTGTGCATGGTCAACGGAGCAGGGCTTTTTTTTTATATAAGAACATCATGAGTGACGCTTTAATCTACGTTTTTGTTTTTTTCACCCCTCGTTTACCTCTAGATTGTTATGTTTTTCGCGCGAGCTAAAAAAAAAAAGTACCATTTTAATAATAATCATGATAGTAATAATAATAACGAAAAAAGAGATACCAAATATTATCAACCTACAGTCAGACTCAGATAAGAAGGAACTAATTATAAAAATACAAAAGATATTAAAGCAATGTTCAAATATCCTTACTTCAAGTCATTTGATCTGTAGATGTAATTTTAAATAGATGACATCAATACTCCCACTTCGGTGGCCGCATGGTCTAAGGCGCTAATGTCACAGTATACTAGACTGCCGATGACGGGGAGATCAAGGTTCAAATCTCAGTCGGGAGTACTGAGTTTTTCCAAAATTGTTTTCCACCCTTCCTCCACGCAAATGCTGGTACATTTACTCTAAATATAACCTTTCTCATCCCTAAAATCACTAGCGTAATTAGTACATAAGCGTATAATCCGAACGGGTAGTAAGACGCGGTGCTAAAAAGAAAACAAAGAAAACATCAGTAACTTTAAAATAACAAAAAAAAAAACCGCCTCGGTGGCGTAATTAGCTAACGCGCTAGTCTTGTTGAGCTATACTGCTGAGGATGGGAAAATCTAGGTTCAAATCTCGGTCGGGGTGAACTGGAGGTGGTTTTTCCAAAGTGGTTTTCCAGTCTCCCTCCATGCCAATGCAGGTTCACTTCCTCTAAATTCAACCTTCCAATTCCTAATCCATTAGCGTAATTAGTACATAAGCGTATAACCCGAACGGGTAGTAAGACACGGTGCTAAATTAAAAAAAGTAATAATAACATACTTAAAATATTTTCCTACCATATTTCTTCTATATATAATTATACCGAGGAGGATACAAAATTATACTTTTTTTTTCCTTAAGAATAATCAACAAACTACTAAAGAAATGTAATAAAAAATTACTAATTGAGGAAGTGAGATAAAATTGAATTGAATACTAAGGAATTTTTTTTACATCATAATAAAAGTATGTAAAGTATATAATTTAAATCAAATAGCAGACCCCAAGTCTTAACTCAGCTAATTCACGAGGATATATTCAATTAGTGCTTGTCTTAAGATCATTATAAAAGGGGTTTGGGGCATTTTGTGTGTGTGTTGTGTTTTGACTTAAGCCAATGCGCCTTTGTCCTCCCTATTCCGTCATCTCCCAGAATTTTCTTCTTTCCTCCACGCCATCCAATATTAAGGATCCTTCCTGATCATATGTTTGTTTAAGATTAATAAAATGGAAATGTAGTACATGTTAGTCTAATAGGGCCCCTAACACGATCAGTCAGACTGTCAGTATTAATAACCGTCATAATTAATACAGACAGTCTGACTGATCGTGTAAGGGGCCTATTAGACGCATCATGGGGGAAGAGGGCGTATTAGTCTAGAATTTATCAAATAATAGATTGAGGTTTATATTAGAGAAAAGAGCGCTAAAGAGCATTCATGAATGTTTCCCTTGATTTTCTTACAAATTAACATTCGGTGTATCTTTTAGAATATACAATTATTATTTTTTGCAGCAAACTTTGATAATATTTTACTAAATTATTTGTGTTATTTTATAGGTATTGGTAATATCCAAGGCCGTAGTTGGTGGGAGGGGGTATTAAGGGGATCAACCCCCCCCCCAAATTTAATGAAAAAAAATATATGGCTTTATTTATGGTTCAAACAATATCAAAATTAAGGCAAAAGTACAAATTAGGGGGTTTTGTTACCATAAAAAGCACTTCAGAGAGCTTCTAGAGGTTTTTAAACATTTAGAATTTTTTCTATCCTTTGATATTGGGGAATGTGCCCACCAACCCCCCCCCCCCCCGGCCCCCCTGAAATTATTAGCTGGCTACGGCCTTGGTAATATCTATCAAAAGTGACAGCTGTAGATGACATCACTTGACGTATGAATACGTGCAATGAAATCTAGTAGCTTCTCTAGTTTTCAGATAAATGCCCTTACTTTAAACATTTTGAGTACAGTAAATAAATGTTACAGTTCAATTTTCACAGGAAGGGCCACAATTATAAAAAAAAAACTCACAAGATCTTCTTTCACATATTCATATGTCAGGTTATAAGATCTTCACTGTCTTTTTTGATAGACCACAAAATTGTTGCTTTTATTTTTCAAATGGAATTTAATTAATGGTGTCTCATCCAACGGACGTTCCCCATTTTCGACCAATCATACATTAGACTCTTGTCTAAGTGGGGAATTATAATGATTTCCGTCAATACCTGACCAACGAGTTTAGTCAATGACTGATGGAGAACAAGTCAGAGGTACATTTTATACCAGCTCTGCTTACCCTGGCAACACTCCACGACGCGCCATGATCACATTGGGGCGCGGAACACACACACTACAAAGCATGAACTACTACAGACAGGCGAGAGAGGAGTAGCCGGGGATCGATGGCGTGGTCCTGATAGAAGACGGAACAGGAAGAAGAAGGTCAAGTTGAGGGTACTTTTCCTACGAATGAAAAGTTCTGCGATTATTAGCCGTCGACACGCAAACGTGAGGGCGATGGGAGGGGGGAGGGCATGTTCCACAGGATGATGACGTCACCAGGCTGGGCTCGAGCTTACAATTTTTTTAATTTTTTTTAGCGCCGCGTCATTACGAGCTAATCTTACCTAAGGGCGTGTTAAGGTAAAGTTTCAGTTCGGGAAAAATTTTCAATTTTTTTTTGTAAAAAAAAAAAACTACAGCTATTAAAAATGATTTTCAATAAATCAATTATAGTGATTCCACTTCTCTTCTCAACATTCACGTATGACTACAGTGCTAGTGGTTGAACGTGTCACTAACGTCGGATCTGTTGTAAAACCAGAAATGTTAATATCTCATTTATATGACAAAATTATTAACGAATACATACATTCCTCTTGCCCTGGGATTTAACGATCTGGAATATTTTACCCAACATTTTCATCTCTAATTAACGTTGTTTGTTTATATTTTACTTTCAGTTTATTATCGATAGGACAGTTAAAATGATTAAAAAATATGATTTAAGTTTTTTTCTAACAACTTCCACCCTCTCCTCTTCACCTAGGCCTACTTAGAAGGTGGCGAGCCACCACAGGCGGAAAATTTTCATCCGTTTCCTCTCCCCACGGATAACATCTACTTTAGGTAGGTAATACAGCTCAAACCAGACGTCGCATACTGTGACGCCTTTTACTGTAGTCTAGTTTTAAAAAAACACAATGAAATTGGGCCCAGTGAATTTTTTTTTTTATCATTTCTAATAAAAATCAAAATTGGAAAAATAACAAAAAAATTTTTTTTAATATTAAACTGATCCCTATTTAATTGTTGTCAAGGGACGCACACAGAAAACCAGACTTTGATAAATTTTTTCTGGTTCAAGCGTAAGGTTGTATTTAATATTCCGGTTAATCAGCCGTTAGATAGAATGGTATGGATTACTAGTAAGTGCAGTATCTTGCAGTTTTTATGGTAAACAATTTTTTTTTACAAAATATATATTTATTTAGCACCGCGTCTTACTACCCGTTCGGGTTATACGCTTAAGTACTAATTACACTAATGGATTAGGAATTGGGAGGATTGAATTTAGAGGAAGTGAACCCGCATTTGCGTGGAGGAAGAGTGGAAAACCATTTAGGAAAAACCACCCCAGTTCACCCGACCGAGATTCGAACCTCGATCTCCCCGTCCTCGACAGCAGTCGAGCTCAACACGACTAGCGCGTTAGCCAACTACGCCACCGAGGCGGGTTACAAAATATATAAAATATTGCTCCAGTAGAAACAGAGAGTTTAATTTTCTTCACACGGTGATATCAACAGTTGTTGAATATCTGTCAAAGGTGTCCTAGAATTTAATGAAAACTTTTCCTCTTCATTTAAAAAGTTTCTCATCTAATGCTGCTATGCTCATGACAGATATTCGACAACTGATGATAACATCATGTGAAGAAAATTAAACTGGGTGTTTCTACTGAAGAAATATTTTATTTATTTTGGCCAGAAAAAAAAAAGTTTTGTTATGAAAACTGCTAAAACATTGACCTTATCTTGCGTCCCCTACATCCATCCCACCTTAAAAGACTCGTTTCATTTTTCAATCACTTAATTGAGTGAGAATGTTTTATTTCATGCTCTTAGTCAAACTAGACGTCCGTATAGTTACAACAATGAGGTGGGGACGAGGAAGATCATTTTTAGGGTAAATGTACACGCATTTGCATGGAGGGAGAGTGATAAAACATCCAGGTTTTAAAAAAAAACTTACAACTGGCTGGTATCTGATTACAAATTGTTAAGATAATTGAAATGATAAAGAGACAATTTACGTCCAGAAATAAGAGAAAAAAGTTTTTGAACACATTTCTAGATAAAACTTTTACTATACGTCTATGAGTACAGTGCAACTAGACCCCTGCACTAGCCCTCCGCCCCTAAATCCGTAGCGCATGGGAACCGACCAATCAGGTTCGACTGGATCCCGGAATGAAGCAAGCATCAGTCACCATTAATCATGAGCTATCAGCGCCTGAAAGGAGGGGGACTAGGGTGTGGGAGGAGGGGGGGTGAGAGGGATTACCGCTCCTCATTATACCGCAATCAGTGCCGCGCGGTGTTCCTAAAGCCCCTGGGGAGGATCGAACAACCACATACTCGCGAGTCGGGATCCAGGAACATTATTAGTCGTCCGCAAAAAGGTGTTGGACCAGGTTCGACACAAAAGATTAACTGACCAACCCCCAACCCCTTCACCCACACACAGGGGAGGTCATGAGGTGTTTTTTAAACTCGGCTAAGCCATAGCTATCTCAGCTCCATGACTATGAGGTGTTTTTCAAACTGGGCTAAGCAATATTTATCTCAGCTCCATGACTATGAGGTGTTTTTAAAACTGGGCTAAGCAATATTTATCTCAGCTCCATGACTATGAGGTGTTTTTCAAACTGGGCTAAGCAATATTTATCTCAGCTCCATGACTATGAGGTGTTTTTAAAACTGGGCTAAGCAATAGTTATCTCAGCTCCATGACTATGAGGTGTTTTTCAAACTGGGCTAAGCAATATTTATCTCAGCTCCATGACTATGAGGTGTTTTTAAAACTGGGCTAAGCAATAGTTATCTCAGCTCCATGACTATGAGGCAAATATTTATCACGGATAGAAACATTTTCGCATATCATAGCATTTTCTCTTAGCCTGCGGTTGAGATTCGCAAGAAAATATTTTTTGAAACTATTTATCACCTAACAATTTGTTTCATATCGATCATGCTTTCTTTTTTTTGGTTAGGAGATAAAAATTTCCCGGTGAATTTTACTCAGTGGTGGCTTTTTATTTAATAAGTAGGTGAAGGAGCTGAGTTGGGAGAGGTGATAGCCAGTCTATTATATATAAAACAGTCCAATCCCGATTCCAGGACAAACTAGTGCTGACTATACCGAATCGATACATTCCTGCCGCTTGTAGGATAAACCTATATAGACTGATGTTTTTAGGCAGTACTAGTTTTCATTCTTCTTAAGGCGATTGGCCCTTTTAATTTGGTGTGGAAATGCAGAGCCATGGGAACAAACGGCTATCTTCAAGAAGTTTTACTGTTTTGCAATTTTCTTTTTGGAAAAGGTTTGTTAGAATAGAAGCATGTTGATTAAGTTATACTTTTTATATTCACACCTCCTCTATAATTTTAACTGTGATCAAATATCGATAAAGTCGACATTTTTCAATAGAAAACTGCCGGCTTCATAACAAGAAATAAGAAAATGTAACAATTAATAAACATCGATACATTATTTTAGAAGGGGTGTTGAAAATATTAACATAAAAATTTCACTCGTTCTCGAGAAAACTGACATTTCCAAACGTATGATCTTTCCGCAAGACCTGTCCGGTAGCTAGCGCCATCTACGGTTTCCGTGATCCATCTGTTCTTGATGGCGCGGAAGGATAATTTGGTCGGTTGTGAAACCACGCCACGCATTTCACCCTCTCACCCACCATCCCACAAAAACAGGTTTTAGACTTGCACTCGACAGGGCCAAGGGCCTTAACCCATACGATAAATCGACCTTGGACAGGTTTCATCATTCAAAGTTCGCGCGCAGCCAAAGTTTCAGGATTAAAGAATTTAAACAAGTACATCCTGAGGCTCTTAAGATGTATCAGTTCGCCCTAGTCCAATCTAGCTTGTCCTAGAATTGGGTTTGGAAGGTAACATAGGTCTGAATATAGTCTATTATATATTATATATACCTATATAAAGCCATCAAATGGTGTGTGGGGCATCGCTTACAACCGCTCTCAACTTCTCCAAGACGGATGAAACGCCGTCAAAAGAACAAGGGTTAAAAGAGGGAGGGGGGGGATTGAAGCGAACATTCTGAACAAACCTCACCCGGCTCCCAGTATCTCACGGTTCTCAGGGAAGAGGAGGATATTCATGAATGAAAAAAAAGGGGGGGGCTCAAAGCGGAGATTGTTCCGGCACGCCAATTGGTAGAACGTGAGTTACGTCATTCTCCGCCAAGTACGGCCGGGCCAACATCTCGCGGTCTTTTCTTTAATAGTTTTTTTCACTCGCAGAACGGTCAGTCATAATCTAGGAATAAATAGGAGAGTATTTATTTAAAAGAAACGTTTTTAATGTGCACTTTCTAAACCCAGGTAAATATCCCGCTTCGGTGGGCGAACCGTCTAAAGGCGTGCTCTTGCAATAAACTGAACTTCCAATAACGGAGAGGATCGGGGCTTGAATCCCGGTCGGGTGTAATGAGGGTGGTTTAAAAAAAAATTGGTTTCACTCTCCCTCCACGCAAATGCGGATACACTTCCTCTGAATATAATCTTCCTAATCCCTGAAACCATTAGCGTAATCAGTACATGAATATAGCCCGAACGAAGTAAAAAAAAAATTGTTTTGGACACCATCTGGTATCGAGCCTGAATTCTGAAGCAGAAAGCCTAATAATTTGTATAGCCTGATATTAGCGCTGAAGGGGTGATAACAAAAAGTAATAGTAAAAAAAAGTTTGCGAGTCACTCTATTTTATATTTTCCCTTTCTCTTTTTCTTTTCGTCAATCTCAATATGGTACACGAAGCTGGCGAATGGCTTCAAAAACCAGCTCCCTCCATCCCCTCACCCCCCCCAACCTACCGTTTTTCTCATCCCATCCGCCATAGGACGCGCACATCACGAACCAAGAAAAATAGAGAGAAAGAGAGAAAAGAACCTGGTCGCGAGTGCGTGCCCCCTTCCCCCTTCCACAACTTCAACCCAACACGGCGGCATTGCGTCAAGTGCGCGCGGCGTGCCTCGGGGTGGGTGCGTGTGTGTTTTGTGCGTATATGTGTGTGTGTGTGTGTGTGTGTGTGTATGTGGTCAAGTAGACTGGCCGGTCCGTGTCGGAGTGTCGTCGACACACACATACACACATTTACACATACACATACACACACGCGCAACAACCCAAGTGTCTGCTGCGCTTTTTTTTTTTTCAACATTTATATTGAACCCTCGGTCAGAGAAGAGTGTGATAAGTACCAGTACGATTCTTTTTTTTTTTAAATCATCGCGTCTTACTAACCATTCGGGTTTTACGTATATGTACTAAATTACTCTTAATATTTTAGGGACAAGGAAGGTTGAATTTAGAGGAAGTGTACCCGCATTTACGTGGAGCTAGAGTGGAAACCCTTTATGAAAAACCACCCTCAGTACAGCCGACCAGAATCGAACCCCGATATCCCCTGTCATCGGGAGTCTAGTCTATTGTGAGAGTGATCATAAGACCACCGAAGCGGGTCAGTACGATTCTGATAGGAAGAGACTTTTTAAGGGTTCGTAAATAATCCACTTGAAGTTTTTTCCTTCATACTTTTTGACTCCCTCTTTCCCCCCCCCCCCCCCCAACACGTAACAAACAACAAGTAGACATACGTAACTTTTCACAACAAAGTGAATGTCGTTATTACATAGGAGATGCTTTCGTGACGCTAAAAAAACGACTCAGATTTAATACAACTTAGGTCGGATGCACCGAGGGTGATTTTTTTTCCTATTTGATTTTCCATTCCCTCCACGCAAATACGGATACCTTTCTTCTACAATTTTTACCTCCTCATACCGTCCACATTAGCGTTTTTATTAAGTGTATGTACATACAGAGCGGATATTAGGTACGGCTGTAAAAAATAAAAGAGAAATGGGGAAGAATTTGTTAAAAATTAGAGTTATTAAATTTTTTAACTAAAATCCATTTTGAATATGAAAAAAATTTCATTGACTTTGATAAAGCAATTTTTTTTTGTGTGTGTGTGTTTTAGCGCGTCTTATTAAAGCGTTCGGGTTATTTACCTGTCTGCTAATTAGGCTTACGCGAATGCGCTAGGAATGAAGAAGTTTGAATTTAAAAGGTGGTGTACCCGCATTTACGTGGAGATAGAGTGGTAAAAAACCATCTAAGAAAGTACACCCAACAGGTATTACAACTCCGATCTTCTCGTCAACGGCAGGCAGTCACGGTCTATTGGTGACACCTCTTAAGACCATTTGACCATCGAAGCGGGTTTGCTGATAATATTTTTGTTGACGTTGACGTTAAAAAAAAACACGAGAGTGGAGAGAAACAACAGCTTATCTCCTTTTGAACTGACCGGTTCATATACTAAGATCTGATGCGACGGATGGTAAGATGGGGGGGGGGGGGGGGGGGCAGAGTGCAAACAAAGAAGAATAACCGGTTTGATTTTCTATGCATTTTAATATGCATGCACGTGTACCGGGACCGGCTTGGCAATCCCTTAAGAAATGTGTGGCCTTGTGCGCCGTGAATACATCGCGTTGCGAAAACTAGCGATGGATGTTCCTCAAGAGCGACAGTTCGCTGCATACTAATGGTCCTACAGTCCGATTTCCGTACAAAGGGCCTTTTAATAAACGACAAAAATTAATCAGGGGAATATAACCTCGGGCACGTTTGGAAGAGCACTGCAGAATCTGCAGGAAATTTTGTTTGGCTGTTTTTTCTGCTGTGGACAAGACAAGACACGCAGAGCTTCGGAATGAGATTGCTTATGTCTTCAGTTCATTTTGTTTGTTTTTTCGTTTACTAAAAGGCTACTATTTAAAGCTTGTAGTTTAATGTCCCAAATTCACAAATATTTCAGTGTTTTAGTTGGGTTTTTTTTAATTCACAGTTTCCCCTAGGCTCTCAGGTGCGTGTCGAACCTTAAATTGTGATGCATCAATTTAGAAAAAAAGATAAACAACCACCCTATGTCATAAGAAAGCGGGGAAAGAAAACTACGAATTTTTTTTACCTCACGTTAAAGTGGTAAAACCTCTCTGTTTGTTCTCAATCTCAAATATCACATTTTCTGTTGGATTGGTTAGAAAAAGGAAATCCAAAGACCTTTCCCATCAAACCTAGTCTCAAAACTTCCGCAAGTGTGCTTAAAAAATCGTTGAAAATGAGCTAATGTTATATTTTCACACTTTTTTTTTCTACTAATAAAACTCAAACTATAGGGCTTGCTGAAGAAAAAGAGCCATGCTTGAATCTTGACTTATGTTGCGTAAATATTTAAATAATGCATCGCAAATACATTCGTTAAGTTGAGCGTTGCGCGACATTTTCACTAAGGTTCGGCCGAGAGGCGCAAGTACTTTTTACATTTATAGATTTAATTTTGCAAAAATAATCAATTTCAGTACAACAAATTTAGTTTTCTGCACATTCTATGTCAACATTTAATATTGCCAGTTGTCCTGAATTTGTCAAAACATTTATTTATTTAAAAGTTTGACAATTCGGCTTGACAGAATTAGAGCTGTGAATAGATGTGCAGAAAACTAACTCATGTTGCTACTGAAAATTTATTTACTTTGACAAAATGTAAGCTATAAACTGAAAGTACTCGCGCTCCTTCTGCGCACCTTAACGAGGCGACCCTGAAGAACCAGACCAAACAGTGGCGTGGCGTGGAATGTTGCAGTGTAAGCAGTTCTCATCACTCAGAAGACACTCATTGGCCCGCTATCCACCAAAACAGATTCCCATGTGAGGTATGTAAATCAGAACCTATGTCAAATGGGCGGGGGGGGGGCCAATGTGTGTGAACATATCACAGGCACTGTTTTAACAAACGCTGTTTTCTCTGACGACACTCCACGATACGACACCTATTTTTTTAGTTACTTTCGGAATGGTCAGAAAAATCCAAAGTTGGCGTGAACCAACTACGAACTTTAGAATGATGAAACGTTTGCGTAGTCCAACTGTTTTGAGAGAGGTTCCAACCCTTTTGGACCGTGACTAAAAGAGTTTATACTCGATGCAGTTAAATGTCAGAAGCTGCGTGGAGGGGGATTCGTATAGTGCTCCCCCTTCTGCAACCCTCTTCTCACCCCGCCAGTATTGAGTTTAATGACCCATGTTGTGTGCAACTGGTTTCTCCCCCCACCCCCCTTCTCATACCGCACGGAACCATTCCAACATTTCATGATTACGGACGCAGTAGAAATAGTAGATGGGCTAGTAGACCCCGCACCCCCAACCACCCCCATACCCTTTCCCCAGCCGGACTCATTAAGAGTTTTAATCAAACTTGAGTTTAGACTCTAGGTCTCTCCACCCCCTCTTTTTTTAACTGCCTTTTAAGGGGCCCGTCTCATGGAACGCTGAGAGGCGCAGAGGATGTCCGGAAGTACATGGTTATTTAAGAGGTGGTTTGTTATTTCCAAAATGTTTCACGACAAAATGGGGGGTGGGAAACGTGTTTCTAAATGATCGAAAATCATCCCATTTTAAGTTTCGTAATTGACAATAAAATAAAAAGGGTGTAATTAGCTTACTCTCAACATTTTCACGCGAAATGATGCAGCTCTTGAGATCAAAGTAAGTGATTGCAGTATAAAGAAAGATATCGCTTTACTCAAACAAATAGAGTGATGTATTAATAGACTCACAACAGAACACTCTGAGATAATCGAGGATTGTTTTGGTGTTGTGAAGCGTCATAACTCCCATTTCATAGGAAAGCAGCAGGCGGAGGATAGCTACCTTCAAGAAGAAGCCCTTATAACGCGTCCAAACCTTTCTTTCAACGAAACCCCTCCCACACCCGATAAGCCGCTGTGCACGATCAAAATTTTTTGTACACCAAGGTTATTTATGACTTTACCACGGGGTAAAGATTAGGAGGGTTATTTAAAGGAGGGGTGTTATAAACCACTATGATAAATCACTCGTGGGCCGAGATTTGAATCTAGACCTCCCAAATACAGGCAATCAGTCTGTCGCAAAAATATCACCTTAGATTTGCAGAGCCACACATTTGGGTAAGGTTTGCCATACAAAATACTTTAAGAAGATGAATGACGCATCGCTGTGAAAACACATGGTTCAATGAACTTTGACAACTGTCAGTTTCGTACTCTGCAGTACAACTCGACAACTTTACAAACCCTTGCACTCAACAAATTAAGGGGCAACACGCTCCCAAACTCGTTAGTTTTCGATTAAAAGTGACCGATGACGGGTAAGATTGGGGTTCATATACCGTTAATGTATACTGAGGAAGGTTCCCCCTCACTCTGCATCCACGTAAACGTGGTACATTTCCTCTAAATTCCACCTTAATCATCCCTACTAATTTCTTCATTAGCGCCGCGTCTTACGATCTGTCCGGGTTATACGCCTATGCACTAACCACACTAATGGCTTAGGGATTAGTAATGTTTAATCGAGAGGAAGTGCACCCGCATTTGCGTGGAAGGAGAGTGGAAAACCATTTAGGAAAATCCCTCTCAATGTACCCGACCGGGATCGAACCCCGATCTCTCCGTCTTCGACAGTAGCGCATTAGACCACGTGGCCATCGAAGCGGGTAATCCAATATTAATTATTAGTAATAATAAAGGTAATTAATATATATCAATTTAACCTGAACGAGTATTGAGACGCGGGTAGAATAATAATAAAAAAAAAGGGTCGTTCAAGTTTTATCTGATCAGTGTGTACCTCAGAGTTCATTATCACACAGCAGAATGTTACGAGCAAACATGACTGTATCAGTAAATTAAAAAACGTGTATCTCATATTAACAGTTAAAAGGCCTTTTAACAGTTAAAAAGGGCAATGAAATTTTCTACCTCGTTAAATAAAAGTCACTTACTACTACTGTCAGGATATAAAGGTCTTGCCCCCCCCGTCAACGAATTTCACAATTATTTTTTTTGTCTCTCTTCTCCTTCTTCCAACCCTTCTACTTAACTTTTACCTCCCATGCCACCTCTCCGTCCTTTCAATTACGTTGACCCCCAATGAAAATAAAACAAAAACAAGTTTAAAAAGTTTTTCGACTTTTTTTTTTTTTTTTCATGGTCATATAAAACCAGTATGTGGCCTTGATATTTTCCCTCTATAGCGTGGTTTGAAAATAAATGTCATGCAAATCCCTTCAAATTGAAAAAAAAAAAAAAAACTTTATTTTTATTTTTAAAGTAGTTCGAGAGCCAACTAGAGAAGAACTTGTGTAGAGTAAAATTATAAATCGTTCTTAAATTCTGGCCAAAGCCTGGTTGGGATATTATCTACCCTAGGAAATGGAAAAAGTATACAATAATTTTAGAAGAAATCCAATGTAATTATTAATATTTTTTAATTTAAAATCTTGGCTTGCTTGGAAACACACTTTAAAATTTATAGTATGCATATATAGTATTGGACCCGAAGGTTAGTTGGATCCTCAACGGTTACACCGTCAGCTGTAAAACCTAGGTTAAAGAGGCTTACTAGGAAAATGAAGAGAGAGGACTATTTGGTAAGTTTAACTTGGTGTTATTAACGACATGTAATCCAATTTTAGGGATCAGTCAATCTTCCTTTCAAACAAACCAAATAAAACCTAATATTTAGTGTATTTGGAGAGGAGTCGATTCAGAAACAAAGCTAGGCTGTACCTTGATTTTATTGCGAATGGATATTTGAAGTACCTACTGTATGAGAAAATACAGTTTTTAACAGTCAACATTGATAACATTTTACAATATAATTAGTGTTATTTTATAAGTCTTATTTATTGATAAAATCTATCAAAAGGGACAGCCGAAATCACATAACTTGACGTACGAAATTACGTTAAAGATGATCTAGTTAACGTTTTTATAGCTGTCAGATATGTCCCTTGGTCTTTAGAGGATCGCAGTGTCGTGTCGTGTTTCCAGGGAGAGCAGAGCTTGTTAAAACTATATCTATGATATTATGTTCTCACCAACTTGTTCCCCATTTGACCAATCATACATAGGTTCTGTTCTGCGCGGGAATGTTTTTCCGTCGCTACCTGAACAATGAGTGTCTTACCGAGTGATGAGAATGTATAAATGGTACAGATACAAAACACTCCGCTTATCCTGTAGCACCCATAGGCCACGTCACTGAGGGGTAGCTACGTGAAGGATGAATTAAAGTGGGAGTTTAGGGGACGCGGGATAAGGCCAGTTTTTTTTTTACAGTTTTTATAGCAAAACATTGTTTTGTCTAAAATAAATATAAAAGATTTATCCAGTAGAAACATAATGTTAAATTTTTTTCACACGTTGTTATCAACAGTTGTTAAATATATATCATGAGCATAGCGGCATTAGACGATAAAACTTTTTTAATTCAAGAGAAAAAGCTGTCATTAAATTCCAAGACACGCTTTACAAAATAAATATTCAACAACTGTTGATATTACTATGTGGAAAAAAAAAATTAAACTCTCTGTTTGTACAGAAGATATATTAGTTGATTTAGTTTGACCAAAATACTTACCCTTTCTCGCGTCCCCTACAACCCCACCTTAAGGTGCGTTTTTGAGCATACCTGGGTTAGGTAAGTTGGAATGAATATACGATATAAATGTATATAACTTAATTTATATTTCGTATTCTAACCGAATACACTTTTTTTTTTTCAAACTTCAGGCTCGATAATATTTATGAAACATATTTCAACCAAAGTTTGTACACACAATACTCCTTTACGGAACTATTTGTATCTACTGATTTTATTTTTCTCCAACCCACGATGACCGATCAACTTTGATAACTAATCAGTACTGCCAATATTTTCTTACTATAAAATTCCCTGTGTTTTTTTTTAGATTTCAGAAAAAAAAATATTGTGGTATAAAATTTTACGTTGCGTTTAAGTTGATTGAAACTCTCATCCATCTACCCGTCCGAGTTATCTGCATATTTACACTAGTAGGGTAGGAAGTAATAAATATACCCGAATTTACTTGGAGGGAGGGTGGAGATCCATTTAGTAAAATAATCACTCTCGGTATGCCAGACCGAGGTTCGAACTCTGACCTCCCCGTAGCGTCTAGTCCGCCTTCCCCACTGACAAAGAACTGTATAAATCTATTCAAAACGTATTGAAATTTTTAACCATTGAGTTATAAAATAAGTTTACCTTATCTACCAACTTTACCGCCTCTGTGGTATAGCGGTCAGAGTTCCTGGCTACAGATCCAGAAGTCCCGGGTTCGATCCCCGGCTCTTCCAGAATTTTATGTAAAGTTCCTGAACGGGGTCAACTCAGTCACGTTTCGGAAAAATGAGGAGCTACTTGAGTTAAAAAAAAAAGTAGCGGCTCCTGTCTATAAAACTGAGATTAACGGCCGGAGGGTTTGTTGTGCTGACCATATAACACCCACTATCCGCAAATGTTGGCACTACCTTCGCCAACATATGGCGGCCGCTCGGTTGGTGCAACTTGCTTACGGGGAGTTTATTCCGTGGAGTTATCTACCAACTCGATAGTTTATCTTCAAGGAGATAGTTTATAGGTAACGATAGATAAGTGATTGTTGATTACACGCCCAAAGTCTATATAGAAATCACAATCTCCCTCGGGCTCATCCTGGAAGATAGCAGAAAGTACAAGGTTCAATACCAGGTTCGGTGCAAGTTTATTTTTTTACATCTTTCTTAGTCGCTCACCAAGGCTGGCGAATCTATTTAAAATCCATCCTCCTAATCTTCTCCCCCTAGGATCAAAATAGTTTGTGTTTTATTTTTCTGCTTAACGTGTCTTTCCGTGCTATCAACATGCTCACATTAATGGTCGTATGAGGGAAGAGATTATAATTATATAGGACGTGTGCCCGCAGTCGCATTTAGGAAGAATGGACAACTATTTAGGAAAAACTACCCTCAGTACATACCGTGCGGGTTTCGAACCAATGGCCTACCCATCGCTGGCAATCAAGCCTATTGCGAGAGATGCCTTAGACCAGTGTTCCTCCAAATAAGGTCCTCGGAAGTTAAGTAATTATGAGTGAATTTGGACATGAGGTGATTAAGCTATATACTCTGAGCGAGTGAAATGAAGGAGAATAAACTTTGAAAGGCAAATAAGTTGGGTAAACATCCTTGGGGGGTGTAGAGGATTGGGGGGGGAGGGGGCTGGGGCTTCATAAAGGGGGAGGAGGTCATGCATCAGTTTAGGGATCGAATGCCAGCCTTCACAATCAGACAACATACGCTAACGTATGACTAATCGTGTAGATAATATCCGAGAAATAGGAAAATCTAAGGACGAGTCCTCCTAATCCTATCCAAGAATCAAGGATTCGAGAATATTTCATGTTCGATATTTGAAAAAAAAGGAGTTTCATATATATATTTTTTCAAATTTTGAGTTTGAATTTTCTTTTTAGAGCTTTTAATAGTGAACAAACCGCTAAACTAAACATAGAACAAATCTAATAAAACCAGACCCTAAGGTCTAGAACATCAATTTACCATTTAATGTGAACAAATTCAAGATGGGAGAATACAAGACCATAACGATTTGGGGAAAGTTAACACCTCTTCTGATTATTATGGTTTCTAAGATTCGGATTCGGGATTCGTAGGTAAAATAAATATATGAAGATTTCGATTAGATGAAAAGGGATTTCGAGCCATCCCTAAGAAGAACTTACATACGCACTATGTGATCAACAGCTGATCCCTCCATCCACATTTTCTCCCCGTGATCAAACCTTGACGAGATCGGAGTGCCTAGGTAGCCGAGATGCTGC
Source organism: Timema podura (assembly GCA_033556935.1). Classification (NCBI taxonomy): domain Eukaryota; kingdom Metazoa; phylum Arthropoda; class Insecta; order Phasmatodea; family Timematidae; genus Timema; species Timema podura. The sequence continues at coordinate 3,414,689 of JAVRXN010000013.1, read as the reverse complement.
ACTTATGTTAATAGTGAAAAAAACCTTTTTAACAGAAGAAGAGCTTGGTGTTTAATGGAATAGACACAAAACTATTTCAGATGACCTTAGACTTGTGAACATATTTTAAAAGTTGATATTTTTCCTCTGAAAAGTAAAAAAAAATCCACATATTTCTGTCAACTAAAAGTTAAATGCAGGGAAACGAAAGGTAACTAGTAGGCTATAGGAGCGTAAAAATAGAACTTTGTGAAGGGAATGATGTATTTAATAGGAGAGGTCACAACATAGCTTGTATTATTGTTCGTATTTTCCTTTTCCCCTATTTGTTCTCTTATTAACGTACATGCAGTAACGTTATAAACCTACCTGGTTTCTGGCGTTTAGGGATTTCAGCTCTACTATTCTAGCGCCTTAGACCACTCTAACCTTCGAAACAAGCTTTCCAAACGTAAGCTCTCCAAAAATCCGGCCGTATCCATAAAGAAAATGACTCCACCATACCTAGGTTCCAACTCTTAAACAGACGCATCGATTGCTAAACAGCCACCTGAATTTTTCCCACGCAATTACGAACATTCCAATCACTTTATAAAAAATAAGGCGGCGGGAAAAATCTTACCAAGTGCCTTAGATTAGAAACGAATCACGCACATTCAATACATGTGTGTGTCGTCTTTCTCTTATAAGTTGCTACAGTGTCTCTGATTTCGTCACTTAATACGTCTTCCCGTAACGCTTTTAATGGACAGCCGCTTTGACAGATTCATTTAACCTTGATCATTGACAGCACTTAACCTGCGACCTCAAGATTGGACATGGTTGTGAACCAGTCTGGCCATATATGAATGGCTTGATGGTACCATACAGGTGTCATTACGATACGGCACGGCTATGTGGCTAGACATATGTGCCAGTCCGATACGGCACGGCCTATGCGGTTAGCCGCATGTGCCAGTCCGATACGGCACGGCTACGCGGCTATAGACACATGTGCCAGTCCGATACGGCACGGCTAAGCGGTTAGCCACATGTGCCAGTCCGATACGGCACGGCTACGCGGCTAGACACATGTGCCAGTCTGATACGAGGTGGCACTCACACGGCTAGTACACATGTGCCAGTCTGATACGGGGCGCTACGGGCTGGACACACGTGCCAGTCCGTACGGTACGGCATCGGCTATGCGCTAGGCACACGTGCCAGTCCAATACGGCACGGCTATGCGGCTAGACACACGTGCCAGTCCATACGGCACGGCTATGCGGCTAGACACACGTGCCAGTCCGTTACGGCACGGCTAGAGGACATCCCGAAACTGTAAGGCATTGTGTCCGATTAGAAGTGAACACCAGATTTCTAAGTCGGATTCAAGATAAGGCTACCAACCTCTCTTGAGGCAAATACCAGCACATTTATTTAAATTCCTTCTCATCAGAGATAATATAATATAAAATCATCTAGGAGCTAGCCGACACACACACACACACACACACACACACACACACACACACAACACTATAACGTGGGTCTACTATTAAAAATGTTCCTTGGGTAGCCTAATAGTTTTAATAATATTATAAATACCCGCTTCAGTAGCCGAATGATATAAGGTGTTACTCTCGTGTTAGACTGGCCTGCCGATCTAGGTTCGAGTCCCGGTTGGGTCTACTGAGGGTGGTGTTCCTTAAATGGTTTCCCATTTTCCTTCCAAGCATACGCGGGTAGATTACCAATGTTGCCTTCTTCATCCTTACCCCAGTAGAGTAAATCTTATACATGTGTACAACCCGAACAGGTAGCTAGTAAGACGCGGTGATTTATATATATATAAATATATATAGTTATAAAATAAAAAGACTTTTCAGTAAAATGCTTACAAATGAGAATATTTAATATTCTATAAGGGGCCGACTGAAGAGGAATGCGATGTTCGTTTGTTTGAATGGATTCATTTGTCACTATTATTTTTTCTAATAACTATACTACATACATAAACGTAATATGCACTCACCAACAAAAATTTGACCCTCCGCACCATTAGGCTCATGAAATAAAAACATACCTGTGGAAAAAGAAAAGAAAATGTCAGCGTTTTTATTATTTAAATAAGATAATCATAATTTAAATGAAATTTTTTTCCAAGTTTGATTTAAGGAAAATCTTACAGCAAATAAATTTTCCACAGAACAAAAACATTGAAATAAGATACAATCCTTGGTTTGGTTTGATTAAGACAAGGCAGCTCGAGACAAGACTCATTGGTTGCACAGTACAATATTTTGTTTGATCAGGGACAAGATTCATTGGTTGCACAGTACAATATTTGGTTTGATCAGGGACAAGACTTATTGGTTGCACAGTACAATATTTGGTTTGATCAGGGACAAGATTCATTGGTTGCACAGTACAATATTTTGTTTGATCAGGGACAAGACTCATTGGTTGCACAGTACAATATTTGGTTTGATCAGGGACAAGACTCATTGGTTGCACAGTACAATATTTGGTTTGATCAGGGACAAGACTCATTGGTTGCACAGTACAATATTTGGTTTGATCAGGGACAAGACTCATTGGTTGCACAGTACAATATTTGGTTTGATCAGGGACAAGACTCATTGGTTGCACAGTACAATATTTGGTTTGATCAGGGACAAGACTCATTGGTTGCACAGTACAATATTTGGTTTGATCAGGGACAAGACTCATTGGTTGCACAGTACAATATTTGGTTTGATCAGGGACAAGACTCATTGGTTGCACAGTACAATATTTGGTTTGATCAGGGACAAGACTCATTGGTTGCACAGTACAATATTTGGTTTGATCAGGGACAAGACTCATTGGTTGCACAGTACAATATTTAGTTTGATCAGGGACAAGATTCATTGGTTGCACAGTACGCGGATGACAGAAGGGCGTGTTTTTTAAAAAAAATATATATATATATATTTGCAGTTGTTTTAATCCCACGGGAAAATCCATGGAACAGATGTCCTTCCCAGTACACGATCGCAAACGTTCCGGGATGTTCCCGGTACAGTCCGATCCAGGTACTTTGCACGCAAACAAAACAGGTCCACTTTTTTTTTTACCACCGCCGCGTTTAACCAGCATCCAGGCTAACCGTGAGAAAGGTAATATTCAGAGTAAATGTAGCCGAATTCACGTGGATGGATATAAGAGTAATTTAGGAAAACAACTAAGTTCTCCTAGCCAGGATTCGAACCCCGACCTCCCCGTAACCGGTAAACCAAACCAGAAGAAACAGACAAAAGTCAAGCACAAAATAAATTCTGTCTGCTTATGTGTACATCTTATTAGTTTTTTTCTATCTATTTTTAAAAAGAAGATATATAAAGACCCACACAAAGTGAGTGTTACTAAGAGGTACAAAATATTTGTATCAATATATACGAACCAGTGGAAATGCGGACAAAGGCGCTAGTCTCGTCTATTCTGATTTGTCAGTTACGGGGAAGTTGGTTTTGGAATCCATCACGGCAGAATTTATCGAGGTGTATTTTTTTCCAAACGAGATCTCTCTCTCTTTTTCTCTATATCTTTCCACGCTAATGTGTTAGGGATGAGGAAGGTTTAATTTGAAGGACGTGTACCCGCGTTTTCGTGGGAGATAGAGTGGAAAAACAATTTATTTAAAAACCATCCTCGGTGCACCCAACCGGTTTTCGAACCCTAATCTCCCAGTCCAATCTACCGAGAGAGTGACGCCTTTAGACTATAGTGGTTTGATATTGTAAAATAAGGTTGAAGCCAAATTGAAGAGGTACCGTGGGTGATTTTTGAGTTTAGATCCAACATAGAAGATCAAACTAAATGAAGCGGAGTAGAATCACCAGTTGTGCGTCTTTGTTTAACGAGGGAGAGATAACCAGCGAGGACTTACATCAGGAGGATGACAGGGGCCCCGTGGAGGTGCTTCAATATCACCCGTCTTACGATCACTAGTAGTCCTTTTGTACAGGGATTTATTACGGACAGTGATCAAATCATCACAGAACTTACAAACCTCCTCACGGGTCTTCAGCCACCCGCTCAAGTGGCCGAATGGTCTTAGGCGTCATCCTCGTCTTTAGACCGGTCTGCTGATGATGGAAAGATCGGTACAGGTCGGGTGGTTTTTCATAAATGGTTTACAACTATCCTTCCCCGCAAATGCGGGAAGATTACCTCTAAAATCCTTTCTTCCTCATCCCTACCCAAGTAAAGTGATTATTAGTATATATGCGTCTAACCTTATTAGGTAGTAAGACGCGGTGTTTATATATATATATAATGATAAAACTTAAAATTAAGGATTTTTTTACTCCTATAGGGACATGTTGACACTTTTTATGCCCTCATTTTGGCATGAATTATATATTTTTTTAAATAGCTTTTTTTTTTAAATCACCCGGGTTTTCTTGAAGTCTATAAAGCTTGATTCACACGTATGACGAAAATAGCAGCATTGTGCTACAATTCACACGTTAGAAGAAATGTATGTCGACCCATGATGCATTGCATCGCTGACTTAAAAACAGCTGATTATCAACATATCTTATTTTCTAGTTGATCAACATATATTTTATATCATTGTGACGATGGATGTTTTCAAACTATAACGCTGTCTGCTTGCTTCTATCTCTACAGCGCATGCGCACTGATTTGAAACAGTTGGTCTTTTGATTTGCTTGGCTCTTCCGTCGCCGAACATCTCGGGCAGAGCAGACGAAGTAGAGATGAGTTAAACTTTTAGCAGAACAGCTCGCTCCGATGAGGCGGAAAGCTTGTGTTTGGCTTGTCACGTGACCACGTTTCTGTTCTGAACTAGTTTTTTTTTTTTTGTGAAAGTGTGAATCCACAGTGACGCGGTTCAGCGCTTCGGTAGACACCTCCCCCCCCTTGACCCCCCCCCCTAATCTTTTCCTTGTAACAAACCACGACGGATCTTCAACCGACCACAATAGAGGATCAGCCGCAGAGCACGCATGTGATACACCACAAACACGTATAGAAATATTTACGATAGCATCTCTCTCGCTCTCTCGCTCTCTCGCTCTCTCGCTCTCTCGCTCTCTCGCTCTCTTGCTCTCTTGCTCTCTCGCTCTCTCCTAACTTTTGAGTGGCCTAATAACCGCTGGTACACGACAGGACCGAATATAAATTTTATCTGTTGTTCCAGGAACAATAAAACTTTTATTTTAGTGGAGACTTCTAATCATTACAGAAAAAATAAAATACTTTATTTTTATATATATCGCTACCCCTTTTTTATGATTATCTTTTTTTTTTTAATGAAGGGGTAAGTATAAGCCTCTCGAGGTTAGTTCTATTTTTAAAAGTTTTATTGTGTTTTTTTGTTTGTTTTTTAACCCCATGATTTTGGAGTCGTATAACCTGCCCTGGAGTTTGACAGCTCCATTGTCCAGTGGAGCAAATATTTATTTTTATTCTACATAAAAACCTGTTATATCATTTTTCCAAGAATTTAACATTTTGTCTGTTCTTCTATTTTTGTTTGGATTTTTGTGTGTAGGCCTTATTTCAAATATATTTAGTAGATTTTAATTTTCAAGTGTTACGCGTATCCTAACCATATCGGTGGTAACGCTGAATAGATGTCAGGCTCATTTAATCTTCCAGTTGTTCGTCAAGAAACCTGCTAAGTTAAGTGGTTGTTGTGGTTAAAATTCAAAAAATAATCGGGAGATTTGTGCGGGGCTAAAAAAAAACTGTGTATATTGTAGTGACGTAATGCAGACCCGCGTTGGTTGTCACATTGCCTAAGGCGTTACACTCCCTAAACATGGCTTTCCGGGGGAAGTCAGTGTTCAAATCCTGGCCTAGTGCACCCAGTTGTTTTATTTATAAGATGGAGTTTTCACCCTCCCTCCAAGCAAACTATGTGAACATTTTTTCCTCTAAATTCTGCCCCATTTGTTTAGCCTAAATTTGCGGATATCCCGGAGCGGAGCGTGTAAATATTAAAGAAAAAAAAAAGTTGGTTTCAGAAGTGTGTATATGTGTGTATATATATATATATGTGTGTGTGTGTGTGTGTGTGTGTGTGTGTGGGTGTGTGTGTGTGTGTGTGTGTGCGGGAATGCGCTTTGAAGAGAAACTTGGAGATTTATCGAGTTGCGTATATATATTCTTTCTTTCTGAAAAACGCAACTCAATAAATCTCCAAGTTTCCCTTCAAAGCGCATTCGCACACCACCTTGGTCTGCGGTTGCACGCTTAACAAACAAAGCCACCTCGACCCGGTAATTCTCTTCCTCTTCGCCGCGTCTTACTACCTGTCCGAGTTAAAAACGCTTGTGTACTAATTATACTAGTGAAAAGGGGATTATGGAGGTAAAATTTTAGAGGAAATATACCCGCGCACTTGCGTGGACGGAGAGGATAAAAACATTTGAGGAAAAAAAAAACCCACCCTCATCACACCCAACCGGAACTCTAACCTTTATATCCCTGACATCGGTAGTATAGTATATTGCAAGAGTAACACCTCTGAGCAGGGTTGGGCAAATTTCCTGATATCGTGGGCTACATGGGGTTTAAAAAAAATTTGATGAGCCGGTACAAAATAAAATATTGAGTAAAAATTGTAATAATATTTATAATAATATTTAGCACCGCGTCTTACTACCCGTTCGGGTTATACGCTTAAGTACTAACTACGCTAATGGATTAGGAATTGGGAAGGTTGAATTTAGAGGAAGTGAACCCGCATTTGCGTGGAAGGAGAGTGGAAAACCATTTAGGAAAAACCACCCCCAGTTCACCCGACCGAGATTCGAACCTCTATCTCCCCGTCCTCGTGGTCAAGCTCAACACGACTAGCGCGTTAGCCAACTACGCCACCGAGGCGGGTAATAAAAATTGTAAACTTTATATTTTTCATATAATATAACTTCTTATTTTTATGAATAAAATTGCTTGTTTGTTAAATCTTTTGTGAGCCTATCAAAACAGTCGGTGGGCCGGATGGGGCTTGTGGGCCGTTTGGTTGCCGACCGCTGCCTTAGAATATATACCATGCGGCCACCAGGCACCCAAGTGGGTTCCCATGCTGTTACAAACGCGCTAATTCAAATTTTAAAAACAAGTAACCAGCTAAACTATGCCGAACATATTTTTACTTCTGTATGTTTTGTCGCTTTCATTTTTTTTTTGTAAAAAAAAAGGTGTATGTTTTAGCACGTAGCTAGGTTACATAACTAGTATACTTTCTTTAAAAGAAAATACATGTGTTTCTGCTTTGTCATTTCATCTTTTTATCTTTTTCGTCACGTACGCTATCTTCTACTCTCTTTCTTTCCCTATCAAGCATTGTCAAAAACGTAATGGCCGCGAACTCAATAATAATAATAATACTTACAATAACCTCGTTCTCAAGTGCGGGCCCTCCTATCCCCCCATCAAAACCGAGACGGCAGATCTCAAGAGTGACTCGTACAAACTGCGCATGCGCATAACACATGTATGGCTCAGAGCAGATTTCTATTTAAGTCACTCAAATATGCAAAAGCTATTTAAAATTGTGAGCCGATTGTTTTTAACAACAATTTCACAAATAGGTGACCTGTTGGTCTAAGGGGTAAGGTGTCGGACTTCTGTGCTGGGGGTCCGGGGTTCAATCCTCGGTCCTGGCACAGATTTATCTGATTGCCAAACCCTTCCTTCAACCTCTAACAAGACGTGTATTAATCACAACTTGTGAATGTAAGGAGTGCCAGGCCTCCACCGTGGTTCGGATCCCACGTTAATCTGTAGGTCCTCCATTTTATTTCACAATCACCCTACCATTACACATTAGCGTAAGTGCGTATAACCCGAACGGGTAGTAAGACGCGGTGCTAGTAAATAATAATAATAATAATAATAATAATAATAATAATAATAATAATAATAATAATAATAATAATTTCCAAGGTATTACCTATCTGATTTTTATATTCCCCTCCTCCCTTCCCACCCCCCCAAAAAAAGGTTAAAACTCAACCAATGTGAGCGTGCCCCAAAATTTTCCAAATTTCAAAAATCTATTTAAAAGGATAGTTCCAATTAAAAAAAAACACAATTTATTTCGACTTAAAGTTTACGTATTGTATTCAACCGACCTATTTGTTCCACTAAATAAAATCACTTACTTTTATGGTCAGTGAATATATTGACGCTAAAAGTATTAATACAGGGTTACCGATATCATTAAAAAAAAAGCATAAAAAATCACGGTGGGCTCTATTACAAACCCGGTGACTTGGACTAACATGAAGGACACCACCTTAGCTCAGTCTGTAGCGTGCCTATTTACTGAACTACTGGTTCCGAGTTCGAATCCATATATGGCTGGAAAATTTACCATTGCTGAAACGTGGGCTTCCCCAACCACAGTGATGAGTTAACGGCCGGGGGGCTGGTTGCTGTGTTGGATCTAGATTTAAGTGAATCTGTAAGTCGTGTGCTGATATAATAAGACGGTTCATAGGGTGCACGTTAAATAATTCAACGAAATGAAAATGAAAAATAACAAGCGAGAAAATTGACTTAGCTATTTTTCACCTGGATACTAGTTTTTTTTTTTAGTAGTACGCTAGGCCTAATTACTTTCCCGTTCAGTCAACCTGTATATAATTTGAGGACAAAGCACGAGGAAGTTGAATTTTAAGGAATGCGCCACCAAATTTCAGGGAGAAATGATGTGATTAGAGATACTATACTATAGTGCAAATCGTAACCTACACTGGATATCATCTCTGAGGGAGCTACATAGCTAATATTAGGGGGGAAAGCGTCGTCTCATTCTATGGATTTCCCGCGGGAACAGACAAGTAAGAAACAGACTCTCAACCTTACGGGGTTTCGCTGCGCTCCTTTTTTCAGCTTGAGTCCTTCAACACTGGGCTGCGCTAGTGTCACTGCTGGGTGATGATAGAACTAACCGCAGCGATCCTAGTGGTGAAGGACTCAAGATGCCAAAAGGAGCGCAAACATTTTAAACCGGAGGTCAAATGTCTGGGTATATTATTTGTCTGTGCCCACGGGTGATCTTCCCTCAAGGGCGGAAAAAATATATAGTATAATTGCAGAGTAGCCCTGGTAAAATTTTGGACCGCGGGCCGTATGTGGCCTTTCACGCATTTGTATGCGTCCCTTAAACTATAACTAGACTATTTATCTATGAAAAATATATTCTAGTGCTATATAATATATGGCGCGTCTGGGTCACACCAATCGTAGCCCAGTAGTTGAAAGTTTAGTCAGTACTAACGTACCGTTGTCCAGGGGACACCTGAATGTACTAATCGTACATCCTTTCCGTGGAGTCTCTTTCTGTGTCCAGATGAGATGAGGTGATGGTGATAGTATGAGTGTGATAGTATTAGGGTAGTAGTAAGTATGAGGGTGATAGTGAGCCAAGGTACCAGGCGGGAATCGAGCCCGGGACCCCTAAGCTATTAGCCAGGTAAATTACCCCTACAACACTGCGCTGGTTATTCTAGTGATAAAAAAATACCAGAATACAAAATATATTCTTATAGAAGACGATACTAATTCTATTAAAAACACCTATCTTTAAGAAGTTTTAAGAATCTCTACTTCAGAATTCTCACCTGGCATTTAAGAAACGATGAAAGATATGGAAGGAAAAAAATGCATTCACCTAATTAGGTTCAGTTTTATTGGAAACCGTTTACTTATTTTTAAATATTGTCCTCCTTTTTAAGAATAATAAAACGCGCCCCCTAAAAAAAATAATTTTTTTTGGTGGCCCATTTTTAGATTTAAATTCTCAATGCGCAGCCCTTCAGATGAAAAATTTGACGCAAGGGTGGTTAAAATTGAGCGTGTTTAAGGGAGGCTAGCAGTGAACCTAAGTGAGAAGGTATTTCGATGCAAGGGTAGTTAAAATCGAGCATGTTTAAGGGATGGTTGTTAGAGTGATCGTGTCTGGAGGGTGTTCTGCCAAATGGTGCGTCAGGAGCAGATCCATTACTGCACTCAGCAAAGGGGTGGCAGGCAAGCTGGCTTTTAAATGGCATAACAGATTGGTGAATAGGGTAGGTTGGAAGAGAGGGAGAAAATTCTCGGAAAGATACTTTTTTTTGTGTGGTGGCTGAGTAGGGGGGGTAGCTTTAAAAATAAAGAGAGCCGTGGAGATTTGCTAGGGGAGTTTTGGGTGCGTTTCCTGCAGTATGAAGGCAGTTGTATATTTTCATTTTTTCCCCCCAAAGGATATGTTTTTTTTTTTGGGATCGTTGAATGACGTAGGTTTTTTTACATGAAGCCATACTTTTTTTTTAAAAAAATTAGCTATAATTTTTATTACTAGATATTTTCATTTTATTTTCAAAAGAATATTTGAAACTTGTGTCATATAGGTACAACGGTGACACGTATTCGGAACCAGAATTCACTTAGAATTAATAGATTAAAAAAGATTGAAAACAAACCTGCTTCAGTGGCCGAATGTTCTATGCCAGGCGTCTTTCTCGCAATAAACTAGACTATCGATGACGGGGAGATCGGGGTTCAAATCCCGGTCGGGTGTAGTGAGGTTTTTATTTTCCCTCCTCTTATATGCACTCTCCCGCTATGCAAATACAGGGTACACTTACTTTGAATAAGTCTTATTCATTCTTGACCCATTTAGCGTAATTAGTACATGTGCGTATAATACAAACGTGGGGATGAAAATACGTATGAATTAAAACGTCGAAACTGATAAATATGTGTAGCCAAAATTAATCCCCCACATAAAAAGGACTCTTCTGAAATAGGCCTAAATAGAACAGTAAAGCTTCGCTTCAAAAATGAGTGCAGGCCATTACCGGGAGGAGTCAGCCAATGATAAATAGATGACGATTAAAAAAAAAAAAAAAACCCAGAAGGCTGCGATTCAAACTGCTTGAACAAACCAATGCACCTCCTGAATGGCTGTAGCCATCTTGTAAGGGTTCGGCCAGACTGACAAGCGTGCGAGCGAGTGACTGAGCAAGCACGTGATTAGCAGATAGCTCTCGATAGTTGTTGACGAGGAGGCAAAGGTTCGAATCTTGGTTCATTGAAGTGAGGGTGGTTTTTGACAAGTGATTTATTGTTGTGGTTTTCCCATCCTCTCTCCGTGCTAATGGTGATTCTTATTTGCAAAGGCCTACTTTGATTATAATGTTGGAAGTATTTTAACATATCACACACACACACACATATATATATATGTATACATGTATGGTTTATGATCTTATCAATTAAATTAGGCCGTTAGTAGCAAGTGTGCTAAACCTATCGATAGTAATAAAAATGTCAAAATGAGAAGTTTTCCTAGCACTCAATGAACCAACATACAATAATATTGCCTAGCTCCTGTAAACTAGACTGTTCCGGGTCGAGCGCGCGCGCTCCAGTCTGGCCACCTCTCACTACAACCAATGTGTTCTATTTTATATTTTAGTCGCTCACGCGTCCAGTCTGACCGTACCCTAACCAAGCAATGATAAAGTTTCACACATATTAAGCTTATCATAAACGAGAAGATAATAAATTTAAATATTTTTTTTTCCAAATTACGTCAAGTGCTAGATTATACAACTCAGTAAAAAACAAAAGCCCACATCAGCGATTGCATGGTCTAACCGACTTGTCATTATCTTGTTAGAATGGAATGGAGAGGATCGCTGTTCGAATTCAGGTCGGATGTACTGAGAGTGGTTACAAACGGTTTCACATCCTCCCTCCACAAAAAATGTGGGTATATTTAATTTTAAATACTACCTTTCTTATCTCTAGTACATTCATGTAGATTAATGTGGGGTGCAGATTATAACATGAACGGGTATTATGACACGGTAAAATTTTACTTACAAATTTTTTTTTTAATGTGCACTTTCTGAAAAGACTGATTATATCAGCACATGACTTGTAAACTAACTTAAATCTAGAACTGTACACAACATCCAACCCAATGGCCGTTTATTCAAAACCGTAAAAGTAGAAACCCATAAATAATTTAATAAAATGTTGGTCATACCGACAATCGAACCCAATACTCTTAACTAAGCAGAAAGACACGCTACAGATTCAACTAAGGGTTTAGAGAAAGCAGTAAAAAAAAACAATCCCGTGATATATATTCAATATCAGTAAAAAAAAAGGTAGTATCTATTTTATGTTAATATTTCCGAGGCGGTCATGTCTTTGAAAAATTGCTGGTTTTTTTAATGTGCCGCTTTAATTATGTTCTACTAGTGTGTGTGCCGCATGAATGGGAAATGAAACCTTTGGCCTTCGAACCAGTCCAGGCTAAACTAGTAGATAACTTACTTGCCAGTCAGCGCTAGGGTCAAAAGAATCGCCCCCGGTTTCGCAACAGCTCAGTCCGCAGTTGACAATTTCGGGCGGCTGCCATTCTACTTTTTTTTTACTACCATGATTATTAATACTTATCGAGGGGAAGGATAAATCAATAGCTTGGAATAATTAAAAGAAAACAGGCCAGAGTGAACCGGTCAATGACAAACTGAACATCCTGTAAGCAGGACAGATGGACACTTTTAAAAAAATATAAAAATGTATAAGTAATTTAGCCTACCTATTTATAGACCTAACCTTTTTACAGTTTTTCTTAATGAATGATGATTCTTTTCTTAGTTACAATGATCATATATTTTCGAAAAAAAACCTAAGCTACCAAACATCAACATTCTTACAAGTTATTTACCTTCTTTTTCTAGTATTTAATGTTAAGAGCGTGCCTCATAGCAGGCCCAACTCAGCTCCCAGCTCGCGTAAGGTATGGGAGTAAAAGGGAAAATATAAGAACTACGATAGGCCAGAAATGTGTCCATATCATATGAAGACTGACTTATCTAGGGAATACATTTCGCTATAATCAAGAAACAAAAATATCCAACTTTCATTTAAATGTTTAGACGCAGAATCAGTCAAGTATTTAAATTCTCTGACTTTTCCTTATTTTTGATTAAATGCTCTGCTATCAAAGAATTCCCTGACTTTTCCAGGTTTCCCCTGTTTTCTGTGCCTGTAGCCACTATAAGTATTTATTATTATTATTATTATTATTATTATCACCGCGTCTTACTACCCGTTCGGGTTGTACGCACTTACGCTAATGTGTAATGGTAGGGTGATTGTGAGATGAAAATGGAGGACCTACAGTTTAACGTGGGATCCGAACCACGGAGGGAGGCCTGGCATTCCACACATTCACAAGTTGTGATTAATACACGTCTTGTCAGAGGTTGAAGGAAGGGTTTGGGCAATCAGATAAATCTGTGCCTGGACCGAGGATTGAACCCTGGACCCTCAGCACAGAAGTTTGACACCTTACCCCTAGACTACCAGATCGCCTCATACGTATTTATTACTTCTCAAGAGAGGTCTGACTACTTTATGTTTTATAGATCTGATAAAAGTGTTTTTTTATCTTAAATACTTATCAAGTCCGACACCTTAGCTCAGTCGGTAGCGTGTCTGCCTACTGAGCTAAGGGTCCCGGGTTTGATTATCGGCATGGCCGAAAATTTATCTTTGGTGAAAATATGGGTTTACCCATTCACATTGATAAATTAACGGCCTGAGACTGGATGTTGTGCCTGTCCTAGTCTTAAGACAGATTATAAGACATATGAAGCTATGACAGCCCTAGACAGCCGGTAGTGGAAAATATATGGCTTGAATAGAAAACTGACCACGGGCTGGAAACAGAAATGGATGTAAATAAATAGTTATCACATTAAATATGGCAACAACGGTTGTTTACTGCCTTTGTAAATAGCCTGGATTGATTGTGATTTGTGAGACAGTTTTCTTATTTTATCTTTGTTAGCTGCCCCATCATATACAGTCCCATTTTCATAGGAAGGGCCTTATCTGAAAGCTACAAAAGTTACTGGAACTAGTTTCACGTATTCATACGTCAAGTCATCTGACCTACAGCTATCACTTTTGATATGGATACTATCAACAGCTATATCAATGTTGTTTTTAGCACCACGACTTACTACCCGTTCGGGTTATACGCGTACGTACTAATTACAATAATGGGTTAGGGATTTAAAAGGCTGAATTTATGGGAAATGTATCCGCATTTGCGTGGAGGGAGAGCGTAAAAACATTTAGGGGAAAAAACCACCCTCCGTACTCACAACCGGGATCGAACCCCCAACCCTACTCCCCGTCATTGGTAGTATAGTATATTGCGAGAGTGATGACGCCTTAGAACATGCGGCCATCGAAGCGGGTGCTATCAACGATAGCAGCAGAAAAATATGTTTCTATTTTGTAAAACGACCTTTGTATGAAAATTGGACTGTAGCAGTAGTGAAGAGTTGTTATTATTATTATTGAAACAAATATTCATGGTGAATGATGATACCAACTAAGTAGAGATTGATATCATACGACTAAATTTAGAGTGATCATAATAAACACAAGATTTGTTTCTAAGCAATCCAACCTGTTTCAGTGGTCGAAAGGTCAAATAAGGTAGGCGTGTCAAATAAGTTTGACCCTTAAGGTCCACGTTGAAAATTAAAATAATGAGGGAGGCGCATTTCAGAAAATACAATGTCATCCCCTGAATAAAATAAAAAATAATACAAATCATATATACATACATACACACACACACACAAATCTAAGACTTGTACCCTCTTTTTTTTTAACCAGACATATGGAACCTTTTATTTGAGCAATAGCATTTACTGTTAGGCTTTTAAGCTCTGTGGCAACTCCACTTTGATAAATAAGGACAGATGTGTGTCCGTAATTCGTGATCTCCCGGATTAAAAAAAAACCCAACCTGCTCACACGCTAAAGTGCTACAATATACTGTTTGGTGTAAAAACTTCAACAATTCATTTAAATCAATCTTTAGTGAGTAAAGAATAAACACTTGGTATGCGAACTTCATTTTCTAGACTCCCTCCAAAAATGACAACTTTACCAATCCCATTATACAAAATTGTGTATTTCTTTAACGTTTATAAAAAAAGAGGAGGCCACATTGAATGCTTTTTCAAGAAAAGGTCCACGGGCCGCACAGAATCATGGATCGAGCCACATAGAGCGGGGAGATCAAGGTTCGAATCCCGGTCAAGTATACTGAGGTTTTTTTTCCCTAAATGGTTCCTACTCTTCTTCCAAGCAAATGCGGCTTTATTACCTCTAAAATGCTTCTAACCCTCATTCTACCTCATTAGAGTAATTATCTTATATATGCGTATAACCTGAATAGGTAGTAAGACGCACTGATAAAAAAAACATTATTTTGCATCAAACAAAAATTTATGAATATTAATATTTTTAGCAACGTTCTCAGAATCAGTCCCATCAGAATTTTATTTGCTGTTTGAGTTAATTATCTTATGACAGACACATAAATAAAATGCTTCGTGAAGCCCAAGGTCACATTGCACAATAAGTTGTGATGAGACTACAAAATATGCAGGACAAATCAATCAAATTCTGGCCACACAGGACTAAAAACCACAACTAATTTGGGTAATTTTTATGGATATATTACAAAAAAAAATTGGTATGCAATATCCGACATGTGATATTAATTTGCCACTAACTAACCTATGATAGTCCCAATTTCGATAAAAGACAAAAATGTGTAACCTGACCAATGAAGAACTTATAAAATTTAGCCATAGCCGAGATTCAATCTCAGACCGCCCCCCCCCCCCCCCTCGTCACTGGAAATTCAGTATATTGCGAGATTGCTGCCTTAAGGGGTCTAACTAGGTAGTCGAGATATCGCCAATCACATGTTGCGTTTAGGTTAAATATTGACAGCACCTTTAAAGGTACATGTGTTTGGTGTTTACTGGAATGAACACATAAAACTATTTTATATGACCCGGTACATATAGAGACTTGTTAACATAGTTCAAAATTTGAAATTTTCTATTTTGAAAGTTCCAAAAATCCGTATATTTCTGCTGATAACTAAGAGCTAAACGTCTGGGAAAAGAAAGGTAATTCGTATGTGAGCGTAGAATGGATTTTTGTAAATCGAATAATGCCATTTAAATAGGGGAGGTCACAAATATTGTATTGTCATTTGAATCCATCCCCTCTCCTGTTTGCTCTCTTATTGTCTGACACAAGACGTGTATTAGTCACGACTTGTGAATGTGAGGAATGCCAGGCCTCCATCGTGGTTCGGATCCCACGTTAAACTGTAGGTCCTCCATTTCATCTCACAATCACCCTATCATCGCACATTAGTGTAAGTGAGTATAACCCGAACGGGTAGTAAGACGCGGTGATGATAATAATAATAATAATAATAATGTCTGACAAGCTCCACCCAAGAACGTTATAAGCTCACTTGGTTTTCTGGCGTTTAGGAACTTCTGATTTAATGTTTTAGCTCCTTAAATACGGTAAGGGAATCTTTCACTCGGCTGTTATGTCGGAACCATTGATGTTCTCCCTGGGAGCTTCTTTAAGCGGCCGTAACATATGGTTGCCGGATGGGTCTAACGTCAGGAAGGGGAGGGGGGGGCGTGTTTTGAGGTGTTTCGAGAATCTTCCAGTGAAATTAAAGGCGACAGGAGTCCTGCGTTTGACGAAATGAAGCCGGATCCCTACCTCCGGATGAACCCTCAGTCTCAAAGTATTGTTACAGTTTTTTTTTTTACCATCGCCAGGGCTATACACATGTGTATTAACTACCCTAATGTGTTATAGGGCCCCTACACGATCAGTCACACTGTTAGTATGCATCAGTATTTACAAGGAGACCGAACACTGTCAGTCTTCCTATCATTATTTGTATTAGTCTCAGCTCCTGCGTGCAACAACGTGGACGATAAGAAAAAAGTGGGCAGTCTATGTTTGCTAATAAGGGCACGGCCAGACTGGGCGAGAGAGCGAGCGACTAAAATATAAAATAGAACACATTGGTTGTAATGAGAGGTGGCCAGACTGAGCGAGCGAGCGACTAAAATATAAAATAGAACACATTGGTTGTAATGAGAGGTGGCCAGACTGAGCGAGCGAGCGACTAAAATATAAAATAGAACACATTGGTTGTAATGAGAGGTGGCCAGACTGAGCGAGCGAGCGACTAAAATATAAAATAGAACACATTGGTTGTAATGAGAGGTGGCCAGACTGAGCGAGCGAGCGACTAAAATATAAAATATAACACATTGGTTGTAATGAGAGGTGGCCAGACTGGGCGAGCGACTAAAATATAAAATAGAACACATTGGCTGTAATGAGAGGTGGCCAGACTGGAGCGAGCGAGCCGGAACAGTTAGTTTACAGGCGCTAGGCAAATTATTGTATGTTGGTTCATTGAGTGCTAGGAAAACTTCTCATTTTAACATTTTTATTATTATCGATAAGTTTAGCACAGTTGCTATTGACGGCCTAATTTAATGGGTAAGATCAAAAACTATATTATATATGTAAAATACAAATAAGAATCACAATTAGTGTGGAGAGAGGATGAGAAAACCACCCTCAGTTCACTGAGCCAAGATTTGAACCTTTGCCTTCTCGTCAACAACTCTCGAGAGCTATCTGCTAATCACGCGCTCGTCAGTTTAGCCCACCCAGTTGCTCCCACGCTTGTTTGTCTGGCCAAACCCTATCTAAGTTAACATTATACTTTAATGTAACGAGGTAAACAATACATATCAGATAAGACACATACACAAATGGAATGGGAAAGATTGAGATTACAATAGGCCTATAATAGTACTTGCAAATTATCTATATACAGTACTGTAGGGGCGAGGGGAGGGGGAAAGATGGGAGGGGTAGTAATGCTGTGTTGCAATATCTCAGCCATCCCCCCCCCCCACATTACAGTACTTTTATAACACTTCTAGCATGCCGGCATGCGGCTGGCGTGTTACTCAATACAATTTTACTTTCGGAAAATTTTGTCCGAATTATCCTAGGTCTGAGATATCGAGGTTCGAGTTATTGAAAGTTGACTGTACTTACTTTTAACGCATAAAAAAGTTATGATTTTTTTTTAAAAAAGGTAGTAAAATAAAATAATATATATAATTTTAATGTAAGCTAATAAATCATATATAATGTATACTTCATCATGAACAATTTAAACGGCGATCCCTGCACTGGTGGGCAAATGGGTAAAATCGTCAGTATCTTTTTTTTTTCTCTTATAGAGACATGGAAGTCGGGGTTCGAATACGACCCGGTGTAGTTGAGTGGTGGGGGATCCTAGATGGGGATTTACCCCTCTATTTTAATGCAAATGCGAGTGAACTTCCTCAAAATTATAGTCCTTATTCCTTTTCGTTTAGTGTTATTACAGGGTTTCCTACAGTTCCCAAATTCCCTGACCAACTTCTCACAAAATTTCCACTATAATTTTATGGTACTATTCATGTGGAAATATTTAATTTAATCACATTTATTTAATTTAATATCCCAATTGACAGGTTCCACTCCTGTTCTCAAGGAACCACGAACAACATGAATCTCACATGTCCCCAGATTTATAAAAATACATACTTCATTGTCTGTGACAGATTTGATGTGTTCCTGATGAAGTGTTATAAACTTTAAATTGACATTTGAACCATCCATTGACACTTGTATCAACCTAGAGACTGTAAGAGGAGAAATACCATCCAACTTTTTATGCAATGAGTGACAACTTTATGATTTTCCTTGTCCCAGAATCTGAATACAATGTCCGTTTGTCCTCTTTGAATAACTTTATTCAATGCCTCATCAAAACAAATTACAAAGTTGCTATATGATTCTAGACGGTCCAGTAAATTGTTATGAAAGAATGGAGCCAAGCCATGCACAATGAAATATGCGGCCTTGTCTCCACCAAGGGTAGAGGCACTGGCAATGGAACACTCGGGAAACATCAACTTAAAAATTGTACTTAAATTATTGCACGAATTGAAACAACTTGCAAAGCCCGAATGACTTCCGCCTTATTTATATTATATTATCTTCTTCGAGCCACTACACTGCTTACACTTTTGGCAACACCTTCCTTCTGCGGCTTTACAATTTTCGATGAAAGAGAAGTGTGACATGAATTGTCATTTCCCTGACTTTCCCTGACTTTATTTTTTCTCCCTGACTTTCCATGACTTTCCCTGACTTTCCATGACTTTCCCTGACTTTCCAGACCGTAGGAACCCTGTATTATGAGGACAGCCCGGGCAAGAAGTAAGGTGTGGAGTTCTAAAATAATAAGTAAATAAATATCATTAATTAATAATATAAAACACGAAACTGTTCTTGTCTTCAAAACCATTAAATCTATTCTTTAGGATATTCCGAAAGTGTATAACTACTTTTTAGCTACACAAGTACTTTAAAAAAATAAATAAAAGTTGTGTAGAACTACTTTTTAGCTACACAAGTACTTAAAAAAAATACATAAAAGTTGTATGCATTAAAAAATGTATAGCCGTGAAATTGCAGCATCAAGTCGTCAACTCCCCCTTCCCCCGCTAAATTCGTGTTCTTTTCGGCCGTTCTGCCACATCGTCCTAGTTTATTAGTTTCCTCCTTCGGGGCAAAATGGCGCCATGCGTTATGAACTTCCTGTCGCCACAATTCCTCCCCCCACCCCCTCTTGGCCGCAAGCCACTATGAATTTTTTTTTTTATGTTTTAAAACAACGGTTCTAGAAAAAAGGGACTATGAAAAAAAAAATTGTTGTATGACCTTGGAACAAAATAAAAGATCGCTATACATACAAGAACGAGAGGGTAAGGATGGAGGGATGGACCTAATTTTAGATAAATAAGATAAAGGTGTGTAAAAAATAGTTTACTAGAATCCTTGATTAAAATTTTTGCTTCTATAAATACCATCATAGATTTATAAAGTATCAATTCTCTCTCTCTCATGTTTGACTAGACTGCTGATGACAGGGATATCGGGGTTCGAATCCCAGCCGGGTGTACTGAGGGTAGTTTTCCTAAATGGTTTTCAATTGGCCCTTCATGAAAATGCGGGTGCACTTCATCTAAATTCAATCCTACTCATCACCCTAACTCATTAGTAAATATGCGTATAGCCTGAACAGGTAGTAAGTAAAACGCGATGTTAAAAGAAACAGGTCCCAGGAACCCAAGCTGAATACTCAATAGTCCAATTTTAATTGGAAGAGCCTTTTATAAAATAATAAAAGGCAAAATATTCTCTAAGGAAAAGAGGAGGAAGATGAGGGACGGATGCAACCCGTTACTAGAATATTCTAAAAACAACCCTGATGGAAGGTGGAGATGAAGGCACTCGCGTAATAGTTACCGAGCAGTTGGGACCTGCCTTCGTCGAGAGAATTTTTTTATTTTTTATTAATCACTAAATTGGAGTCAGGACTGTAACTATTCCGAGTCGGTCACCAGATTAGATCAATCCTGGTCCAATCCTATTGTAATCCTCCCAGTTCCCTAAGAAGTGAAATAGCAATGCGAGTGATATCGGATCGCATATTCGCCCTGTTCCGTACTGAAATGACGCGGAATAAATACTTCATTAAAATTATATAGGTGATTTAAATTATAGCTTTAAGTCACATCAACCCATCAGTAAAATATCAAAACGCATGAATTGTGAATAGTAAACAAGAACACTAGACTGGTACACACAACGCGAGAGAGGGTATTACAATTAGACCCGTATGAGATTCGAGCTCCCGACCTACCCGTCGTCGGCAGTCAATAGTACTCGTATATTGCGAGAATGACGCCTTGGACCAGTAATATTTCGACCTGGGTTACACGGAAACATCTTAGAGGGTGCGTAAAATTTACATAAATATATTATTTAATGATAAACACCGAATAATCAGGGGCAGATTCAAGCCTAGCCATAAGAGACCCTGGCGGAAGGATATTCGATCTGGGAGCGCTATTTTTGTTTGTTTTATATGTAAATTATAGAATACGTATAGCTTGCACTATGCACCAACAACTTTCGGGGTACAAAGTTATATTTGGGGGTAGGCAAAAAATAAAAGTTGAATACCACCCTCTGCCTTGGAGCGTACGACCATCGATACGGGTAGGTGCAGTTTTGGGTGCCTACTGCTCTGCCCTTGGTTAAGTTGAAACAGGTTTGAAAGGTAAAGTGAACGTTAAATACCCCAAATATATTTAAACGCGGTGTTTTTTTAAAATAATGTTTCAAAAGGGCTCGCATGCACCAACAAAACAGGTGGAGGGAGGGTAAAGATCTCGAGTATAATTTGAAACATTAAATGGCCTTGACGTAATTCAGTTAGTAAGTATTTTAATCTATTATTATTATATTATTATTATTATTATTATTATTATTATTATTAATTATTATTATTATTATTATTATTATTATTATTATTATTATTAGCACCGCGTCTTACTACCCGTTCGGGTTATAGGCACTTACGCTAATGTGCAATGGTAAGGTGATTGTGAGATGAAATGGAGGACCTACAGTTTAACGTGGGATCCGAACCACGGTAGAGGCCTGGCATTCCTCACATTCACAAGTTGTGATTAATACACATCTTGTCAGAGGTTGAAGGAAGGGTTTGGCAATCATATAAATTTGTGCCGAGACCGAGGATTGAACCCCGGACCCTCAGCACAGAAGTCTGACACCTTACCCCTAGACCACCAGGTCACCCTTTTAATCTATTAATATATATTATATCCTTTCCTTCAAGGAAATGTATCAGTCATTGTGTATTAACAATCGTAAAATTTTTCAAGTTTTTTTATTGTCTATAATAACAGCTATAAAATAGCACATGTGGAAACGTCATGCGAGGAGGAAAAAAAAAACTGCAAAAAAATAGGAGTGCGCAAGGTTTGGAAATTTCTAGTCGAAGTTTTAAATCTTTTTCGCTTCGACAACCACCACAATCACCTTCGCGCAACTTTGAAATATTTCGAAATAAGGAGATAAAAAACTTCGATATATATTATGAAAAATATTTTAAAATTTTCACTAAAAATGACATATTTCAACATTTTTATAGTAGTAATTTTTAGAACGAGTACTAAACAGTATTATGACACAGGTTAGTCATTAAATGATATTTAAAGGCGTAAGCATTGAAACATGAAGACATGTAAGCATAAAAAAAAATAAAAAAAAGCGTGCTTGTTTTATATCTAAACCTTTCTCTTTGTCTAGTTGCACTTTTATGGATGATATAAAAAAATAGTGCTATACGAGACAGCAACAAAAAAAAACCTTATCTTCGGCTTTTATTCGAATGTTTTTCAAGCTCAGCTGGGACTTGGCTCTCATTTGAGGTGGGGGATGAAGGGGACGCGAGAAAAGGTCAGCGTTTTTGCTGTTTTTATAGCAAAACTTTTTTTCTGGCCAAAATAAATCAAATATTTCTTCAGTAGAAACAAAATAGTTTAATTTCCTACAGATGTTGATATAAACAATGGTTGAATATGTCATGAACATAGCGGCATTAGATGAGAAACATTTTAAATGAAGAGAAAAAGTTGTCATTAAATTCCAGGACACCTTTGACAGATATTCAACAACTGTTGATATCACCGTGTGAAGAAAATTAAACTCTTGTTTCTACTGGAGAAATATTTGATTTATTTTGGCAAAAAAAAAAAAAGTTTTACCATAAAAACTACAAAATCACCAACCTTTACACGCGTTCTCTACACTTCCACCTTAAATATTTCCAATTGAAAAAATAGTATATGTGGCCATAATTATGATAAATAAACTTAGTAGGGCAAATATGGAACTCATTTTTAATTTTGAAGCTCCATTAAAAGAAAAATGTCCGAGCATGCAAAACAGCTGTAAAATATATTTACAACCCGCTTGTAAGATATATATATTTATATATATATATATATATTTATATATATTTTTATATATATATATATATATATATATATATATTTTGCCTTTGCTTGAAAAAAAAAAGCCAGTAGAATGAATGGTAAAACCCCAAACACAATCCGATAAATCAAAAGTAAAATGAAAAGTGAACATTTCTATGCCTTATTAAAAAAAAAAAAAAGACAAGTGCAAACGAAGTGAGCAGGAGGGTATAAATTTAAGGAGACAAGATCTCGACAGACAAGGCCTGCCATGACAGCCCGAAGTAGTAGAATAGCCAGCCTGTTAGGAGATGCGCGCGCATCCTCGAGAGCCAGTGAACTTTTTTTTTTATGTTAATACAGCGTCTTTGTTCAACATACAAAGAATAGGAGCTTTCATTGTTTTAAAAAAAAGTTATTTTCAGCCTTTTTTTTTATTGCGTTGTCATGTCGTGCTTCAAAATGTATTGCAGTAGTCATGCCAAAAGCTATACAATTTTAAGTTTTACAAAATGAAAATCATAGTTTTAACATATGTTTTGTGTTTGTGGGTGCATCGCATCTTAGTAGCCTATCCTTTCGTACTATCCGCATATTTGCAATGATGGGGTATGGGATGTAAAGTAGCCCCATGGCTTCTTTGGTGCTGACTGACAGCTCACAGCTGACGGCTTTGAAAAGCTACCAGACCAATTTATGTATCCCTACGCCGAACCGTATGATCTGCAAAAAACATGTGTTTAGCAGCGGTCACTTCTGACAGTCAAAATGTATGTATATACCTAAATGTTGACTGTCAGCTGTCAGCTGTCAGCTGTGAGCTGTCAGAACCAAAGAAGCCACGGGGCTACTGTATTTGCATTTTCGCGTAGGTAAAGAAGGAAATTATCTATGAAAAAAAAAATAGTATTTGAACCCCAACCCCTATACAACCCGCAAACCAGAAGAGATGTTCTTGCCATTCAGTCCGTGTGACCAAATGATAGAGAGGAGTTAAGCTGTAGAATGAGACTAAAGCGTCACAAGATTTAAATTAAGGACGGTAAGGAGAATAGGTGTGAATGAAGTTATGTGTATTGGCTTAAATCTCTAGCATATTGTGCCAAAAAATTGACTTCGTTCACTACAAGGGTTTTTAAGGATTTTTTTCTTAAACAATCTTCCCTTTGCCTCCCCCTATTTTTTTCCCCACCCTTCTTTCGGACCATGTGTGAATTCCACCCCTCTTTGAAGAAAACAGATGCGTGGTTGGGTTTGGTTTTCGGAAAAGGGGGGGGGGAGGTGAGGAAGTGAAAGTGCGACGAAAAGGGGGGGTGGGGTGTTGGGCTGGCATCTTCGCGTCTTCGTATTCTCTTCCACCCCCCCCCAACCCCACCACCCCCACCCAAGTGGAAACCAAACCCCGAGATGTGTCTCCAGCATTGTCGAGCGGTACGGCTCAAAGTATTATTAGCCTTCGAGAAGAATGTTTGCAAACTAGATTCCCTTATATGTTATTTGGGGTGATCCTCATCTGAAAATATTTCAAAGATTAATTTCCACTGCAAGTTATTTCAAATGGTCTTCCCCCAGATATTTTTTAAATTTGAATACCCTTAGAAGCTATTTAGAAAAGTCCTCCACCCGATTAAAATAAAATAATTAAATGCCTATAGAAGCTATATTTTTGAATAGTCCTTTTCATGATTTATTTAAAAAATTAGATGCCTCTAGAAGCAATTTAAAGTGGTCCTCTGGCAAATTTTTGAAAATTATTTGGCGTTTGATACAAGGTCATCTGTCAGCTTCGTTTTAGAGAATATCGGAGGGAAGCTAAGTAAATCTAGGGAGGTGGGAGGGGAATTTATTCCACCGCCGCTGATTTCATAAAAATTAAAATGCTACAAAATATTAGATTTCTAAACATTAATACATGCTACAAAATTCAATTTAAAATTGCTATTTTACCGGACTCTACTTATGAGAAACCCAAAAAGTTTACGGGAAACTCATTACCAGATCTTTTTTTTTTTAATCACATATTGTTTAAGGGATCAGGTGATTTTAACACACGCTTTATTAATAAATCGATCAATTAACTAGAGTGTTTGCGAACCGTGAGAAAAAACCTCAATGACATGTACATAATGACAAGGAACATTTTTTATTCACACTTACCCATTGTGTCAAGATTTTATCTTCCTCAAGATAAACATTGCCATTTTCAATAATGTGTGGACGTAATATAGCCTTTTTTTTTTTACTAAGGGTATTAACGCGCTCTTTCTGAGCCAACCGATTATATCAGTATAGGACTTATATAATCAACTATATGAGTCATAACACTACACAACATCCACTACCCCGGTCGTTAACTCATCACTAATTTTTAATAAATGTTGGGAATCGATTCCAGGTCTTTTAACTAATCAGACAGATGCATTATCGACTGATTAATGGTGTCTGACCCTACGCTAGCAACTCTCAAGTTTAAGATTAACGAGAGTCAAATCTTGTTACTATTATTTTCAAATAAAAAAATTGTATATACTCTCAAAAAACACCAAACTTATTACCCCCTCGTTGCTCGAACGGTCTAAAGCGTAGCTCTCGAAATGGCCGGACTTCTAATGACCAAAAGATTGGAGTTAGAATCCCGATTGGTATATTAAGGGTAGTTTTCCACTATTCCTGCAAGCAAATTTTGGTACATTTCCTCCAAATGCAACCATACTCATCCCTAGCACACTAGCTTAATTAGTATATACTGTATGTGTACACCAGATGGGTAATAAGACGAGATGCTCTAAGAACTTATTATTTTCAAAGTGATTGTATCTTAAAAAAAGTATATCTTGAAGTATTTCATTTTGAGGACGGGGAGATCGAGGTTCGAATCTCGGTCGGGTGAACTGGGGGTGGTTTTTCCTAAATGGTTTTCCACTCTCCCTCCACGCAAATGCGGGTTCACTTCCTCTAATTCAACCTCCCATTCCTAATCCATTAAGTAATTAGTACTTATGCGTATAACCGAACGGGTAGTAAGACGCGGGTGCCTAAATTATATATATCTTGAAAAAAACGTATATTGAAATTAGATTATTGTTAAGCTTGTTCTATTTTCTTAAATATTTTTAGTCAAAATTATATACATTTTTAATTTTCGGCCAAAATACTGCCGTTTAAAGAACGTTTCTCTTAAAAAAATACAAAGTTCAGCTTCATTCTAAATAGGTATTACTTATGTAACAAATAATTACAATAAAAATAAATAATAAATCAAAGTAAAAAATCTGTTTATTCAAGGAGTAAATCATCCGCACTAATTTGAAATATTTTCACTTTAAAATTTAAATAATTGTACACGATGTAAGGATTCGAGGATTCAAACGAAAATTTAAGATCCGGAGTCAAGAAATATAGGATTCGAACCTATCTCTAACTTTAACCTACTTTTTTTTTAATGTTATTTATGTGTTTATTTTTCCACCTTCCTCGGTTTGTGTGTCTGCTATAATGTGTCGAAACTTTGTCCCCGACGATAAAAATGTGACCTTGAGTCTAATTAGCAAGAGTGCCGATTTCTATAACATAAGTACGTGACAATACTGGGCCATCAACGTAAAATTAATTTAAAAAAAAACCACACACACACAACAAAAAAACAATGTTATCAAAAACCACGCACGAGGAACGAAACTTTTTACCAATACTAGTTTTTAGGCCTGTCTCCGACAGGTTGATTATAATACTTTAAACAACCTAACATAACCTAACCTTCATTTGATAAACGCATTGAAGGTTGGGAGTTGTTTGTAAAAAAATTGTTTTATATTTTTTTCGGTCAGTTATTACGTAAGAATGGATAAAGCGAAAGTGAACTAAACCAATTCTATTTTTATTTAATAAAAAAATCCGGCTTCATTAGGCTTTGTTCCGTGGTCTATACTATAAGTTTGCAAAGCTTCAGTTTTCTAGATCATCTAAGGGTTTTGGAGGGTGTGGAAAAACACACTAACATACACATACACATACACTACACATACACACACATACACATACACCACACAAACACATAACATACAACATAAGGAAATTATAAGTGTAGGCCTATATTAGTAAGATGATAAAGGGTGACATGGTGGTCTAGGGGTAAGGTGTCAGACTTCTGTGCTGAGGGGTCCGGGGTTCAATCCTCGTCCCGGCACAGATTTATCTGATTGCCCAAACCCTTCCTTCACCTCTGACAAGACGTGTATTAATCACAACTTGTGAATGTGAGGAATGCCAGGCCTCCACCGTGGTTCGGATCTCACGCTAAACTGTAGGTCCTTCATTTAATCTCACAATCACCCTGCCATTACACATAAGCGTAAGTGTGTGTAAGACGCGGTGCTAATAATAATAAGATGATAAAACGTCCAGGTTAATCGTAAATAGTTTCTACTTTGTAACCGGTACATTTGCTGCTATCGTACACATTTTTGTTGGATTTGATTAAACAGTTTTCTGACAAAAAAAACATGTAAACGTGGGAGATTTCTTTGTGCTATCACGATATTGCAATTGTAGCCGAGTGGTTTGTGACGTCATTGAGTGTATATTAAATTATAGGCTACTAATTATACGGGTTTATCGATACACGAGAATACATGGATGATTTTAAAATACGGATAATCGAATACACAACTTTTCTTTAATGTTGAATGTATTCATAACATGGATAATAAGTTACGTAAAACCGTTTTTCATAGGTATACGTAAAAATTCAGTAAAGCTTACGTTGCATCTGTTTTGTGGAGTACGCTTGTATTCTTTTCTGATTTAAAGTTTTGTTGAAGTTTTTTCTTGAATAACCGTGCACGGATAATCCACAAACCACATAACCCGAGTACGGATAGTCGGGAACTTACTGTAGGCCTAGATTTTTTCCCATTTGTGCTTGTGTTTTTTTGTTTTTTTTTAGTGCTACCTGTCTTACTTACTACCCATTCGAGCTACTACCCGCATTGTTTACACCAATGGAGTAGGGAAGGATCAGGTGTGATTTATTAGGAAGTGTGTCCGCGTTTGGTTGGAAGGAGGGTGAGAAAATATTAACGAAAAATCGACTCAGTACACCCGGGTGGGATTCGAACCCCAACTTACCCGTCGCAGGACAAATCAAACTAGGCAGATCTGACATCTTTGCCCGGGCACCCATCGGTGCGGACTAGTAGCTATTTAAGTTCCTTATACATATTAATTGTACACTTTTTAGTAAGATCTACAATCTGGGCGATGCAATTTTTTTTCCTCAAACGTTATTCAGAGAATTTCTCCAACCATGTCATCTAAAAAGTTAAGAGCTTTTTTTTTTACATCAGGTTTCACCACCATTACACTAGCGAGACAAGGGGAAGGTGACATTTAGAGGAAATGTACAAGCATTTGTGTAAAGAGAGTAGGAAATAACTCTCAGTTCATCTGGCCGTGCTTCAAAACTCGACTTGTCTGTCACCAACAAAGAAAAGCAATGGTGGTGGGGGGGGGGGGGGGTCGTGTTGACAATCCAAGCGGGAGATGATGAAGAACCTAGGCAGAAGATCCCCCCTGTTTCTCCCTAGTACATCCGGCACTTGATATCGAACTCTTAGGTCAGAGGGGCGCTAGTTCTGCCCGGGTATCAAGATTACGCTCTCTCTTGGAGCCCTGGAGTAGGGATAAACAATTAAATGATGCAGTGAGGACAAGTTAGCCTCCACCAACCCCTTCCCGTCAAGCTCACAGTGCAAGGATCGAACACACCAGCCTCCGGAGTAAAGAGTCGGTGAAAACCTAATCCCGCCGGCTTGTATCGTTTTCTCTGCAGTACTAAAAGGCGGGAAGGGTGGTGGTGGTGGCAGACGACGCCACCCCTTTTACCCCCCCCCTCACCCTCCCATAGGAGCGAGGGTAACGGCCTCTCCTCAGTAGCGAGCGGCGACCCAATCAATACTCCCCTGCTCTCCCCCCCCCCCCCCCCCCGCGCCAACGTGACATTTACAAGTTATAAGGACGTTACCCCCCCCCCCCCCAACCGAGACAAACAGCAGTTTACGTTGTTGGGGGGACACCTCGTTCGTTCAGTTATTATATTAGTGAGAGTTGGGGGAAGTTTCATACAACCGATTTCATGACACACACAGATAGCAGTGATTTTAGTTAGGAGTAATAAGGGAAGAGAAACTATCCCCGAATTACTGTAATATTTGTTATGAGAATGGCGGGTCAGAAGCTTCAAAAACCACTGCAAAAAACAAATAAAACCTCAATTACTATCTATTTTTTTTAGCACCTCGTCTTACCAACTGTTCAGGTTGTACGAATAAGTACTAATTACACAAGTGCATTATCAATGAGGAAGGTTGAATTTAGAGTAAGTGTAGGGGAGAGAGGGGGAATGGCAGTCAGTGGGTAATGGCGGTCAGGCCTATTGCATAGCCCCACTGTTGTTTTGAAGTGGTCTAGCCTGTGTTGCGTTCTACTCCATCTTCTACCGAACCAACGCAACAGGATTCACCATTGTGGTCAAACTTTTAGTGACGAAAAATTTATGTTTTTGGTTTTCCGCTGTTTTGATCTAAATATTGTATAAAAAATATTCTCATTTAAGTACAAGAAAACCACGTTTAACTATTTTTCTTTTAATTTATTTGCATGCTTTTGTATTTGAGAATAGATTCCAAATTTAGAATTGTTTTTAATGTTTCTCGTTTTCATGTGACGATTTTTTTATTTCATGAGATACGTTTGGGGCAATGGCAGTCAGCTTGACCGCCATTTCCCCTCAAATATTTAAATGTTTAAGAAATACTTTTTTAATTATGCATTGTAGGCTTATATTAAATATAATGTAATATGTAATATAATGGCTTAGAATATAAAACGCCAAACAAAGAAGGCCACCTGGACAAAAGTTGATTTAGAGGCTGCAGTAAAGAAAACACAATGCGCTCGGTTGCAAAACAGTTAAATATTTCATTCAGCACATTGCAAGGTAGGATGAAAATAGAAGTTTTCAATAATCATACCTCTTCTTCAGAGTTACAAGCCACTTCAGAAGGCACTTCTATTTATAGTACTTCTGCCTCAAACTTGAAAATCATCACACCAGTTTCAAACAAAACTAAACCACAGACGACAATAGAAGACATTTCTCCCGTACCAAGAACAAATCAAGACAACCCAATCAAAGGCAAAAAAAAAAAAGGAAACAACATTCCATGAAGTCAATGCTGTCGAAAAAAAATGAAAAAGTTTTGCATTAAAATCCAAACAGGCGAAAGGAAAGATAAAGATTCAAACAAAAAATGCAATGCAAATTAAAAAAAAATGTCGGAGAAACCTTCGGGACATCGATAGTACATCGACGGAAGACAGTTATTTTATTGAGGATAATTTGTGTGACGATAATGATATAAATGAGTGTGACATGGAGACTGACAAATGTTTTATCTGTGATGAGTTCGGACAAGATGGAGAGCCATGGTATCGGTGCACTTCTTTAGGAGTATGGGTTCACGAAGAATGTAGCGGGTGGGACACACCAGAGAGATACATGTGTGATGTGTTCATAAGGAAAAATCGCCACTCAATGTAAACAAATGTTGACTAAATAAGTTGAAATAGATTTTTTGACTACTGTATTTTATATAACTTTCTGTATGTTATCAAAACAAAGACATTCTGGAAAATATTTACTCTTAAAACCTTTTTTTACTTTTCACTTTTGATAAAACTGATTGTTTTTATATTTATGTTATCATGTAGCCTATTGTTTATCCTATTTATTTTAATTTCATCATTATTTTTACTAATTTATATGCACATTTATGTTTGCTGTTGGATTACTATGTTTCAAATTATTTTACACATTTTTTAGCAAATAGAATAAAAATACATATTTTACTATTGTAAAACCATGAGAGCAATAGTGACCGTGATTACCCGATGGGGTAGCAAATGGCGGTCAAACCACTAGTTATAGTTTTTTTGTTTGATAGACAAAACCTTATAGACATTCTATTTTGTACTGTGTAATCTTCAAAGTAGAATTACTAAGCTATAAGATCGTGCATATTAGGTTTAATTACAATAAATACTTTTTCAGTAATTTAAGTTTTTGCTTAGGTGACCGCCATTTGCCCACTCTCCCCTACCCACATTTGCGTGGAGGGAGAGCGGAAACTCATTTTCTAAAAAAAAAAACACCCTTAGCGCAGCGACTGGAATGCGAGCCCCAAACTCCCCGTCATCTGCAGGCCAGCCTGACACGAGAGTGACGCCTTAGACCATGCTGCCACCGATACGGGTCTCTCATGTTAATAGCACTCGGTGTTATTTCTCTCACACCGGTGAACACGCGGATTGAATATCAGGATCATCTAGTCTGGTTTTCCCAGAGATGGGAAATTCAGAGTTCAAATCCAAAGCCTATGCTCCCCCCTCCCCTCCTCAAATTGTTCCCCACTTTACCAACCACTCAAATACAGGTACAGTTCCTCTAAATTCTACCTTCCTTATTGTTATCTGACTAGTGTTATTAAAATGTGTTTAGCTTGGAAGGACAGTGAAGTCACTGGAAAGTAAATTCATTATGGTTTACCTTTCAACTAGGAAGTCACTCCAGCTCTGGACAGCCCTCGATATTTATACACACACTAATGACGCCTCAAATGACATGTTTTGCAGTGAAAAACACCCGAATTGTAAACACATTTAAGGTGGGGATATAGGGAAAGCGAGTTAAGGGCAGTATTTTGTGCAGTTTTTATATAAAACTTTTATTTTGTCAAAGTAAAATGTTAATCCCTCAAACATCATCATTATCATGAACTGCTTCCAGCCACTGGCTGGATCTGTTTGGAACATAAGCCTCTCCTTGCCTTCTTTCTTCCCACCACCTTGGCCCAGTCCTCTCCTCTCTCCTCCACACTCTTCCTCACTCCCTTCAGCCATCTATACCTTGATCTTCCTCTCAGCCTCCTACCTCCCACCTCCATATCCAACATCCTCCTGGACATCCTTTCCCCCTCCATTCTTCTCACTTGTCCTCCATACCACCTTGGTCGTTCCTTCTCTATCCTGTCCTGGACTGGCTCTTCCTTTACCATTCCTCTTACTCTCTCATTCCTCATCCTGTCAAATTTTTTCACACCGATCCTGCTTCTCAGGAATCTCATTTCCCTCGCCTGCATTCTGCTTCCATCCTGTTCCTTCACTACCCAAGTTTCAGCAGCGTACGTCTATATTGGTAGGTAATAGGCACTGTAAATCACTCCCTTGTACTTGTCTGGCATAAGAGTTTAATTTTCTTCACATGTTGATATCAACAGTTGTTGAATATCTGTCAAGGGTGTCCTGGAATTTAATGACAACTTTTTATCTTCATTTAAAAAGTTTGTCATCTAATGCCGCTATGCTCACGGCAGATATTCAACAACTGCTCACATCAGCATGTGAAGAAAATTAAACTCTTATGTTTCTATTGGAGAAATATTGGATTTATTTTGACCAAAAAATTGTTTTACTATACAAACTGAAAAAAAAAAACCTGGCCTTTTCTCGCGTCCCCTCATCCCCACCTTAAGTTTTCCGTTATCTTCGTTATTAAACGGTCACTCATCCTCTCGCCACCGCTTCCAACTGAGATTTCACGTCTCAACGCACTTTAATAGACATTCTTAATTAGTGGCGAGCCGCATCGGTGGGTGCGCGGACTCGAACGCCAGTCTCGTCTAGTATGGTCTATCGATGAGGCTGACGATATGTCGTATCCCGTGCTGGATTACTATTTTTTTATCTTCTCCCTCAACCCAAATGCGTGTACATTTTCTCTAAATTATACCTTGTTCATCCTTACCTCAGTGTGTAATTAAAGGCACGCACGGGGATAGAACATGCAGAAATTAAATAAAGTAAACCCGCACCGATGGGTGCGTGGACAAAATCTCGTCTTGTTTGCCGGTGACAGCGAGGCTGGGGCTCAAATCATTTCCACGCAAATGCGGGTGTACTTATTCTCAATTCTACATTCCTCATCCGTATTCCAACATGGTAAATTCTATGATAACCCGTAGGGCAGGGAAACGAAGTGCACACACACACACACACACACCACAAATCAACAATATAATAATTAACTATAATATTCTGATCCTAAGCTACGACGGTAGAAGTTTTTTTTTTTAGTTAAATATAAAAACCTCGCGAGCGACAAGAAACATTACCTGGGCACGCGTGTCTTCCGTCAAGCCGCCAGTTGTACATCTTGACTTGATCCAAGTCGCTAATAGCCCACTGGTAATGATATGGACATGTGTTTTGTTGGTCGAGAGCGGAAAAATATCTTGGGGATAATATAGTGTTGGATTCTATTAAGGAACTTGAACAAAATACGAGAATTTTGTTGTTGTTGCGGTCAACGTTGGTATAATTTCTTCATCATAGTAGTCAAGAATTCCTGGCTACAGATCCAGAGATCCGGTTCGATTCCCGGTGCTTTTAGATTGTTCTGTAAACAGTGGGTCTTGGAACGGGGTCAACTCAGCCTCGTGAGGACAGTTCTTGAGGAGCTACTTGAGTAAAAAGTAGCGGTTCCGGTCTAAAAACTGAGATTAAGTGCCGGATATCTTCTGGTAGCTCAATTATAAAGCGATGGACTGAAGTGATGGGTGACCTGGCGGTCTAAGGGTAAGGTGTCAGACTTCTGTTGCCGGGGGTCGGGGTTCAATCCTCGGTCCCGGCACAGATTTATCTGATTGCCAAACCCTTCCTTCACCTCTGAAAGACGTGTATTAATCACAACTTGTGAATGTGTGGAATGCCAGGCCTCCACCGTGGTTCGGATCCCACGTTTAACTGTAGGTCCTCCTTTTTCATCTCACAATCACCCTACCATTACACATTAGCGTAAGTGCGTACAACCCGAAAGGATAGTAGGTCTAAGACGCCGTGCTAAAAACAAAAAGCTCTCACTCGCAGTAATCTACAACAAGAAACTTGAGAAGGTCCATAAAACACAATCATAACTATTGTAGATCGGAATTAAACCACACACACACACACACATATATTATGATATATATAAAAACGATATATATCATTATGATACAGAAAAGGGCTGTATTTAAGGGGGGGGGGGTTTACGGGATTGTCCCTTCCCCACCTCCCCTTAAATCTATTGATCTAAATGAATGTTCCTTACATATTGACAGCTTAATGGTCCAATCAGAAACACTGGGACGAGAATGTAGTAATTGAATTTGATGCTGCTGAGACAATGCTTCAGCTCAGAGACGGGAAAACTATTCCAATGCCGAGACGCAATGCTACACATATAAGAAGCGTGGAATAACAACCGACCCGTATAGAAACAGTTATGTAGACAGTACAAGTTTCATACGAAGAGATTTATTTGGCAGCTAGAAAAGTTACTGGATCTAATGTCACGGGATTCATACGTCAAGTCATGTGATCTGAATCTGTCACTTTCGATAGATATTAGCAATATCTATAGAATAACACTAA
Source organism: Timema podura (assembly GCA_033556935.1). Taxonomy (NCBI): domain Eukaryota; kingdom Metazoa; phylum Arthropoda; class Insecta; order Phasmatodea; family Timematidae; genus Timema; species Timema podura. The sequence goes on along the minus strand of JAVRXN010000013.1, from coordinate 3,380,334 downwards.
AAACATAGTAAAAGGTTTTCAATTGTTCTAGCCATAAAAGTATTTTATATTTTCTAAACGTCCCTTACTAGGAAAATTGGACCTATTTAACTCGATCTAAGATATAGATCTCTCTATCTTCGACTTCTTATATCCATTTCCATCCAACTGACGAAATGAATTTCCCACGCTCGGAAGCATCAAATAAAACAAAATGTTAGAGCGAAAAATAGGTCAATCACACTATAACATTTTTGTATTTTAGCTTCGTGGCATTTTTTTTTTTACTTTTTTTTTACTTTCTCCAGGCTCAAATTCGTTCAGTTAACCAAAAATCTGCTTCTCTAAGCCCTTCTTTGCTCGAAGGAAGAAATTACTTTTTACTAAATCCCCCAAATATTCGCCTTTCTGAATAAAATGTATTACATGATATAGTACTACTACTGCCTAGTGACTGAATATAGTACTATATTTTCGTTAGTACTGTTTTCTTAAAAAGGGACAGGGAGCCAAGGGTCTTGGAAAAAATGTTCATAAATATACTTTTGACTCTCGCGACCAATAACATTGAACAAGATTGAATAGCTTGCTACTGACCCGGAATATCGGGGTTTGATGCCCGGTGGGAGGCATACACAATATAGGGGCCTTACATTTCACAAATCACGGAAAATGCTATAGTCTAACCTGGGCACCACGCATGGACTAAAGGTTGCACATTTGTAGAACAATATTAACGTGTTTTTTTTAAATTAAGTTTTAGCACCACGTACTACTACCCGTTCGGGTTATACGCTTATGTACTAATTATGATGATAATTATTTTAGGGATTAAGTAGGTTATATTTAGAGGAAGTGTACCCGCATTTGCGTGAAGGAGAGTAAAAAACCGGTTTGGAAAAATCTCCCTCAAAACACTCGACCGAGATTCGAACCTCGATCCTCCCGTCTTCGACACCATGTCTACTAAGAGAGTAGCGCCTTAGACCATGTGGCCACCGAAGCGGGTAATTAATGTGATTTATCTAAACTGAAGTGGTGTAAATTGCTCGCCAAATAATTTGGTCACAAAACCTAAGGGTGGGATCATCATTTTTTTTTTAATTTTGCTTTTTCAATGCTATACTTTTAACTTTTAACTAACCTCAACAAGACTTTTAACATTGTGGTACGTTCTATTAAAAAAATCAGAAATGAAAATTTTGGATTAAAGGATCAGTCTAATCAATCTTGTTTCAGTGTTATTGGTCACGAGCTTAACAATTTTTCCAATGCGGGGTGTGGAAGGGGTTGGGGGAATGTACCATTTACTTCACCCAGTTCGGTGCTATACACTCTCCACCATTCCGGTGCCTATACATCTCCACCAGTTCCGGTGCCTATTACCTACAGTTCCTGCCTACACCGAAAACAAATGCAGTGCATTATAGATACAAATGCCTACCGCCTAATATGAACAAGTGCAACGCACTATATCATACATGGTTTTCCACTCTTCCTCCACGCAAATGCGGGTTCACTTCCTCTAAATTCAACCCTCCCAATTCCTAATCCATTAGAGTAATTAGTACTTAAGCGTATAACCCGAACGGGTAGTAAGACGCGGTGCTAAATATTATATTATAATCATACATAAACGAAGGTACATTTCAGTGTGCACCGCACTATAGATCAGTCACAAGGAAAGTGGTTACTCAAAGATAGAATGAGAAGATCGGATGCAGAAGAGAAGGAACGAGAGGTGATGATGGTAGATTGAGAAGAATGAAGGAGAAGTGTGATTGGGGGGGGGGGGGGAGGGGGCGCCGGTTAGACTGGGTCACTAAACACGTCGACCAAAACGCCGCCTGCCCGCCCGCGGATTCCTAACAGCCAATTTCACATTCATAACTGTCAGAAAGGCCGAGGCTCTCCAGCCAGGCTACTAATCCACTGCATCGCGAGAGATGGCGGCCGACGCGCAGACGTGGGTTTAAGGAGGTTCTTCACACTTGGACACAGGTGACCATCTAAAAAAAAAAAGAAGTGGGACTTCGTTTATCCGGCCTAACTGGGTCCGGGTCTCATTTGGATTAACGAAAATTCGGTTAGTCCGAACCACAACAGGCGTTAGTTGACAGAACACAGCTTTAGCTCCGACCAAGCTACAGCATAATGTACAGTACTAAATAATGAACACAGTACTGTACCACTGATTGCAGTACAGTTTTAGTTAACTAAAGTACTGTACTCACCCTGTGACTATAGTATCGTAATTTTTAAACTTAATTTAGTTTATTTGAGGTATTTGACGTGAATTTTCTGAATCGACTGATTATATCAGCACACGACCTATAAACTAACTTAATCTAAAACAAACACAACATCCAACCTCCGGCCGTTAATTCATCACCGTGAAAGGGGGAACCCACATTTCAACAATAATAATTTTTTTGGCCATGCAAGGAATCGAACCCGGGACCCTTAGCTCAGTATACAGGCACGCTACTGACTGAGCTCAGGTGTCGGACAGTATCGTGATTAATTAGTGTATTTGAAAGCAGTTTAAAAAAATAATAAAACATCAATTATTCGTCCCATAAAAATCGTTTGAAAAAAAATAATGCGAAATTTCAGTCCGGATAAACCGGAAATTCGGATCAATGAGGGCCGGATAAATGAAGTTTCACTGTACATTTAGCTTGAATCGCAGATTTTCACACTGGGACACTGCAGTGTCTGACCCAGTCACAGTGACTCTACAGTGTCCGAGCTACGCCACAGGTGACGGCAATACTGAATAGTATATGGAATATTTTATAGACATAGTTTTAAAACGTTTGTAAACGTCGCTAAGAGAAAATGTTTTGGTCGAATCACGTGATTCACATGACCAATATTAAGAACTCTTGAAATTAATTCTTCCTCATCTCCTAGTTAGGTTTGGACTTGTCAGCGCGACCAGCATCCGCCTCCAGTTCAGTCTGTCAGTCATTGCTCCCGCCTCTCCTGTCGAATGTTTGGCATCCCTTCCCTCTTGAGGGCTTCCTCCACACCATCATCTCTCCACCTCTTCCTCAGTCTTCCTCCTCTCTCCAGGCTGCACAGCAACTCTTTCCTCCTCCCATATCATCTCAGCATGTCCTGACAATTCAGCTGGGCAGCCTCTATCTTCTTCAATACCGACAGTGTTCTTGAGATTACTACGTGTAGAAAATCAAACTAAACTAATCTTTTGGGCAAAATTTGAATTATTTTTGTAAAAAAAAAAGGGGGGGGATTTGCTCATAAAAACTGAAAAAAAAAAATCTTTGCTGGTGGATCGGATTTCGAATCCTGGTAGGGGTGCTGAGTGTAGTTTCACACTTAAATGGTTCCCAACTATTTTTCCCCCGTACAGATGCGGCTACCTTTCTTCTAAATATCACCTTCCTGGTATCTACAGGGTAGTAAGACTCGGTACACATACACACAAAATGACAAATGAGAAACAAATGTCAGATTAATCACGAATAAATTCTAGCATAGCTCAGAGACCAAACAATTGAAAGAGGTTCTTAAGCAGCCTCCTCTCATCATTAGTCGACAGATTATTGAGTGAAAGAGATGTAATATAGAAGGTGGAGTTGTAGAGGGGAATGGGGGGGTGGGGGGGGGTTTACACGCAAGTATTTCTGATCAACCGGCGCCTTGAAAGTGCTGTGTAGACACACAAGGCGTAAGAAACCAAAATAAAAAGGTCAGAAGGGAAAGAGAAATTCCGAGATGCCATAGAAGAGAATGAAGAAAGGGGGGAAACTATCGCAGATCCCGACCATCTCGTTTGCTAATAGGCGAATCAAAAATACTTCCCCTTACTTGCCCCCCCCCCCCCCCGGTGGTAAACTGTGGGTCAGGGAGGTTGAGGTCATGTGTCTTGTGGACCGTGGTTCGATTTAAAATTGACGCGGGGAAAAAATATATACATTTTGTGGTGATAATTTGTTTTCGGTCTGTTTATAGTATTCAAGAATTTGTAATTTTTTCGGAGCTGGAAACATTGTTCTGAGTTTAGTTCTGTATTGCTTTTCAACTACCTACATTTAAAATAGTTTATACGTTTGTGTGTTTAGTGACAAATATTATAATTCTCAATTTGGTTTGATCGTGAAAAAAAAATGAAAAGAAGAGTATATTAAAAAAAAAATCAAAATCGCCTTTAATTATTCGTTAATAGGTCTATCCATAGTTCATTTAAAAAAAAAAGAGCTAGATGAAATTCTTTTCCAGTTGACCCGAACTAGATTCGAAACTTGGCTTCTCAGTCACAAGTAAACCAGGTTAAATGAGCATGAGGTTTGGTCAGCGCACATATTGATGCGGGTCGCTGATAGGTGATCTGATAGCCAGAGGAAATTACACGCAACGCCTTTTCTAACACTACACGGAACATTCTAATCAATGTTTTAAAAGTTGGAACCAAAAAATATAATAAAAATGGCTCTAACGTAAATTATTATTATTATTTATCATCATTATTATTACTCCATTATTTGCATTTTCTATATCAAAACCTTTTTGGTTTAAATAAATCAAATATTTCTCCATTAGAAACATAAGAGTTTAATTTTCTTCATATGTTGATATCAACAGTTGTTGAATATCTGTCAAGGATGTTTTGAAATTTAATGACAACTTTTTTTTATCTTCATTTAAAAAATATTCTCATCTAATGTTGCTATGGTCATGACGAATATTCAAACAACTGTTGATATCAACATGTGAAGGAATATTAAACCATATGTTTCTACTAAAGCAGTATTTTATTTATTTTGAAAAAAAAAATTTTTGCTAAAAAAATTGTTAAAAAATCTTACCTTTTCTCGCGTCCTCTATACTCGCACCTAACTGACTCTCTCAGCTTGGACAGTGGTCAACGTGAATTCGTGGCTATTTGCTATGGTATCAAAGCGCCCACACTATAGTACCTATATAGGTTAGGCTATTCACATATTTACAGTAATGAGGTAAAGCAGGGGAAAGATATGATTGAGAGAAAATTTAGCCCAAATTTTTCGTGGAAAAAAAACCATCTTAGTAAAAAAAAAAGTACACCTGACTAGGATGCGAACCTAAATCCTTACGTCACCGGTTTGAGATGGCTGGTTCTGAGATTTGATTGGCTCTCACATTGCTCATCTTTGGAATGTGCTTCAGAGACTGAGGGGGAGGGAGGTCATAATTTCGGTGGAAACAGCGTCGAGACGGACGACAGGGGTGAAGTGGTAGAAGAATTCATCGTCAAGACGGACCTCATAATCGTCAACGAGGCCTCGGAGCTTACTACCTTCGCGGGACCCGTAGGTCATAGTACAAATATTGATGTGACTCTAACATAAAGGGGTGTGGGGAGCCTAATTAGGAATTGGAGAAATTCAGATGATACGAGCAGCGATCACAATATCATCCTCTTTGAGATGGGATGTGAAAGGAGAGAAACTCCAGTGACAGTGACCCAGGACAAGGTACTGCGTGGCGTGCGTAGATTGGAGGAAGTACGGCGGGAATTGGCGGTTGAAATGTGGAATCTGGAGTACACGGACGGCATCGATGGAAGGGTCGGGGTCCTTACCCAGGCCATGCGGAGAGCCTGCGACCGCTCGATTCCACGAGCTACAAGACGTGGTCGGAATTTGCCGTAACAAGAAGGCCCCTGGTTTGGATTCACCATCTGCCAAGATAGAGAAGAAGTCCTGGAGCTGCATCTCCAAGTACCTGCTGGCGATAGCCAATCAGATGATGATTGAGGGTCGTTTCCCCGACCCGTGGAAGGCCGGAGAGCCGAGGATTCTGTTGAAGTGTCCGGATCGGGACCCTGCGGACCCGAAGTCTTACCGGCCGTTGACTTTGCTCAATGTGCTGGTTAAGGTCCTGGAGAAGTTATTATCTTCAAGGTTTTGAAGCTACATACAGGCATAGGGTGTTGTAATTGATGATAGGCAGTACGGGTTTCGATCGGGAAGAGTAACGGTGGACGCTCTGGAGAGAGAGGGCCCTTCGAGACGTCAACGAGAGCGAGAGCCGGTACGTGCTGGCCATCCACATGGACATCTCTGGCGTTGGTGAGGAACTCTAGGGACTGCACGTACTTTCTGAAGTAGGCCATGATGGTCGGTAATAAGAAGGAAACAAGACTGTATGGTAACCTAGGGTAGGATGCTTAACCGTTTCTTTTCAGGTTTTCGAGGATAGGTGGTAGGATTGTAGGATGCTTAGCCGTTTCTTTTAGGTTTTCGAGGATGGGTGGTAGGATTGTAGGATGTTTAGGCGGTTTGTGTGGTATGACAGGGGTTGTAGTATTGAGGAGATTTTTGCTCTCTTTCTTGAAGGGGGGGGGGGATTTAGTGAGTTACACAGGCTCAGACTTGTTCTTGTTTGTGAACTCTGCTTCAACTATTCAAAATTTAGATGCAACTCAGAATTGCTTGCTTTATTTCGGCGTAAATTCAATCTTCGGAGGTGGCTCTTCAGAAGAGTCGAGGTGGGTACCTCCACGAGGTCCCCACTGGGCATCGAAGGGTAAAGATAGTCTGTCGATCCCACCTCCCTCACGTGGTGAACACCAACTGCAGGGGGTCCTCCTACTCTCGGGTACGGGTGAATGAGTGTACGAGGGGTTCTTCCAGGGCTCGTTATAGCGTCACTTGCCCTTTGAAGTCGTGGTTACACTGCGAAAAGTCTCTGAATTATGTGCGGTGTAGCAGAAAGAGGTCCCAAATGGGGCGATGGAGGGAGTCCGACAATGTATATACAATTTAGATGCAGGGTGACCAACGTCGATAAAATGTCACTATTAATAACTAAGAGCAATCACAAAATGAAACGACCTGTCAAAAACACTTGGACTATACCAACTTACGTGAAAGTCGATTTTGTAACCTTTTGGGCCTGTCAGATGAGGTGTCTTCTCATGTCGCTCAGACTATACAGCTGTGTGTCGACTCAATTGAGAAACCAACTCATGCGTGCGGGAGAGAGGGGGGAATGATGATAATGGATGATGATGATGATGATGATAGACAGAGAGGGGAGGTGATATTAGGTGTAGCACAGTGGCTGATGGGAAGTCTGATCCGCCTTTGAACCAGCCATTACGGGCGAAGTATTATCGTGATCAAAAACATTAGTTGAGCGCCGAAATAATAAAAAAAAAGTTGTATACATTAGGTATGTGACATGATCAAGTTTATAATCTATACTTGATTCGACAGTTTTTTTAATAGAGGTATTTAACGTGCACTTTCTGAACATTCTGATTGTATCAGCACACGACTTATAAACTAACTTAGCTCTGTAACAGATACAACAGCCAGCCCCCAGGCCGTTAATTCATCAATGTGAGAGAGGAAACCCAAATTTCACCAAAAAAAAATTTCTTCTATGAAACCCGGGACCCTTAGCTCAACAGGCAGACATGTGACTGACTGAGCTAAGGTGTCGGACTGATTATGCAGCTACTAATCCATAATTGACAGCTGCAAGAACATGTAGGTTGTAGCATGTCTTCCTACCGAGGTAAAAGTCGTGGTTTCTATCCCCGGCATGGCCGAAAAATGTATTATTGGTGAAATGTGGGTTTACCCCTTTCACAGTGGTAAATTAACGACAGGGGGGCTGGGTGTTGTGTAAGGTTCTAGATTTTAGTTGGTGTATAAGTCGTGTGATGATATAATCGGTTGATTCAGAAAGTGCACGTTAAATAGCTACCTCAAATAGTTTTTTTTTTAACTGAAATTACCTAAGCTACCGTGGACGAATCCAATTGGCGGACCACGAATCCTTCTTTTTGCAGCCACAAACTTCTTGGAGAAGTAATCTATTGTAGTAACATCGATGTTTTTAGCCGAGAAATGGACCGTTTAGACCTGCGTGGGAAAAAAATCCAAAAATGATGTTCTTATTTAATTTCTACCTTACATCTAGTTTGTTATATTGACGTATCAAAGATAGTAATTCTAGTCGTATTGTTCGTTTAGTATGCAACTAAACATGTTTGGGTTAACAACTTTGATTTAATTCACAATTAATACCTGTTCTAGTTATTGCGCGACTTGACCAAAATCAGCCAATTATGAAGCCACTAGACTCGTGTATTCGATTGTGGCCCTCGACCACCATTAAGTCAGAAACCCCTGAACTTTGCCAATTAAAGACAGATTCACTCTGAGAGGGCTGTGCGACGGCTGTGTCGTGTCGTCACCATGCTCTGACTGTTTTGGTCACTGTAGTTACTTTTGACATTGAGTTTTTTTCCTCTATTTCCTTCCAAATAACTTATTTATGAGATTATCACCGTATTCTTTATGTCGCAAATTATATATTTGTACCAAAATTATTAAGTTTCCTTCGGCATAATAATTACACACGATGGTTGTGTTGGAGTGTTCTCCAGACATTATCAGATTGCAGATAGTACCCTTTTTAATAGTTCGAATTTGCCGGAAGAACCAAACTAGGAGAAAAACACATGGTCGACCATAGGGCGCCCGGATTTCAATTCACAACGACAGGGTTGTGCGCCAACCGTGCTGGACTGTGACCTTGGGAGAACACTTTGGGATAAATTCAAGACGACACAGTAGTAGAAGCACAGTCGGCGTACAGCCTCTCAGTGTGAATCCATCTTAAGAGCGTTCATCGTAACAGGCCCAACTCAGCTCCAGGCTCGCGCGAGGTATTACCTCAGTTTTAGCTTCTGTGGTGCTGACTGACAGCTCACAGCGACTTCTGACGGCTTTGAAAAGCTACCAGACCAAATTATGTATCCCTACGCCCAGCCATATGATCTGCAAAAACCATGTATTTAGCAGTTGTCACTTCTGACAGTCAAAATTTAGGTATATACCTAACTGTTGACTGTCAGAAGTCAGCTGTGAACTGTCATCAGCACCAAAGAAGATAAAACTGAGGTATATTATGGGAGTAAAAGGGAAAAGAAAAGACCAAGATATACAGAAATGTGTGCAGTACATTCGTATTTGAATGATTACTCGACATTCTCCGCGGTGACGATGGGAGGACAAAGCGACAAAGTTTCTTGTTAATAAACTACACATATGTCCCTATTAGGACAGAATGAAGATTTGTGCACAAGGTTTGGCTGTGAAAACATTCTAAAATGGTCAGAAAACTGCCATTTCCCTGCAGTTTTTATCCAAATACCGTTTAATGTATCAACAATGTTCAGTATTAGGAACTTCTATTAACCATTTATCTCCATTAATGTTTAGTCAGAGATGATCCACGTGCAATAGTGTTGGTGTAAATTTACGATTTCTATCCGACTGTATCACAGAGTTGATGGTCATGTGATACACGCTCTTAAGTTTAGTTTGTTACTATTACTATTATTACCATTGTTATTATTGCCAACCAAAATAAATTTTTTTATTTATAACTCTAGAATGAAAACCATGTCGCTCATATTCATGACGACTTGTTTTAATACACTACACCCGTTGAAAACAAATTTTGATAGCGGTCGTAAATCACACGTAGCGCGCGTAGAAACTCTGGTACGAACATATACAACGTCGCGTACCATAAACCGACAAGCGTAAGTGTTTTTTTTTTACGCGCACCCTATTTCGTCGCCACCCGTCCGGGCTGTTTGTACATCTACACAAACCGAGTAGGAAGATATACTTTGAAAAGAAATGTAACCGCATTTGCGCGAATAGAGAGTGGGGGGAAAAATTGGGGGTGGGGGGTGAAATAAAAACACATTTACACCCCTGGTTAGAGATGTTAGATGGAACATTTTACCTTAGGGGCCTAGTGTTTTCTGTAAAAAAGTTTTTTTTTTTTTTGCTAGTGTAATGAATTAATGCAATAGAGATACGGTAGCCCAAGTTAAACTTCTCCTAAGGACACCCATGTGGAGAATTTTTTTTTAATGAAAAGTTTTCCAGAAAATGTTCATCATTTACGTCTGGCCCGGATATGAACCTTGACCCAGCCCTTTCACCGATAAACCAGACCAAAACAAGACCGAAGCCTTTTATCAGACTTCTTAAGTAATGTAAAGAAATTCCAACCCTCCCCCGGACGTAGCAACCAATTTAGCTTTGGTAAGTAAGACCCCTCCCTCCCCCCCCTCCCCCCCGCCCCACCGTCGCAAAAGGGGTACCCCGAGTCAATAGCGTGATAGACGATCATAATTCCAAACAATGGAGAATACAGCTCCTTTAGACTTAACTATCAGACATGAGCGGAGATAAGACAAGGTGTCATGTCATGTGTGTACAGTCTGAGACAGATAAGGAACTCTTTTTTTTTTTTTTTTTTTGACAGTTGCAAAAGTCACTAAAACCATTTTTCGTAGACATCACAAGTCAAGTCATGTGATCTGCAACTGTCACTTTCGAAATAGCTGATCAATACCAATAAAATAACAATAATAATAATATATTAAAATACTATCAATATCAACGGCAAAAGAAAATGTATTTTCATAAAAGTTCCTTCTTATCAAAATCTTGCTATATCCGGGAGACTACGCTGAAGACAAGGTGTTAATTGTATATTGTATATTTTGGTTGTAAGTTTTACCACAAAAAAAACTTTCCAACATAGCATGAGCCACCAGGAGTTTACCAACAGATCGCCCATCTTAGCGAAGATAGTTCCAAACAGTTGTGGGTGTTATGTGGTCAGCACAATGACCTCTGGCCGTTAATCTCAGTTTTATATCGGACTGCTACTCTATTCAAGTGTCTCCTCATTTGTACAACACGTGGCTGAGTTTGTCCTAGTTCCAGACCACCGATTCAGAGAAAAATTCTGGAAGGGCGGGGAACGAACCCGGGACTTGGATCTGTGCCTAGAATCTGACACTGTACCACAGAGGCGGTCTATTCACAGTTGTTTTAGTCTCTTATAATAATATTATTATCAACAAAAGTTATTATCACCACATGAGCTATACAAACCACCTACACTGTTGATCACGCGGTATAAGGCGTCAATATCGCAATAGACTGGATTGCCGGTGATGGGGAGGTCGAGGTTCGAATACCGGCTGAATGTAATAAGGGTGTTTTTTTTTAATCCTGTTCTCCTTTCCACGCAAATTCGGGTACATTTCTTCTAAATTCCACCTTTCATAGTCCTAGTAAATTAGGATAATTAGTATAAATCGTAAAACTTGAACGGATAATGAGATGGGGTGGGAAAAAAAAATTAGGGGCCTACCTCAGGGATGTGAAGTCGGTACACCAAGCCTTTGACTCCTTCATAAATAGATGACGTATATTAATTAGTAATAACAAATTGACTGCGGTAAAATGCTCCAATACAGATGACTTGATGCTAAGCTGCTTCTTTGGCATTGAAAATTTGTATAATATGAATAAATTGGTCAGTATAAACTACAAATATTGGTTCTAAAAATAAAAAATAAAAAGTTAAAATAATTGATCATATATTGTTATAATATTTTAAGCTTTTTTTTGACGAAGCGACCTGAAGCTTGATCCACACAATCGCCAAAAACAGTCCAGTGGCGCTGAAATAAATACACACGCTAGTAGAAATGATTCTTTGCATCACAAACTAGGAACAGCTGACTATCGAACTATTTTATTTTTTTATTGGATGAACAAAACCCTAAGATTAATATCAAGAAGGCTTTTTCTAATTGTTGTGTTGTGAAGCAAAAAAACACAAGAATAACACACAGCTTTCTATTTAACGAGTTATTTTAAATCATTTCACAACATTAGATGTAGATGTCCGCTAGTATCTTGTTTTGTAAGGGCAACCTTACTTATTGAATGGGGTGGTCTTTAAATTTGATTGTTTCTCCCAAACTGATGTTGTCGCGCAGAAAAAAAAGGAACGCTGAAATTGTTTCAAGTTCAGGCCCAAACGGACAACTCCGATTAGAATGAAATACCGTAGATACGTTTCTCCCCAGATCTTGTGTTTGGGCGGACTTTGGAATCCCAAGGTTAGACTCAACAGACGGGCTCCTCTACCACTTAGTCATTATGTGAAATAATTACAGTTTTGTAAGGGTGGCGGAAAGGGGGAGGGAGGGGGGAACCACACAACAAGCAGTGTGGTGAGAGAAGGCATTATGCGACCCTGCCACATAAAAAAAAAAAATCAACATGGACGCCGACAACCAAATGCGTTAGGCGGTGTGTTTTTATTGCTACCCTACATCAAGAGGACCATAAAACAGAACAGAATTTAATAAAATCCACTACGACTGTAAAACATTTCAAACAAAATTACACGTGCGTGTAAATTAAATTGCCGTTAGGGAAAACCCCATCGCTGGCTCTGCCAAAATCATAAAAAGGTCTAAAAATACCTATTTAAATAATATATATATATATATATATTTCACAAAAGAAAAACTGTTTAATATTTTGTACTTTGTTGTAGCAGAATGTCAAACACATTAAGGTGGAGTTGTAGAAGACGCGAGCTAAAGGCCAATGTTTTGGTAGTTTTTTATAGCAAAACAGTAAAAAAAAATTGCTCCAGTACAAACATAAAGAGTTTAATTTACTTCACACGTTGATATCAACAGTTGTTGAGAATATCTATTATGAGCATAGCGGTATTAGATGACAAAACTTTTTAAATGAGGATAAAAAGTTGTCATTAAATTCGGGAACTTACAGATATCAACAAGTTTTTTTTGTTTTTTTGCACGCTCTACACCCTCGGGTTACGCTTAAGACTAATTACACTATATTGGATTGAAGGTTGAATTTAAGAGTGACCCCGCATGGTGGAGGGAGAGTGGAACCATTAGGAAAAACCCCCATCCCCGAGGATTCGAACCTATCCCCCGTCCTCGTGGTCAACACGACTGCGCGTAGCCAACTTACGCACCGAGGTAACAAATGTTTATCACCTTTGAAGAATTAACTCTTTGTTCACGAGAGTAATATTTTAATAAAGAAAAGTTTTGTTATAAAAACTGTCCTTAACTCGCGTCCCCTACATCCCCACCTTAAGGCCTGGTTTGAAAAAGGGGGAGGGGGGGCACCAGCACTCGCCTGGAGGGATTGGGGAGAGAACCACAACCTTGTATTAGTTTGTGTATGAGATTCAAAATTTTCAAATCACATGGAAAGAACCTTAATTGTGTGTTCAAATGATTAATAACTATAATTTTATGTATTTTTACGCCAAGCCATGTGCTCTGCACCGGTTTCTGATGGCAGATGGTGTCAGTTTTGAAAAATTAAAAAAAAAATCTTGAAAAGGTCATTTTAGATGAAGATACAACTGAATTTCCTAATTTGTTATTTTTAGTGCACTTATTTCATTCATTATTACGTGTGACACCATTACCATTTTTGTTTTAATATAGATTTGAGGATGAGGAGGGTATTTTATAGTAAAGGTACCCGCATTATTGGGGAAAGGGGATGGCAGAACCACCACGATAAATCACAAGTAGAAACCCACCCTCAAAAGATGCACACAACAGGGATACAAACCACAAACTCTCTGTCCTCAAGGGTTATTGAAGGTCACTGTGTGGACACAGCACCCAAACAATCTTAACCAGGGTTGAGGCTAACGTAATTTTACAGATACATTTTCTTAGAAGATACAAACTTTTTTTTTTGCGGTCAACAATGGAAACATTTTTTCTATTTTATTATTGTTATTAAGTATCGGAAAAAAAATCAATCAAAAGGAACCGCTGCAGATCACATGACTTGACGTATGAATGCATAAGATTAGATCTATTAGCTTTTCTAGCTGTCAGATAAGGTTTTTCCTATGAAATTGGTTATGAAGTTAGATAATAACCTGCTTAGCTAATTTTATGATAAACCAAAACATCCATCGTTCGAATATCTTTTTCAGGACAAAAGCTTAGAAATTTAAATAAACTTAAACGTTTAAAACCTTTACTACAAGGATTTAAAAAAAAAAATTGTCGCTAACACTCAAGTTTAAATTTATTCCCAGTCCCAAGCGGTGCTGGATATTTGGGTAAAATCTGCTCCAGTAAATGTGTTGGTTTACCTTTTTTTTAAAAAAAAAATCGATAAAATGAACGTTGAGCTAAGGGTCGAACCAAGGAAAAAAAAAAAGGAGGGTTGGATCGGAGAAAAGAGATGCGTCAAGCAGAGCGGCACCCATGATGGCGCCAAGCCCTCGTATTGATTTTACAGAGCCACCCCCTCCTCCCTCCAGACAAGCCTAGACTAGACCTACCCAACCCCTTCTCAACATACGCCCCCTTTTCAGACCCGAACACCGCGCCTAACAACTAACCCCCTCCCCCCCTTCTAATAACTCCTACTATTCTCATTAGTCAAATATAGAGGCCAACCCTTGCTTAGATAATCGCAATAAACTGTTCCAATGTCAGGAGGGGTGAGGGGTGGGCCATTAACTTACCGCTACCGTTTAGGAACAGGGCGAACGGCTCCCTAATCTCTCAAATCTATTTCACTCGTTTATTTATTGCTCTTAACATGAGCATTTTATCGACCTGTTTGAGAGTAATGTGAGGGTATCTTTTTACGTCCCCCCACCCCTAACACCTCATGATGAGGTCTTTGGCAAGGAAAGGGGAAAAGGGCTCGATTTCAAACGATCGGATATATTACTGTTAGGCCTAATGATGCTAGGATGATTTTATATGAGGTCTAATGGTGCTTATGAGGCTTTTATATTATGTCTTAATGGTCCAGGGTGCTTTTATATGAGGTCTAATGGGCTAGGGCTTTTATATTAGGTCTAATGCTGTTAGGAGGCTTTTATATAGGCTAATGGTGTTAGAAAGTTTTAATAGGTCTAATGGTGCTAAGGGCTTTTTATTAGGTCTAATGGGCTATGAGTGCTTTTATATGAGGTCTAATGGTGTCTAGGAGGCCTTTTAATAGATTAATGTTGCCAAGGTGCTTTTATATTAGAATAACTTTCTATGGTGCTTTATAATTAGGTCTAATTGGTAGGTGCTTTTATATGAGGTTAATGTGTTAGAGGCTTTTATATTAGGTCTAATGGTGTTAGAGGTTTTTATATGAGGTCTAATGGTGCTAGGAGGCCTTTATATAGTTAATGGTGTTATGAGGCTTTTATATGAGGTCTAATGGTGCTAGGAGGCCTTTATATGAATATAATGGTGCTTTTATATTAGACCTAAATTTCTATGGTGCTTTAAAATTAGGTCTAATGGTGTTAGGAAGGTTTTTATATGAGGTTTAATGGTGTTAAGAGGCTTTTATAGGAGTTTAATGGTGTTTTGTTTTTTTTTTTTTTTATATATTATGCCGCGTTTTATAACCACGTTTCTGGTGTTATAACGCTTAAGTACTAATTAAGCTTAATGATTAGGAATTGGGAAGGTTATATAGGAAGTGTAACGCATTGGTGAGGGATGATGGTTTAAGCCATTTAGAGAAAACATCCCAGTTCACGACTCGAGATTCGAACCTCGACTTCCGTCTCGGCAGTCGTTCAACATGACTAGCGCGTTAGCCACTAGCTTCGATGCGGGTTTTAATGGTGTTAAAGAGGCTTTTATATGAGTTTAATGGTGCCAGGTGCTTTTATATTTGACCTTAACACACTTTGTATTGAAGTAAAACTTGTTAGTTAAATTAACGAGAATATGCTGTATCCCTCAATGTTAAAATTATGAGTGAAAACGTTTAATATTATAACTTAAATCACCTAACGTTACCGTGCGATCTTGTAATTACTACAAAATTGAAATGTATTTCTTTCCTTCAGCTGTTGAGTGAAGATCTCACAGGTTCCCAAATTCTCCACTCACTAGTAGCAAGGGCACTAACTACTCTAGGGCTACACCCCTGGGTAAAACTTTCTTCAGACTACGTTGCGCCTCCTTCTACTAAGCTTATAAAGCAAGAAGTAAAATACTGGATGAACCAGTACAAGTAGGCTATTTATAAAGTCTTTGTAGCCCTTAAAAAAATATAATTACTGAAAAGAACAGCTTGTGAGAATACAGATGTTAGAAAACATAAAAAGACATAAAGCTGAATATCAAGTTAGGCGAGCATTTATTGGTCAAAAACCAAAGAAATAATTAGCTTGCAGTAGCCCAGCCAAAATGGAAGTTAAGGATCAAAAAAACGGGAATTAAAAAGTAAAACATTAGTCATATTAAGTATAGATGGTGACCTGGTGGTCTAGGGTTAGGTTTAGACTTTGTGCTGGGGGTTCGGGGTTACAATCCTCGGTCCCGGCACAGATTTATCTGATTGACAAACCCTTCACTTCAACCTCTGACAAGACTGTATTGATCCACAACTTGTGAATGTGTGAATGCCAGGCCTCCACCGTGGTTCGGATCCACGTTAAACTGTAGGTCCTCCATTTAATTCACAATCACCCTACCATTTTCACATTAGTGTAGTGCGTATAACCCGAACGGGTAGTAAGACGCGGTGCTAATATAATACTAAGTTTAGAAAACTGTTCATCCCGTTTGCTGAAGTTCTGTTTGTCATTAAACGGGGAGGGGTTTAGTCTTTCAATTGATAAATCGTTATTTATAATAGTAAAATTAGAAATATTGGTTCTAATTAATAATAAAGCATTCTAAGTCATATTAACAAATGTACATTAATCATTCAAATCATTAGTAAAGTACTTAAGCTTACCAACGAGAAGCGCGTATATTACAAAGTAAAAAGGTCCGGAAAAATATAAAGGCAGTACAGCAGGTACATAAATAATATATTTACTTCAGTAAATTTAAAGAGGACAAGCACCCGCTCCAGTAGCCGTATGGTCTAACGCGCTACTCTCGCAGATGGGGAGATCGGGGTTCGAATTCCAGTTGGGTGTACTGACGGTAGTTTTTCCCCAATGTCCCTCCATGCAAGTGCGGGTACACTTCCTATAAATCTACCTCCCTAATTCCATAGCTTAAACCATGTGTATAACCTGAACAGGTAGTAAGACACAGGGTAAAATAAATAATGGGAACTATATTTACATATAATTCAAGAAACGAGATTAGTATCCTGGCGGACCCATATCAGGTCCGTGTGATCTCTTTGAGACTAGAGAGAATTGGCAACCCTGCGTAGGCATTCTTTCCCGCGGCCCGCCAGTTGGAACTCGACTCTTGTCGCAGACAGGCTGTGTGCTTGGACCATCTTTAGGTCGAGTGGTCAGAGAGAGGGATTGGATACAGTACTATATGGTGAATGACGACCTATAAGTTGATGTGTCTCGTTTTGTCATATTATTCTATTTGTATTTATTGTTTATTTAATTAATGTTGCATCTTAACCCATGACGTAAAATAACTTAATATAATATAGGACAACATTAAAAAAGACGAGATCACGTTACAAACTGCGAATATACTTATAAACAAATTATTATAATTTAACCATTTTTATTGTACAAACAATAACATTTATTTTGCCTGTAAATATATGCGCGCATTTGTTGTGGACTATTATTATTATTTAGCACCGCGCTTTACTACCCGTTCGGGCTATAAGCTTAAGTACTAATTACGCTAATGGATTAGGAATTGGGACGGTTGAATTTAGAGGGAGTGAACCCGCATTTGCGTGGAGGGAGAGTGGGAAACCATTTAGGAAAAACCACTACCCCCAGTTCACCCGACCGAGATTCGAACCTCGATTTCCCCGTCCTCGGCAGTCGAGCTCAATACTACTAGCGGGTTAGCCAACTACGCCACCGAGGCGGATTGTTGTGGACTAAATAAACTAGAGCATGTTTAGTGTTCAACACACAATATTGTTTTTAATATTGCCCTCACATGTTTAAATCATCGAATATAAAAATATATTTCCTCAACAGCTGTTATTTTGTGACAGAATAGGTCATACACTGAGTCATAGTGCGAACACATGGTCGTAAAAAATGTAATCGTAATATTTAAATTATGTATAATATATTTTTTATCGCCTTGTTTTTACTACCTGTTCAGATTATACGCACATAATGATAACTATTCTAATGGGGTAGGGTTGAGGAAAGAAGCATTTTTAGAGGTAATCTACTCTATTTCATTATATTACAATATCTGCGTGTGTGGATATGGATACATATCGAGTACTTGGCGGATGAATCCATGAAGGGCTCTAAATAATATGTGGCCAACTCCTCGCTCCAGGAACAGCCAAAAACCGCTGTTAAGAAGGAGAAAGAGAGAGAGAAACACTTTTTTACCCGAGAAGCTAGCGAACTACAGTTGACAGGCTCAGGCTCCTTAGCCGGTGACCTTGAAGCGACTGTTCTGTCTAGCCGCGTCGAAAGTCCGACCGAAGACTATGGGCAGTCATATTTCTCTATACATAACCCAGACCACGAGCATAAATACGTTTTTAATGAGTATTTGTTATGAGGTGATTAAAAATAACTCCCTTTTCGATCCCTTAAAACCCGACCCCATCGAAACAGAACATTAACTCTGGTTCATAAATATGATGTGTTTTTCCACTCCTCACATGTTTATGTGCGTGTGTTAGCTCAGATTAAAAAGGAAATAAGGCGAGGTTAAATAATATATTATTTTGTCTGCCGTTGTCCTTAGAAGGGTAGCATTAATTTTGTGCTTCCCCTGCATTTGACGTTTGATTAATGGGCACTAAATTGTTTCAGACATACAGGTAGCCTGGTGGTCTAGGGGTAAGGTGTCTGACTTCTGCACTGGGGTCCGGTGTTCAATCCTCGGTCCCGGCACAGATCTATCTGATTGCCAAACCCTTCCTTCACCTCTGACAAGACGTGTATTAATCACAACTGGTGAATGTGTGGAATACCAGGCCCCTACCGTGGTTCGGATTCCACGTTAAACTGTAGGTCCTCCATTTCATCTCACAATCACCCTACCATTATACATTAGCGTTAAGTGCGTTAAACCCGAAAGATGAACGGAGTACTATTTTATAATTTTGTTTTATGCAACAATATCCATACAATAATACAAATAAGTAATTACGGTTGCGAATGAAAAAAAAACGAGTTTTGTTTTCCGTTGATAAAACTATTTGTTAAATTCAGGCTTCACCTGTCATACGAAGCGAAAGGAATTGATTGAGCCTATATTATAATTCTGATTGAATTTATCATTTGACATACAGCTTACAGCTAACACTGTTGGACCCAATAATAGTGTACCTGTCTCAAGACATACATCATACTATTCTTCCTGGTTACACGCACCGCGTCTTACTACCCGTTCGGATCACACGCTGATGTACTAATTACACTTGGGTGCTAGGGATTAGGAAGGATTCAATTTGGAGGAAGGGCACCCACATTTACATGGAGGTAGAGTGGAAAACAATTTAGGGGAAAAAACCCACCATTAGTGCACTCGACAGGGATCGAACCCCGATCTCCCAGTTTTAAGCAGTCTAGTCAATCACGAGAGTAGCGCGTTAGACCATACGTCAACTTAAGTGGGTCGCATTTTAATTACGCTAATACCTGCATTGGTTATGGGGAGATTGAGGTTCAAATCCCGGTCGGATGTACTGAAAAGATAAAATGTGGAAACTTTCTTCTAAGCTCTATCGTAATCATCGCTACCCCATTATTACAAATATGCGAATAATCCAAAGTGGAATAATCCAAATGGGTAGTAAGACGCTGAAAGCAAAAAAAAAAGTGGAAAATTCTCTGAATTTTTAAAAAATATTGTAAAATATTGTTTAAATATTTGTAAATACATATCTCAACTAATCTCTGCTCTCGCGTCAATCTTTCTGCTTTCACATAACGATTATTTTTTTATCACCGCGTCTTACCAACCTTTCAGGTTGTACTCATGTCCTTACTAATTACGCTAATGTGTTAAAGATGAGACAGGTTGCATTCAGAGGAAATGTATCGACATTTGCGGGGAAAGAGAGTGGATAGCCGTTTATTTAAAAAAAAAAACACTTCCAGTACAACCGACCAAAATTTTAACGTCGATCTCCCTGCCACGGGAAGCCCATTCTCGAGTATGATCTGTGATTTGTACTAGTTTAACAGTGATAATCTGTGAATGTTTACAGTTTTCAATCGATATAATAAATATCTATAACAAAACTTTTTTGATAAATATAGCTTTCCTATTGTAGTTTAATTATTTTGTTTCAATGTCTGATCACTAGAACTTACGCCAATGAGTAAACATTGTTCATAAAACCAACAAATGAATTACTAAATAGCCCTGTTGACGTCACTCGCATAATGATTGGCTGGCTAGATCACGTGATACCCTTCAAGTAACGTTCACTTAAAGTAAAATACCTCCCAGGACATATCTTACGTTAAGTTAACTGCATCGTGATCGCTTCCATTTAAACACACGAGGAGCTCCTTTACGTTAAGTTACGTTAAGTTAACTTTAAGATAACGTAAAGTTGATCGTGATCCCGGCATTAAAGGTCGAACTTCTATGGGCAACGCGTCGAAAGAGCACAGCCCGGATTTGTGTACACCTGCTTTTTAGTGAAGTCCATTCACGATAGACCTGGATGACAGTTCGAAAATCATATGTTTAGGTTTTGGCTCTCCAACACTGTAAAAGATCACTGTTTTGTTATAAATGTTAAGTTTTCTAATTACCTGTTATACCTTAGATTTTTAAAACAACGTAAACTTAAGTTTTATCAAACTATTTCATTACTTTTAATAATAATTTATTTTTACCCAATCCGAAACAATATTTTAAACATAATTAAAATACTTATCCTCCATTTTGGAATGCCATATATGATGTGTATGATAGTGCATACATTAATACCTTTTTAATACAGGCATCGTGTTTACTTAGAAAAGAGAAAATACTTGTCATTGTTGTTTTATATATAATACATTATTTTATGATTATTTTATCGTATTTCGAAATATTTAACTGAATAAAATAGTTTTATCCACTGCAATGGTGCATCATTGTAAAGAACTGGTTTCCGTCACGTTCAATCACATGGTTTAAATTCGTCGGTCGCAATTTTAAAGCAATGTTCGTTAGACCTTTTGTGAAAGTGATGTGAATGATAATTTATTGAGTGGAATAAAACGATAAATAAGCTTTGTGTCTGCCCTCAAATAAATATATAAATAATATTGGCCTAAATTACTTTGGTTAACTATCATATTCATATATTACCATCTATTTTCATTACAGTTATCCAAAGTGATAGATATCAGCTGTTGGCGTAGTGATATACTATTAGGGATTATTTCTAGTAACATTTTGAGCTGTCATCCAAGTAAACTATGAATGAATGATATATCAGACGCATCAATGTCGGTAGTCCGTCAGCATCATATGGTAAAACTTAACTCAAAATGGGGATGCAAGGAACGCGGATTTTTGCAGGTTTTTTTAATAGCAAAACATTTTTTAGGTAAAAATACAAAACTAGAGTTTTAATTTTCTTCACATGGTAATACAAACAGTTGTTGAATATCTGTCATGAGCATAGAGGAATTAGATGATATAAACTTTTTAAATAAAGAGGAAAAAGTTGTCATTAAATCCCAGGACACCATTGACAAAGATATTCAACAACTGTTGATATCAACATCTGAGAAAAACTAAACTCTTTATGTTCGTACTGGAACAATATTTAATTAATTTTGAAAAAAAAAAGTTTTGATATAAAAACTGCAAAAAATACGGACTTTTTTCGTGCTCCCTTGAACCCCCCCCTCCCCCCATTAACGTCTTAAATCTTAACCTAACACCCGCTTCGGTGGCCGTATGGTCTACTGCTATCTCAATATACTAGAATGTTGATGACGGGGAGATCGTGGTTCGATCCCAGTCGGGTGCATTGAGGGTAATTTTTCCTAAAGTTTCCCCACCACTTTCTCCACGCAGATGTGGATACACCTCCTTTAAATTTAACCTTTCTCGTCCCTAACTCATTAGCGTCATTATTACTTAAGCGCATAACCCGAATGGGTGGTGAGACAGTGGTTAAAAAAACCCCAACCTAGCCTAAATTACCCCTGTAGTTTTATTATTTTATTGTAATTGTTGTCAGGAGTAGGCGGTTGTCTACACTACATGTTGCCACGTCATGCAGTTCTTGTTTTTTTTCCCCTCTTCTCCATTTATCTTCGTGAGTTTCTGATAGGAGGTTGTTCCATCATGCGAGCTTTCGATGCTCTCCGGTTCGTACGACGTTGATATTAAGAAGAATAGGGCCGCGTTCGCTGGTCCAAAGCGCGGTTGATCATCAAAGAGAGAACCGCGAGTTTTCCACGCCTGATTTAGGCCTATTCTACACTAGCGGTTAAAACTCTAGCAACCGCGCCTTTGAATGAAACCCTTTGTTATCAAGTTAGAAAATAAGTTTTCGTCTAGACCAGCGTTTTGACCGCTACCTCTGGTGTCGTTAAAACCTCCTAGCGGTAGAAACGCGAATCAAACTACACCAGGCGTTAACAGGCAGTTGTGCCTCAATGTCACAACTAGTCTTTCAGCGGGAATAATAAATACTCTTCCTCAAGATGGTATCACGTTTTCGCAATATTTTCATTCATTAAACCAAGTAGTTCATCAAATGAAACCACAGACATTCTAGAGTACAAAAAATAACTTCTCCGGGTACAGTCTGTGATTCATAAACATAATATGAAACTGTCCTGTTGAGAGACGGTTCGATAATGTGGGGTGAGTCCACCAACGTCTCTTTTGACGAGTTTTTTTTGTTGTTGTTGCGAGTTTCCTCCAACAAAATAAGTCCCGCAGTACAACGTCCATTTTTAAACCATTCCGCACAAGTGGAAGCAACAACCGCGGCATTTAAACCGCTAGTGTAGAATCAGCAGCGTTTTATGGTAGCTGTTTAACAGCTGCGTTTTGACAGTCAGGTGTAGATTCAAGAGTTTGGGGGCGTAAGCTAGCGGCAAAAACCGCCGCGTTTTAACCGTTAGTGTAGAATCGGCCTCAGACCAGTACGATCACCTAAGCGTGTTTTATCCGTTGCAGCATCCTCATTATAATCGTTGATCAGTGAAGAGTTGGAGTGGTGGTGTGAGGGGGGGGGGGTTCTCTGCCAGAAATACCTTGGATCGCCGCCACGGTCGCTCTGTATCGGCCGCAAATAGCACCTCTGGCGGACGGGAATAGGTGGTCCGCGCCTATATATAGACTTCACCTCCCTAAACAGTCGCTATTGTTAGACGGGGTCCAAAACTTGTTGGGAACATGGATGGATTTGACTCACTAGGTAAATTGTTTTGCACCTCGTCTTACTACCTTTTCAGGTTATACTAATATGTATTAAATGATTACGCCAATGAGTTAGAGATGAAGATGGTTGAATTTAAAAGAAGTGTACTCGCATTTGCGTGGAGATATAGTGGAAAACCATTTTGAAAAAAAAAACACCCTCAGTACACCCGTCCTGTAATCGAACCCCGATATCCTTGTCATCAGCAGTTTGTCTATTGCGGAGGTGACGCCTTAGACCATGCTTCCACCGAAGCAGGTGTCTACATAAATATCGTGTCCAACGATTCCAACATACGATTATTAAATTTAAACTTTATTTTACATAGTCCTATAATATAATATAGAGTAAATGTATAAAATTGTATCCCCGGCTGAAAGA
Organism: Timema podura; assembly: GCA_033556935.1. Classification (NCBI taxonomy): domain Eukaryota; kingdom Metazoa; phylum Arthropoda; class Insecta; order Phasmatodea; family Timematidae; genus Timema; species Timema podura. The sequence goes on along the minus strand of JAVRXN010000013.1, from coordinate 3,356,776 downwards.
AAGGCGTAACCTTTCAATGGCATACTTACCTCAGTTTTGAGGACAGAATGAAATTGCTATATTAATAATAAATAAATCGGTTACAGCAAGATTGGCTTCGCGGATATTGTAGCCGAACTCTGACCCTAGAGAATTAAGTTCGATTCTGACAAAGTACCATAAGGATGTGCCCGTGCCCCCCCCCTCCCACTCCCTTTTCCCCCCTCCCTAGCCTTTATTTTTTTCGAACATTTTTTTTTTTCAGGTTAATTTCGATAAGTTTCCTGTCCTGTCAGGTTTTATCGCCGATAGGCCAATATCGGCATTTTCTCGTAGGCTTAAAAGATATAGTCTTGTCATATTAGGTCAGTGGGTAGCATACCTACCATATGATCCGGGTTTGATGCCCGACATGGCATAAAAAATATTAATCGCCTAAACTGGACTTTTCCCTTTCATGTGAAGAACGGATGTTGTGTCTGTTATGTATTTAAGTTAGTTTTATAAGTCGTGTGTTGATATGATCAGTCGGTTAGGAAAGTGCACGTTAAATATTTACTTTCTGCTAGCGACCTATAAAAAAGAGGTATATAACGTTGAGCCGAACTTATTTTACTGTGGGTAGAACAGATAAACATGACGATAGAAGAGGTAGGACATTTTACACGATGGTGGGGTAGGACCGATAGAAGAGATAATAAAGGTAGGACACAGTGGGATAGGGTAGGACCAATGATCCGAATATCCACCAATCAATGGACCACCGATGACGGAAGGTCAAAGATCGAATTAAGATGGGCCTCGGCTCCTGCATGGTCTAAGGCGTCACTCTCGCAAGACTGCCGATGAAAGCGAGATCGGGTTTCGAATCTCGGTCGGGTGTATTGAGGGGGATTTTTTTCAAAATAATTTTCTACCCTACCTCCAAGCAAATGAAGGTACACTTCCTCTGAATTCAACCATCATAATCCTTAACACATTAGCGTAGTTAGTACGTGTGTACGGACAACCTGAACAAGTTGTAAAAGGCGGGGGTAAGAAAAAAAGAAGTGCCTGAAGAGACATTAAATAATTAAAAGAAATAATTAGGGGAGAGGAAAATATACTTATGTTTCTTGGACTACTCCCTGTTCTTCCAAGATATAGAATGAGAGAGGCGGATCTTAAAGTAAATGCACCAGAATTCGTCTAGGAAGATGGGGGAGATGGGCACTGTAAATCAGAAGGTGGAAAACAAAATATAATAATCCCCATGACTTAATGGTGAGACTTTTAGAAGCATCGAACACAAGTCTAGGAGTACCCTGTTTGAGTCCTGGAGGTTGCTGAGGAAGTTATTTAACTATGGGTCCATCCTGATAATCAATTAGTTCTCTAGGACTTAGAGTCTGGATGTGCTTTAGACCAGAATTTTCCAAACTGGGCTCCACCATGCATATCTCAGACTCCACCATGGTTATCTCAGACTCCATCATGGTTATCTCAGACTCCACCATGGTTGTCTCATGCTCCACCATGGTTATCTCAGGCTCCGTCATGGTTATCTCAGGCTCCGTCATGGTTATCTCAGGCTCCGTCATGGTTATCTCAGGCTCCGTCATGGTTATCTCATGCTCCACCATGGTTATCTCATGCTCCACCATGGTTATATCATGCTCCACCATGGTTATCTCATGCTCCGTCATGGTTATCTCAGGCTCCGACATGGTTATCTCAGGCTCCGGCATGGTTATCTCAGGCTCCACCATGGTTATATCATGCTCCACCATGGTTATCTCAGGCTCCACCATGGTTATCTCAGACTCACACCATGGTTTATCTCATGCTCCACCATGGTTATCTCAGCTCGCTTTTCTCGTCACTGGTTATCTCAGGCTCCACATGGTTATCTCAGCTCCACCATGTTATCTCATGCTCCACCATGGTTATCTCATGCTCCACCATGGTTATCTCAGGCTCCACCATGGTTATCATCAGGTTCCACCATGGTTATCTCAGCTCCACCATGGTTATCTCATGCTCCACCATGGTTATCTCATGCTCCACTATGGTTCATCTCAGGTTTCCGTCATGGTTATCTCAGGCTCCGTCATGGTTATCTCAGGCTCCGACATGGTTATCTCAGGCTCCACCATGGCTATCTCAGACTCCACCATGGTTATCTCATGCTCCACCATGGCTATCTCAGACTCCGTGAGGAAATTTAAGAAAAAATCTTAATTTGTTTTTCGCATTATAAAAGAGAAACAGATATTTTGATTGCTGATATTTAAAAAAAATACTGTCGTTATTGAATGTTCACAATATTAGTGTGAATATTTTTATGAGGACTCCAAGTATGTATTTTTTGGTGAAAATATTTGGGAAACTCTGTTCTAAGCGATGTTATAAGTTAAGCTATTTTTGTTGGTCATGTGTTTATAATCTATCTCTAGATGTCTGCGTTAAAATGTCCGTCACAAAAATTATGAATTCTTGTGAAGAATAAAAGCTGAACGTGATCACGTAAGTTATATATATATATATATACACACACACACACACACACACAAGAATGTGACCCTATTCTTCTCAAGATATACGTCGTAGAGATCGGAGAACATCGAAAGTGCACCTTATATCAAAAGCATACAAAAATAAAACTAATTTTATTTTTTAACACCGCGTCTTACTACCTGCTCGGGTTATACGCCTATGCACTAATTGACTACACTAATGGGTTAGGGATTAAGAAGGTTTTTTTAAATTGAGAGGAACTGCACCCTCATTTGCTTGAAGGGAAAGTGGAAAAAAAATTGATTATGAAAAAAATCACCCTCAATGCAGCCGACCGGTATCGACCCCCCGATCTCCTCGTCTTCGACAGTCTAGTCCAACACGAGAGTAGCGCGTTAGATAGACCACGCGGCCAACGAAGCGGGTAGAACAACAATATTTGCATTGAGTGGCAACATGGCGTATATTGTATTTACAAGCGCGCGCGCATACACACACGCACACACACACACACACACACAGTAAGTGCGGCGATCTCGCTTTGGATCGCCCTGTAACATTTTCTTCCTCGGTAAGCCTAGGCTTCCCCCACCCCCCACCCTTTCCAACAAACCCGAAGTGTCAGCGGTATTCGAAAAGAGTTAAGCGATTATAATAAGCCTTCAAGATTATTTTCTTTTGTCTCAACTTCTGTTTGCTTACTATGGCTGAGCTTATCTCTCTACTCTATCATAGTATCTCCCCCCCCCCACCTTCTTAACCCCTCCCCCCCTCAAGAGTGAGGAAACAGATGACGCACATTTACAAGTCAGCGGTATGTGTCGCCTTAAAAAAAATAAGTCTCACGTCAGCTTTCGTGACAATAACACACTGGCTTACTTTTGAGTTGATGACACGAGCTTGATTATTCAGGAGATGAATGAAATGTTACAAGGGGGGGGGAGCGGTATCTAGGAGAGGAGGGATGTATATTTCCCCCTTCCTCCTTGTACCACACCTCAACGAGCACGTGGTGAACTCAAGATGACCCGTCATATTCTATAACTGACCTCAAATTGATACAGTCGACTGTGCTTAGTTCTGTTGTGCTCTAAATTGAGCGTTAATGTTGTTAAATTAACCGAATTATAACGATTTTAATAAACAAAAATAATTCCAACCATTTTGATCTTAATTCAGAATGCACCATTACGTTACCACAGGCGTAATTTGACCGTTAAAAAAGATAGAATCTCGGGCATATACGAGCACAGCCGATTGTTTGAATTTGAACTTGTTTGGAAAATTCGGTGGGCTAGCTCGGTGTGCTATAAGAAGGTATCAAGCTTACCTTGCATTATTTCACCTCGGTATTAGCTTATAACAGAGGCGGGCTACATATTTTTCAATGTAAGCACACCGTGTGAAAAGTGAGAATTTAAGTTTCTCAATCGAACACTTTAAACAACACACACTGTTTGAACACGTTTATTACATGGTGTCTACTCAACTTGACCAATGAAATTCCCGACTTTTTCCCTGATTTCCCCTGATCATTTTTCTAAAATTCCCGACTAAAAAGTATGTCACATCCTTCTAATTCCCCCACCTCCCCCCTCATTTTTCTATTAATTTATTTTTTTATGAATAATAAGTTTTAAAATTTAAATAAACATATTTTTTAAATTTGTATTAACATTGTTTATTAGGAATTGTAAAATATATTACACAGCTACAAAAAAAAACTACAGTTTGAATAACATTATTATTTACTGTTTTAATGATTATTATATTTCATATTTTGAGTAAAACCACATTTTCCCAGATTTTTATTGTAATTTACCAAATTCCCGGCTTATTCCCGTTTTTTACCGATCACTTCAAATTCCCGGCTAATTCCCGTTTTCCCTGATTTTCCCGGATGGTAGACATCCTGTTTACACAAGACATGTACACTTTGACAACTCAGGTACAACCGCCTCAGACGTAAATGTTGTAAATTGTTCAAACCGAAAGTGTAAGACAATTTAATACGAAATTTGACAATACTTTTGTTTGAAGACAGAGATGAAACGAAGTGCTGGGAAAGGGATTGAGAGGGGAGTGAGTGGGAGGAGGAGAGTTTTGGATGGAGTCCAAGATTGTGTCAATGACTCATTCAAAAAAAAAAAAGAAGCAGAATAATTCCGATGATATGCCGGAAAATCTCAAGTTAAAATCAGCACACGCAGGGTGGCTACAAAACATATTTTTTACAAAATTCCCAGACTTTTCTAGGTTTTCCAGGCAACATTTTTTCAATTTTCCCTGACTATTTTTTTCCAGTTTTAATGGTGGATGATGGCTTGTTTGATTTATTATTGATCACATATTAAAAAGAAAAGTTTGTATCTATTAAACATACAGTTTTATCAGTTATTTAAAAAATTAAAATGTTATTTTATTTAGGTATTACTAACTTTTGTTTTAGTGTTTAGTTGCGAAATTAATGGGATATTTTAGGAATTTTTTTAATTCCCTGACTTTTCCTTATTTTTAGTAAATTCCCTGACTTTTCCAGGTTTTCCCTGTCTGTAGTCACCATGACACGATGACGTCAAGAAATGGTTTATCTTACTGTGAAATATGTCAAACCCAAACTCGCCAGGATTGGCGATAGGGTTGACCACCCCGAGCTTATAAGATAGGGCCCTAAGGTAACCCGAAAAGGGAGGACTACTACCTTTAGACGCCGTTGTGAGAATATCAGTGCGCATATCGGCATTTAATGATAATTTTTTTGAATTAAGATAAAAAGTTATCAAATTCCAGGACACCCCTGACAGATATCCAAGAGCTGTTGATATCACCGTGTGAAGAATATTTAAAGTCTTATGTTTCTACTGGAGAATTTTGGCTACTCTGCCGAAAAAAAAGAAAAGTTTCGCGATAAAAAAAAATTGAAAAAAATAATTCCATTAACTCGCATTCCCAAAACACATTTACCTTAACACAAGGCGAATACACCCAACATCACCGCTGAGGAAACTGCAGGTCATGTGTAAAAAAAATATATATATCTTCGCTCTTTCTCGGCTAACTGTTGCCAAATCTCCTCACTCTCGGTTATATCAGAAGGTGGTATGAAAAAAAAAAAGGAGCTACTGGCAACATCGATGGAACAAGTGTTACGAAACTTGTCTCATATTTAAAGGAATATAGGGCACACGAAAACAAGAGAATGACAACGCTGTTTCCCAATAGTAACCACGCAAAGTGTTCTCCCCCCCCCCCCCATCCCCCAGGTCCTTTTGAGCGGCCGATTTTACCGACCACCCGGCTAAAATAAATTTTTATTGCTCAAATCATTACCCGGATACTCAATTACATCACCCGGCTGGCAACATTCTTTGGGGGAGAACATTGGATGCAGCTTTGTTTTTTTTAAGCACCGCGTCTTAATATCTGTTAAGGCTAAATACGCCTACGTACTAATTACGTTAATGTGTTACGGATGGGAAAGGTCGAATTTAAAGGAATTGCGCCCGCATTTGCGTGGAATGATAGTGGTAAAACATATGAGGAAAACCTCCCTCAGTGCACCCAACCGGGATCGAACCCCGATCACCCCTGTCATCGGCAGTCTAGTCTATTGCGTGAGTGACGCCTTAGAGCATACGGACACCGAAGGAGGTTGCCTTACATATCCCAATGAGATGATATCCTTGTAGGGAGAGAATAAATATAGTTTCTGCCCCTCGCCATACAGTGTCAGCCTCGCAGTTTTCTCTTCTCCCAAGGACGTGTTCGGCGGGTCGAGCCCGTCTAGCCGAGAACAAGCGACTGTATACAATGTAGCGAGCGAGCGGGGCCGCATTGCTCTGCAAGGCGCAGGAGGTCAATAACCCCCCTCCCGACACATCACACACCGCCTTGTCTGCTTGGGATTACTACTACTTCTAGCAAACTCATTTATATAGGATCAAACAAAACGGATCGACCATAAAACTGTTGTTTTTTTTATTATATATATTTTAATCACCCACGTATTCATTACACGTTCGTGTTTTACGACGTTAATAAAGTAGGAATTATGACGGTAGGATTATAGATTAAATGTATCCGTATTTGCTTGGAAGGAGAGTGTGGTGTCTACTCAACTTGACCAATGAAATTCCCGATGGACTTTTCCCCTGATTTCTCCCCTAATTCCCGACTCGAAATTATGTCACACTGTTCTACCCCCCCCTCCCCCCCACTCAAGTTTTTTATTATTATTATTATCACCGCGTCTTACTACCCGTTCGGGTTATACGCACTTACGCTAATGTGAAATGGTAGGGTGATTGTGAGATGAAATGGAGGACCTACAGTTTAACGTGGAATCCGAACCACGGTGGAGGCCTGGCATTCCTCACATTCACAAGTTGTGATTAATACACGTCTTGTCAGAGGTGAAGGAAGGGTTTGGGCAATCAGATAAATCTGTGCCGGGACCGAGGATTGAACCCCGGACCCCCAGCACAGAAGTCAAACACCTTACCCCTAGACCACCAGGTCACCCAAGTTTTTTATTAATCTTTTTCTATAAATAATAATAAAATAAGTTTTTAAAATTTAAATATGCCTAAGTCTGGTTTCTTTTATTTGTAGGTCTGTTAACATATTACATAGTCTTCTAGGAATTTGAAAATTATAAACTATATTACACAGATACAAACAAAAAAAAAAAATTTGATGCACATTTTGATTTAATGATTTATGATTACTACACTTAATATTTTGAGTAAAACAACATTTTCCCAGATTTTTAATTTTTTTTTTTAAATCTTATCAAATTCCCGACTTATTCCCGTTTTCTCCCCGACCACTTTAAATTCCCGGCTAATTCCAGTTTTCCCGGATGATAGACACCCTAAGGGATAAATCCTCTGATGAATTTTGACACGACCACACACAAACTACCACCGATATGTGTTTGTTCAAGTGAGTTAGTAAACTTAATATGAGCAGTTCTTATGTAAATTTTGAACGTTCACTGACCTCGGCTTGTGGCTAGTGTTAGGAAGGAGCCTTGAGTCTGTAAATACTCAAATATTAGAGACGGGAGGATTTCATATTTAAGATTAGACAATTTAAAAAAAAAATCTAGCTATTTCTTTTCGATTATACCTTCCTCATTCTTACTCCTATTTGTGTGAATATTTGCAGATATCCTGGACGAATAGTAAGACGTGTTGTACAGCAAAAAAAAAAACTTATTTTAGTAAGAACCTTTCATAAAACACACAAATAAATTTTTCGGACAAAGTTTTTAAAATTCAACAATATAATTATTGTCTTATAGGTATTGATTATATTCATCCAGAGTGAAAGATGTAAGATCACATGACTTGACGTATGAATATGTGAAGTAATTTTTTGTCGAACAATCCGGAACAAACTATTGTAACCATGAAAATGTTGATTTTTAAAATTGAGTGGCGTTTGGGGGGGGGGGGGGTTAGAGAGGGGGATGGCTACCACCTCAATGTAAACTTATCTTTTGTGGGTCTATCAAAACGGTATGGACAAAAAAAAAAATTACGGGAAAATCCGGTATAAACTAAGAACAAACGATCGCAATAATAAAAACATGGATTTTTCAAAAAAATAAGTGCAGGGGGAGAGGGGCGAATAAGGGTGGTAACTTCACGGACGGGTTGAAAGTATATCTAGTAGCTATTGCAACTTTCATATGAGGTCCTTCTTATGAAAATTGGATTTCAGTTTTTCATAATATATTAATTATTGTCATAAATCAGATCAAACATACACAAAATAATATTATTATTATTATTAGCACCGCGTCTTACTACCCGTTCGGGTTATACGCACTTACGCTAATGTGTAATGGTAGGGTGATTGTGAGATGAAATGGAGGACCTACAGTTTAACGTGAGATCCGAACCACGGTGGAGGCCTGGCATTCCTCACATTCACAAGTCACAAAATAATACATCGCCCGATAAACAATAACATATAATAATATATTTACAGTTTTATTTGGGGTTGTTGGGCTGCAAAGTTTGTTTAATGAGTCTGAACCAGTTCTCTTCGTTAAGGTTAACGTGCTTGTTCCAACTAGTTCTGTTTGAGGATTAGTTTGAACCTAGGTGTTGGGTACATTTCATCTAGACTATACCTACTCCATGCCTATCCCATTAGTACAAATATAAAGATATCCCTAACTGCTTGTAAGACGTGGTTTATTCTTCCGCCATACCTCAAAAGTATCTAATAAACTAGCGAACACAATGATTATCGTGTAAGGTTTGTTTTCTTAAAAAAAAAAAAAAATCTTGGTTTCGCATGTTACATTAATTAACCAGGGATGTTATCAAGCACATGTGAAATTTTTATTTCGAGTAGAAAAAAAAAGAAGATGGTCTTATCACACATCTAAGTTATTATCTTATCGTCTTAATTTATCATCACGAATGAGGTGTTATTTTTTTTTTTTGTCTGAAGAAGAATTCTGACTTTGAAGCAGGCACATTAAGTGGTTTATTTAATGATGACAAAGTGCGCCACCACTTCAAACCAAATAATGGGAAGCCGTGTGGAAAGACTCCCATTAAAACCTCATGAAGCTACTAGTACGGCCTTGACAAGTCTTTTTTTATATAGTATTTTATACGAGGCATTTAATTTCCTACATATTCTTACATCTACTTTCAAATCTTTAGTAAAAAAAATCCTCATAGAAGACAATACCCTTCACCAATCTAATTCATTTCAAAAATTAAAGAGTTGGACTCAAACTCGGACCTTTCCTAGTAATTGGTCACTCAGAAGGAACGTTTGACGCCCTTGTGGTCAGCCCTGGGGTTCAAACCCCGGTCGGGTAGTTCTTCACAGTCCTTTTTCTTCTCCATTGGATGAAGTAGCTATATTATTATTATTATTATTAGCACCGCGTCTTACTACCCGTTCGGGTTATACGCACTTACGCTAATGTGCGATGGTAGGGTGATTGTGAGATGAAACGGAGGACCTACAGTTTAACGTGGAATCCGAACCACGGTGGAGGCCTGGCATTCCTCACATTCACAAGTTGTGATTAATACACATCTTGTCAGAGGTGAAGGAAGGGTTTGGCATTCAGATAAATCTGTGCCGGGACCGAGGTTTGAACCCCGGACCCTAGCACAGAAGTCTGACACCTTACCACTAGACCACCAGGTCACCCAAGTAGCTATAACCAACTTTCATAAGAATACACTTTTTTTAATGGAAATGTTTGTTTTTTTTCCCTTCTTCAAAATACGTTTCCTATACATTCTCACAAGTTAAAGCTGGTGCAGTTCCTTAAAACCTACCCTCATCATCTTTATCTCTTAGATAAGAATGTTTGAATCTGGTCTCGCGGGGAGAAGGGAGAGTAAGGGGTTACTATTTTTTTCTTGCTGTTTCAATTTAATTTTTAACTACATTATATTTTTGCCCTTTGGATCACCTTAAGGTGGGGTGGAAGGCGATTTTTTTTGCAGTTTTTATATAAAAAAATTACTTTTGTTAAAATAAATAAAAATATTGCTCAATTAGAAACGTAAGAGTTTAATTTTCTCCACACGATGATATCAACAGTTGTTGAATATCTGTCAAAGGATGTCCTGGAATTTAAAGACAACTTTTTATCTTCATTTAAAAAAAGTCTCTCATCTAATGCCGCTATGCTCATGACAGATATTCAACAACTGTTGATATCACCGTGTAGAAAAAATTAAACTCTTATGTTGTATTGGAGTAATATTATATTTATTTTGACCAAAAAATGTTTTTATAAAAAAACATTGCCCTTAACTCGCGTTCGCTAAACTCCCACCTTAAGGGTTTCTAAAAGGAAAGGGTTTGAAACCTGGCTATAAACCTCCATGATGAGATTTACCAGGCAGTAGACGTTTTAATGAGACACGTATGTTAAGTGTTTATAAAAAAAAATTTTTTTTTGCAGAGATATTTCGAAGCGAAAGTCATGTTAGCCAAGGACAGAGACATTAAAGAAAAAAGAAGGCAGTTTTTTTTGCGCTCTTGGAATGTAGCATTAATAAACAGTTTCAAGTGGATCAAAGTTTATCAGTCAAAGTGTGGTGAGTGTGATGTTGATAAAATAAAAATTGTCTCAATTATTGCTACGGATTAATCGCCGAAAAAAACAGAGTAGACTAGAGAAGCGGTCACGTGTTGATCTTTAAACTAACCACAAATTATTATTTCAGCACCATCCGCCCTGTCCACTCGACGAGTGAGTTGAAATAGTTTCAGTTTTGTCCGCTTTTCACATGACAGCTAGAAAAGCTACCACATACACTTGTATGTATTCATACGTCAAGTCACGTGGTCTCTAGCTTTAAGTTTTTTTATAGATCAACATCCATAATATTATACTTAATTGTAACATTTTATCAATTTTGACCGAAAAAATGTTTGTAGTATCTTATTAAAACTATACGACCAGGTTAACTGCATAGATTCACACAAATGGGGCTAGGGATGAGTAGGGGAATTGATTGGAAATGCTCCTGCATATATGTTAAAATAGAATGAACAAAACCACCCAATTGAGAGTCGAACCCCCCCCCCCTCCCATCTTCCCGTCACCTGCCAAACAAAATCCGACGATAGCGACGCTTTAATTCGTGTAAAAAAATGTTTTCAGTGTTGATAGCTAAATAATGTCTGTGTTTTTTCTAATCTACTATTTATATAAAACTAGACCAATTTAAAAAAAAAATCCCCAATCCAATTTGGTTGCATAAGACCTTAGTTGTACTACTAGCATTTTACTAAAAAAAAGGGCCTAGTAAAAAAAAAGGCAAAAAGATAAAAAAAAAGCTAGCACTTTAAAATATTTAAACTTTAAGCATACATTTAATTATACTCTTAAGCTTTATACTAAAATGTGTAATTTATAGTTTTATGTAAGGAATTAAATAAATATAAAAATAAGGAGTTCCAAATTAGGTACTTAACAAAATGATATACTATAATCTATTTTACTAAAACAGTTAGTTATTATTTTAGCATACTTCAATAAATTCAACTAAAAACCTTGATGTGGTATGATTATATTTAACGTTTTAATTTAGTGACATCACATTAAAAAACTTAGGCTTTACTTTTTAATAAATCTATAGCTACTAATTGATAAAATAAACTTTAATTCTCAAAAGTATAGGTTTTATCAGTCGCTCTCGCTGGTATTGGGGTAAAGTACTCGCCTCAGGACTCTAATGTTCTTGGGTTCAAACCCAGCCGAGGTCGATAGATTTTTATTGAGTAATGAAAATCCGTAGCACAACTTCCTTCGGAAGGGAAGTAAAGCCACCATCGGTGCCATATTGATTGTGGCTTGTAAAAGAACCCTGGAAGGTATGTTAAAATACCTTTCCCGGTAAAATTGGTAGGGCCTTTCGCTCTCGCTCATAGAAAATAAATGTGGAAAGCAACAAGGAACCACCACAATTCCTTAAATCTCCTAGTGCATGGGATTTCTACCAGATGATGCAGGAAGCACTAACCAACGGAAGAGTGTGTATAGGCCTACATGCGAGCTCGCAATTTCTGTTGCATTTTAAATTTAAGATCGTGTTTATTTAAATAACATGTCAATTTTTTATTTTTGTTCATAAAATAAAGTAGAATACATCTCGAAATTGTGATACAAAATAAAGGTATGTCAAAAATATCAATCACTTCTTCATCTTAATATTTGGCTTTGAAAAAGAGACTAATTTTTTTTTTTTTTTGCCATCCAGTCCCGCACAAAAAATTAATCTGTTATCTTTTAAGTAGATAATAATTAATTACATTAGCCATGGATTGAAGGGAAAGTTCTTAATAAATCTGATAGTAGCACTAGACTATAGTAAACACGGACCATGTGTCGTTACTATGACTACTGACTACTGACTAGTCTACAGACCGGGCCGCCTAAATCCAACATACAGTGTCACTTGTCAATTGTCAATTGTCACGTGACCGCTCCCACGCCACACACCACGAACGTTCATTAGATATGCTAAGTTAAATGAAACCTTCGGTCTAATTTTGGCCGAAGCCGAAACCTAATGTTCGGTCTGACACTACTTGGAACCCTTGGAGCTACCGATTAGCTCCAATCCTATTTTTTTTCAGCTACAACAACGATAAACTTTATGTCTTCTGGGATGATTGTGTGGGAGTGATTATTAGATTAGGCGATATTAGACGAGATTAGATTATGCTAAGCCCTGAAAAGAAAGTATCGGTACAATCGAAAGTTTTAAGGTGAAATCCAATTTTATTTTTCATTTTTCGCCCGTTAAGATAACAAACACAAGAAAAACTATTTCTTCGCTGATAGTCTAACTTCACCCGCTCTGGTGGCTGTATGGTCTAAGGCGTCATACCTGCAGTATACTAGACTGACAATGAAGGGGAGATCTGGGATCGAATCCCTGTTGGATATACTATTTTTCTTTTCCTAGATAGTTTTTCATTTGCTCACTTAACGCTAACGTGGGTACACGTCCTCTAAATTCAACCTTCCTTAACTGTCAAATTACTATTAGTAGTTTTTTTTATCACCGCGTCTTACTACCTGTTCAGGTTATACTCATATAATGATAATTACTGTAATGAGGTAGGGATGAGGAAGGAAGCATTTTAGAGGTAATTTACCCGCATATGCGTGGAAGGAGAGTGGAAAACCATTTAGGAAAATCCACCCTCAGTAAACCCGACTGGGATTTGAGCCCGATCTCCCCATCTTATATAGGTCAGCGCTACTAATGCATAATACGTATATCCAGGATGGGTAGTAAGATGCGGTGCTAAAATAAATAATGTGTGTGTGTGTGTGTGTGTGTGTGTGTGTGTGTGTAAGTAGCTATTGATAATATATATTCAAAGTAACAGCTAAATATCACATTATTTGACATATTAATATATGAAAATATTTTTATAAAGTTTTTTTTAATCATCAGCTACTGTCGTTTCTTCCGAAATTCTACGTCTTTATGTTTGTTTATCTGGTACAAAGACCACGTGCAGTTCCAAGCCAAGCTCTATTACCGTGTAAGGGTCATTATCGCCAACACAGGCACGTGCTACAGCGGCAAAACAATCCTTAACGACGGCTGCTACGAGTAGTACGGCAGTTTTTTTTCTCTATTTATAAACGCATTTATTTACTTATTTTGTGCTATGCGGGGGTCGGCGATCGAACCAAGGCCACGCGAATAAGCAAAACAACGTCGAATAATTGTGTAAGCGTAATTTTAAAGTCCTTAAACCTTCACAGGTCAAACAAAAGTTTAGTACCAACATTTATTAGAAAAGAAATGAGAATTCCCCCAACCCCCCATTTTTTTGAGTTAAGGTTTTTTTTTTAGGTTACGGGTCTAACCGCCCTTGTGGCTTATACATTGCATACAGTAGCAAATAACCCGGGATGAATAGGGCACGTTTTAAGATAATGTATCAGCATTCGTCTCGAGAGAGAACGGGGAAAAAAATAACCATGCAAAAAACAAAAAATATTTTTATCCTGCCGGGATTTGAGCCTGGGTAATATTTAATTTTTTTTGTAGGCAACTGACCATCATTTAGATTCTTAGCGCCAAGAACAGCACTTTTAGTGAGCTCCGAATCACTTGTTCCTCGTCAAATTTCGTGCCCTCTCTTCCTCCAACTGGAATCCTAAACAAGTTATCTCAGAGAAGTGGTCGGCCATCGTCTTGGATCTTAGCTTCGAGGTTGAGGTTGAGGTTGAGGTTGAGGTCAAGGCGTCAAACTCGTCTAGTCTGGTTTGTCGATGAGTGGAAGGTCGGAGTTAGAATCCCGGATTGGTGTACTGAGAGTTGTTTTTCTCTAAACGTTTTCCTCAATTTTATCACCACAAAAACGTGGTTACATTTCTTCAAAATCATACCTTCCTCATCGTCCACACACAAGCGTAAATAATAATTATGATAGCCCAGATAGGTGTTGGGGGGGGAGGGGGTGAAAGTATTTCAATGTATTGCTGAATTAATAAGATAAATTATAACCTATTCGGTGGCCGCATCGTCTAAGGCGCTACCCTTGCATTAGATTAGACTGTCGATGACACGGGGAGATTGAGGTTCGAATCTCGGTCAGATGTCCTGAGGTTTTTTTTTCCAAAATAGTGTTCCTACTCCCCTTCTACGCAACTGCAGGTACACTTCTTATAAATAAAACCTTCCTAATTCCTAAAACCATGTTCAGACCAATATATTTTGAAAAATACAACAGTGTTGCCTTGCATAGTAACTTATGAAAATAAAGATTTTTTTTAAATTATCACCAAAATTAATTTGCTAAAAATTAAGTTTATTTGTATGCCTCAATTTAAAAAAAAAGAAAGTCAAATCTGACAGCTTAAAAAAAGCTACTAGATCTACTTTCACGTATTCATATGTCAAATCATGTGATATACAGCTGTCAATTGTGATAAATTTTATCAATAAGCCTACCTATAAAATAATACTATTTATATAGTGAAATATAATCAATGTTGACGGTAGAACATATTTTTATATTTTCAAAGAGATATTCCATATGTAAATTTGTTAGAAAATCAAGATATGGATCCTGTATTTTGACTTTTTTTTTTCCCTTCCTCGAGGTTTGAAAGTCTAGACGTATATGCACACGTTGTAAAAACGCACGCAACTTCAAGTAAAAAACAAAAAAAATCTGTCCCTGAAAGCCGACTGTATGATATTTTGTTTCATCAAAAGAAAACATTTTGGTTTAGTAAAAAAAAAAACTGATTTGGTTTGAAAGGGAACGAATGCAGCCTAAGAAAGACGTTGCGAAAAAAACATAACAAATATGACAAAGCTGTCGTAAGGTACTTAGTTCTTGGTCAATAGACAAAATATTATAACTCTTGAAACAAAACTTGGTAGTTACGTGACTCCGTTTAAAAACACGGGACACAACAAAAATAATTGCAGGCAAGACAAAGTATTGGGTTAAACGTCGTCACGGTTAAGAAATATATTGTTTTAATAATAACTATTTAGGGCAAGACAGCTTTCGATAAATTACAACTTAATTTTTTGCTATTTAATTTATAAAAATAAACAGTGTTTTTTAGTAGAGACACTCTGTAGAGTTTTTACTCTAGGTAATAAATTGTCACGTCAGGTCTAAGTTATTATGCAAAACAATTTTCTTTTTGAGAAATTATTTTCACTAAAATAACACTACTAGACAACGATATCTTTAACCCTACAGGTAATACCTCAAGACTTTTATTAACATTTAATTTTATCGTGTGCTGATATAATCATTCGGTACAAAAAGTGCACGTTAAATGCCTAAAAAAAAAAAAAATTACCCACTTTGGTGGCCACATAGGTAAGTCGCTATTCTCACAGTTAACTAGACAGCCGATGAAGGGGAGATCGAGGCTCGAATCTCTGTTGGGCGTAAAGTGGGCTTTTCTAAAATGGTTTTCCACTCTCCCTCCACGCAAATGCGAGTACACTTCCCATGAACATAGCCTTCCTCTTCCCTAAAACCATTAGCGTAGTTAGTAGCTTACATAAGCGTATAACTGGCAGTAACACGCGGAGCTAAAAAAAAACCTCACAGACATGGAAAGTTACGTTAGTTTGTGGGTCATTACAAATACACAATTTTTTTTATACACTTAAGAGATTTTTTACTTAATAATTATAGTTTAAAATAATACTTAGAAATATTTGAAGAGTTTTAAAATGTGGTGGAGGAGAAGACTTGAGAAAATCATGTGGACATACAGGATAGCAAATTAAGTCCTAAGAAGAGTGGGTGAGAAGAGAACCATTTTGGATGTGATTCTTCGGTACAAAGCAAACTGGATCGGACAAATCCTTAGGAGGAACTGTCTTCTTCATGACGTTATAGAAGAAAACGTTGAGGGAAAGAGGAGCTTAGGAAGGAGGAGGATTCAAATATTGGATGACTTGAAGGAAAGAAGAAAATTCTGTGAGCTGGAGGAGGAAGCAGAAGAGAGGGCGCATTGGCGGTCTGAGCTCACTGACAAAAGGAATGGACCTGTCGTAAGACAGAACACGTAATAATAATAATAATAATAATAAAATAATTTATATTTTATGAACTACAAACTAACCAAACCTAGCCTTTCATGTCTGAGGAAATTAAATGTTTATAAAAGTTTGGATTGCTATAAACTTTATTTAGAGTCTAGCTAATTTCATGCAAAGTTGTCATGGTGTACGCTGTGGAATAAGTGGTTAACCAACATGGCGTGAATATGGTATAAAGGTCTATTAGTCGGATCACATATTAATTACTTAATTAATCTTTATCCAAAACAAAATATTCTAATGTATTTCACTTTTATGTGTCAAATGTAATGTGGGCCTACAGTGGGTATAACGTTGTCTGCTAGTGCTATTTTCGCGAAAATACTTTTTTCAAAAATAAGATGACCTTTCAATTCTGGTGATTGACTCAAAATGGACCAACAAATTAAACCTATTAAATCATTCACAACATTTTATAATATAAGCTACGAAATGCTGCAAAATTAACTTGATAGATGTACTGTATTTATTCATGGGCTGCATTGGTGGACACGTGGACTAAACGTTAGACTCGTTTAGTCTGTTTTTGAAGCTTTTGCTTGTGACTGGGAGGTAGGCGATCGACTCCAGGCCGGATTTACTGATGAAACTTTCCTCTCCTAAATGGTTTCTCAAATCTTCCTCCACATTTTATGCGGCTTCATTTACTTTTAATTCTACTTTTCTTATTCTCGCCTCTTTTTTTTTAGCACCACGTCCTTCTACCGGTTTGGCTTATTGCATGTATAGGCTACTATTTACGCTAATGTGTTAGGGATGAGAAAGGGTGAATTTATAAGAAGTTTACCCGAATTTGCATGGAGGGAGAGTGGAAAGTAATTTAGGGGGGAAAAAAACCCTCAGTACACCTGAAGTGGATTCAAAACCCGTCATCGGCGGTTTATATAACCCGAACGGATACGTAATAAGAAGCGGTACAAGCGCTTATTGCGCCAGGTGTTCTGGATTCGAATCGCGGAGAGTACCGAACATTATTAAATTGGCTTGACCCGATGGTAAATAATCAACGTTCCAGGGGCGAATTTTTTTTTTAATTCAAGAGTATTTGACGTACACTTTCTAAAGACAACGGTCGTATCAGAAGTGAACACAATAACTTAACCTAAGACAGCCAGCCACATGGGATAAACCGTTATTTGTATCAATCATACCCAAAGGAAATGTGTCTTTGTATTTTATGACTTAGTATCAGGGTTAGCACATAATGATTCATTCAATAAACATAACTATACAGTCAACAGTGGGTGCCCCCACGTCTTACTACCCATCCGGGCTATCCGCATATGTAAACAGAATAGAGAGATGGGAATATGTTTAAGGATACGCACCCGCATTTGCGCGGAACGGGTGACATTTAAGTGGGAGGAGGGGGGTTTTCCAAACAAGACGAAACCGATTCCTTGGTCTGCGTGCTCGACGGTAAAAATAAACGCCGGAGATGTAAATATTTGCTCGGCTAGTAAACACGGCCCCCGAGCTTCAACTGGCAACACAGGCTAGACTTCAGATGACCTTGAAAGTTAATAGTAATGTTTGGGAACACGCAATCACCGGAGAATCAATTAACGTTTTTTTTTTCTTTTACTGTACGACAGAGACGCAATAGTGTGAACCGACGCATCGACCGGCGTCCGTTCGTAGCCGGTAACAAATAGGTGCCCGTTAGTAGGTTTTCCGACTTTTATAACCTAGCAGACCCAGTGTTCGAGCCTGGGGAATCGTGTGATTTCTCGATTCGTTTCTTTATGAAAATGCTGGCGCTCCTTTCTTTAAAACTACACCTCATTCTAAAATAAAGCGAAACGATTCTTTAATAAAATAAAGACGCGTTTTTTTTAAAGGCGTGCAATAAATAATAATATGAAAATATACTTATTAATAACTTTTTTTTCCGTACAACTTATTTACTTGTAAAAAATCGTAATTGCCGTTTTAAAAACATTGCAGATCTGACGTTAGTAATGGGTGCTTTCGTACTGACACAACGTCAACACAAACTTATTCTGCAGATCGGAATCAAACTAAGAAACTGCTCGAGTAGCATTGAGACAAAATATAAAGGTGGCTTAGTTTTAATTCAATACCGCCCTAATAAATCCAAATTACACACCACAAAGAGTAGAAACTAGAACGGTCGATCATTACTCAAATTATAAGCTGTTAATATAAAATACACAAGAATCAGACATTGCTTATTTGAAGAAGGGAGGATGTTATTTATTCTATAGCGTTCGCGACTATTGTGTTGTGTGATTTTGTAGTTCCCTAGATGTTGTATACCGAGTCTAGAACGCGTGTTTTTTTTTTTTCAAAATATTTTCACGAATATAGCACAATAAATTGTTTGCGTTTTAGACCACGAACACCCTGATATTGGTAAGAAATCCTTATTTCACACCAGATACCTACTTCCATAATAATATTTTGGTTTAGATAAAAGGCCTTTTAGAACGTGCTTTCTACAAAAATCAAGGTATCGGCTCCATCACGCTGCTGAAATTTACTTGAATCTTAATATATTAAAATCTAAGACACTTATGGATTTTGAGGGGACCGACGCTTAACGCTAGAAAGCACCGGCTTGTTTAGGCGTCCTCCAAGATAACGATGGAAGGGAAAAAGCCTATACGTGGTTCAAAGGTTTAGAGCCTAGGCGTCAGGGAGCTATATTTACATAATATATCAGCTAGAGCCTAGGCTTCAAGGAGAATGGCCTATATCTACACACAGTGCTTAGAGCGTCAGGGAGCTATATTTACATAATATATCTGCTAGAGCCTAAGCTTCATGGAGAGAATCCTAGATCCTACATACATTGCTTAAAGCCTAGGCGTCATAGAGCGATATTTACATAATATATCGGCCAGTACCTGGATCACAGAGCGGGGGTATGCATCACTGACCTGTTTCCTTTTGGGCGCCGCGGCGCTGTGTTGCTCCTTGAAGACCTCCAGCAGCTTGACAAGCTTCTCGTGGCCGGCCTCGTCCTTGGCCACAAGCAGGTAGGATCTCCAATTGCTGGAGTCGAACCCCCAGTGGCAGGTCCTGTTCTCCTGTGACCTGTGCACGTGGCACACAAACTTCTGCGGCGAGAACATACCGTGGCACTCTGAGCATTCGATGCAGTGGGCGTCACTCTCCGTGTACAGCTCAGGGGTACAGATACCCTTACACTTTCCGAAACATTCGTGGTACACCTTGAAGGAGAGGGCGCCCCCCTTGCCCGGCGTCTTCCACACCGGCGGCGGCGGGGCACCGCTGCGGTGGAACAGGGCGCTACAGAGGCGCTCGGCGTCTGTCTTGGTGATCAGCCCGCAAGCGACGGCGTCATTGGGGATGCTGCCTGCGATTTTGAGGACCTCCAGCTGTTCGGGGTTACACCTGGAGCAGTAGATCTGCAGTTCGTCGCAGACCTGGTTGATTTGGGACAGGCTGAAGCCCCCGAGGACGCGGCTTAGTAGTTGAGGGAGGCAGAGGCGCCTCTCCCCGCCCACGACGAAACAGGAGATAGTCTGCCCTTCGAGGACGGTTTCGGAACGTTCGCTGCGGGACTGGTCAGGCGTCGTTAGGATGGGGAGTTGTTGGATGGGGAAAGGTGGGGGCATCATAAACACGTCGGTGCATTCCTTGACGGATGACGTTGCCGGAGGCGGCGCGTCGTCCTGATTAAGGTGCTTTTTAAGAATCGTGGGTGATGAAGGGGACGTCGGGGGGCAGCCCTGTGAAACTTTGTCCGCCCCCAAAACATTGCTAGGTCCTTGAAGGCTTCTTGTCGCACTCAATTGATACGTCTTTAGCACTTTCTTTAGATGAGGACTATAAGGTTGCTGTTTTCTCCATTATCCCCGGTAACAACAATAAATACAAAAAAACAAACAAAAAAACAAAATACAACTACTTTATATAAAAAAAACACCCGAATCACTTTATACAACAAATAAAACTATAACTACACAAGTCAACACGTTGGAACATATCGGACCCTTGGCACACAGGTGGACCGAGCGCCTGGCACCCAGTCCGCCACACACATCATCGTTAAACCCTTTCTTCTTTATTTTCTATCTCTATCTCACACACACACACACACACCAACAACGAGTCTCTTGTTCCACGTCTTATTCAGACGCCTTGCTAAACATGTCTGAAGCGGTGACGATACCAGTGTGCTCTGCTCGCCAGGCCAAAACCCTGGCTGTTCCCGCAACCGTTTGCGCTCCCTGCGAGATCTCGGCGAGGCGACCACGGACAATGGAACGTAAAACACGCATATCGGCTCTCACATGAGTTCTCTCGTTGACGTATGGTCCACGGTCAAACTGTTTATCAACCGCACGCCGTCTAACAAAAGCGCGTATCGATTGTCACACCAGAAAGCTTGGGGGTTGAGGCGGGGAGTCTGTACGTCAGATGGAACAGCCGTTCTCTTTCCCCCTCCCACCCCTTCTCTTCGTCGCAGTGTCGCCGCCTGGCTAGCCTTCCCCTCTCTGTCCCCCTCAGATCCCCCCCAGACTGGTAGTCTGCGCCGGACACTGTCTGTGACCTTCCCGTCAAAATAGCCGGCCAAAAAGAGGAGAGGGGGGAGAAGGTGGCTGAAGGAGAAGATATCGGCGGGGGGAGGGGAGAAGAGAGAGAGAGAGAGAGCGAAATAAGTAGCTTGAAGTCTTCCCGCGAGAATGCGGTATCAGTGGGAGGTTTAGGCAGCAGCGCTAGATATGAAAATAATATTATTATTAGCACCGCGTCTTACTACCCGTTTGGATTCTACGCACTTACGCTAATGTGAAATGGTAGGGTGATTGTGAGATGAAATGGAGGACCTACAGTTTAACGTGGGATCCAAACCACGGTGGAGGCCTGGCATTCCACACATTTACAAGTTGTGATTAATACATGTCTTGTCAGAGGTTGAAGGAAGGGTTTGTCAATCAGATAAATCTGTGCCGGGACCGAGGATTGAACACCGGACCCCCAGCACAGAAGTCTGACACCTTAACCCCTAGACTGCCAGGTCACCATGAAAATAATAAATTCACATTAGTATATTTACACTTGAAGTACAATATTTTGGGGGACAATTGTTACAGCTTCTAATTACAATAAATGATATATTAGGAGCGTGGGTTGGACTTGAATGACCTTGGTGCTAGATGCTAGACCCCTCCTTTCTATTTTTTTTAAAAGGAAAGGTGGCTGTATGAAAATATATAGATAAAATATATATTTTTCTTAGACGGCTAATGCTTATAGAACTATTAATTATAAAAATATATGGTACACGACACAATTGTACAAACTTTCTCATATAGTGTATTAAAACCTGGAAATATTATTTTCAAAAATAAGTTAATGGTAAGTTACCCTTAATTTATTTATGTTGGTAAGAATAAAAGACATATTATTTATCATGACGTCCCAGATACTCATTTTGAACTCAATCTTAAAGACTATTATCGAAATATTTCTAATTTTCTAAACTTTGTCATAATTTAACTTTTTATTTACATAAACTAAAAAACATTATTTAGTATCATTTAAAATAGTCTCCAAATACCAATTTTCAACCAAAATACTAGATTATTAAAAATAACAGAAGATACAATTTTTTATTAACTTATTAAAAAAAAGTACTATAGCTCTTTGTAAAACAATTCAATTAAAAAAATTAGTCATTAGTAAACTACTAATAAATTATTTTTCAGGAAAAACAAATATAAATATAATTATTTATCATGTAAAAAACTTTTCTGATACCCATTTTGACGCCAAATTGCTAGAACCATTTATTTAATTATTTAAATTAAAAATCATTCACCATTAAGCTACCCTTAATCTAATTTTCTCCCAAAAAACAAGTACACAGTGTTATTTGTCAGGTAAAAACACCCCTATATATCAATTTTGAATAAAATTGTTATACCCATTTTTGAATAATTCTGGGGTAGGCCTTATAATAGCCACATAACAACTAGGCCTATATATAGAATTTGAACAAAGTTTCTCAAACCGTTTCAGACCTGTGTGGGGCATGGGAACAGAACAAACAAATTGGGACAACAGAAAGATACAAACAACCAAAATAATGGGGACAACAGAAAAACAGATGAAAAAAGCTGGGGAACATAACAAATAAACAACATATACAACAGACATGGGCGAAAACGAGACAGAAAAAACATACATAAGGGGACAGACATACAAACAGACATGAGGACAGACATACAAACAACATGAGGACAGGATCAAAAATATACAAACACATTACATGATGACAAACAGACAAACAGACATGGGGACAGACATATGGTAAAATCCCATTTTTTTGTTTGGGACATACACAAAACGTTAAGATTCATCATAAACTCGAGGTTGAAAACTTTCATGGTTACAATACTTTCTTTTGATATGTGAAAATAAAAATTTTAATTAATATCTCTGGATTTTAAAAATAATTTAGCCTAGCTATTAAAAAAATACTGTGTGTAAAAAAAACTAGATACTTCCTAAGTGAATTATGCCAGTCAAACAACAGAGCAGAAAAAGTTTCACCTCACTCCTCACCCAATTCTACTTTTATGCCCCTTTCCCCACCCCACATACCAGCATATCTTCCGGAGTTCCAGTTTAAAATTTAAAATGTTCAGAATTTAATATTTATTTTGTGTGATCACTTTACCTGCTTGGCAAATTTAAGTTCTCTACTTCATAAAGAAGTAGTTATCTATATTACTTTGGGAAATTTTAAATTATTTTTTAAAGATATGTCTGTATTAAATATATATTTCTTAAAAATTTAAAATTTAAAAAAATATAAATTTATATAGATATATCTTAAATATATATATCTTAAAAAATTGTTTAAAATTTCCCAAAGTAATATAAATAACTACTTCTCTGTTTAGTAGAGAACTTAAATCTTGCCAAGCAGGTAGATTGATCCACAAAATAAATATTAAAGTCTGAACATTTAAAATTTTAAACTGGAACTCCACAAGATATTCTCGAATGTGTATTGGGGCAAGGGACATAAAAGTAGGAAAAAAGTACCTTTTAGGGGCAGTAGAAATTTATAATTTGCCAGGATTGTAGAGGGATTTTAAATAACAAAATAAATGTTAAATATTTTGATCTTTCTCAGTTGAGGTTGATGAATATTTTTTTTTTTTTAATTTACAAAATTAAAAGAATGAACTACTTATCAGTTAAATGTGTAGTAGAAGATAGAAATTTGTCAGGCTGTATTAGGAACACCCCAAACCACCACAAAGGTATGAACATTCTTAAATTTCAAAATAAAGCTACAAAAAAACAAACAAGAAAGGGTTTATTTCAAAATTATCAAAACTAACAATCTTCGTATAGAAGAAATTTTTTAATATTTTTATAAATATAAAGGGATAACCATAAGAGTAGAATATATTAATTTAAAATGAGGGTATGGCAAATGGTCACGAATGGACATTTCCAAAACTATAATTATTTATTGACCACTTATCTGTTTGATAAAAATATTAAAGTTTGGCCAGACAGGACAAACATACACCACATGACTTTTATTGTAGATCAATGGTATCAAACCTTTTATATTTGCGTGCCTCCAGATATAATCTCTGTTCAACTCTGTGCCTCCAGATATAATCTATGTTTAACTCTGTGCCTCCAGATATAATTTCTGTTCAATTCTGTGCCTCCAGCTATAATCTTTGTTCGACTCCATACCTCCAGATATAATCTTTGTTCAACTCTGTGCCTCCAGATATAATCTCTGTTCAACTCCTTACCTCCAGATATAATCTCTGTTTGACTCCGTACCTCCAGATATAATCTCTGTTTGACTCCGTACCTCCAGATATAATCTCTGTTCGACTCCATACCTCCAGATATAATCTCGGTTCAACTCTGTGTCTCCAGATATAATCTTTGTTCGACTCTGTACTTTCAGATATAATCTCTGTTCAACTCCGTACCTCCAGATATAATCTCTGTTCAACTCCATACCTCCAGATATAATCTCTGTTCAACTCCGTACCTCCAGATATAATCTCTGTTTAACTCTGTGCCTCCAGATATAATCTTTGTTCGACTCCATACCTCCAGATATAATCTTTGTTCGACTCTTTGCCTCCAGATATAATCTCTGTTCAACTCCGTACCTCCAGATGTAATCTCTGTTCGACTCTGTGCCTCCAGATATAATCTCTGTTTGACTCCGTACCTCCAGATATAATCTCTGTTCAACACTGTGCCTCCAGATATAAACTTTGTTCAACTCCATACCTCCAGATATAATCTCTGTTCAACTCTGTGCCTCCAGATATAATCTTTGTTCGACTCTGTGCCTCCAGATATAATCTCTGTTCAACTCTGCGCCTCCAGATATAATTTCTGTTCAACTCTGTGCCTCCAGATATAATATTTGTTCAGCTCCATACCTCCAGATATAATCTTTGTTCAACTCTGTGCCTCCATATATAATATCTGTTCACTCTACTCAACTCCGTTACTTTCCAGATATAATCTCTGTTCGAACTCTGTGCCTCCAGATACAATCTTTGTTCGACTCCGTACCTCCAGATATAATCTCTGTTCAACTCATACCTCCAGATATAATCTCTGTTTAACTCTGTGCCTCCAGATATAATCTTTGTTCGACTCCATACCTCCAGATATAACCTCTGTTCAACTCCATACCTTCAATATAATCTTTGTTCAACTCCGTGCCTCCAGATATAATCTCTGTTCAACTCCGTACCTCCAGATATAATCTCTGTTCAACACTGTGCCTCCAGATATAATCTCTGTTCAACTCCGTACCTCCAGATATAATCTCTGTTCAACACCGTACCTCCAATATAATCTCTGTTCAACACCGTACTTCCAGATATAACTCTGTTTGACTCCATACCTCCAGATATAATCTCTGTTCAACTCTGTGCCTCCAAAGTTTATTTTATCACCGCGTCTTATTACCCGTTCGGGCTATACGCTTATGTATTAATTACGCTAATGGGTTTTCTTAGGGATGGATAAGGATATATATATATAGAAGTGTACCCACCTTTCCCTGGAGGGAAAGTGGAAAACCATTTTGAAAAAAAACATTTCATCACACCCGACCGAAATTTGAACCTCGATCTCCCCCATCATCGGCATTTAAAATCAGTGGCCCCTGTCCACAAACATTTGTGCCTCAAAACTTGAATTTTTTAATTAAAAAATATTTAAAACTTATTAAAATTATTATTTATCAAATTTATTATAAGATAAAGATTTTTTGTATGTTTGAAGAAAAGAAAAGCGTTGTCCGGGCTAGCAATGCAATTCATTGCGTGGTTACCCCAAGCAACGCCAGGTACCTATGCAATTTATATAGTTTACATCTAAGAAAAAGATAGATTAAAAAATGGAGCTCTCAGATTACATGTCCTTACATCCGGGTTTCTTGTGGCTAGAACTTTAAATCTAGCACTGATTATTCAGTGCTTATCACGAAATAAGTAGTACTTAAATTTTAAATATATATTTAAGATGTCTTCGCGTAACCCGGGGCGGGGGGGAAGGGGGTATCCTATAAAAAAAATTACTGTATTTGTTAGATGAAGGCCAAGTCTAGAGCCCTTTTTCATCAAGCTTAGTTCAATAGCTACACAAATATGATTAAAAAGTCGTTGAAAATTAGCGAACGTCACATTTTCACACATTTTTTTTTATATTATAGCGAATGACGTGGAAATGCAGAGCCGTGGGAGCAAACGTTTATCTTCAAGAATTTTTATTGTTTTGCAATTTTCTTTTCTGAAACGGTTTGTTCAAGAGTAGAAGCATTTTGATTAAGTTACACTTTTTATATACACACCTTCTCTATAATTTTAACAGTGATCAAAAATTGATAAATTGACAAAATTGCTAGCTATATAACAAAAATCAAGAAAATGTAACAATTAATAAACATCGTACATTATCTTAGAAGCAGTGTTGAAATTATTAACATAAGAATTTCACTCATTCTCGAGAAAATTGACATTTCCAAACGTATGATTTTTCCGTGAGACCTGTCCGGTAGCTTGCACCATCTACGGTTTCCGTGATCCATCTCTTCTTTTTGGCGCGGAAGGATACTTTGGTCGTTGTGAACCCACGCCACGCCTTTCACCATCCCACAAAATAGGATTTAAAATTTGCATTCGACAGGGCCAAGGGCCTTAATAAAACTCGAAAATATAGGGTTGCTAAGGAAAAATAGGTCTGTTGGAATCTTTCGACTTTATTTTGGCGTGAACCAAGGCCCTATTAATGTTTGAAATAACAGATCGTAGAGTAAAATATTGCGTTATGGATGAGAAGGGTAATTTCAGAGCTAGAGCAACAGCAATGGGATGTAAAACCACAGTGATAAAATATATTTGGTGCATCTTGCAGTGATTAAAACCTCAACATCCTTGTCAGTGGAAGCTAAGAATATTGTGATTCAGACGCCTCAAATCGTGTAACCACCGATGCGGTTAGGATTCTTAGATTTGCACGGTCAAAGTATGTAGAAATCGTACCACTTTTTTATGTGTATTTTGATTTATTTGAAGGCTTTTTTTTTTAAATGCCTAGTAAGGCTAACCCATATTGATAAAATGAAGAGTGTGTTTGTCTGTCATGAATCATGATCATTGCGTGATAATTATCCACCGCAAGCAGAGGGTTGAAATTTCAAAATTAGTAACCCATGTGTACCAAGAAGCTGGAATGTCGATTTTTAACTAGATTTAAAAAAAAAATTGCGTGGTCACCCCAAACAACGCCGAGTACTTCTGCTAATATAAATAATAAAATGTTCCTGGAAATTGTAAGATTTAAAAAAAAAGCATATAGCCTGAACAGGTGCTAAAAAAAATACAAAAAACACACACAAGCCTATTCAACCTGTTGAGGAAAATGTGCCATTTTCATTCAATAGAAAAAATACGTATGTATGAAAGAGTTATTTTTTTAGAACGATCGTGTTGAATTATAAAAAGCCGTGAACCTTCCAATCCCATGACATATTTTCTTTTTTGTCAATAAATATATCCAAATACATTCAATGACTCAAGTTTAGAACTCCCCGGCCCTGTAAAACGACTTTGATGGAATATCAACCCAAGATAACACCATGTACAGAGTATAAATAGAACAAATCTCGTGTTTCTCCTGCACATTATATTTCATTCTAGAAATAATCTACAATTCTAATATGCTCTATGTCGAATGAATGTCAGTGAATTATGTACACCCAGTTTACCCTGAAAGGTAGCACAGTCTTACCTTCACGATTACACTACGACTCTATCTGATGGAATGTACCTAGGGTAGAAAACCCTGTCGCCAATCGCCAGTAGACTATACTGCCGATGGCGGGGAGATCAAGGTTCGAATCTTGGCCGGGTCTACTGAGGGTGATTTTTCTGAAATGGTTTTCCACTCTCCCTCCATGCAAATGTTATACACCGCCTCTAACCATAGCCTTACTAATCCCTAAAACCAATAGCGTTATTAGTATAACTCGAACGGGTAGTAAGACGCGGCGCTAAGGGGAAAAAAAATATCATCATTTGTGTCTGAAGCGATCGACTATTCAAAGTGTACAAGTTTTTGAATAAACTTGTTCAAACAGTGTGCGTTTTTTAAATGTTCGGTCGAGCAACCTTATTTCTAAATTTTAACACGGTGTGGGAATTTCAATTCTCATTCGCCACATCTGTGGCTAGATTGAAAAATATTTTCCCCACCTCTGGACTAAACCATAACGCAGGGATCTCTAACTTTTGTTTGTTTGGAGAAACCCTTAAAATATTTGGTAAAATCTCTCAGAACCACAATAGGCTGACACCTATTAGGTTAGACAAGGGTAGATTACAAAATAGACGTGTAAATCAGTAGGGTTGGTACTTAATAGGTTTGAATAAAATATTTTAAGATTATTTACTGTCTTATTTCTATTTACTAATGTAATGTCCTTCGTTATTTGAACTTGTCTTATCAATATTCTTACTAACTTCCCTTTTAACATACTTCCAGGTGACCTGGCGGTCTAGGGGTAAGATGTCAGACTTCTGTGCTGGGGGTCCGGTGTTCAATCCTCGGTCCCGGCACAGTTTATCTGATTGCAAACCCTTCCTTCACCTCTGATAAGATGTGTATTAATCACGACTTGTGAATGTGTGTGAATGCCAGGCCTCCACCGTGGTTCGGATCCCACGTTAAACTGTAGGTCCTCCATTTCATCTCACAATCACCCTACCATTACACATTAGCGTAAGTGCGTACAACCCGAACGGGTAGTAAGAGGCGGTAATATAGTAGTAATAATAATAACATATTTCCTGCTCTCTTCTCTTCATCTTCTTCGGATACACGAGCTATCTTAACATAAATCCACATTTTCCTAAGATTATTCACAGACCAATAAAAATCAAGCTTTTGCAAATTCTCTCGGAATCCTGGTTGGAATCACTGCCATAGTGGAACCAAGCAAGGTAAGCTTACTAGAGTCTGATTACCAAATCACTGCCATAGTGGAACAAGCAGTAGTTATTCAGTCTGATTCCAACATGCAAGTGAACAAGCAGGTAAGCTTACTAGAGTCTGATTACCAAACCACTGCCATATGGACCAAGCAGTAGCTCTGAGTGATTACCAACCGCATTGGAACCAGCAAGGTAAGCTTACTACAGTCTGATTACCAAACTACTGCCATAGTGGAACCAAGCAAGGTAAGCTTACTACAGTCTGGTTTCCGTAGGAAGTCCGCCGTTACTTGATAACTGGAAACTCATGTTGCCAAAATGGAGGGAATAAAAATATTACGATTGTTTTATTTTATTGACCGCCTCTGTAGTCAACAAGCTTGGACTGACCCATCATCCCTCGGGCCGTTGCGCCCTCAAGTTTCTCGAATTTGCGCCCTCGGCCCAGAATCCCCCTCACTCTTGGCGAAAAAAAATTGCGATGATTAAATAAGAAATTTAATTTAAATAAGATTTGAATATCAAGAAAGGTGAAACCGTGAAGGCGAAATTAAATTTAAGTGAGTAAAGATTTAGGGGTGGAGGATGTTCAGCAACAAGGGGTGATTGGCACCCGGCGACAGCGGGAGATAAGTCACACCTCTACAATGATCCGTTTGGCCGTGTCACGTGACTCCAATAGGAGTGGTGGGAATCAGCTGTTTAGTTGAGTTCGCGCGATGAACGATATAGTTTGGTGTTCATTTTATAAGTGTGAAATTTTTGGCTCCTGCGTAATTTTTCGTTACTGAGGTAAGAATTAAGAAAATTTAAGTTTCCAGACAACAAAAACTATTGTTTGGTTACTAAGTTTTGTTTAGTAAGGAGAGCCTTTCGTGGGCCTTCATAGATCATACCCACAAAACGTTACTGAGATCGTATCCCTAAAATAAGTTTTGATCAAAACGTTCTTTCTCTCTCTCACACACTTTTCCATTTCTATTTTATAATTAACTTATTTTGAATAGTAATAACATCAAACATACTATTATATTTTAGATGGATTTATAACAGCACCCTTCCCTTATAATTTGGTTATGTAAAGTTAAATTCATTTAATAATTTAGAAATTTAGATTTTTGGAAGTTTGGCTTGAAAATGAAAATCTTACCTTTTTTGAGTTCGTAATAATATTTTACGCCCTCTGAAAATCCTAGGTCTGCGCCCTTTTGGAGGGCCCAGTTCAACCCTGGGGTCAGAATTTCTGGTTTAAGATCCTAAAGTGCCGGGCTCGATTCCATATTTATTTGTGAAGCATTGGGTCTGAAACGGGATCAAACTCAGCCTCATGAGGTCAATTGAGGAGATATTTAAATAAATAAGTAGCGGTTCCGGTATAAAAAACTGAGATTATCGGCCAGAGGGTTCGTTGTGCTGACCGCATGACTACTCCTATCCGCAAATGTTGGCATAGTCTTCACTAACATGCGGCGGCTGCTCGGTCGGTAGAGCTCGCTTGAGGGCTGACGTCATGTCATTTTTTTAAGGCTTCTTTTAGATGAGTTATATAAATTTCTTTAAAAAACGAATATCAAGATTGGGTTCAAAAGTTCAATAGCTCAAATTATAATCATTGTGTTATTTAAAAAAAAAAGTTGATCATTGATTTAAACAGATTCCTTTGTATTCACCTTTTTTTTTCTCGCTTTATTTTTTGGATCTTCCCTCGAAACTCCCACGGCACACCTGGTGACTCTCCGCGGCACACCGGTTGGAAAACTCTGCTCCATACAGTTGTAGAAGTGTAGTGAGCTCTCAAGATAGCGGGTCAATAGCCAGTCTGGCGGGGTGCCCACATTTCAGGCGGTTTGACTAGTCAACGGTGTTATATTATCCCAACAGATGGTGCTGCTGTCTTGTGTGTGGAGCTAGGACTGCCTAGAGACGGCAGATATATTATTTATTTAGCACCGCGTCTTACTACCCGTTCGGGTATACGCTTAAGTACTAATTACACTAATGGATTAGGAATTAGGAAGGTTGAATTTAGAGGAAGTGAACCCGTATTTGCGTGGGAAGAGAGTGGAAAACCATTTAGGAAACACCCCCCCCCCCCCAGTTCACCTAACCGAGATTCGAACCTCGATCTCCCCATCCTTGGTGGTCTAGCTCAACACGACTGGCGCGTTAGCTAACTACGCCACCGAATGTCGTGGAATGTTGCAAGGGAAGCAGACCTTTATATATTTTTTTGAACTGTATCTGTGATATGTTCTCCCCGAGTTGTGCCCTATTTGACCACGCCTCACACGGGAATTTATTCCCTTCGATACCTGACCAATGAGTGTTCCACTGAGGGTGTTTATAAGTCACAGGTAGAGTTTAAAATGTCATAGTAGCCCTGGTAGTGTACTATTATTTTCCCCGACCAACCCCGGTGGCTCGCTCGACCGGGGTCTTTTAAACTTTTTTTTCCTTTGTTTTGTCACTTTCTGGTTTTCATCTCCACGGCTTCTCTCCCTTTCCACCACTTTTTTTACCCTTGTATTTTGTTTAAGGTCCCAGTCGACCATTTATGTGCCGTGGGGCGGGTTTTTATTATTTTCCCGCCCGTAACCCAAAGAGGGTAAACTATCAACCCGTCAGGGCGCCATATACAAATCATCTATGTGTTTATGTTATATGTACTAAGTAAGGCTGGAATTCGAGAGCCCTTCGGGGCTGGTGTGTTCAATTAGTATGATGTGATTCCTACTTTATGTAATAAATTAAATTGATGTTTAAAATATAATAAAATACCTTGCAAACAAATAATGCTGGTAACACTTCACGACACGCCACTGGAAAAAAACCACTTTAGCAGT
The DNA here is from genome assembly GCA_033556935.1 of Timema podura. Classification (NCBI taxonomy): domain Eukaryota; kingdom Metazoa; phylum Arthropoda; class Insecta; order Phasmatodea; family Timematidae; genus Timema; species Timema podura. Next base: position 3,324,856 of record JAVRXN010000013.1, on the reverse strand, counting down.
ACGTGGGATTGGTGTTTACTGGAATGAACACAAACTATTTTCTATGACCTATACACATGATATAGACTTGTAAACATAGGAGAGGTGTGCGAGTTGGCATTTTTCATTTAGAGTTGAGTTTGAGTGAGTTCGAGTATTATCGAGCAATATTAGTACAAGAAACATTTTCAGTTGAATTTATGTAATGGTTCTATACATAGCCATAAGCACAACCGTCAATTTTTTAGAATAACTTTTTCTTTTTTGTGGAAAAGCTTATAATCACACAAATTTGAATTTGTAAATATTGTACAGTTTAAAAAAAAAAAAAAACTAAAGTAAATATTGATTGGACTCTTATTTACTACGAATTTATATCTTCAAATTGAATAAAATTAACTTAACAAATAGGATTTTCGAGAAAAATATCGAGAATTTCCAGTACTAAAATGTTTCGAGTCTTGCAAAAAAAAAAAAATATTCCGAGTCGAATTCGAGCAGCTACTAAAACTCAACTCAAACACGAATTTGGGAGCACTAGCACACCCCTGAAATATAGTTTAAAAAATGACATTTTCCACTCTGAAAAATAAAAAAATCTCCAAATTTCTTTTGATCGGGAGACGAAAAGGTGGCGTAGCACTGACCTTTGTGAATCGAATGGTGTCGTTTGATAGAGGGGTCACAACAAATTATATCGTCATTTGTATTTTCCTCCTCTCCTGTTTATTCTCCCATTGCCGGACAGATACACCAAGTAACTTTATAAAGCCACTCGGCATTTAGAAATTTCTTATTGACTATTCTAGCGCCTTAAGGAGGTCAGTGCTGAGAAGCTTCGTTCACAAAAACAAGTTGACGGAAATGTAATAAGCCTTGAAAAAAACAACGTCGGGGAGAATCTCGTCCATTGGGGTTTACGGGTCTTAGCCCCCCTTCCAACCTCCTGCACACCACTAAATATTATTGCGAAGCTTTACTTTTATTTAAATTGATACCAAATATACTTCTCAATCGCTATAGAAGATTTAATTCCACACTGTGACAGCCTGATGTTTCTACTAATTGGTTCCAAAGATGATCTGGAACACACACGAGGCCCTCAATTTACAATATTATTTTGATGTCATCATAAGTAGAGTAAAATTTATTATATAACCAAAGCTGTATTTGTATTTATTGTTACTAGATGATAACAGCAATAAAAAAAAGCAGTATTTTTGTATGTACAGTGCGTGAAAACATTAGCAAAAAAAAAAAAAATGATATTTGGATAACATATTCCTGCATATTCTTTTCATACCAATATCGCCTAATGTCATCGATACTTTTCTTTCAATATATAATAAACATGGCCCCGATTGTGATGAACTAAAATGATCAAAAAATTACCTTAAAAAAGAACTAAGAATTCTATTAATGACTTCAAATTTGCAAAAAATACATGCCCTAAATTTATTAACAAAAACTAATAGTAAATACACACGGTTAAATCAAACAAGTACTTTACAAATGAGGGTTACAGAGGAAAAAGGAGGAAAAGTCCAATTTTAACTCAAATTAAATTAGTGGTGCCATCTGTTTGACAATCATTTGAAGCTTAGTGCTGCCATCTGCTAGACAATCATTGAGTTAGTGCTGCCATATGTTAGAATAACATTGAGCTAGTACTGCCATCTGTTTGACAATCATTGATCGAATGCTGCCATCTGTTTGACAGTCATTGAGTGAATGCTGCCATCTGTTAGATAATCATTGAGTTAGTGCTGCCATATGTTAGACAATCATAAGACCCTTCTAATGCGCTTTACACTGTGACAGTTACAATAACAATGGCATAACACTCACCCTCCGACATGTTTGGACTCCAACTTTAACACGTCTGGCCATGAACCTCCTCCCTCTAACACTCCGTCTCGCTGACTGAAAGGAGGCGACTTTAAGCAAGCGAAAGAGGCCGCGCCCAAGAAAAACAAATGAAGACGGCTCCACGCATCTAGTTGTTACTTCCTCCGCCTGGCCTGTTCGAGTGCAGTCGTCAAGTTCCAGGACTGCCCAGGAAGCTTCTACGCGCTTCCAGGTGTCATCCCTTCCACTCCACTCTCCCCTTTTTCCCCCTATTCTCTGCGGACATGGGGTCTTGTGAACTCGCGGCGGTTTGTAGATATCGTCACTCATTGTATCATAGCATAGCTCAAGGTGAGAGCTGCAATTTAAGCCAAGGCTTAACCTTAATTCTTCAAATTCTCTTTCTGTTAAATATGGAATCTTTTCAAAATTATTATTTTGGACTTATTAATTTAAATTTCGATTACGGGATGGTTTTTTTTTTGGTATCAGCGTGGTTAATTTGTAACCACGTATCTATTGTATTTTACCTATTTGGGGAACTTAACCTCTTTCCAAAGCAAAGTAACTTCTGTTTCGTCGTTTGGCGGCTTGCGTTTAATTGGACTCTTGCCGTCTGTCTGATTAGCATTTGATAGTCATTTACTGAGTATTTTAAGTATATTTAACTTTGATAGCTTAAATTTACATATTGTTATGTGGGAACCAAGCACTTTAACGTTCAGATATGTGCTTATAACTTTAAACCGTTTCAAATTTAGTTATTTTATGGTGATAAACCAAATAGTTATTGTGTGGGTAATAATACCTTGATAGTTTAAATTTACATTTTATTATGTGGAGATGGAGGACTTTAACATAAAGTAATATGCTTATAACCATAATTGCTTTGGAATTACAATTTGATGGTACGAGAAGAAAGCTCTTAAACTATTAAACGCAGTGCTTTGTAGCATTAATAGCTTTGAATTACATTAAATTGCTATGGGAAAGCAGAACGCTTTAATTATTTAGATATATGCTTTATTACTTAATTCTTTGAAATTAATTTTTGGGCTGAGAGATTATAAGTTTAGTACTGTAGTATTAAACTTTGATGCATTTGAACACGTCAGAGTACTTATGATTAACGCAAGAGTGTAGGGCGCTTAGTAAAAGGTTTTGACATTGCGTCCTTGGGGACTTCAATTATTGTACAGTCTAAATATCGTTGCCGTAAGACGACGGCTTTCTTATATTTTGAAAGTTAATACTGTCTCTTTAAAACATTATGAGAGTACCAGGTGACTAAATATTTTAAATTGAGGTTAATTCATATTCCGACCTTTGAGTCGCACCTTGTTGTTAATTATCCTTGATGGTAATTATGATTGTCCCTTCTGGAAGCCGTAATATGGCGGATCTCTTATCAATATATATATATATTTATATATTTATGAATTGTTATTGTTTATGTTTGATTCTTTGTTTCTCAATAAAAAATACTATTGTTCTCTTGTGACTCCGTGACAATCATTTCTAAAAAAAGAGGGTTACAACATTATGGTTAAAAGATGTATCTGTTAGGTTTAAATTAATATAAAATTGTATTTGCTGGGGTTCTTGTAGGATTTGATATATAAAAGTTTTTGGCTTACAAAATGTGTATAGTGGAAACTAAAAAATTAAATGCAATAAAAATTCTTTAACAACTAGACTCTTACATTCTGCTGAGTATGACATTAATTTACAATTATGTGCTTCAGAAGTAATAGCTACCCCCTTTCAACGCAACCCTCTTCAGCTTAGTTGCAATGTCTCATAGGAATGTTTTTTTTACAATCAAAGAGGGTACAAAGTTCTTTAGTCAGACAACTGTGTGCTGAAAAAAATATATATGTTGAGTTTTTATGTAGTTATAAAATATCGATAGTATTTAAATATATACTTATTCAACATAAATACCTTAAAATAAATCAAAAATGACGGAAACCAAGAGGGCATGACAATTTTTTTTTTTTTACTTACCTATAAAATAAACATTTCTACAACTTGGGATTATGAACAAAGTTTATGTACCTATGAGCATTGCATGTGATAAAAAAATAATTTACAAGTAATCAAAATGTTGATCCTGCACATCACTAACCCTTGACATCGGGGGGGGGGGGGGGAGGTCAGCGGGGTCGCTTGTTTGGAACTTTACGACCTTTTCACTTGGTTTTAGGGGTTAATTCTGCCCTCTCTCGAGTGATTGCGGGTGCCAAGGGAAGTTTAGATGCGCACGCACTATCGAGATGACGCTTTTCCTAATGAAGAAAGAAAAGCTTTAGGGAATATAATATATAATAAGCCTAGCATTGGTGGGATAGTAAAATCACAATCATAACTAAAAATAGACAATCACACTATTAAGTTAAATTATGAAGTTTCAAAAAAAAAAAAAAAATGTACTATAAACTTTTTTTAGCTTGAAATAATCCCTTGTTACTTGGGACTAGTTATATATATGTATATACATACACACATATATATACATACACACAGAAATATATATACATACTAGCGGACCCAACAGACGTTGTCCTGCCCGAAAGTTGGCTTTTCGTTTGGGTGGCATAATTGATTTCGATAATAAAACAAATACTATGTGATCATCACAATTACAAATTCACAATGAACTCCAATTAGTGAGTTACACAAATATTACAAATTCAGTGTTTGTCAAGACAACATACAAAATAAAACATCTTTTCATTTTTTGCATTTTGCCCACAACTCCACAAATATCAGCTGTATCGAAAAACAAACATAACTATGAATTATTCTCAGAAGTTCAATTATTCATGAACTTTTCAGAAGGTTTTAACGGTCAATTTTGATGAACTTATGATTTTTTAACGGTCAATTATTAATATTATATTCATTATTATAAATGTTGGGGGGTGGGGGTGAAATTATGAGGTTACATGTTCTGATATGCAAAAAATCTAAAAAAAAATCCCCTCAAAAAATAAATTCCCTAAAAAATAAACAAAAATCCTAGAACCCGATTGCAGCGCCACCTAGCGGGTCCAATTGTGAATCTAAGCCATCCACGGACCCACTCAAACACACACAAAAAATTTCTTCAAAATCGGTCCAGCCGTTTAGGAGGAGTTCATTGACATACACACGTACAGAATAATTATATATATTAAGATATACACATATATACATATACACAGACATATATAACAACATATATATAACAACACATATATAACAACATATATATAACAACACATACATATATACACACACATATATATACATATATACACATATACACATACAGACACACAAACAGATTTATATATAAACACATACACACAGATATATATATATAAACATACACATATATACCTATATATACATATGCATACAGATACACACATATATATATATATAAACACATACACACAGATACACATATATATATATAAACACATACACACAGATATATATTTATACACATATACACATATATACATATATACACACAGACACACAGATATATATATACATATATACACATATATACACGCACAGATATATATATATGTATATATATACACACAGATATATATCCCACAACATTTTCTACATGTTCAGGTTGTCCGCATATAGGATAAATTATTCCAATGGAGTAGGAAAGAGAAAGGAAGTATTTTAGAGGTAATCTACCCACATTTACGTGGAAGGAGGGTGAAAAACTATTTTGGTAAAACAACCCACAGTAGCACCCAACCGGTAATCGAACCCCAATCTCCCTCTCATCAGCAAACCAGTCTAACAAAAGTGTGATGCCTTAGACCTATCAGCCACCGAAGCGGGTTAATAACTATTTAAGAGTTAATACTTTCTTGGTATATTTATCAAGTTAATTATTTAGTTAATATTTTAGTACATGTGTTAAGGTTGACCGACACCCAAATAATTTGAGGGAGGGAAGGGGATGGGGTTCCTAACTCCCTGTAGTAGCGTTGTTATGTAGGAATCGGAGGAATAGTGGTAAGAAGGAAGTTTTGAAAATATGGGGGGTGGGGCTAATGCTCTAAGGGCGGTATGAAAGAACATCAGTGAATGCTTAGTGGACCAATAGCGTTGTCCCAAGCACACTATCTCTCCACCTTTTATCCATTGATGACAAACCGACACTATTAACATATGATGACGCAAGCAAACCCACGATATTAACATATGATGACGCAAGCAAACCCACGATATTAACACATAATGACGCAAGCAAACCCACGATATTAACATATGATGACGCAAGCAAACCCACGATATTAACCTATGATGACGCAAGCAAAGCCACGATATTAACATATGATGACGCAAGCAAACCCACGATATTAACATATGATGACGCAAGCAAACCCACGATATTAACATATGATGACGCAAGCAAACCCACGAAATTAACATATAATGACGCAAGCAAACCCACGATATTAACATATGATTACGCAAGCAAACCCACGATATTAACCTATGATGACGCAAGCAAACCCACGATATTAACATATGATGACGCAAGCAAACCCATGATATTAACATATGATGACGCAAGCAAACCCACGATATTAACATATGATGACGTAAGCAAAGCCACGATATTAACATATAATGACGCAAGCAAACCCACGATATTAACATATGATGACGCAAGCAAACCCACGATATTAACCTATGATGACGCAAGCAAACCCACGATATTAACATATGATGAATATTATTCGTGTTGGTAAAACTGTATAGAGGTTAATATTTAATGCTCCAAGAGGGCAAATCTTGGAAGTAGATAATAATAATATATTTTTTATTTCATTTTAAATTATTATTATCTTTGTAAACATTGAACAAGTTTGAATCAAATTTTAAATAATATTATTTATAGTAACTTTCATATTTTAAGAGACGTTAAAACTTACTTTTTCTTCTTAATTACTACGTGTTTCATTCAAGACGCGACCAGCCGAACGGTTGCCCTGCAAGATCGTCTATTTTTTCCACCGAACAGGATTGTGAGTAAGCGTAGAGTCACTACGCATATATCGGAGAAGAAGGCTCACTTACAAGCGAATGACAAAGAAGGGAAGTGTGCAAGAGTGACACAAATATGGCGGCCATGTATTGAAAAACACCCACAAGGCACACTGAGGTGAAGAGAGTGGTAAATGAAGCCTCCTTCATGCAATTAGCTAATAATTAAATATCCAAGAAGCGATATTATCTTTTGACAAATATGAGCCGTCGAACAGCTGAGTTTCGACAGTTTGACGTTAACGGGAATAAGTAACATTCCAAGACTTTTACACGAAGAATGCAGCTACAATTTAGTTTACTCATCAATATGCGTTTCATTATGATCTTTCACACAATTTTTATCATATTTTCACCTGATTTTTGAATTATTGAACTTTGTTAGATCCCACATTGTTATGCAAGCTACAGGGACAGTTTCCGAGGTCCTCAAAGAATGCCGGGTGGTGCCAAGGTGTTTGTGGTAAATAGTCGTGTTGTTTTCAGTCCACAATTCATTTCAAACTTTAATTAGTAAAAAATGTTAATATCGGTGCCAGCCACATTAAAAATGAGAATAGACTACAGAAAATCGTTAAGGAAGTTACAATTGCCGACGAGATGATTTTTTTCAGTGATTTTACCACAAATTAAAAATCTGAAACAGTGACTTACATACGACAAAGACCTCACTCATGTGGGATGTTTTTTTTTAAATTCTTTCTTGCCATCATCTTTGAACATCTGACTACAATGATTCCACGAGACTACAAGAATATAACGATCCTCTCAATCATTTCGAGATCAAAACTGTACAAGAAACCTATTAGTCATTTATGTTAAAATTTTATTTCCAGAAATATTTTCATTGATTCACTTTTTTCAGTAATTTTTTTGACCATGATTCTAATAAATATCACTAGACATGTCATGGGTTCAATAGCTTTCAAATGCATAAGCATTAAACTGTTAAATGATTTCTACATATATTTTGAACTTCATAACATTTTATTATATTAATGAAACCTTTTTTCTTCAACAAATATTTATAAATTTAAATCTTGTGCTTGAGTATTGTTTTTAAGTTTCCTTGTTCTGTTTGAATATTTAGGTCACTTTGATCACATGAACCTATTTTTTTTTAAATATAATATTCAAGTGTACAACATTTAGAGTTATAACTTTACAGATTTCTGTCAGGCGGGGAATAGGTGATTTTTATTTATTTAGTAAATTATAACTCTATTTTTAATAAATTATGTGTTGTCTAAAGTTATTATCATTACTATTATTAGCTGACCCCCCTCCCCTATATTGCTATTATTGGTACTGTAATTTGTTGTACCATGGAGCCACCTCTTGCTCGAAAACATGTTCCTTAATAGTTTAATACTTGGAGGTCCAGAGTTATCTGGAGTATCGTCTGTACTTTTTTTTATTACAGTTTCAATATAATCGTTTACAAGGAAAGGCGTATACTAACTATGTATAGTTATTTATATAATTAGCTTCAATTTCTTAAACTAGTCAACCCTTAATTGAATCGCTTATTTGAGAAACCTCTCATCTGCAAAAAATGAAGTTTTTCAGAAGGGAAAAATTGTATTTCTTAGGACATTGATATACAAATAGGAAACTGATTATTTTTTATACATAAGTACTTTACAAGGGTACACCGCTTCTCTATTTTCAGGTCTAGATCTTTCACCAGAAGGTTAAAAAATTATATATAATTTCACAGACATAAGGACCTCCTCAAATAAATTGTTGACATGAAGGGTAACTCAAATGAATCCAAAATATAAATATATCGTGTGATGTTACAGCCAATGAAAATGATTTTCTAGGGGAAATCAAAATATTAAGTTCCTGCGGGATAACTATAAGAAAATTATATACAAATCACTTTTATATGCTAAGACTTTTTTAGTGTATTTTTTTTTTGAAATTATATTGTAATGTTAAATCATAGTGTTCTTATCATAAGATTTCTAAGATTTCATTAATAGGTTACAGTGACGATGAAATTAATACAATAAAGTGCGATTTTTGGCAATGATAAAAAACTATTGGATGCACAATTTGCTTGGTCTTAATATCTCTAAAATGACATATTGTCAGGATAAACAAACTCAATTTGTTCTTTGTTTTCTGAATGCATGTCTTCACAACTAATATGTTGGCCACTCACAGAGTCCGTTATAAAATAACTCCACTGGTTCGTCATCAGGCAAGTACTGTTCGAACTTCTCCAAATCTTCAATTTTTGCCCCTTTTTAATGGTATAGGTGTTAGGTATGCCAGTGCTGTGGGACAAGATGGGATGTAAATGGAATTCTGTGAGTAAAAAGTGTGTTCCATTAACTCATCAATGAAGGTTTGTACTTTAAAGTCCTTACATGTTCTTCAGAATACTTATATAGTTATATTCCATGAATTTTGAAATGCTAAATGCTTGCTTTTCTGGCCTTGGGATGGCCCTGTTCTTGTTTCCAGAGACAATGCATTTCTCTGGTAATAAGTTGGCCACCATGATTAAACTTCCAAAATATCATCACTGTTAACCATCTGTACTTCAAAAAGCCCCTTTGCACTTGATTCCACAACTAATACAGTAAGTTCTTTTGTCACATATGCGCTATCGTTTATTCTCAACTTTCTTTTAACAACACTATAGTCTCTATCGCAGGGGAGATACAAGTTGTCACGGAGAGGAACAAATTATTTTTCCCCATGAACCGATATTTATTTGATAAGTTGAGGGATTTCTCAAATAAATTACATATTTGAGGCGTATTACAATGCTATAGACAGGCTGAACAAGAGGTATTTATCCGCGAAACAGTAGCTCTACACGTCTAGATGGTGTTTCCATCATAAAGTCATTTTGGCCAAGAAGTGCGTATGAGGGGTTCCTCAAATAAGCGATTCAATTAATGATTTCTAGAAACAATGGTACTTTTATCAAAAACATGGCCACAGGCATTGGTAGGCACACGGTTAAGGCGAATCACTCGTATGGTCTGGTTCACCAGTGAAGGGAATGTCAGGGTTCGAATCACGGTCCTCTTAATAAATGCCGACACATGAACTATAAAATTCAACCTTCCTCTTCTCTACCATATTAATTTAATAAATAAAATGTGGGAATCCAGAACAGGATGTTACAAGAGGTGAAAAGTTAATCGCATGCAAACTATATTATGTCAGAGTGTTATTAAAATAGCCTGAGAGCATCCACCTCAAAGTATGAATTTGCATACATTTTTATCTAAATGTTGTCTAACCATGACAATGTAAGCTTTGTGCAGTAATTCAATGCAGTATTTAATTCAGATTCCCACCCGCATTAGTTCAATGCAACCGACCAGACATTTACATGCGAATTTCAATTATTGTGACGATGCATTATAAAACAAGGTTACTCCGAATTAATAAATATAAGCGTTAATGTAAGATAGCAAGTCAGCATTCACAATGGGGACCCAGACATGGTTGTTGGTTGTTGGTTGTGTTTTATTGGTGATGTTTTGGTGCTGGAGTCGGAGGAGACTGTGGTATTTGGCGTCGAAGATTCCTGGGCCAAGCGGATTTCCATTAATCGGAAGCGCTCTGTCTATTCCCAGGGACAATGAACATTTTGTAAGTTTTTTGAGAAATTTTCAAACAGAGAATTTTCCTACCGTGAAATTATGGATTGGACCCTGGCTATGGGTGGAGTGTCTGATCCAGATGATATCGAAGTCGTACTCAAGAGTACAAAGTGCTTGGACAGAACTTTTTTAAAATATATTCTTGACTGTGGGGGTTTCGGTGATGGGTTGATAAGTTTGAGCGGTGAGAAATGGTCTCACCATAGAAAGGTTATAGTTCCAACCTTCAAACTAGGAGTATTGAAACAATTTATTAATGTTTTCCAAACCAAATCATTTGAACTAGTGGACATCTTGTCGAGTGAGACACATGGTGACGAAATAAACATGTTTGATTTACTTTTTTCTTACAATCTTCAAATGGTGTGTTCAACAATTATGGGTGTTGACGTGGAAAAAAGTAGTGTCAAGTTAATAAGGTGCTTTAAAAGCATGTGTGACTTAAAAATTATGGCAATTGATCTCATTACACATCCTTGGCTGTTTTTAGAATATAAACTTCCATTCACTAAATTAGCTAAAAAAATTAAAAAACTTTCTAATAATATTATTGATTTATCAAATTTTGTAATAAGTGAAAAAATTAATGCTGTGAAAAACCAGCAATTAAAAACTAAGACAGGGGAAAGGAGATTAAATCTCTCTTATTTGGATTGTCTCGTGGAGTCTTTGTTTAGTGAAGCTCCAGTGTTTACCGAAGATGAAATCCGCGGGGAAACTGTCAGCATGCTTATAGATGGATATGAAACTATTTCTAGTGCTAACAGTTTCGCGTTGATGCTCCTTGCTTTCCATCAAGTCATCCAAGAGAGAGCTTTCCAAGAGCTGGTAGATATTTTTGGGAGTAACAAGAGACGATCAGCTACCTTTCAGGATCTTCAAGAAATGACCTACCTCGAACGAATCATCAAGGAGACCCTTCGTCTCTATCCATCTGTACCAGTCGCTGCTAGAGGTGTTGAAAAAGAAATACAAATCAAAGACTACACCCTTCCTGTAGGTAGTATCGTTATTATTAACTTTTTGTAACTCAAAGGAACCCTAAATACTTTATAAATTCTCACAAATTCGACCCAGATAACTTTTCTCCAGAAAGAAAACTCGCACAGCATCCATTTGCTTTCACGCCTTTTTCTCACGGTCCAAGAATGTGCATTGGTTCGAAATATGCCATGCTACAGATGAAAGTTATGCTGTCTACCATACTGAGACATTACCAGCTCTTACCCGTCGGTAAGTTGGAGGATTTGGAGAGGCTTGAAGCCTCTATAACTCTGTTTCCATCTTTGGGCGTAAAACTGAGATTGATGCCTAGAATTTATAAGCTGTGAATGTTCTTTTTTTTTCTATTAGTTAGGGTAATTTTACAAAAATTGGGTGTACTGTATTTATTAACAGGATGAATAATTTAACAATAATTTTATGTTTTATTCAAATTATAATTAAAAACAGGGTTTGGATTTCTACGACTTAAAATTGATCTATAAATTACCTACAAAATGACCTAAAAGTTCTAAAAAATTACTTCAAATTTTCAAAAATTGACCTTATCATATCAATAACTACTTCCAATTAATGCACATGACTAAATCAAACGCGCACTTTACAAATGCAAAATAATAAAAAGCCTTTAACAACTAAACTCTTGCACCTTGCTGGATATATTATTATTATTTTTATTATTTAGCACCGCGTCTTACTACCCGTTCGGGTTATACGCTTAAGTAATAATTACGCTAATGGATTAGGAATTGGGAAGGTTGAATTTAGAGGAAGTGAACCCGCATTTGCGTGGAGGGAAAGTGGAAAACCATTTAGGAAAACCACCCCCAGTTCACCCGACCGAGATTCGAACCTCGATCTCCCCGTCCTCAGCAGTCGATCTCAACACGACTAGCGCGTTAGCCAACTACGCCACTGAGGCGGGTTGCTGGATATAATATTGGTCTACAAATATTTGCTACAGAAGTAATAGCTACCCCCTTTCTAACGCAACCCTGTCTAGCCTAGTCGCAGTGTCTCAGCAGGAATCTGTATTTTATTACCATACAAAGAGGATAAACATTTCATGGCCTATATTATATTCTCATCCCGACAACTATGTGGTTAAAAAGTCTAGGTATTTTTAAAATATTGATGGCATTTAAAAATAAACTTATTCGAAATTGCTTAAAAAATGACCTATAAAATATAAATTTACACAACAAGCGGATCATGAATAGATTTAATGTACTTCTGAGTAATGTATGTGACGATCAAAAAAATAATATATTATGTCATTAAAATCCGGGCTCTATTTGTTGTAGAATTTTTATGCCAACAATTTAAACCATTTAAATGTGTTTAATAATATTATAGTATATGTTAACATACCTATAATTTTTTATATATATTCATATTGTATTTTTTATTATCATGGATATTTATAGATATTAGAATTGCTTGGGAAAAAATGGCCGCAATTTACCAACGATAACTATAATTTTTATAAAATTAATTACTAAACAAAAATGCACTCTTTTGATAAACTAAAATAGAGATTATATTTTTACTTTAGTCAATGAATATTCGGAAATAATTTATATCAAATAAAACAGATTCTTACCAAGTTAACGGTAATAGGGGCCTACCAATAAACCTTGGGCTTAGCTTATTCTTACATGTAGAATATCTAATACCGGTAGTACAATATTTCGCAATCTGGAAATCAATTAGCGGGGCTTTGTATGAAGTAATAATTAACCAACGTGTAATATGTTGGTATTGCTCTATGGATAAAGAGCTTTTGTAAAAACGTTTAAAGGTTAGAGCCCGTGGGTATAATGTGACTTGAGATAAATATTATTCTAAAATAAATCGTAGCTTTGGGAAAATAAGGACATTTATTGACTAACAAATTTGCCTTTTTTAATTGTTCAAACAAAGAGAAAGTATTGTTTTTGTGAAAATTTTAGACGTCGAAATTATGATTAATCTTTATTTTTTAAGCGCCCCCAAACCTAGAAAAGTGTGTTTTATAATCCAAAATATTTTAATGGATATTGTTCAAACGTAAAGTTTAGACTAGTTTCTAAGCCTGTCTGTGACAGGCTGGTGTCAATATTGTGCTTCCTAACTAACCTTCAATTTGTATTTTGCATATGTATGAAAGGTAACAATAGTTTTATTAATGAGGTGATGTCATTTGTTACTCTTCGGTGGTAGTTGTATTTTAATTAGAGTAGTAATCTTTTTATATGAATACATATCAAGACTATGTAAATGTAAGCTCAAATTAAATAAACATATTTGACGTTAACTGTAAAATGTTCATTGACCAAGAAACAACTTTTAGTAACTAATATGAATACAAAACATTCAAACCATAAAAACAGATCACTGAAATATTTTTTGTGATTTTTAATTTTGATCAGTTTTCAAGTTTAAAAAATTTGTGTAGTTCTCAAATTGGCTCTGTCTACAATTTTTATTGAAGATTGATTTTAGAAAAGTACAGAAAAAAAAATTGAAAACTGCTCAGAGGGTATTTGCCTAAAATTGGTATTTTACGACTATTTTACATATTAAATGAAGGATACAGGGTGAAAAGAAGGATTGATCAATTTTAACTCTAATTGAATTAGTGCTGCCATCTTACTTTTTACTACCAATGTGTATTCATTTTACTAAAATAAATTAATTCAAGGGTAGTTTATCCATAACAAAGTTCAGGAAAATTTGGAATGTTTAGAAAATGTTCTTTAAGATTTAATATCAAATATGTATTCGAGAATGGTTTATCTTGATAAATAAGAATATATTTTTATAGTTATAAATATTATTATTATTATTATTATTATTATTATTATTATTATTAGCACCGGGTCTTACTACCCGTTCGGTTTATACGCACTTACGCTAATGTGTAATGGTAGGGTGATTGTGAGATGAAATGGAGGACCTACAGTTTAACGTGGAATCCGAACCACGGGTGGAGGTCTGGCACTCCACACATTCACAAGTTGTGATTAATACATGTCTTGTCAGAGGTTGAAGGAAGGGTTTGGGCAATCAGATAAATCTGTGCCGGGACCGAGGATTGAACCTCGGACCCCTAGCACAGAAGTCTGACACCTTACCCCTAGACTACCAGGTCACCTAGTTATAAATAGTTTGAGATTAACTACCAAATAAGTTATTTTTGAAAATTTGAATTAATTTTTAAGTGATGTGAGTTTAAAAAAAAATATATACATGTATATGAGGAGTGTTTATTGTGATTAACAAGATGATATATTTGTTTTTCTGAGGGAAACTCACTTAAAAGTAGTTTACTAAAATAATTATTTTTTTAAATTTGTTCCACTATATGAGAAAGTTTAAGCGATTGAGTTGTACAATTTATTCAAGTAATGGACTTAGTAGTTTTTAAATTAATTCAATAGTTAAATTAACAATTTTACTAAGTACAAGTTTATAGAAATTTCTTTTAATTTTGCATCCATTTGTATTAAATATATAAAATAATAATTCTTTCATCAATAATTTGCTTTATGTATCTCTGAAAGAAATTTAATTTACCTAATCACAATAACGAGTTTACATATTTAAGTAAAAAGCAGTTACAGTAATTTTGTGTTGTTAATGTGATTAATCTTTTCATAAAGTTACTTTACCACCAAGAGTTTATATTAATAATGTTAAAACATTAATGGTTAATTTTAAATTAAGTTCGTATTCGTAATAGCTTCACTTACTGTATCGTAAGATTCTGATAAAAATAGCTTTTAGCAAAAAGCTTTTTTCATTGGCTTAATATGTCAATGCTCTAACCACTGAGCTATCCAGGAATCGTTCCATATCCAGCGTAATTCTTCACTAATATTTTAAGGCAGAGTCTGTGATGGACGTGTGGAAGTCGTCAGCTACAAATGAGTAATCGATTAAGATAACGAGCTATCAGATATTGAAGCCACCTTCGACTCGGGAGGGTTTTATTCTGCCAACTGTGCAATTACTTTTTTTTTAAGGAATCCTTTTTTAAATATGCTAAAATAATTTCAAATTATTTGATATCCACTGCTTTTATGGATTCTCCCAGAAAATCACAATGTGATGTGACATTTTTTTCGGACTATATTACACACCAGAGGAGAATGGACTGAAGTTGTTACCTGTAGTGTGAGATGGGTTCTTAAGGAGGCTGTCTATCGGATCCCATGTTAAAAAGTCCTTTGTTATTTCAAAATATGAATCACGTTAAAATTGGAGTCGAAAGATATATATAGGAGATTATAAACCTCACGTTTAAATTTTAATAGCGATAAAACAATAACTCTGGAATATGTAAAATTAACTAACTCATTTTCAATTATGTTTCATGGAAAAGTCACGGTTTTAAATAAATATTAATAATTTATATACCTACCCTTCCTAAAAAAAGCCATTTTTTATGGGGTCACATCATACAATTTTAAAACAGTTGAGGATTTTTAGGTAAATGTGAAAATTCATGACTTCCTTTCTCAATATAAATATTGCAGTGTAGGGTATTCACCTTCAAGTAGATGCCGTTTAAGAAGATATATTAAGGTGGTTTTTTTATTGTGACTTAAAAAGGGTGTATCCAATTTTTTTAAGGAGGAAAGCCCTACACCGAGTGTTTGTTAAATATTTTATATCAATTACATTTTTATGTTAATTAATTTTGAGTTCTTTAACGTACACTTACTGAACCGAATGATTATATCAGCACACGAGAATTTCTATGAGCGAGAGCGAAAGGTCCTGTCAATTTTTTCTGGGAAGGGTATTTTCACATACCTTCCAGGGTTATTTTACATGTCCACAATATACGGGACCGATGGCTTTACTTCCCCTCAGAAGGAAGTTGTGCTACGGATTTTTATCGCTCAGGAAAAATCTTTCGACTCCGGCTGGGTTTAAACCTATGAACATCGGATCCTTATTAATTAAAGATGCATTCGAAGTAACAAACTATACTAGATAAATGGTTTTTAGCAGTCCATAAAGTAGATTGATAGTTTTTAAATACAATCATTTTACTCGAGTAAAAAAGTCACTGAAAGTCATCCCTATTTTTTTTTAAATTGTGTATATAGCCCGCAATTAACGGGAACGTGTAAATAGGTGCCGTCTAAGTGAAGGGTAGATTTAGGTTTGAATCATGTGGGGGAGGGGGTTCCAAGATAGTTTTACGCTTTTCCACTACATAAATTCTGGTAATTTTCTTCTCAAATTCTATCTTTCTCATCTTTAAAATTGTTATAAATATTTGTAATATCAGGATGAGTCATACGTAATATGCTTACAACCAAGGACGTATAAAGGGGAGGGTTAATTGGTCCGGATCTCCCCTGTAATTTGTGGACCACCCGTAGAGGGCGTCTATAGATACGTTTAAAAACTTTTATTAGTTAAAGGTATACTACCATTTTCTGATGGAATGATCTTAAAAAAAAGTTTTCTACGTCCTTTCTTAGCACAAATAAAACTTTGAAAACTTTAAAATTCAATTTTAATAAAATCCGCACATGAAAGCGACCACTAGCATTTGATTGAGTACAGTAAGATACAAATAAAATTACCACCCGTGAACGGTGAAATAATAAATGTGAATAGTTGACGTCACAAGTACCTCACCACGACGTTCAAAGTCGAGTCATAAACCACATATCTGCGCTCGATTTGAACCAACGATACTTCATTTCGTGGGGACGTGTATCAGGGACAGGGTCGGACCGTTGGCCCCATCAGAGGAGATAGCTCTCCCAGGAGTGCCGCCGACCAAAACTGGACCCTCGGGCCACGTATCTGACGTGGCTGATAAAATGATAAAAATATATACCATACTGCCCCCGCCATCAGTCCACCCTCACCCCTATCCCCCCTTCCGAAATAATATAAAGTGGATTACTCAGCGAGATCTTTGTGTCTCTCTGATTGTCCGTCTATTTGTCTTTTAGCTTAAGTATAGAGAACAAAGTGAGAGAAAGGAAAATAAAGAAGAACTTGATAACTTGGAAGGTCTGAGGACTGAAGTGGGAGGAAATAGTTTGGAAGGTCATAATAAAGAAGATGAAGAGAATAACTTGGAAGATCAGAAGGAAGATGAAGAAGAGAATAGCTTGGAAAGTCAGAAGGAAGATGAAGAAGAGAATAGCTTGGAAGGTTAAAGGGAAGATGAAGAAGAGAATATCTTGGAAGGTCAGAAGGAAGATGAAGAAGAGAATAGCTTGGAAGGTCAGAAGGAAGATGAAGAAAAGAATAGCTTGGAAGGTCAGAAGGAAGATGAAGAAGAGAATAGATTGGAAGGTCAGAAGGAAGAGGAAGAAGAGATAGCTTGGAAGGTTAAAGGGAAGATTAAGACGAGATAGCTTGGAAGGTTAGAGGAAGATGAAGAAGAGAATAGCTTGGAAGGTCCGAAGGAAGATAAAGAAGAGAATAGCTTGGAAGATCAGAGTGAGAGAATGAAGAAGATGAAATAGCTTGGAAGGATCAAGAAGGAAGATGAGAAGAGAATAGCTTGGAAGGTCAGAAGGAAATGAAGAAGAGAATAGCTTGGAAGGTCAGAAGGAAGATGAAGAAGAGAATAGCTTGGAAGGTCAGAAGGAAGATGAAGAAGAGAATAGCTTGGAAGGTAAGAAGGAGATGAAGAAGAGAATAGCTTGGAAGGTCAGAGGAAGATGAAAAGAGAATAGCTTGGAAGGTCAGAAGGAAGATGAAGAAGAGAATAGCTTGGAAGTCAGAGGAAGATGAAGAAGAGAATAGCTTGGAAGGTCAGAAGGAAGATGAAGAAGAGAATAGCTTGGAAGGTCAGAAGGAAGATGAAGAAGAGAATAGCTTGGAAGGTCAGAAGGAAGATGAAGAAGAGAATAGCTTGGAAGGTCAGAGGAAGATGAAGAAGAGAATAGCTTGGAAGGTCAGAAGGAAGATGAAGAAGAGAATAGCTTGAAGGTCAGAAGGAAGATGAAGAAGAGAATAGCTTGGAAGGTCAGAAGGAAGATGAAGAAGAGAATAGCTTGGAAGGTCAGAAGGAAGATGAAGAAGAGAATAGCTTGGAAGGTCAAAGGAAATAAGAAGAGAATAGCTTGGAAGGTAAGAAGGAAGATGAAGAAGAGAATAGCTTGGAAGGTCAAGAAGGAAGATATGAAGAAGAGAATAGCTTGGAAGGTCAGAAGGAAGATGAAGAAGAGAATAGCTTGGAAGGTCAGAAGGAAGATGAAGAAGAGAATAGCTTGGAAGGTCAAAAGGAAAGATGAAGAAGAGAAATAGCTTGGAAGGTCAGAAGGAAGAAAGAAGAGAATAGCTTGGAAGGTCAGAAGGAAGATGAAGAAGAGAATAGCTTGGAAGGTCAGAAGGAAGATGAAGAAGAGAATAGCTTGGAAGGTCAGAAGGAAGATGAAGAAGAGAATAGCTTGGAAGGTTAAAGGAAGATGAAGAAGAGAATAGCTTGGAAGGTCAGAGGGAAGGAAGATGAAGAGTGAAAGAAAGACTTGGAAGTTAAAGGGAAGTGAAGAAGAGAATATCTTGAGAAGTCAAGGGAAGAAGATGAAGGGAAGCTAAAGACAGAAAAATAAGAGTAAATTAGATATTGAGAGAACATAGCAGAGAAGGAGACTTAAAACAAGGAAAAAAGAGTAACAAAATGGTATACAGATGTATATAATGTCATATTCTTGAATACAGAGGAAAATGACATTAACGGAACTCTAGAAATACAGGTATCAAATAAACAAAATAATAATTAAGCCTGTTAAGTGAAATAATGATGGAGAGACACGTAATATAAAGGGAGATTAACAAAGATATTGCATGGGACGATCGCTCAGGTAACAGTTGATATTCTTCATGTTTTGTTATGTTACTAAACTTTCTCGCAACTCTTTACCTCGTCAACGAAATAGCAGAATCTTTCGCATACACCCTCAGGCTAAAACATAAAAAATTTGTCCATCGTTAATTTTCATTGGGGTAGTTTCATAGTGGGTAGAGAGAGAAATGTTGTGTGGCCAAAAGATGAAAAGTTTGTTCCCTGAAGGACTCCCTCTTAACTTTACCCCCTTTTCAACTACCCCCTCCCACCACTTAATGACATAGATAACACAGGTCTGTTCTTCCCTACAGAAGAAGACTTATGTTCATTAAAAGGCCCTTTGGTAACTAATGAGCGTGAGGAGGCAGGTTTTTCGATCTCTCTACGGTTTTTCCATACATGACCACTGCAGAACCTTTGTGCCAATCCAAACTGATTTTTATTTTCTTCTAAGAAAGAGATCGATAGTGTTCTTTATGGTAGGGAGACAATCTTGACCCCAAAGTTGAAGATTGCTCCATTATTTGAAGCTATGGCATTCGCACGACTTCGAAGGGTATAATGGCCTTTGCCATGAATATTTAGTGGTTTAATATGTTCAAAAATGTGTTTTTTTCTAGAAAAAAAAATTCAAACTTCACACTTTCCAAACAAATCCATATACATGTATTTTTAGCACCGCATCTTCTTTCCAGTTCAGAATATACATATAATATATTATTATTACTCTAATGGGATAGGGATGAGAAAGGTTGGATTAAAAGGGAAATGTAAGCACATTTGCGTGGAGGGAGTGTGGAAAATAATTTAGGGAAAACTAGCCTTAGTACACCTAACTGGGACTCGACCCCAATCTCCGTGTCATCGGCAGCTTAGTATATTGAGTGAGGGATAGCCTCGCCTTAGACCATGCAACCACTGAAGCAGTTTGCTACACGTAGGCCTATAAATCGTTTTATAGAGACATATTTTAAATTATGGAGCATGATTGCACAAAATGCAGTACCACAGGAAGTACCACGTATCAATGGTCAAATGGTCTAAGAGAGGCATATCAAACCTGCGACCCACAGATCTTTTGAAGAACCACTATAAAAATGCAGCCGGATCCATGGTTCTGTGCGGCCCACAGATCTTTTGAAGAACCACCATAAAAATGCGGCCAGATCCGTGGCTCTGTGCAGCCCGCAGATCCTTTGAAGAAACGCCATAAAAATGCGGCACAATCCATGGTTCTATGTGGCCCGCAGACCTTTTGAGGGACTACCATAAAAATGCGACTGGATCTGTAGTTTTGTATGGCCCACAGTCTGTTTTCTTTCCATCCTTGTTTAGTACGTAGCCGGCCAGACCTCACTGTCGAGGTGTTTAGATAAGTCAGAAGGGGAGCTTAGTTGAAAGGAAAGAGACACATTTAAAGGATTTCTGGGTTAATTTTATTCTAACCTAGTATTCTAGAAATGGAACATTACAGAATTTTGACGGGAACCCCTATTGATACACGGTCGGTGGTCGGCGCAGGGACCCCCCAGTCCAAGCTGAGGCTAGCAAGTGGGTGGACCAGCGTGTCCGGGAGTAGGCTAGCGTGCCCGGATTGGGTCAGCTTATCCAGTGAGTGGGCCAACGTGTACAGTGAGGGGGCCAGCGTGTCCAGGAGTGAATAAGCGAGTCTAGTTTTGGTGTAGTGCGGGTCAGACCAGTGTGTCGTGCACGGGGACATGTGACGGAGGGAAATGAGTGACTAAAGACTTAGTTTGTGGATTTTAAAATGACTGAACATTATAAGAGACTGATATTTAAACGTTTACTTTGTCATTTTGTATTATAATCATTATTATTATTATTAGCACCGCGTCTTACTACCCGTTCGGGTTATACGCAATTATAATCAATTAACTATTTATTTTATTTAATTATATTTTATGTGTTCTCATTAATTTATTAATTTAAATACTTAATTATGACTAGAACATATTTTTTTTAAGTTTGAGAGCACATAAGATGTCGAGATTTATCATAATCATAATCATAATCTTGAGATAAAATAATTTCACTATAATATTTTTTTATATTTATGATAAAGTGAAAATAAATGGTATGGTACACCGCACAAACTTTCTCTTTTATCTTAAAATGTACATTTATTAAAAAAAAAACTTCAAACATTTGATAAACAAACTAATACACATTGTTGCAGAAACACTCCACCAAGGTGAATTAAAGAAATAATATACACTGTTATTGAAACACTGAGAAAAGAGGATCATCTTTGACCACCAACGAGCATAAAGATCAATTTCACATTTAAAAGGGATTCATAAAAATATTAACATATTTAATTATAGCTCACAAATTATTGGTTTTATAAGAATATATTTAGAATAAAATATTTTTATTTTCAATAATAGCCTACTACAACTTTATAGTGATAAGTTGTTTTGTATTTGAATTGTGATCGAAATTGAAAATTTGCGCTCATGTAAAGTACCTTCAAAGTAATTTTCACGGGAAAATGAGAGTTACCATTTTGTTTGTAATGGTAAACAATGCGTGGATATCAAAATAATAATCAAAATTTAAAATTAATGTTTTCTCCTTTTGCGCTTCATTAAACTTCCTTTAATTTTAGGATTAGATTTCTAATTCCAAAAAGTTCTTGGGTAACCCCTATGAAAACCTTGGATACCAAATTTTAGCCTGATTGGTAAAATGGTTTCCTAAATACAGACAGACAGACAGCATCGGGAAAACCAATTTTTTCGGTTTCATGCGGTCATGCATGAAATCTCGACGTCAATCAATAGGCCTATATAGATTTCTAATTTTTCAACAGTAGCAATATTTCACTCTCCGAGTGGTCTTGGCCGGGATTTGAGCTCGGACCTATCCAGATTTGAGTCCAAGCACGCTAGCGCTTATCCAACTGTAACCACTTTTCACCCCCTCTCGATAAGTCAAGATAAATCAAGAGCAGCCCCAATAGTTTGTTCTCTGGCGGTCGGCGATGTTAACAGTTTAAAAACAACCCTTAATCTCCTGCCTAGCTTTTGGATTCAATTAAAATGCTAATCAGTGGTGGTAGTGGTGGTGGTGGTGGGTGGAGAGTTGGCAGCGGAGAGAGGGTGAGTTCCATTATTGAAAAAAAGGGGTGGGGGGGAAGGGGATGTTGCTTTCCAGAAATGTTGTTCATTTAACGAAAATAATAATGAACTTGGCAAGGAGATTAAAATTCAGGGCCAGTTCCCACGCTGTGTTGTTTATAACGTTAGTCTGTGCCCGCTGTATTATTCATACCATAGACATTTTTAAAAATTAGTAGGGATGGAAGTAAATATTTCATAATTTAACCCTTGGCTATAGGCCAATGGGGTGGCATAAATTAATCATGGATGGGGATGGAAGTGTGTGTGTGTGTGTGTGTGTGTGTGTGTGTGTGTGTGTGTGTGTGTGTGTGTGTAGGATGAGGGGGGGAGGTACTAGTGGTAACTCATTTGTCGGGCTGACTGACTCAAGGGGTTGGTGTTCGAATCCCAGCCTAAGGAGGTAGGTAGGGGTGTCATTTTTAGCATCGCATAATACTATCCTTTTGGGTTATACGCATATGCACCAATTACGATAATGTGTTAGGGATGAAGAAGACTCAATTTAGAGGAAATGTACCCGCATTTGTGTGGAAGGAGAGTGTAAAAACCACTTAGGACTTTATTAAAAAAAATCACATTACACCCGACCGGGACTTGAACCTCGATATCTTCATCATTAGCAGTCGTTTGGCGTAGCGGCCTAACACTGTATGGGGAGAAAGTGTATGGTATAAACTTGAAACCACCCCCCCCCCCAACCTTTACCAACACCCCCTCTTCCACATACATAGTATATCCATCGTGTCAAATTTCACGTCGATAGGGGGCGGGATGGGAGGGGGTTAAAATGGGGGAGCTAGGATCCTGGCGACAGTACACACATGCAAACTAGTTTGGAAGTGGGGAAGGGTGGATTAATTAATTCACGTGTCGTGGGAAACATAACGGAAAACAGTGGGATTATCCCCTTCACCATCGCAAAAAAAAATATTTCTTTTTTTTTTTAGACGTTTAATCGATTTACCGCACATCATCGAGCGTGGTAAATTAACGCAGCGTGCCGCCGGAAACTTGTCAAACATAACGTTTGTCTTACCTCACGTATGAGGTGTCATCAGTTGATGTTTTTTATTATATTCACAAACATGTTTTAATTATTGGTGATTGGATTGAGACGTCTAAAAATATTGTTGACACAAAGAATGTATGTCACAAACCAATGACAAGCTAAATTTAAATAATTGGTAGTGGGAGGAGGGGATTGGAGGGGGGGGGAGGCTTGTCGGAGGGTTGTTCAGAAGGTGTTTCATAGCACACTATGGTGTACCACAGACTCGAGTATTTGCCAAGTTTCAACGCACCTTTATTAAAAAGAAACGTAATCGCTCACACCAGGAAGAGTTGCAAAATAATTCACATTTATGTTCACACTCATTTAGTACACTAGTAGTGTGTGTGTGTGTTTGTGTGCGTGTGAGAAGTATTTAAAGTGAACTTTATGAACCGATCAATTATATCAGCACACAACTTATAAGCTACACCCAGCCCCCACCCCCCCACCCCGGTCGTTAATTCATCACTAAGAAAGGGTAAACCCACATTCTACCAATGATACATTTTTCAGCCATCCCGTGAATCGAACTCGGGACTCTTAGCTCAGTAGACAGACACGCTACCGAATGATATAATGTGTCAGACTGGTTACATTAGTAACAAGCAGGGCTAGGCGTCTGAATATGATGGGTAGGGATCGAATCCCGGCCGGATACTCGGAGGGGGAAGAGGGTCGTGGTTTCAAAGAATGGCTTTCCGCCTTAGCTTCAGGCCGTCTCTAATAAATGTCCTTGAAATTCAATCTTCTCATCCTCTATCACTAGATTAATCCGTTTAAGCTTGTTAACCCCCCCTTCCCCCCCCCCCCCACCTTCTTGCTTTTTCTTGACTCTTTAACACCTAGCAATGTGCTAAAACTAGTTCGCAGGACTCACTGGTTCTCACAGTTAACTTATCTGTGGGACGCCGGCCAATTCTTCACCTTGCTCAATAATGTCGGGAGACTTGATCTTGAACCTCAGAAGCTCCGGGTGAAATAGGACGGGATTCCTAGGCTGTGAGATCTGTAGCTGGACCACCTTGGTACGCTGTAGAATGAATATTACGTAGGTCAGCTTGAATACGATACTACTCTTAGGTGTGGATGTAGGGGACGAGAGAAAAGGCCGGTGTTTTTTGCAGTTTTAATAGCAAAATATTTTATTGGCCAAAATAAATCAAATATTTCTCCAGTAGAAAGATATAGTTTAATTTTCTTCACGTGGTTTTATCTACAGTTGTTGAATATCTGTCAAAAGTGTCCTGTAATTTAATGATAAACTTTTTCTCTTCATTTAAAAATGTTTCTCATCTAATGCCGCCATGCTCATGGCAGATATTCAACAACTGTTGATATCGTGAGTATAAAATTAAGCTTTGTTTCTAGTGAAGAAATATTTGATTGATTTATTTTGGCCCCACAAATGTTTTGCCATAAAAAAAACTGCAAAAACGATGTCCTTTTCTCGCGTCCCCTACATACTCACTTTGAGTGTGTGAATGTTCGTACGTTTATAATGCACGATTGTTTAAAGATACAGGAAATAAAATCAGGAGTCATTGATGACTTAATAAATAGACACAGTAAAATAAACGAGCAATGAAATAGTACAAACAGTTCAAACTACAATGAAATATATTGATACAATCTTATAAGTATACTATAGTAAGAGTAGTCTAGGGGGCCCGATGAGATCAATATGACCTTGAATAAGAGTGTAAACACGTCTCGTCACTTGGTGGTTTATACACCGTTTATGCTAAGAAGGAAGAAACTGTGAGGTATAGTCCGAAGGTCCAAATTGTCAATGTAAAAATACCTAGATGGTAAAAAATGTTATTCTCTCCTGATGTTTTTTATTAGGTAAAAGAGTGATTATATGTGGGTTTTTTATAATTCATGTTGCACTCTAATCTTAATTGATCACAAGACCTAAAAAAAATTTACTCTATGTTGTGGCTGCGAGTTATGAATGTTTTAAATTAATTAATTGTTGATTGTCAATAAAAAACTAGCAATAAAATGTTAATATTTTTTAGATCCCTAGAATATGTTGTGACAATATACACGTGTCAACAATGCCAGAATGGTAAATGTGAGTAGTTTATAATTTTAACTAATGTAAGGTGTCGCGCACACACACACACACACACACACACACACACACACACACACACACACACACACACACACATATTCATTTATAAATTATAATTTCTGTGACGTTATATATATTGCTACCCCGCCAAATAGCTATTAGTTCCTTCAATCATCGAAAACAGATATTGCCTCAGGCGACCCATTAAGCTTAGGCTATGAAGAACCGTACGTTGTTTTCGCTTGGATGGGAAACCGCGGACCTCTAAAGAAGGGAGACTGTGGGACCGGCTTCGACTTCTTGGTAGTCAATTCCAACATCTTGTTTAGCGGTTCGGTTATAGGTTCAAAATACGTGACACAGCTCTTGGGGCCCCAAAATGTCTGTTTGGTATCTACCGGGGGGTGTGCGGCCGGCGTGTAAGAGACAGACAGGTTTTGTATGATTAAAACATTTCTGAAAGGTCTAGAGCCCAACTAGGATTCTAGTAGTAAAAAAGGCCTGGGAAATTGAGCTGCGTAGTAGTCCTGTGGCGTGAGATAGACTGTCGAGGTTCGAATCTCACTGGGGTGGTTTGTGTGTTAACTCAACCTTCCCGATTCTTAATCCATTAGCGCGACAAAGCATCTTGCTACAGAATATTTGACATCGTTGAGAGTATTTAAAGACTTAATATAATATTAATTTTAGCGAATGTAAACCAAATAAGTTGTTATTGAATCTTACTATTTCATTCTGATTACACGTTTATGTGCTAAATAATCGGGGAACAGACACAGTTTCAGACCTAATATTCTATGTTAAGAATATATACTACCCGTCTAGGTTACAAACAAGTAAAACAGTCTGAATATCGAAAAACAAAGTATTTAACTTATTAAATGTTCCATAAAGTTTAAGAAACAAATCGTAGCACTATTTTGTCTTTGAATAATACTACCCGTCTAGATGATAAGCAAATAAAACATTTTTGATTATTTAATAATTAATTATCATATTTAATGTTCCATAAAGCATAGGAAACTAGTGATAGAAGCCTTTCATAAATTTACCCTGTGGGGGGTTATACATGTACAAAGAGGAATTCAACGACCTTAAGTGAAAAGGAGAAACTAAACAATCTTCCAAAAACCTTGACTTTGGTTGTCCTAAACACCGGATAGGGAAAATTGTTTAAAAAACAACTTTCTGGGAACTTGTAATTACCTAGTTTACAACTCTGAGTATATGTAAAGGTAAGAGGGTTGAGGGGCTTGTAGAGGAAGGTGGAGGAGGGAGGCGGATAGAACACCTATTTAAGACCTCTCTGCAACCCTGCTAACCGTTATAAATGGTTGAGCATCACCATGGATATTCTCAATAAACTTCAAAACGTGTCGTGCTGCGTGCAGAAGCAGGTGAAGTTGAGTGAATTAGATATAGGCATACCATATCCGATTAAGAGTTTCAAATCGGTAACAACAAAGTTTGGTAGAAAGATCATCGCGCAACTGCAAAATAACGAATTCACCTATCTTCCTAGTCGCATCTCTGAATCATTCAACGACGAAGAGCTGCAAGAGCTGAATACTAAGAAGCTGGCGCTGGTATACAAAGGGGTCGCCGGTAATACATCGGACATCTCGTTTAAAGGTTGGTTCAAACTTTGATTATTTAGAATGTTACACTTGAGCAGGTACTGGATCATTATAGTCAGCCTATTTAACACAATCTGTCTAAGCCGCCACTGCTCTGAGAATCAGGACTGTAATGCTAGACCTTCGAACCAGGAGTACAAGTAGCTGAATAAACAAATGAACTTGTGTCTTTTAACAGGTGCAGTCGGATGTGAATGCTGACTTTATCTGTTCATATATAACATTTAGCTCATACTTTTTTCGATTATTTTCTGTTTCAGAGGTAGTGTCCGATCTCGCGGATGCTAACCGTGATCCTTGGGAGCTCGATATATCCAAGACGTTCGAGAAAGAGCGACAGCAGAAACGTCCTGTTATGGGAGAAGAATCTCAGGCTATCGTGAAACCAGAGTTTACAGTTCGTGACAAGAAGAAAAAAAAAGAATCCAACAAGTAATAGTCTGTTTATTGTGTTAGATTAGATTGTGTTTTATTTCCAAGACATTTGTTTAATATGACATGTTAGATTTCAACTATATAAACCAGGCTTTAGTTGATAAGTTAGGTTTGATTTGCTTATGTTTAATCATGTATTCGAGATATTTGTTTAATATACCAAGTTAAATTTGTTTGTGTGTTTATTCTTGTGTTAGGTTAAAAACGAACTTGTAAATTTCCTTAACCAATGAGTTTATGTTAAAAGCAATAATTTTATACTCAAACTTAAAACATTATTACCAGGGTCTAACTCGACTCTACTCTGGGGATATTACACCATTCCAACATCAGATGAGCTTTCTCTCTCTCTCTCTCTCTCTCTCTCAAGATCAAATTTAAGAGTTTAGGTTAAGATATTGAACTTTAACTAGGATATCTGTTTATTATGTTAGATTAGATTGTGTTTTATTTCCAAGACATTTGTTTAATATGACATGTTAGATTTCAACTATATAAACCAGACTTTGTTTGATAAGTTAGGTTTGATTTGTTTATGTTTAATCGTGTATTCGAGATATTTGTTTAATATACCAAGTTAAATTTGTTTGTGTGTTTAATCATGTGTTAGGTTAAAAAAACGAAATTGTAACTTTCCTTAACCAATGAGTTTATGTTAAAAGAAATAATTTTATACTCAAACTTAAAGTGTTAATAAAACCTATCTGAATATCATGTTTGTCCTTTTTAATATAGTATAGACATACCCTCTCTACTAGGTTATATGCTGTTGCTGACATGATTTGACAGGAATAAACAGAGGTTTAAAATTTATTTTCAAAAGTTATATGGGTAATAGTTATACAACAAGAAAGATTAATGATTGTGCTGAAAAGTTCAGTTGAGTTTGCATTGGTAGTGACCATTGAAGTTTTGAAAGTTATATTTTTATCCAAATAATTATTTAGCTTAGATTCAAGACGCGGTTTTCTTTTAGACCTAGGTGTGTCGGCTTCAATCACTGGAAATGTGTGTGCTATAGCTTCTTTGGATTATAGGTCTATATGTACCATTCGCCATTATTAAACATTCTATCCTCTACTAGCAGTAGTTAAATTTATTGGTACTTTGTTTAAAAATCTGTAATTATAAAAAATATACATTATTTAACTGCTATTTTTCCTTTAGAAAAAATTATACAGTGTTATTTGACACGACAAACACCCCCCCAGATATATTTTAAACAAAAATTTTGGAGCCATATTCACTAAATTTAAAAAAACCAGTAATCAGTCAAGTATACTTAAACATAATGTCCTGAAAAACAAGCAGCAGTTTTATTTGTCATGTCAAACACTCCCCAAATATTTCACTACAATCAAAATTGCTTTAACCATTTACAAATATTTTAAGTTTTAACGACATATTGATAAGTAATTTACCATTTATTTAAGGGTCGAAATTAAAATCCTAAAACCATCCTGAGCTATGATCATACACAATCTTAATATTAAGTTTGACCAAAATACAATAAAACATTTCATCTGTAGACTCTGGGACAGACATTGAGATATATTACATTCTAAGTTTCACTTTTGCTTCCGGAGCAAATAAAACGTCAAGTTTGTCATAATCTTGAAATAGTAAATGTTTATGATTACAAATATCTTATTATTATGATAAGGTATCTAATAAAACCCTTTATTGTAGATTGAAAATAGTCAAGATAATTAAACCAAAATGTCATTTACTTATAGGAGTTTAAGTAAACAATTTTGTTCAAGTTGGAAATATTAAAAAGCTTAAACAATAACATACATGAGAGCAGTTATGAATACGAAATTTAAATGTACAAGGTATTTTATTCATTGCTAATAATCAATAATATATTGTTTTATACAAATTAGCTTTGGTATTAGGTTTTAATGCCGGAGTGATTTTCGTATCTTTCAGATTTTGCCCACAGAAAAATTCAGGCAATTTCTTTATATATTAAATGTTTTAAATATATTTAACGCTTAAGATTGCGGAAATTTTAAGAATGACAATTATGTTGCTATTTGTTTTTCTTAGTCTTTTTCACATTCTATAAACATTTTGAGCATTTTTTAAAAAACAAAATAAAATAATTGAAAAAAGATAGTTATTAAAATAAGAATTTCTAGTTACCATATTTTTTAATTTGTTTATTACACGTGTCAACAATGCCAGAGTGGTAAATGTGAGTAGTTTATAATTTTAACTAATGTAAGGCGTCGCGCATGCGCGTGCGCGCACACACACACACACACACACACACACACATATTCATTTATAGATTATAATTGCTGTGACGTTATATTGATACCCTGACAAAGAGAAAGTAAAGTAAACGAGTTTAATTATTTTATCCATAATGTTTGAGACCAGCTTCTAGGCTAAATAATACTTGTATTTATAGGATAGGAATGGGTTCCACAAAATGGATTAATTTGGCAAAATCGTGTAGACTTTGGTCTTGGTACAACTGGAGTAGCATTTTCAAATAATATTAATTCATGGACTAATATGGATGTACATGTACAGGACAATACTAATCATTTTCCAATATTAAGTTCGTTAACTAAAAATAGAGAAGCTTTAGTATGGAATCATGGTGTGCCGCGACCGAGGATTGAACCCCCGGACCCTCAGCACAGAAGTCCGACACCTTACCCCCTAAACCACCAGGTCACCTTAAATAGTAGTAAAGAGATGATATTTGCTAGAGTCAAAGGGTATTCTAGTGATTGTTATTCTATTTTAGGAACAAATAGGGGGAATATTAATAGATACATATGGAACTCCTAAACCTGCCGATTCTCAACAACAAGTTAATATTCAAAGACCTCGGAGAACAGTTGATACAGAAACTAAACCAGGTCCCTCAGCTCCAAAGAAAAAAAAAACAAATTCAGGAGGTACAGGATATGGTTAGGAATTATGAACATAATGTGTAAAGTAAACAAACATTGTACATTTTATAATATATATTATTCATCAATAAAATTACAAACATATATATATTTATTATTTCCCAAACACCAAAATCCTTAAATAATAGATTGAGTTTTTTAGAAACCCAAGGCAAGTCACTGTGACGAACATCCCGAACCTCCTAAGGACCTAAAAACATTTCACTATTTGATGCCATTAAAAATGCATTTTTATTAATTATAGCATCACCTTTATGTTTAACACTAACATTGATAGCATCACCACTAAATAAACTCTTCATATGTTCACAATAGCTAATCTATCGGATCATCAATTATTACTACACGTTTATTGTAACAGTCTTGTAATCCAAATTGAGATAATTTATTGTTTTTGCTACAATAACCTAAGCATCTGCAAAAAAGTTGATTTCAATGAATTTGGATCACCATATAAGTAAATTACACAACATTTTTCGTTACATCTATCCAAAACTCTATATAAATTTTTTTTAATTCACCAATCATTTCTTGATCCTGTCCAAATTGAAAGTTTAGCCATAAATTTACAATATGTCTAGTTTCATCTATTGAAAGATAATAATTAACAAAATTTCCTAAAGATTTGAAGACAATTCTTTCCACAGGCATTTGAGGATTTTGATTAGTTAGCCAAAGATAAATTTCATTAAAGGTCATTTGAGTGATTTTAGTTTCAACATTATGTAAAATTCTTTGAAGGTTATTTTCAGTCACATCATAATAATATAATTTTAAATATTCCTGATCTAAAAGACAATTTTTTTTGATTGTAACAAATATATTACTTAATAAGGACTGCTCGATTGATTGGAATATCTTTTTTCCTCGAGAAACGGTCGGTTTTCTGGGTGAGACTTCAACTCCTTTGCTTCGAAAAAATATCAATTTTAAAAAATGAAAACTTTTTTTTTTTTAGAAGTTTGATCAGACGAGTAAATATCAACTAATAAAATTGTATTATTCAAGTTTTCCTTAAACCCGATGAGTGGTTATTTTAAATTAACTAGAAAATATATTTAAACAAAAACAATCTTCTGAAAGTTGAAAAATGACACCTGGACATGGGAATCGAACCCGGGATCTTTAGCTTAAGACGCTAATGCTCTACCACTGAGCTATCCAGGAATCGTCCAGTGTTCACGATTACCAACACGCTCAATTATCGCAAACACATATTGCCTCAGGCAGCCCATTAAGCTTCCTAAAGTCCCCAACTACTCGCCACTTTTAAGGAAATAACAAGGACTTGTACTCGGTTGTTCAACCTGGCCTTCAAACTCATGTTTACAAACTTTAGATAGAATATTAATATTTTCTCTAGGCTGGCCTAAACTTAATTCCCCCCCGCTAATATTCCTATACATTGTTTTGTAAATAATTGATGTAATTAGGCGAGGTCATCATAATGATGTAATATTTGTTTAGGTTTTATAAAATAATTGGCACCAAAATCAATATCTTCAATTAAATAAATAATAGATATATATATATATATATATATATATATAAAGGAGGGAATTAATAAGTATATTATCTTAGTCACCATGGCGTCAACTTCACTGTGTGGTCAAATCTCTGAGCAACAATACAACGCTACAAGACGTAATTACGAACGTGTATATAAAATACCAACACATCTTACGGAATTATCTAGCTGCAACTGTTTTGATCTTCCTCATAAACTTTCAAATATCGGTTGCTTATTAATCGTCAAAGAGTACGTAGAAGAAAAGGCAGTAGAAGTAGAGTTATTACAGACAAGTTATTTTAGTAACTCTGTTATTATAGATGGAAGAAGAGAACATAATGCAAACAATATAAGCATTAAATATCATATCTGTACAGAAAAGTGTTTTCAAAAAAGGTCAGTAAACTATTGTCCTGAGTTTCAACGAACCTGTTGTGAATATGTTTCACATGAGTTCCTACATATAGAAGAAGCACTGAAGAAACAACGAGAAGCTAGAACAACTGATTGGTTCTGGGAAGAATTCGCTGCAGAATATCTTGAGGATCCATCTAAAGGAGGAGTTATTTCAATAGAGGAAGAAGAAGAGAAACTTAACGAAGACGAGGCCTGGCAAGCGAAGACTGAATTGGAAGCTGTCGAAAGTTTGAAGGAGGATTGGGACCAAGAGATAGAAGCAGCCATCACGAAGGAGAAAGAAGCCAAAGAATTTACCGCACTGACTATTCAAGGGGGTAAAATAATTAACAGCTTCAAAGTTAAATATGAATAATATTGAGGTTTTTAGCGACAGCGAGGCAAGCCAGGACAGCAATCCCGAACCTCCAAAAAAGAAAATTAAACAAGGTAAGTCTTTCGTAACAGGCATTATAAATTTTATTAGTGTAATCCGTTTGTATTTTACTAATCCTATTGAATTTAAAAAATGGACCCAGGAGAATTTGTTGTCTGGAATGTTGAAAATAATGGACGAGAGACCTCTTCTAGCCTCTCTGATAGATTTGGTAACGGAATGTGTGAGCGCTGAGGACTCTGTAGGTACGTGGAAAGACTTGGAAAGTGCCGTGAAAGATCAATGGTCCTCCACGACATTCTTCTCGTTGGTGATAGAAGATAGTGGAAAATCCCGTTTTTCGGCTGCTTTGTTTTGCAAGCAACTTAAAAACAACTTCTCCATCATCTCTACCTGTTCCAACGGGAATAATGTCGTGGAGGACCATTGATCTTTCACGGCACTTTCCAAGTCTTTCCACGTACCTACAGAGTCCTCAGCGCTCACACATTCCGTTACCAAATCTATCAGAGAGGCTAGAAGAGGTCTCTCGTCCATTATTTTCAACATTCCAGACAACAAATTCTCCTGGGTCCATTTTTTAAATTCAATAGGATTAGTAAAATACAAACGGATTACACTAATAAAATTTATAATGCCTGTTACGAAAGACTTACCTTGTTTAATTTTCTTTTTTGGAGGTTCGGGATTGCTGTCCTGGCTTGCCTCGCTGTCGCTAAAAACCTCAATATTATTCATATTTAACTTTGAAGCTGTTAATTATTTTACCCCCTTGAATAGTCAGTGCGGTAAATTCTTTGGCTTCTTTCTCCTTCGTGATGGCTGCTTCTATCTCTTGGTCCCAATCCTCCTTCAAACTTTCGACAGCTTCCAATTCAGTCTTCGCTTGCCAGGCCTCGTCTTCGTTAAGTTTCTCTTCTTCTTCCTCTATTGAAATAACTCCTCCTTTAGATGGATCCTCAAGATATTCTGCAGCGAATTCTTCCCAGAACCAATCAGTTGTTCTAGCTTCTCGTTGTTTCTTCAGTGCTTCTTCTATATGTAGGAACTCATGTGAAACATATTCACAACAGGTTCGTTGAAACTCAGGACAATAGTTTACTGACCTTTTTTGAAAACACTTTTCTGTACAGATATGATATTTAATGCTTATATTGTTTGCATTATGTTCTCTTCTTCCATCTATAATAACAGAGTTACTAAAATAACTTGTCTGTAATAACTCTACTTCTACTGCCTTTTCTTCTACGTACTCTTTGACGATTAATAAGCAACCGATATTTGAAAGTTTATGAGGAAGATCAAAACAGTTGCAGCTAGATAATTCCGTAAGATGTGTTGGTATTTTATATACACGTTCGTAATTACGTCTTGTAGCGTTGTATTGTTGCTCAGAGATTTGACCACACAGTGAAGTTGACGCCATGGTGACTAAGATAATATACTTATTAATTCCCTCCTTTATATATATATATATATATATATATATATCTATTATTTATTTAATTGAAGATATTGATTTTGGTGCCAATTATTTTATAAAACCTAAACAAATATTACATCATTATGATGACCTCGCCTAATTACATCAATTATTTACAAAACAATGTATAGGAATATTAGCGGGGGGGAATTAAGTTTAGGCCAGCCTAGAGAAAATATTAATATTCTATCTAAAGTTTGTAAACATGAGTTTGAAGGCCAGGTTGAACAACCGAGTACAAGTCCTTGTTATTTCCTTAAAAGTGGCGAGTAGTTGGGGACTTTAGGAAGCTTAATGGGCTGCCTGAGGCAATATGTGTTTGCGATAATTGAGCGTGTTGGTAATCGTGAACACTGGACGATTCCTGGATAGCTCAGTGGTAGAGCATTAGCGTCTTAAGCTAAAGATCCCGGGTTCGATTCCCATGTCCAGGTGTCATTTTTCAACTTTCAGAAGATTGTTTTTGTTTAAATATATTTTCTAGTTAATTTAAAATAACCACTCATCGGGTTTAAGGAAAACTTGAATAATACAATTTTATTAGTTGATATTTACTCGTCTGATCAAACTTCTAAAAAAAAAAAAGTTTTCATTTTTTAAAATTGATATTTTTTCGAAGCAAAGGAGTTGAAGTCTCACCCAGAAAACCGACCGTTTCTCGAGGAAAAAAGATATTCCAATCAATCGAGCAGTCCTTATTAAGTAATATATTTGTTACAATCAAAAAAAATTGTCTTTTAGATCAGGAATATTTAAAATTATATTATTATGATGTGACTGAAAATAACCTTCAAAGAATTTTACATAATGTTGAAACTAAAATCACTCAAATGACCTTTAATGAAATTTATCTTTGGCTAACTAATCAAAATCCTCAAATGCCTGTGGAAAGAATTGTCTTCAAATCTTTAGGAAATTTTGTTAATTATTATCTTTCAATAGATGAAACTAGACATATTGTAAATTTATGGCTAAACTTTCAATTTGGACAGGATCAAGAAATGATTGGTGAATTAAAAAAAATTTATATAGAGTTTTGGATAGATGTAACGAAAAATGTTGTGTAATTTACTTATATGGTGATCCAAATTCATTGAAATCAACTTTTTTGCAGATGCTTAGGTTATTGTAGCAAAAACAATAAATTATCTCAATTTGGATTACAAGACTGTTACAATAAACGTGTAGTAATAATTGATGATCCGATAGATTAGCTATTGTGAACATATGAAGAGTTTATTTAGTGGTGATGCTATCAATGTTAGTGTTAAACATAAAGGTGATGCTATAATTAATAAAAATGCATTTTTAATGGCATCAAATAGTGAAATGTTTTTAGGTCCTTAGGAGGTTCGGGATGTTCGTCACAGTGACTTGCCTTGGGTTTCTAAAAAACTCAATCTATTATTTAAGGATTTTGGTGTTTGGGAAATAATAAATATATATATGTTTGTAATTTTATTGATGAATAATATATATTATAAAATGTACAATGTTTGTTTACTTTACACATTATGTTCATAATTCCTAACCATATCCTGTACCTCCTGAATTTGTTTTTTTTTTCTTTGGAGCTGAGGGACCTGGTTTAGTTTCTGTATCAACTGTTCTCCGAGGTCTTTGAATATTAACTTGTTGTTGAGAATCGGCAGGTTTAGGAGTTCCATATGTATCTATTAATATTCCCCCTATTTGTTCCTAAAATAGAATAACAATCACTAGAATACCCTTTGACTCTAGCAAATATCATCTCTTTACTACTATTTAAGGTGACCTGGTGGTTTAGGGGGTAAGGTGTCGGACTTCTGTGCTGAGGGTCCGGGGGTTCAATCCTCGGTCGCGGCACACCATGATTCCATACTAAAGCTTCTCTATTTTTAGTTAACGAACTTAATATTGGAAAATGATTAGTATTGTCCTGTACATGTACATCCATATTAGTCCATGAATTAATATTATTTGAAAATGCTACTCCAGTTGTACCAAGACCAAAGTCTACACGATTTTGCCAAATTAATCCATTTTGTGGAACCCATTCCTATCCTATAAATACAAGTATTATTTAGCCTAGAAGCTGGTCTCAAACATTATGGATAAAATAATTAAACTCGTTTACTTTACTTTCTCTTTGTCAGGGTATCAATATAACGTCACAGCAATTATAATCTATAAATGAATATTGTGTGTGTGTGTGTGTGTGTGTGTGTGTGTGTGCGCGCACGCGCATGCGCGACGCCTTACATTAGTTAAAATTATAAACTACTCACATTTACCACTCTGGCATTGTTGACACGTGTAATAAACAAATTAAAAAATATGGTAACTAGAAATTCTTATTTTAATAACTATCTTTTTTCAATTATTTTATTTTGTTTTTTAAAAAATGCTCAAAATGTTTATAGAATGTGAAAAAGACTAAGAAAAACAAATAGCAACATAATTGTCATTCTTAAAATTTCCGCAATCTTAAGCGTTAAATATATTTAAAACATTTAATATATAAAGAAATTGCCTGAATTTTTCTGTGGGCAAAATCTGAAAGATACGAAAATCACTCCGGCATTAAAACCTAATACCAAAGCTAATTTGTATAAAACAATATATTATTGATTATTAGCAATGAATAAAATACCTTGTACATTTAAATTTCGTATTCATAACTGCTCTCATGTATGTTATTGTTTAAGCTTTTTAATATTTCCAACTTGAACAAAATTGTTTACTTAAACTCCTATAAGTAAATGACATTTTGGTTTAATTATCTTGACTATTTTCAATCTACAATAAAGGGTTTTATTAGATACCTTATCATAATAATAAGATATTTGTAATCATAAACATTTACTATTTCAAGATTATGACAAACTTGACGTTTTATTTGCTCCGGAAGCAAAAGTGAAACTTAGAATGTAATATATCTCAATGTCTGTCCCAGAGTCTACAGATGAAATGTTTTATTGTATTTTGGTCAAACTTAATATTAAGATTGTGTATGATCATAGCTCAGGATGGTTTTAGGATTTTAATTTCGACCCTTAAATAAATGGTAAATTACTTATCAATATGTCGTTAAAACTTAAAATATTTGTAAATGGTTAAAGCAATTTTGATTGTAGTGAAATATTTGGGGAGTGTTTGACATGACAAATAAAACTGCTGCTTGTTTTTCAGGACATTATGTTTAAGTATACTTGACTGATTACTGGTTTTTTTAAATTTAGTGAATATGGCTCCAAAATTTTTGTTTAAAATATATCTGGGGGGGTGTTTGTCGTGTCAAATAACACTGTATAATTTTTTCTAAAGGAAAAATAGCAGTTAAATAATGTATATTTTTTATAATTACAGATTTTTAAACAAAGTACCAATAAATTTAACTACTGCTAGTAGAGGATAGAATGTTTAATAATGGCGAATGGTACATATAGACCTATAATCCAAAGAAGCTATAGCACACACATTTCCAGTGATTGAAGCCGACACACCTAGGTCTAAAAGAAAACCGCGTCTTGAATCTAAGCTAAATAATTATTTGGATAAAAATATAACTTTCAAAACTTCAATGGTCACTACCAATGCAAACTCAACTGAACTTTTCAGCACAATCATTAATCTTTCTTGTTGTATAACTATTACCCATATAACTTTTGAAAATAAATTTTAAACCTCTGTTTATTCCTGTCAAATCATGTCAGCAACAGCATATAACCTAGTAGAGAGGGTATGTCTATACTATATTAAAAAGGACAAACATGATATTCAGATAGGTTTTATTAACACTTTAAGTTTGAGTATAAAATTATTTCTTTTAACATAAACTCATTGGTTAAGGAAAGTTACAATTTCGTTTTTTTAACCTAACACATGATTAAACACACAAACAAATTTAACTTGGTATATTAAACAAATATCTCGAATACACGATTAAACATAAACAAATCAAACCTAACTTATCAAACAAAGTCTGGTTTATATAGTTGAAATCTAACATGTCATATTAAACAAATGTCTTGGAAATAAAACACAATCTAATCTAACATAATAAACAGATATCCTAGTTAAAGTTCAATATCTTAACCTAAACTCTTAAATTTGATCTTGAGAGAGAGAGAGAGAGAGAGAGAGAAAGCTCATCTGATGTTGGAATGGTGTAATATCCCCAGAGTAGAGTCGAGTTAGACCCTGGTAATAATGTTTTAAGTTTGAGTATAAAATTATTGCTTTTAACATAAACTCATTGGTTAAGGAAATTTACAAGTTCGTTTTTAACCTAACACAAGAATAAACACACAAACAAATTTAACTTGGTATATTAAACAAATATCTCGAATACATGATTAAACATAAGCAAATCAAACCTAACTTATCAACTAAAGCCTGGTTTATATAGTTGAAATCTAACATGTCATATTAAACAAATGTCTTGGAAATAAAACACAATCTAATCTAACACAATAAACAGACTATTACTTGTTGGATTCTTTTTTTTTCTTCTTGTCACGAACTGTAAACTCTGGTTTCACGATAGCCTGAGATTCTTCTCCCATAACAGGACGTTTCTGCTGTCGCTCTTTCTCGAACGTCTTGGATATATCGAGCTCCCAAGGATCACGGTTAGCATCCGCGAGATCGGACACTACCTCTGAAACAGAAAATAATCGAAAAAAGTATGAGCTAAATGTTATATATGAACAGATAAAGTCAGCATTCACATCCGACTGCACCTGTTAAAAGACACAAGTTCATTTGTTTATTCAGCTACTTGTACTCCTGGTTCGAAGGTCTAGCATTACAGTCCTGATTCTCAGAGCAGTGGCGGCTTAGACAGATTGTGTTAAATAGGCTGACTATAATGATCCAGTACCTGCTCAAGTGTAACATTCTAAATAATCAAAGTTTGAACCAACCTTTAAACGAGATGTCCGATGTATTACCGGCGACCCCTTTGTATACCAGCGCCAGCTTCTTAGTATTCAGCTCTTGCAGCTCTTCGTCGTTGAATGATTCAGAGATGCGACTAGGAAGATAGGTGAAT
The DNA here is from genome assembly GCA_033556935.1 of Timema podura. NCBI lineage: Eukaryota > Metazoa > Arthropoda > Insecta > Phasmatodea > Timematidae > Timema > Timema podura. Next base: position 3,285,412 of record JAVRXN010000013.1, on the reverse strand, counting down.
TCGTTATTTTGCAGTTGCGCGATGATCTTTCTACCAAACTTTGTTGTTACCGATTTGAAACTCTTAATCGGATATGGTATGCCTATATCTAATTCACTCAACTTCACCTGCTTCTGCACGCAGCACGACACGTTTTGAAGTTTATTGAGAATATCCATGGTGATGCTCAACCATTTATAACGGTTAGCAGGGTTGCAGAGAGGTCTTAAATAGGTGTTCTATCCGCCTCCCTCCTCCACCTTCCTCTACAAGCCCCTCAACCCTCTTACCTTTACATATACTCAGAGTTGTAAACTAGGTAATTACAAGTTCCCAGAAAGTTGTTTTTTAAACAATTTTCCCTATCCGGGTGTTTAGGACAACCAAAGTCAAGGTTTTTGGAAGATTGTTTAGTTTCTCCTTTTCACTTAAGGTCGTTGAATTCCTCTTTGTACATGTATAACCCCCCACAGGGTAAATTTATGAAAGGCTTCTATCACTAGTTTCCTATGCTTTATGGAACATTAAATATGATAATTAATTATTAAATAATCAAAAATGTTTTATTTGCTTATCATCTAGACGGGTAGTATTATTCAAAGACAAAATAGTGCTACGATTTGTTTCTTAAACTTTATGGAACATTTAATAAGTTAAATACTTTGTTTTTCGATATTCAGACTGTTTTACTTGTTTGTAACCTAGACGGGTAGTATATATTCTTAACATAGAATATTAGGTCTGAAACTGTGTCTGTTCCCCGATTATTTAGCACATAAACGTGTAATCAGAATGAAATAGTAAGATTCAATAACAACTTATTTGGTTTACATTCGCTAAAATTAATATTATATTAAGTCTTTAAATACTCTCAACGATGTCAAATATTCTGTAGCAAGATGCTTTGTCGCGCTAATGGATTAAGAATCGGGAAGGTTGAGTTAACACACAAACCACCCCAGTGAGATTCGAACCTCGACAGTCTATCTCACGCCACAGGACTACTACGCAGCTCAATTTCCCAGGCCTTTTTTACTACTAGAATCCTAGTTGGGCTCTAGACCTTTCAGAAATGTTTTAATCATACAAAACCTGTCTGTCTCTTACACGCCGGCCGCACACCCCCCGGTAGATACCAAACAGACATTTTGGGGCCCCAAGAGCTGTGTCACGTATTTTGAACCTATAACCGAACCGCTAAACAAGATGTTGGAATTGACTACCAAGAAGTCGAAGCCGGTCCCACAGTCTCCCTTCTTTAGAGGTCCGCGGTTTCCCATCCAAGCGAAAACAACGTACGGTTCTTCATAGCCTAAGCTTAATGGGTCGCCTGAGGCAATATCTGTTTTCGATGATTGAAGGAACTAATAGCTATTTGGCGGGGTAGCAATATATATAACGTCACAGAAATTATAATTTATAAATGAATATGTGTGTGTGTGTGTGTTTGTGTGTTTGTGTGTGTGTGTGTGTGTGTGTGTGTGTGTGTGTGTGTGTGTGCGCGACACCTTACATTAGTTAAAATTATAAACTACTCACATTTACCATTCTGGCATTGTTGACACGTGTATATTGTCACAACATATTCTAGGGATCTAAAAAATATTAACATTTTATTGCTAGTTTTTTATTGACAATCAACAATTAATTAATTTAAAACATTCATAACTCGCAGCCACAACATAGAGTAAATTTTTTTTAGGTCTTGTGATCAATTAAGATTAGAGTGCAACATGAATTATAAAAAACCCACATATAATCACTCTTTTACCTAATAAAAAACATCAGGAGAGAATAACATTTTTTACCATCTAGGTATTTTTACATTGACAATTTGGACCTTCGGACTATACCTCACAGTTTCTTCCTTCTTAGCATAAACGGTGTATAAACCACCAAGTGACGAGACGTGTTTACACTCTTATTCAAGGTCATATTGATCTCATCGGGCCCGCTAGACTACTAGTAAGTATAAGTTACTTATAAGTATAGTATAACTATATTTCCTTGGTGAAGAAGATAAAACTGTTCTGTATATTAAATAGTTGTAGTTCAAATTTGATTTGTAAACGATAGTTTCAGTGTGAATTTAAAATAAAATATTTTTACTTAATGAATTTACTTGTGCAATTTATAAAATAAGTGTAAAAACAAGATTTAACCAGTTCAGCAATTTTTCCACCATTATCTTCAAGATGGGAGATACCTAGGTTAAAATCTATCGTGGAGGTCATATTTTTAAAATCCTAATTAGTTCTTAATTTAGGGTAACTCGAGGGTTATCATAAGTTCAAGTGAAATACTTAGATCTGTGTTCAGAACAGCTTACTTTCCGAGTATGAATGGATGTGGCAAAATTAGTTAGAAGAAAATTTGTTTGAAAAAACGTAAAAATATGGTGAAATTTCATAAAAGATCAACGCTTACCATAGATTGTAGATATATTAATATTCACTTCAGCGGAAGACGTAAAAAAAAAATAGTTGAAAGCATCCAAGAATGAGTTTTCCATTATTTAATTCTTATTTTTGAAGCTTAAACTGCTTATTCACCTTTATTTACTTTACTTTAAAAAAACATACATTACTAAAAAGCGTCTTTTTCTGCAATTCCCCGAATTGCATTCTGGGTGTTCTTCCCTAAAAAGCTCATCCAATCAGATAATCAAATAAAATAATTACTAGACTATAAATTTTGAACTTAAAAATTCCGAAAATAGTACATAACTCTTAATATTTTAATAAACATAATATACAATTAATTTTAATCATATTTAGCGAGAGATAATCAAAATAAACAAACAAATAAAATGTCAACTAATAATAATAATGGCGTGTCTGGGCTACATCAATCGTAGCCAAGTAGTGTAAAGATTAGCCCGTACTAATGTACCGCTAGCCAGGGGATGCCCGAATGTACTAATAGTACATCCTTTCCATGTCCCGATGATATGAGATGATGGTGATAGTGAGTATGACAGGGTGAAGCCAATGAAGATCTTAACCTAACTAACCAAACCCTGGTGGCCAGTGGGAATTATTTTTCTTCCTAGAATAGTCCCCTGGTACTAGCCGGGAATCGAACCCAGGACCTTTAGGTGAGCAGCCAGGGCCTCTGACCACTATAACACGAGGCCAGTATTATTAGAAGTGAAGGAAGAATGTTAGCTGCTTTCGGAGACCATTAATGATTTGTTATAAGCTGAGACCAGCCCCATAAGTCGGCTTTCAACTGTTACGTAACAAAGTAAAAACGAGGATTAGGAGAGAGAGCAGGAACATCGTTATGTTACATTACGTCTAGAAGCTCTGTGTGTGTATACATGTGTGTGTGGATAGGGGTGTATAAATTGTCAAGGTATGCGTTGCGTAATTCACGAACTTAAGTTAGGATGGAAAGGTACATAAGGTAAGCTCAGTATTTTATTACAGTTTTTAAAACAAAAAATATATATTTTTCTGTACAAAACTTTTTTTTGGGTTCAAAATAAATAAAATATATTTCTTTAGTAGATACGTTTAGTTTAATTTTCTACCCATAGTAACCTCTACAGTTCTTGTCAGTCACCCGTCTCGGTGGCTTAGTTAGCTAACGCGCTAGTATCGGGTTGAGCTAGACTGCCGAGGACGGGAGGAGGATCGAGGTTCGAATCTCGGTCAGGTGAACTGGGGGTGGTTTTTTTTTCCTAAATGCTTTTCCACTCTCCCTCTACGCAAATGCGGGTTCACTTGCTCTAAATTCAACATTCCCTTATCCTAACCCATTACCGTAGTTAGTACTTAAGCGTATAACCCAAACTGGTAGTAAGACACTAAATAATAATAATCATAATAAATAATAATAATAATAATAATAATAATAACAGCAATAATTTCTGTCATGGGCATCGCATAATTTGATGGGGGAAAAAACCCTTTTAAATAAAGATAAAAAGTTATAGTGAAGTTATAGAACGTCCTTGAAGAGACGGATTCTATTACTTACTTTGTGTGGAAAATTAAAACTAAACGTATCCACTGAAGCGATATTTTATTTATTGCTTGCGATTTTATTTTTTTGTTATAAAAACTACAAAAGTACTGGCTACAGCTCACGTTTCATCCTATCTTGAATTAAAAGAAAAACATTACAACTTTCTCTACAGTAAAATACAGAAAGCTGCACCGCCATTGTTTTAAAAAATATGCTATAAATTATTATTATTAATATTATTATTATTATTATTATTAGCACCGCGTCTTACTACCCGTTCGGGTTATACGCACTTACGCTAATGTGCAATGGTAGGGTGATTGTGAGATGAAATGGAGGACCTACAGTTTAACGTGGAATCCGAACCACGGTGGAGGCCTGGCATTCCTCACATTCACAAGTTGTGATTAATACACATCTTGTCAGAGGTGAAGGAAGGGTTTGGCAATCAGATAAATCTGTGCCGGGATATGCTATAAAGAAAGTATAAATTGTTTAAATTGGGATGAATAATAAATAACTGGAAATTAAACGCAAACATTTTTTACCACTTCTTACGCCTCTCTAATTTTACGGTAATATTATACTAATTACGCTAATAGGGGAGGGAGGAGGACGGTATAGTTTAGATTAAATGTACCCGTATTTGAGTGGAGTAAGAGTGGGAAACTAATTTGAAAAATAAATACCCTCAGTATAACCGGCTGGGATCCGAAGCCCCAAACTTACCTATCCCTGGTAAACCAAACTCTGCCTTAAATTACGAATTAAGAATGACCTTGGACACGGGACGACTCCTAGATAGCTCAGTGGTTAGAACATTGGCGTACTAAGCCAAAGGTCCTGGGTTCGATTCCCGGTATTATATTTAACTTTAAACAATATGATATTTGAATGCATCTATAACCGTAACTAACAAATATTATAACGTGGCTGTCTCATCCATCATCAGTTTAAATAATCTTGACATTTAGACCACGTGACCAACGGTGGGGTGACAACCTATATCTTGGAATGGAGGGCAGAAAAAACATTCAATTTTCTGATAAAAATAACAAAAACAAAGTTCTATTTCGAGTTATTACCCGAAATAATAACGCCCACTCTAACATCAAAACAACTAGAATATATATATATATGATGAAACCAAGCGGTGCCAGAAATGATAGCAGGGGGTTGTTACGTCTTCCCACCTCTTTTAGTCTTCCCGCTTCCCCCTTTTCCTTCTCCCTTAGAGACATCACATACACAACCGACCTTTTCTGTAATCTCACCCCCTCCCCCACCTTCTCCCCACCCAGATTCAGCCAATCCAAACACGCAACCCCTACAAAAAGGGAGGAGAAGAATCGGACATTCTCATTCAATTGTTCTGGCCGAGTAAAAAAGACAGAGACAAAAGAAGGGACTAGAGAGAGAGAGAGAGAAGATCGTGTCAACGAACGAAAAGAACGCACCCTAGTGGAAGAAGTGAAAGTAGGTCTGTAAATGGAGGGGGAGGGTGGGGGACGTATAACGCGATAGCACGGGTGATAGGGGTAGAGATGTCACTGTTCCTTGTTTTGTTTGTTTAGGGCCTCGTCTTACTACCCGTTCGTATTGTACGCCTACGTACTAATTACGCTAATGTGTCAGGGATGATAAAGCTTGGATTTGGAGGAAATGATCCGCATCTTCACGGAAGGAGCGTGGGAAACAATTTACCCTCAATAGACCCTACCGGGATTCGAACTCCAATCTCCCCGTCATCAACAAGCCAGTGTAACACGAGAGTGACGCCTTAGACCATTCGATCACTTAAGTGGGCTAAAACCAATAAATAAACACCACTAGTTCCTGTTCAAATCGTCAGTATCGTAGTATTTTTTTTATTTTAGCGTGCTAATCGTGCGACCAGCGCCTTTTAACGATCGAGCGTCTAGAATACGAGTAACCACTTCCTCCTTCCCTCTCTTCCGTGGAGGTAGCGTCTAGCTAGAGTGGGTGGGGTGGAGGGGAGGGGGGACTATATTCACGCCGATTGCCTCCGGCGTCTGCAGCGCCGGGACGCATAAAAGACGGCAGGCAATCGCTCGAGACGAGACACGTCGCTGGGACGTTCCACGGGGGTAGTTCGGGTGCTTGAGACAATCTGATGGGTCCTCAAGGGAAGAGTGGTATATTTACACTGACGTCACAGTAGGTAAAAAAACAAACTAGTATTTTTTAGTTTTATTACAACACGTTTGGGCTATAAGTATATGTGATAGTTATACTATTGTGGTATGATTTTGAGGAGATGTGCCAGAATTTATGTGGAGCGAGAATGGGTAGTCCATTTAGGGAAATATACTCTAAATGCACTCGACCAGTACTCCAACCCCGATCTCCTTGTTATCAGTAGACCAGTTTTTACCCGATATTAAAACTTAGTTTTACCCTCTGTCTCTAGCTGAGAGTTGAACCCATGATCCTATCATCATCACCATATTAATAAATTGATCAAAAAAAAAAAAAGCTATGATAAAGGCAGAGTGCTAAACTCTTTTACTATTCTTATTAGTAGTAATCTTTTCTTAATAGCCGTGAAGTTAAATTTAGTATTTCAGTAACGGGTCTGCGCTTTAGGAGATAACGTTGATTACCACGCTCAAACGACTTTCGCTGGCGTTAACATTCCTATCCCGGAGCTTCCTTTGGTTTATGAACACTTCAATTTTTGCCTTTTTCCCACTTTCCCGGGAGGGAAAAAAGAAATAATGCGTTACTACTTTGTGCGTAAACTGCGAAGAAGATATTTTTAGGTGCGTAAACCCAAAGCGGTGACATAGAATTCCGCCTGAATCAGACTTAACATTAATTTATGTTTACTTCTATACCGAATTATACCCCATTTCATAATGTATCTTTAAAATAATATATATTCTTACGTTCTTGTGACAGTTCTGGATAGTATTAACCCTAAATTATCTAACAAAAGAAAAATGAAAAAGTGAGTTAAATTTAAAGAATTGTATTTCACTGGAGATTATTTTTATATTTGTAATCTACGGTTGTCTAAAATTACCAGTTTTTTTTACTTTATCTCTACACCTCGGAGAGAAAGTATTGTGATCGTCAAAAAAATTAAACTCTAGATTTTGATAAATGTCAACGTTTCATGACCCTCTGAAACAAAACCAAAAAGTTGTTTTCGCATTGCCATCTGTCTTAACCTTGGGCTAGAACCGAAACTATTTTGCTAACTGTACTAAAACTTTTAATCACAACTTGTGAATGTGTGGAATGCCAGGCCTCCTCCCGTGGTTCGGATTCCACGTTAAACTGTAGGTCCTCCATTTCATCTCACAATCACCCTACCATTGCACATTAGCGTAAGTGCGTATAGCCCGAACGGGTAGTAAGACGCGGTGCTAATAATAATAATAATAATAATAATAATAATAATAATAATAATAATAGTATTATTAAAACTACAAATCTTTTATTTGAAATATACTTTTATAAAACCAAAAGTTTCTGAGCTATATAAATATTTAATTCAGGTTTTTTTAAATGAATTTGATCCTTAAGCTCTTTGATGGACAAAGATGCTTCTCTTTTCTCACTTTTTTTCTGTAATAGTGTTGCTAGTTTATAATCCCATAGAGTAAGTAACATTGTATGCTATTTTATGATCCTAGGTCTAGTGTTTCTACAACAATGTATAGACCTACTATTTCGTTTCACAAATCTCGTGAGTTTTCCATAAATGTACATTTTAAGATAAAAGCGAGAAAATGTCCGTGCGGTGCGCCGTACCATTTACCATTTATTTAAGCAAGGAATGTTTTAAACATTGAATCCCTCTTGAAACAGTTGCCACGCGTCATCTCCAAGTGACCGACAAAAAAAGGACCTTCTTGAGTGAGCCACCGGGCCCCGCTTCTTGTCATATCGTCCCGTGTTAGCAGGTGAAGTAGATTGTGAGAGCTTGTATGTATCTGTTGTGTTTCTTATGTTTGTTTGCGAGCTCTACTGGGATAGTTAAGAGTGTGATCCTCACAGAAATGGACTAGGGACATTGGGTAAAAATAATTATCAGACGATCAGAGATCAAATAAACGGAATACTTTTTAATTCTGAGTTTGTCTCCCTCCAAGCTCTAAGGTGGCGCCCTTAGCCAGCTATCTCAGATTTCCTGACCTTACAGGGTAAAATCCTTGGCCAGCTGCCTCAGATTTCCTGACCTTACAGGGTAAAACCCTTGGCCAGCTGCCTCAGATTTCCTGACCTTACAGGGTAAAACCCTTAGCCAGCTGCCTCAAATTTCCTGACTTTACAGGGTAAAACCCTTAGCCGGCTACCTCAGATTTCCTGACCTTACAGGGTAAAATCCTTAGCCAGCTACCTCAGATTTCCTGACCTTACAGGGTAAAACCCTTAGCCAGCTGCCTCAGATTTCCTGACCTTTCAGGGTAAAATACTTAGCCAGCTGCCTCAAATTTCCTGACCTTTCAGGGTAAAATACTTAGCCAGCTGCCTCAGATTTCCTGACCTTACAGGGTAAAACCCTTAGCCAGCTACCTCAGATTTCCTGACCTTACAGGGTAAAACACTTGGCCTGCTCATTACACCTCATTACAACCTTCTCTTTCATCCATTCTAATGGTATCCTCCCATCTGTGTCTATAGTACATTCATGACCTTAGTTTACTTGGATGACAGCTCATAAAGTTATAGAAATAGTCCCTAATGTAACCCTACACCAACAGCTGACATCTGTCACTTTGGATAACTGTAGGCCTAATGAAAATGTATGGCAATGTATGTATTTTATAGTTAACCACAGTAATTTAGACCAATATTATTTATATATTTATTTGAGGTTGGACACAAAGCTTATTTATCGTTTTATTCTACTCAAATAAATTATTATTCACATCACTTTCACAAAAGGTCAAACATATAGCTTCAAAATGGTGACCGACGAATTTAACCATGTGATTGAACGTGACCGAAACAGATTCTTCACAATGATACACCCACTCAGTGGATAAAAGTATTTTATTCAGTTAAATATTTTGAAATACGATAAAATAATTATAAAATAATTTACTATGTACATAAAAAATGACAAGTATTTTCTCTTTTCTAAGTAAACACGATGTTTGTATTAAAAAGTATTAATGTATGCATTATATTGCACATCATAGATAACATTCCAAAACGGAGAACAAGTACTTTTAATTATGTTTAAAATATTGTTTTGGATTGGGCAAAAAGAAAGTATTAAAAGTTATGAAAGAGTGTAAGAAAACTTAAGTTTACGTTATTTTTAATGTAAAATATAACAGATAATTAAAAAACTTAACATTTATAACAAAACAGTGATCTTTTACAATTGTTGGCGACCCAAAACTTAAACATATGATTTTTGAACTGTCATCCAGGTAAAAAAAACTATCATGAACAGAATCTAGATCTCCCTAACGGTATCTTCTTATCGGGTTCGCCAGTCAATACCTTGAACACTGTTATAATCTCCCATTCGCGCTGCATGTCCTGCCCACCGTAGTCTGTGAGATTTAATTACCCTAACATTATCTTGTGATGAGTACAGGGTATACAACTCATGATTATTTAACCTCCTCCACTCCCCAATATCTTCATCCCGTTTTGGACCAAATATATTCCTAGGCACCTTACTAATTAGCTTTTGGAAAACGATAAGCGCTAGAAAATGCTGGGACATCCCAACAATCATTTCCACCAGAACTTCAAGAAGATTTAAATTTAAGTAACTAAATTTACTCTTTCACACCCTCATCAAATTCAGACATTATTGAACTTTAATTTGATTAAAATCGGCCGGTTCATAAATTTTACGTTAAATACCTCAAATAAAATGTATTTGATAATAAAAATAAATTAATATACTTTCACGTATTCATACGTCAATTCATTTGATCTGCAACTGTCACGTTTTATATTGTTATAATAACAATATCTATGAAATAAAAATATTAAAATTAGAAATTGGATGCTCGAACACTTGATATGCTATTCGACAGTTTCGAGAATTGTAAAAATCTCTAAAAAAAATATTTATAATACAATTATTACGAATACTTTAAATAACAATTTTAAGCACCTGCTATAAATATATATAGATTGTGTATTTGAGAAAGTATCAAAATTACTAAAAATGACAAAATTTTATTAATATAATTAATTAATAATTTGATAAAAAAGTTTTCTCTTTGTTGCTTATGACGTAAGAGACATGACAAACAAAATATAATTTGTCAGTGACAACAAACCTTGAAATAACTTTTTTTTTAATCCATTTTTAAATATTCTCACTTCAATTAAAATTATTCATTTTTAAAAATTAGAATTTGGATTCGAGATTCTAAAATAAAAATGCATGATTTGGATTCGATAAACATAGGATTTGACCCATCTCTGATTAAAATGTTATCAATGTTGTCCTCAGAAAAGAAATTTGTTTGTATTTTTTTTTCTTGGGTGTTGTTCCTACAAGGATCTTACTACTTTATAATAATAAACTGTGTTCAAACATGTCCTCCTTGATTGAAAGGATGAGCCAGCCAACCAGCCGAGACTGTAACTTGATATTCCCATGTCTGTCAGCCGGCCACAATGGACTCACCCTTGTAAGGCTCTCCTAGTATTGTGCCATCGCACCGAGCCGGGGACTGGTTAGTTCTTTTTAACACCTCCATAAAGTTCCCTAATGGAGTTAATGGAGTGACTTCCCATGTCAATGCCACCACCCGTCATATATGATTCATGTGGGAAACTCTTGCAGCGACGGAAACTTTGAAAACCCGGGAGGGGAACTTTTATGTGGATCAGTCGTATTTGGTTTTCACATCTTTTAAAAAAATATGTCGATTAGTTTGGGTTTTTTTTTGTTGCTATATTGCGTTCATAGTTTTAAAAATGTATGCCTAGGATATATTGGATCCTTTTTAAAATTTTATTTGTTTCTTGATTTAAGGAAGTAGCCAAAGGGTGGGTCCTGCTTACTGAAACCTCCTTCTAGAGTCATCCTGGTATAGATATGATCAATTAATAAAGATAGACAGACAAACAAACATTCATTGGGGCAGACAGACATGCATGGGGACAGACAGACATGCATGGGGACAGACAAACATGCATGGGGACAGACAGACATGCATGGGGACAGACAGACATGCATAGGGACAGACAGACATGCATAGGGACAGACAGACAAACATGCATGGGGACAGACAGACATGCATGGGGACAGACAGACATATATTCATTGGGACAGACAGACATATATGCATGGAGACAGACAGACAGACAGACAAACATGGAGACAAACATGAAGACAGACAGATATGTATGGGGACATATAGGTCGTGCTTAATATGTTTTAAATATTGGGGGAATAGAGGGATAAAATCCCCCCCTTGCTCTCCCTGGATGTAGCCCTGTCAACATTAATTATTTCGTAACCCGCTTCAGTGGCCGAACGGTCTAAGACGTCACACTCGTGTTAGACTGGCCTGCTGATGACGGGAACATTGTGGTAAGAATCCTGGTTGTTTACCGAGGGTTAAAAAAATATGTTTCCCCACTTTCCTTCCACGCAAAAGTGGGTAGATTACTTCTAAAACGCTTCCTTCCTCATCCCTTCAACATTAGAGTAATTATAAATATATATACATATGTGCAGGTTTATATCCTGAACAGATAGTAAAACGCGGTGATAAAAAAAAATCATATCGATAAGGTAGTTTATTTTGTTGACAGAAATGTATGTTACTACAGACGATGCAGATCTTGCGACAACTAGTTTTCCCCCTATATCAGCACACATCAACGCCTGTCGTTCAATTCAAACTGATCCTAAAAGAAGAATGCGACTGGTACAACATCACGAATGTTTACTCGCGCGTCTCTCTGTGAAACTTAACAAGCATTTTGTTGCAACGCAAATCCCTCCTCCTTCCCCTTTACTAAGCCTTTATTCGGTCGACAAAAACAGGAAAGTTTTCTTTTACTCAGCCGAATAAAGAGATCGGTTTCGGTGTTTTGAAATTTTGAAGTATATGATGATGTATCAGCAGCATCTTTTCCATGTTCCTTTATGTCACAGTTAATGATGTTTCATTATTTGACCTAGATATTGGGTTCTTCTTACTGTAGGAGAAAAAATTTGCATGACATGTGTATGTGTGTGTGTCCGGTAGTTTTTTATTTATTTATTCTTGTTGAAAGGAATAAAAAATAGTATAACATTAGCATATTATATAGCTTTCTGATGACTATCGCATGTACTTTTACAAGTTTGTTAAACAAGATTTATTACTCCGATAAGGGGGTTAAAATTAATGATAATTTGCTTGAATGGAAAAAAAAAGAGGGAAAAGATGTTGAATATTCACAGAACCAATGATTTATTTTTTTAGTTGTAGAATCAAAATATATATAACGAGGTTGAGTTTGTTTTACAGGAAATTTCTCACAATCTCAGCTTAAAAGAATGTATTACAACATTAAAAGAAGAGTTAATTAATACGTCTTGAAATATATAACACAATTCGTATAAACTAAACATTGGAAGTATTGTAAATTATACTAAACCTCTTAGATTCATTTATTTATCCAAGCTATTTAACGTACACTTTCTAAACCGACTGATCATATAAGCACATGACTTATAAATTAACTTAAATCTAGAACATACCCAAAATCCAACCCCCAGCCTGTGAAAAGGGGAAACCCACATTTCACCAACGATAAATTTTTCGGCCTTGCCGGAAATCGAACCCGGGTCCTCAGGTTCGATGGACAGACACTCTACCGACTGAAATAAAGTGTTAGGCCTAAAATGGTTTATAAAAAAAACAAAAACACGAGTTCCCAAGAGGCTCAAGCTTAGGACCAATTTTATTTCTCATTTATATTATTGCCCTTATATTAACTCAACAAACATTATTATATGACTACATGATAAACGGACTAAAAAAACAGACATAAATAATGGTAAAAAAAAAAGTAAACGAGCTGTATGATTGGACCCAAACAAATATCATAAGATTAAATGTACCGTAAACCAACAGCGTGTTCCCATCATAAATATTTGTATTGAATAAAATTAAAACAACAAACCCGATTGAACAAACACCATTCTCATGAATACAAAATCAGAACTGGGATCATATTATGTAAAAAAGTTCACGGTATTTTTTGCTGTGAGAGGTTTTTTTTTTTTTTGATTTTTGCAGTTTTATTGTTTTAAAGACCTTATCAATCAATATTGTACTAGAGTAATTTTGAATTAATAATAGTTTATGAAATTATTTTCTGAAGTTCTTCAGCATCCCTAAATAGATATAGTACATTAAAAAAAGGGATTATATGCTAATTAGAGCTATGAAAGTAGAAACATGTGTAACTTCTTGTTAAAAAATAACAAAAGGTTCTATAAGAAAAGGGTGACCTGGTGGTCTAGGGGTAAGGTGTCAGACTTCTGTGCTGAGGGTCCGGGGTTCAATCCTCGGTCCCGGCACAGATTTATCTGATTGCCAAACCCTTCCTTCACCTCTGACAAGACGTGTATTAATCACAACTTGTGAATGTAAGGAATGCCAGGCCTCTACCGTGGTTCGGATTCCACGTTAAACTGTAGGTCCTCCATTTCATCTCACAATCACCCTACCATTGCACATTAGCGTAAGTGCGTATAACCCGAACGGGTAGTAAGACGCGGTGCTAATAATAATAATAATAATAATAATAATAATAATATAAGAAAAGTACCTTCCCTACATATATTTAATACTCCATTTCAAATAGACTACATCACCAGAATAAAATATTTCCTACAATCAATTTAACACCGAACTTCTACATTATGATTAAGGGTTCATCCATAAACCACATAATGCTGTTGGGAAGTGGGGTGGGGGGATATAATGTTACATGATGAGAGGGTGGGTACGTCATAGTGTTACGTAACACATATATTATTCGTCCTAATGTTGAAAAAAAATAACATTATTGTTCAATTTTTCACCGTTAGTAAACATACTTATAGGTAACTTCTCATTCTGAGTAGTATTAAATCTGAGTCCCTATTTTATTATCACAAAACCTTCCCTATGAAATAATGACATTGGTGACCCGGTGGTCTAGGGGTAAGGTATCGGACTTCTGTTCTGAGGGTCCGAGGTTCAATCCTCGGTCCCAGCACAGATTTATCTGACTGCCCAAACCCTTCCTTCACCTCTGACAAGATGTGTATTAATCACAACTTGTGAATGTGTGGAATGCCAGGCCTCCACCGTGGTTCGGATCCCACGTTAAACTGTAGGTCCTCCATTTTCATCTCACAATCACCCTACCATTTCACATTAGCGTAAGTGCGTATAACCCGAACGGGTAGTAAGACGTGGTGCTAATAATAATAAATAATGACATTAATTACTCTTGATGTGGAAAGTTACGTAACACAGATTGGAGGGGTCAGGCTAAATGTACACTTGGTGTTACATGGGGGAGACGGAGCGGGGTCAAGAACTGCTAAGATAAAAACTTACGTTAATAATGTAATGTGCCAAGATATGACTAACTTCTTAAGGTAAAGGAGTATTTATTCAACGTAAAAAAGTTTCTCCGGAAAAATGTTATTGTGACCATTTATTAGGAGCTAGAATAATAGTCAAGCAGAAATTCATAAACGCCAGAAAGCAAGTGGGTTTATAACGCTACTGTGTAGTGCTGTCCAGTAGTAGGAGAACAAATGGGAGAGGGGGAGAATACAAATGCCAATACAAGATGTGCTATGACCTTCCTATTAAATGACATTATTTTCATAAAGATCCATTCTACGCTCCTATACCAGCTACCTTTCGTTCCCCGGGCATTTTGATCTTAATGATCAACCTGTGGATTTTTGGACTATTCAGAGTGGAAAATGTCGACTTTTGAAACTGTTTACAAGTGTATATATATATATATATATATATTTATAAAATGTACACGGTCATAGCAAATAGTTTTGTGCTCATTCCAGTTAACACCAAGCTCATGTACTGTCAAAAGGTTTTATCAATATTTAACCTAAAGCAAAATTTGAATGGCGATATCTCAGATACCTAAGCAGCCCCCTTAAAATACCCGATCTGAGGATATGACTTTCTAGGGTATATCTTTCTGAGGGTTAAGTAAGGTTTATGACTAAATAAATAAAGTTAAGTGAGTTTGCTATCAACGCAATTAAAATGCGATATTATTTTCACTCATATCAATTACTTCATAGATCACACATACATGTACATATATTCAATACCTACAATCGTCACATGTTGTTCTAAGCTATTCCTGATATAGTTGTAGGTTTACTAAGAACAAAGATAAATTACAATTCTAAATAAAAATATGTTAAATTATTAACTAGTCCAACACTGAAATGAAGAATTTTGTTTTCACAAATTTTAAAAAACCCAATTAAAAAAATCTACCGTAACTTATGTATCAAATTCTTTCCAAAATAAAGTTTTATAATTGAAAAAACTTTCTTCTTAGACATAACCTTTTTTCTCTTCTTCTTTTTTTCTGAAATTAGCGATTCAATTGATCAAGTGGTGAAAGGAAGGAAGTTACGGCAAGAAGCGGGGTGGGGGGAGAGGGAAAAGGGGGGCGGGGGGTGCAAAGTCTTTGTTTTATCTAGGAGCTCGTCAGTTAAGACCAGTAGGAATAAAGTAGTTTTGGAAACTAAGGGATGGGTGGGGGGGGGAGAGGTAAAGGGAGGCTCCTGTGTTTTATGTGCATGCGTCATAAAGTCAACTCTCCTTCATTTTACAGCTCTAGCCAGAGGAGGATATGAGATGGTTTGGGGGGGGGGGGTATCTCTAGATACTAGACTATAACCCCCCTCCTTTGTGTCTATCCGTCTATCTCACTCTAGCAAGGATTATTTTATAGGGAAAAGAATAATGTGGGAGCCCCTGGTTTAGGGTTGCCGATGCGAGTTGACGAGCCTCGCCATTGGTGGATGCGATCTCAAAAAAATACCCTCGCGCACGCGGGGATTTTATGACCGTCAGTTTTTTGAAGAGCAATGCTTCCCCCCCCCCCTCTCCCTCACACACACCACACACACACACACCCGGCCCAGGCAAACATATCCCAGCATCCAGAACCATACACTAGCGCTGTGCAGCGACCGAAAGCGGAACTGATGGGAGAGTCTCTCTCTTCCCTTGTGGAACAAACTTGCCCTCCACCTCACTCAAACTCAACCCCAACTCCATCTCACGTTATCTGCAGACGTTCCCCTACCCCCCCCTCCTTCCTTTTATTTTTCACCCTTTCAACTATCGCTTTCTGCGACCTTACTCTTTATATCTCGTTTTCTTTCTCTTTGTTTTTATCGTCGGGCCTCTCTCGTCACTTTTATCTTACTTCACTTTTACCAACTTTCCCTTTTTTCCCCCCTGTAAAACTGTATTCTGTACCATGAAAGATTGCTTCTAAAACGGGTCATAAACTTTGGTAGGGAAAAATCTACGGTACTAAAAAGACGAGGGCTGATATTTATAGTTTATCTCTGGCTTTATTTTATTTTTTTCTAGCCTTTTAAAATTAATGTTTGGATTAATTCTGTTTTTTTATATGTGTGTGTGTGTGTGTGTGTGTGTGTGTGTGTGTGTGTCTTCCAGTGAAAAGTTTTAATAGCTTCTTGTAATAATACTTAATCTCACCTAGAGGTAATGGCTCTGATCAACTTTCGTGGGAGTATAACGTTTTATTTTATTTGGAAAACTCCTCTTATTTCTCCGGAGCTATAAGTGCGGCCATTTTGACTGCAATGGAAGCTACAAGGTTTATTATTCCCCAATCAGACTACATTGTAAGTTAGAAAGTAGAAAGATAGCACAGATATTAAATTAAATATAAAGGCATATTAAAGTTACATTAGTCAAAAGTTAATATACTATTTGTCATATTTTGTGATTTCTTTTTTAAAAGAATCCTAGAAATAACCATTTATACTTTCTCAACGATATAAGCGTCATATTAAGCATATAAGTTCATATACATATCAAGCAATGAGGGAAATTTGTACAGATATTTTAATCCAGCTAATAGAATTATATTTTCAAAAACTGTTCAAGATTTAAAATTAATATTAAAGTGGCACAATGGACCAAAAATGATGAAAATTTGAATGGATGTATAATGTTACTTTGAGTGCCTATTGAAAATATATTTTCAGTTTCAGTGGCGTACCCAGAAATGTACTACCATTTATTGATTTTTTTTTCAATTTGGGAATTTCAGAGGTAATTTTAATGTGCACAGTGGCACACCTTTTGAATATAAAGTCGAAAGACTGCTATCAAAATTTAGACTATACATCTGTTTCATTGTTTTATATTTTAGCTCTATTTAATACTATCAGAAGTAACCGCACAATGAATTGCATGGTTACCCCAGGTAACGCTTTATCTTTCCTTAAAAAAGACCAAATAATCTTATTTTTAGTCCTTCCAACACAGTTTTTAGTAGATTTAAAAAAATTAGTAAAAAGGTTAAAATTCTAGCTTCTAGGTGCAGATGTTTGTGCACAGGGGCTACTAATTTTAAACTTCAGACCTCTGCACGTGGTAGACATCTCGTGACGCTCCTGATAGGAAACAAACTCTTAATTTTATTAATTTAGATTATCAAAGTTTTCACTAACATTATTTGGAATCTTAAGGGAGGGGGTCAATTGCCCCTTTAACCTTTACTCCCCCTTGAGTGCATCACTGATCAGTTATCACTGTGGCCCTTAATGTAAGGAAACCATAAATTCTTGTGACGTTATATTTTTTGATCAAATTTGAAACAGCTTAGGGGTAGAATAATTTAATGTCATGTTTCTAATATCCCTGATAATCATTTATTAGTATTCGGGATTCGAGGTCAATGACCCTCCCGTACCTACACCACCTGGTCACGTGGTATGAAGCGTCAAGTTCTCAATAGACTATATTCCCCGCGATGGGGAAGGTCAAAGTTCGAATCTCAGCTGAGTGCATGGTGAGGTAGTTTTCTACTTGTTTTCCTGTGCCGTCCCCCAACATTATTCGTGTGAACATGCAAAAGGTGGGAAACAATTTAGGGCAGTAGCACCAACAGTACACCCTCCAGGGATTTGAACCTTGACCTCTTCAGCCTTTGAAAAACGGTCCAGACGAGCTTGACGTTCAGTCCGCACGCCCACCAATGTGCTATTTTTTATTTATTCATACTACACTTTTTTACTATAGGTAAGACCCAAATAGTGAGATTATACGGAATATAGTTTTTTTTTTAGCACCGCGTCCTACTAACCGTTCGGGTTATACGCTTAAGTACTAATTACGCTAATGGATTAGGTATCGAGGAGGTTTAATTTAGAGGAAGTCTACCCGCATTTGCGCGGAGGGAGAGTGAAAAACCATTTAGGGGAAAACCACCCCTAGTTCACCCGACTGAGATTCGAACCTACATCTCCACCTCCTCGGCACGAAACTAGCGCGTTAGCTAGCTATGCCGCCGAGGCGGGTGGAATATAGTTGATAGGAATTGTACCAAATATTAATTTTGCCTTTTATGAGTATGTAAAATCATGGTTTGGATAAATAAACCCCAGTCCTGGTTTGAAACCAGGTCTCCCAAGTCGGAATCCAGCACACTGTCCGTGGGATTTGTCCTGTTTGTAGTATTTTACATATATATGTCGTTAATCGTGGTGAAGTTTGCATGTATATTGACAAGTCATAAGATATCATACAATAACAGTTCCGTTGTGGGAAGCGTCATTTGGTCACGTCGATGACGTCACACCAAAACAAAATTATATTTAAAAAATCAAACTAAAAAATAGGTAATCAGTTAACATTGTAACGTGGATATAGTTGATCAGAGTTGGTTTAAAATGGTTGTTCTTTGTATGAGGAGGGGGGTCGAACTCTTCAGAAACGTTGGGAGACATGTGGGAGTGGACTTTTTGTACAGGTATTTTCCAGTGGCGTATTCTCTGGGGGTTCGCTTTAAATTATTAGTTTAAAAATCAATATTTGTTTGTTTTACAACAAACAATCTTGTGTTTTAATTAATCTTCATTCCAAAGGCTCTTACCTACCATCTTATGAACTCCAGGACTTGCTACTTGAAATCAGCAAGTCAGGTCAAGCCAGAGGGGGGCCCTAATGACCTTTTGGCCAATGTATAGCTATCGGGGCAACAGAACTACACCTTCATCCTCACAGCCAAATATTGAGCGAAGAACGGGTTGTTTTTACTAATTAGGGTCTGCTATAAGCAAACAGCAAGCAAAGCATCATATGCCAACTATTGGAAAAAGATTCAATATTATTATTATTATTATTATTTATTAATTAATTAAGCTATCTTAGCTTAATTTAAATAAAAATTACATCAAATAATTACATGAGCTATTAAAAAAAAGTATTCTATACAAAATCAAATATTTGTTACGATAGCCATTGGCGATCAAGGGTCTTCGGGGCCCCCGAGTCCCCTCTGCAACACGCCACTGGTATTTTCTTGTGCCAGCGTTACCTTCTATCCTATCTGAACTAATTTAAAAAATAGGATGAGCAGTGGACATAATGGACGTGTGAATTCGTGTCAAATATTTGGTAGTTTTTACTTTTCTGGTTATTACGTGAAATTCGCCATCATTATTTTGCTAACAGTTTCTCTAACGAATTAGGGGTCATTCATAAATCAAGTAACGCTGTTTAGAGGGGAAGAGGGAGCTCTAATGTCTACATGGTGTTACATGGGCGGGGAGGGACGGGGTACATGACAGTGTTACGTAACACAGATCTTTAACTTATATTATAATGATAAAAAAAATAATTTTAGCGCTGGTTCTTACTACCTGTTCAGGTTGTACGCTAATGAGCTAAGGATTAGTAAGGTTTTATTTTAAGAAAGTGTACCTACATTTGCATGTAATCAGAGTGGAAAACTATTTTGGAAAAAACCACCCTCAGCACCCCCGACCGGGATTCGAACCCGGATCTACCTGCCATCGGAAGTCCAGAAGCCTTAGATCAGGGGTTGGCAACCTTATTTGGGAAAAGAGCCACATTTTTGCATTTTAGAAAATTTGTGACACTCAAAGAGCCACTCATACATTTTACTTTTGATAAGTGTTATTAAAAAATGCATTTGTTGAATAAATCACATTTATTTGAGCTTAATCGTACACAAACAACTTTCATTGGAATTTTTATACTAGGTAGGTAGGTACGTACTTGATTTTATTTTTAGCTTTGGATTTTTGTGACACAACCAAACAAATTAATGTGAAATCTGACCCTGCATTTCGTTACATAACTGAGTGATACCTGGTGCGTAGTTAGTAAATTTTAGTTTTGATTCAAGACTCTCGTCGTGAAGGCTGCGCCTTAGTTTACTTTTGATCAAACTATTATTGTAACCCGCCTCGGTGGCGTAGTTAGCTAACGCGCTAGTCGTTTGAGCTCGACTGCCGAGGACTGGAAGATCGAAGTTCGAATCTCGATCGGGTGAACTGGAGGTGGCTTTCCCTAAACGGCTTTATACTCTGCCTCCACACAAATGCGGGTTCACTTCCTCTATATTCAACCTTCCCAATACCTAACACATTAGAGTAAATAGTACTTAAGCGTGTAACCCGAACGGGTAGTAAGACGTGGTGCTAAATAAATAAAAAATAAATTAATATTATTGTATAATGTTTGCTCACAATAAATGTTGATCCAAAATTGGTTAAAATTCCCAGTGCGTATTTTTTTTTAACAGGCAATACGACTTTGGCAGGTTGTTCCAAGGTGTCGAATATCACTTGCTCCCGTCGTTGTAATCTTGATAATTCAGACCATTTATGTTGGACAGATAACAGCCTTTCTCGTCTTTCGAGACTTTCGAGACTTTCCAAAGCTGCATTGAGAGTCTTAAATTTGTTACTCTACAACTCTTTTGATATGAGCTCCAATAACTGGAGCTCAAAATCAGCTTGGTTTACAATGCTAGCAAATACTGAAAAATGAAGATTATCTATTTCCGATTCAAATGGCTTTATTAAAAACGATAGAGTAGCTTAATAATCTCTGAACTCCTCAAATCGTTTTTTTTTTTGGATGGGTCACTCATTTGTTTGACTGAATCTGCGAAAAAAATTCGTAATCAATGGCAAAATGTGTATCTTCTTGAAAATTTTTCAGCTGCTTGAAGTGAGTGAGGTTTTTCCTTTGCAAGTTCATGCGGAACAAAATAAATAACTTCTTCTAAAAGAGAGAAAGAACGCTATGTTTTCTTGCCTTGTAGTTTCACTTTGAGTTTGTTCATGTGTGTTTGTATCTATCATAAAATAAAATCTCTGAAGCCAAAGATCATCAGACAATTCGGGATAATGCAGGCCTTTATAATTTAAAAAGTTTTTTTATTTCAGTAAAGCCGGATGAAAATCGATCAAGCCACTCAACTCTTGAAAGCCGATGCTTTCAGATAAGCAAGAGAAGAAGGTCAGAATATTGGCCATCCACTTCACGCAAAAATTCTTGTAACTGCCGATGGTTTAAGTCCTTCAATCAATATTTATTGTTGTTGGTGGAATAGATAGATACCATTTGCGCGGATATTTTCTTTTTTCTTTTTACCAAAATGTGTGTTTTTGGTTTAAAAATTAACATTTATTGGATCTTGTAGAGAAGAGCGCTAAAACGGGTCAAAGAGCCGCATGCGGCCCACGGGCTGCAGGTTGCCGAGCCCTGCCTTAGACCATGCGGCCACTGGCGCAGGTAAAATTATTGTTTATGTTTTCCCCGTCATTAAACATATTTATGGATAACTTGCAATTCTGAGAAGTTTTAATGCTCTCTACCGTTAGTGTTACAAATGATAAATTACTATAAAACTATTATTTTAGTAATAATAATAATAATAATACTCATAACCGTGTCTTACTACCCATTCGGGTTATACGCTTAAGTACTAATTACTCTAATGGGTTAGGAATCGGAAAGGTTGAATTTATAGGAAGTGAGCCTGCATTTGCGTGAAGGGAGAGTGGAAAACCATTTAGAAAAAAACACCCCAGTTCACCCGACCGAAATTCAAACCTAGATCTCCCCATCCTCGGCAGTATAGCTCAACACGAAACTAGCGCGTTAGCTAACTATGCCACCTAGGTGTTTTTTTTTTATTAATGTAAACAGAACAAAAGGTTTTAAATCAATTAAGTGCAACGTTTATTAAATCCTGTATTATGCGAAATGCAAAAATAACTGTTTAAAAAAATTGTCGATTGACGTTTGTTTCCCAGCTTTGCTTTTCTTCCTTGCGGTGAAGTAACGCTAATAGCTGTTATATACTCGTATCTATCGGATAAAACGGAAGCTCGAATAAGACGGAAGGTCGGATAGTCGAGACTCTACTCTGTATATATAGATATACATGTTGAGGCTTCACCGATAAGGAAAATCCGTCGACCTCGGTTGGGTTTGAATCCACGAACGCTGGGTCCTGAGCCGAGAAATCTGACTCGATATCACCGAGGTCGACTTCAGAAAGGACTTGATTTTTTTTTTAAATTCATGAAGCATCTTTTTTTTTGCCCCTTTTAATGCTATTCCTTTTTTTTATTTTCCCTAAAATCCGCTTAAAGGACATATCTAGAGCCCGCCTTTCCTTTTCTCTCTCCACCCCTAACACCCACCCCATTTTAGGGATTAAATCTTAAATATCATAATCCGGGACAATGTCAGTTAACCGTTGTGGCTTTATTTCGATTTTTTTTTTTTTAATTTTCAAACGTCAATCCGCATTTGGGACCAAGTTCGTGTTAGTTTCGGAATAATTTAAACCCCAACATTTTTTTTAGCACCGTGTCTTACTACCTGTGACAGATTATAAGCTCGTGTATTAATTACGTTAATGAGTTATGGATGGTTGAATTTTTTTTAGATGAAATGTACCCAAATTTGCTTAGAAGGAGAGTAGAAAACATTTTTGAAAAAAACACCCTTAGTACACCTGACTGGGATTCGAACCCTGATATCCCTGCCATTGGCAGTCTAGTCTTACAAGAGAGTGACAACTTAGACCATGCGGCCACAAAATCAGGCTAACAACATTATTATTAGGCCTAGTATTATTATTGCGATGCCCTTTTTGTTTTTAATACTATCGACTATAGGCCTATAACAATACTATACTATCGATTGACTGGCATTAATAAATTGGCCACTATTTGGGGAAATTTAGCAAGTGATGTTGGGTGTAGCAATTTTTTTACTCTTTACTCACTAGAGATTAATTACCAAAAATAGTTAATTCTCAAACAAATACTGTAAGTGACTTGTTTGGGATAGGTTGCAAACAGTGGTATAAACACCCAGATATAATATATTATTACGGATTACACACACGTATTGGTAATCAATTTCTGGGGAGTAGAGGGGGATAGAGGGTAAGATTTAAAATAATATTTATTAAAAAAAATTCTTTTGTGTTAACAAGTATTTTAATATTGATTTTTTTTCTTTACTTACAATGGCGATTGTATTTAATTTTTTTTAAATGTATTTTTTATGTGACCTTAATGACCGAACGTGTTTGGCACGCCTGTGCTAAATCGTCTTATTTTAAAATACTTTTTTTTTTCTATACTTTTCTCACCGTGATTTTAACCAATCCCTTCATCATGTGTTGTCTTGACTAAAGTAATTAAACTGTCTCCAAAAGGTCTACCCGCCTCGGTGGCGTAATTAGCTAACGCGCCAGTCATGTTGAGCTAGACTAGACCACCGAGGACGGGGAGATTGAGGTTCGAATCTCGGTTGGGTGAACTGGGGGGTGGTTTTTACTAAATGGTTTTTCCACTCTCCCTCCACGTAAATGCGGGTTCACTTCCTCTAAATTCAACCTTCCCAATTTCTATTCCATTAGTGTAATTAGTACTTAGCGTATAACCCGAACGGTTAGTAAGACGCGGTGCTAAATAATAATAATCCAAAAGGTCTCGTCATAAATGGCTTCATAAAACCTACCTCTTCCCCCAAACTCAGTCACCAAAATACACTCTCGCGGGGTAGTGGAAAGAGGGGGGGGGGGGTTAGAAATTACGTTAAAATCACTTGACTTTGAACCCACCCTTCTTTCAGCAATTGTAAACTTCTCCTGACTTGCAAGAGAAGTTTTGCGTCACTGTCCTCTATCGCAACTTTGACACACAAGCGCTTCATTTTAAATATTTAGAAAAAAAAAAAAAGCTCTTCTGGACCCCAAGGTTGTGCCAAAACAGGTATTTATATTCCTCCTCCCTACTTTTTATGACTTTTTTTTCCCCCTGGTAAAAAAAAAAAAAGCTACGTAACTCGCGATTATTCGTTTTATTAACGTTTTATCTTCTCGCACTCTTCCCTATTCATCTCCTATAGGGATGGATAAAATAACACTTTGGGTTTAGCTGGGTTAATGTTTATTTGCGGAGAGTTCGGCGCCCTAATGCCACAAGAATCGACCGACTGACTACCTTTGGGGCAGATCACACAGTTTAAAATAATCTAGAACCCAATGGATTTTTTAAATACGTCGTGGCCATTTCGTAACCTACTTTTCTCATGACGTAATAGTCGCATCGTGGGCTGAGTGACCCGCAACATTGGAACACGCGAATAAAAGCGTAAACACTCTCTTCTATCTAGTCTGATCCGATAACGGGGAGGCCGAGGTTCGAATCCCGGATGGGTGAATTGATGGCTATTTTTTCCTAAAGGGTTTATCCATACCTCCACGCAAATGTGGCTAAATTTCTTTTAAATCCCTCCTTCATTCCTTACCTGCTATCTGTACTTGGAATATCAGTCGCCAAAACACTTAGTTTACTTTTTATCATAATTTGAAATGTAACTATTATAGAAAGGCATTTATTCACAAAAACGATCGTGAAAATTGAATATAGTTCGTTAACGGCATCTCTAACTTTTCCTACCATTTGTAAAACAGCTTTAGGATGTAAAAAAACTAGCTATTACGCTCTGGGACAACAAATTAATTGAACTGATTTTGGAGTGAGGAGCTAGGGTAACAATATACTCCTCGTTTACCCTGAGAGGTAGGCAATAATACCACCCTCTTCGGTGGCTGAACGATCTAAACTCTTAAGGCGTCACTCTCGCAATAGACTGGGACTGCCAAAGACGGGGAGATCGGGGATCGAATCCTGTCCGAGTGTACTCATGATGGTTTTACACACTCTCTCACCACTCAAATGAGAGTGCACTTCCTCTAAATTACCTTCTTCATTCCTAAAACACATTATGATGCAGCCCGAGCGGATATCAAGACGCGATTTTTTAAAAATTATTATTATTATTAGCACCGCGTCTTACTATACGTTCGGGTTGTACGCACTTACGCTAATATGTAATGGTAGGGTGATTGTGAGATGAAATGGAGGACCTACAGTTTAACGTGGGATCCGAACCACGGTGGAGGCCTGGCATT
The DNA here is from genome assembly GCA_033556935.1 of Timema podura. Classification (NCBI taxonomy): domain Eukaryota; kingdom Metazoa; phylum Arthropoda; class Insecta; order Phasmatodea; family Timematidae; genus Timema; species Timema podura. The sequence goes on along the minus strand of JAVRXN010000013.1, from coordinate 3,259,942 downwards.
CCACACATTCACAAGTTGTGATTAATACACGTCTTGTCAGAGGTGAAGGAAGGGTTTGGGTCAGTCAGATAAATCTGTGCCGGGACCGAGGATTGAACCTCGGACCCTCAGTACAGAAGTCTGATACCTTACCCTTTTTTTAAAAAGAGCATCTTACTTTGTTTTCACTATAGTGCAGATCATAAGATAGGGCCGTCAAGTGAATACAGTAAACTTTTATTGTAAACGGAGTGTACGTTCTTTGTATTCGCTCACTGCGCATCGTCACCGCGCATCAACACACACACACACACACACACACACAGTTGGACATCTGCATATCCGGCGCCACTTTGAGTGTATGTTTAATTTATTGGACTACATGTTTATTGTTTTATTATCACTTCATTATAAAACACTGAACACTGTCTTACATCATTCTATTTGACCTTGGAAATGTTCTTTACATTATTTCTTATGGGAAAATGTACTACAGCTAGCGTGCTACTTTTATTTATTTTTTTATTTTAGGTATATATCGAGTATTTTTAGAACCAGGCAAGTGATTATATCAACACATGACTTATAAACTAACTTAAATCTAGAACAGACACAACATCCAGCCCCCTCATCAGTGTGAAAGGTTCAAACCCACATTTCACCAATGATTAATTTTTTTGGCCATGTCAGGAATCTAATACGGGGCCCTTAATTCAGTGAGAAGTCACATGCTACCGACTTAGCTAAGGTGTCAGACTGGTTTTGACTTATTAATTAGACAAAAAAATAAATAAATATATATAGGGGCGAATTCCTGTACCCACTCTTTGGGGATAAATCATTGCAAAGTTGGCAATCATTATCGTATCACAATGTCATCAATTTCTCGATTGGTTGGATGCAACTCTCCCCTTTTGCCTGCTCTGGGCCAAATTTTGTACATCTCTGTACCTTCTTCTGCCAACATCGTAGCTACCTTATTCATGTACTTCAATCTTGGTCTCCCTCTTGACTTTCTCCCTTCCTCGTCTTCTTCTATAACTATCTTCGTCAAACTGCAAGGTCTCACTATATGTCCTACCACGTTAACTCTTCTTTACTGTAAGCCGTAGTCAGCCAATAATTTCAGGGGTGCAGGGGGGGGGGGCACATCCCCCAATTGCCAGAGGCTAGGAAGAATCTGTATGTTTAAACACCTCTAGAAGCTCTCTGAAGTGCTTTTTATAGTAACACAGCCCCCTAATTTGTACTTGTAGTCTACCTTAATTTTGATATGGTTTGAACCAAAAATAAATCCATATATATATATATATATATATATATTTTGTTCATAAAATTTCGGGGGGGGGATGACCCCCCCCCGGACTACGGCTTTGTCTTTGTTGTATACCTTTCCAAATTCTCCTTTCTTCACTTGCTTTTCTAAATCTGGATTTTCACTATGTTTGGATTCGTGATTCGTAATTCGTGAATCGTGTTCAATACGCGAATAATGTGAATGCCTAAATTCGTATTATTAGTGTTCGCGATGAGTGATTCGTCATTCGCGTTCGTGGCTTTTCGCCGAGTAGCGGTTTTTGAATAGAGATCAAAGGAAACGAATCACTCGTGATGCGTGATGCGTGAGTGAGCTTTGCAGGGTTTAAACAATTCACGTAAGCTCGTGATTTATTCGTTGAGGGAGACGAATCAATCGAAGGGTCGAAGCTAGCAATGGAATTCCACGAACCATCAAGCGGCGAATTATCAATTTCGAATCATCACGTAGTCATTTCGAGCAAATAGACGGATGACGAATTTACGACGAACTGTCGACGAATCGCGAACCCGAATTACGCATCGAAAAACGCACGCATAGTCTAAACGCGGCTTTAGAGCTTCTGTATTCGGTTCCATATCCATACATGACTATAGCCAATCTATATTCATGTATTCCAGATCCAAAATTGCCCGTGCGGTAACTATCCTCGCATCCAAAAATCTAGAAGTGCCGCTCAACTAAATGTCACCTTATCTCTTTTATGATAACCCATCAGCCATGGATTAGAAAAAAAAAAAATCTCACATTTCAACTTTTCTTTTTATTGATACAATTTTAAAACGAAATGTTCAACAAGCCTTTGCCCTCTTGTCCCCCCCTCTCCCTCTTTTTATGAAACTCCCCCCTCCCCCCCCCAGTTTCTGTTTTACAGCCAATACCCGCTAGGAGTAAAAGTTTATTTTTTTTTATTTTCTCTGTAAAATGAGTAGTATAAGGTGCGAGGTTAAAAAAAAAATCGATCTTTTCTCTCGCTCTTTATTTATTTTTTTATACAATCAACTTCGACAATCGCGTATTTTTATGATCGTCGTAAGAGAGACACAATGGAAGCATGGATTAGATTACTTCCCCCCCTCCTCTCTCTCTCGCCCAGACCAAAGAGGATATTCGAGGTAAAAATAAGGGAAGATATTGGTTGTGGGTCGGAGAGGGGGGATGAGATATTGACTACATATGAGAAATTGGTAGCTTTCTGCGTCATCTTATGATGTAGGGATGCCATGTGAAAAGGGAGGGGGGGGGTGGGGACACGTTGATGTCTTAGAGTCTCAGGTGACGGAGGTATTTCATAAGGAGATGAAGACTCTGGGAGCCTCTACCGCCGTGACGGAAACTTCTTACGTAGCCCAAAGAAAGATTCATCGTAAATTCGAGGACGCGGAGCCGAAGATCAAGGGAAGAGTGGTAGAACTAACAAGAATAAAGCGAGTGGTGATGACGTAACTTATTAGACGTGTTTTGTTGTGAAGGCGCTATTATTATTATCATTATTATCACTATTACTATCATTATTACTATCATTATTATTACGTTAAACCACATACTTTTTTTTTTGTCACCATCCTCTTACTATCCGATGGAGTTCTTCTGCTTATTACGCTAGTGGGTTAGGTGATGAAAAAAGTTTAATTTATAGGAAATGTACCTGCGTTTGCGAGGAGAGAGAATGAAGACTCATAAAGGGGAAAACCTCTCTCAGTAAACCCGATCGGCATTTGAACCCTGATATCCCCGTCATCGGCAGTACAGTTTATTCTGATGGTGACGCCTTGGACTGTTCGACCACCGAAGTGGGTTCCTCCATGTCTCATACTACCTCTCCGTTCAGGCTGTCCACATATTTACCATAAGGAGGTGGAATTTAGAGCATATATATACCCGCTTTCGTGTGGAGATAGTTTGGAAAACTTTTTTTTTTAGGAAAAACCGGCCTCATTATACCCATCCGGGATATGAATCCCGACCTTCGCATTATTGACAAACCAGAATACGTTAAACTGACACCTTTATCCACGTGTTCACACATACGGTCTGCAGTAAAATGTGTGTATAATTCTAAACAAATAATAAACATCCTGGAACTGGGTGTATTAGTTAACTTTTGCCGCTCTCAATTAAGTTAGTTTGTAAGTTGTGCAGCATTAACTATTGACAAGTGACCAATTCAGGTTTTCCTGTGTGCACATTTACAAGCACAAAACCTCAGCCCAGATCGGCGCTTGTAATCTGGAAGCAGGAAGCCTGCTTTCTTCCTGTAAGCACCTTTTAGACTGGATTACCTGTGAGTTCGGGGTTGTAAGCCCGGTTGGACGTGGTGAGGATGAATTAACTCTCTCCAAGCTCTCACCCACTTTTCTCACTTTATAACTGGATAAGGTCGACCTCTGTGGTCTTGGGGTGAAATTGTTCGCTTCGGGACCTGATGGTCTTGGGTTCAAACCTAGCCGACATTGACGGATTTTTCTTGAGTGATAAAAATCCTTTGCACAATTTCCTCCGGAAAAAAAGTGCGGCATTTGGTCCCATGTCAATTGTGGCGTGTTAAAATAACCCTGGAAAATATGTGAAAATCAAAATTTCAGGCTCGAATTCAATGTGGAGGGTAACTGGGAACACCACAATACCTGAACTCCCTTAATACATGGGATTATACCAGATGTTGCAGGCGGCACTAGCCAGTAGAAGGGATGAGAGTATGCCGAGCTCCGGATGGATAGAAATCACATCAGGCCAGCCTTCGGGTTGTTGACTTAAAGAAGAAGAGCTGTACAGGGAGCCACTTTGTTTTTTTAGTTGATGGTTTACTACCCTGACATAAAAAACTTAAGATATTGTTAAAGAAAATGGCCGTTAAAAATACTCATCCCATCTACCGGGTTATTCACCCATAACATAAATGAATCGGGTTATTGTTTGGTAAATAAAACGTGCGATTTTACAGGACTTTTCTGACAAAGTAATAATTTGACATATTTCTGTAATCAGATTTTCAATAAATTACTATATTTTTAAAATATTCGTTTAGTTGCAAACAAATGAAGAGCTGATTAAAATCAAAACTGAAAATTGGGATTTTGGAAACAGAGAACAGTTCAAGTACCTGGGAACTCTGCTGACAAAGAAATGTTGCCTAATGAACTAAATAAATTAGGTCGAGGATCGCCATAGCCAAGGAAGTTTTCCACAAGAAGGGTTTACTGCTGACCATGTGCGCCTCCCTAGACGGCACTGCCATGGATTCTTTTACAAAACTATACGGGTAATTGATTAAAGATTGACACTTTCACAAACACAATCTTGAGTTAATAATTCAGAAGCACATTATTTACAATGTCTCCAACCATAGCGAACACAACCGTACGTTGAAAGTCACATGATACCACTGACCTTATGATATGACTGATCAGATCGGACTCTAGCATTTAACTGACTTCCAACCTAGGTGTCGCTGATCTGCTTTTACCCTCGCTCTAGCGGCAAAAGGTTGAAATATAATTTAACAAATATTTCCTTTTGGATTTACATTACAACAAGAATGATAACTTTAATATAACATAATAATGATAACTTTAATATAACATTAAGATAAATATTTTTTTTCAATTCCATGCCACCCAGTGATTACAATAAACAAACAAGATCCATTCAAGTGTCGGCCTCAACCGGCACAACCAGCAAGTCGAGTTTGGAACTGAGGAAGAAACTGATGAAATGCTACATTTGGAGAAACGCGCTGATTGGAGCGGTAACTTGGACTCTTAGGAAGATGGAAAAGAAATAATTGGAGAGCTTTGAAATGTCTTGCTGGAGAAGACTTTAGAAGATCAGGTGGACAGACAGGGTGACAAATGAACAAGTCCTGATAAGAGTGGATGAGAAGAGATCCATATTGGAGGTGATGCTTTGGTACAAAACAAATGAGATCGGACACATACTTAGGAGGAACTGTCTTCTGCACGACGTCATAGAAGGAAAGGTTAAGGTAAGGAGTAGCTTAGGAAGGAGGAGGATTCAAATATTGGATGACTTTGAGGAAAGGAGAACATTCTGGGAGCTGAAGGAAGAGGCAGGTCTAAGTTCACTGACAAAAGGAATGGACCTGTCGTAAGACAACACACCTAATAACAATAATAATAATAGTTGCAAACAATTATATAAAAGGTCAATGGGCACCAAATTAATACTACTAGTTTTTTTATTTTTCACCGCGTCTTACTACCCGTTCGGGTTATACGCTTATGTACTAATTACGCTAATGGCTTTATGTATTAGGAAGGCTATGTTTGGAGAAAGTGTAACCGCATTTGCGAAGAGAGAGTGTAAAACCAATTTGGAAAAACCACCTTCAATACACCTGACTGAGATTCGAACATCGATCTCCCCGCCATCGGCAATCTAGTCTACTGAGAAAGTAGTGTCTTAAACCATGCGGCCACTAAAGCGGGTGCGATACTGTGGGAAGGGAGGGTGGATGTTGGGGGGGGTTACCCCTTCCAATATTGATAAAGAAAAAGCATGAAAGTTTGAATTTTGTGGAGAGCGAAGATCTTGATTTGGGAAATTCTAGAATTACTCTGAACCACAGTACTTTTTCGATTATCAAAGATTTTTGCCATAAAATTTGTACAGTAACATTTTTAACTTCCCAAATGTCGATCCCTAATCTTCAAAAGTTCCCCAACTTCATAACTCACCAAACATTGAAAAGAGATAACTTCTGTAGTAGATTGTGTAGAACGCTTAGCTAATCAAGTAGGCTAGTAGCACCATTGTCACTGTCTACTAGTTTAACGTGGAATCCGAACCACGGTGGAGGCCTGGCATTCCTCATATTCACAAGTCGTGATTAATACACGTCTTGTCAGAGGTTGAAGGAAGAGTTTGGGTGATCAGATAAATCTGTGCCGGGACAGAGGATTGAACCCCGGCCCCTCAACACAGAAGTCTGACACCTTACCCCTGAACCAGGTCACCTGGGAGGGCAATTAAAAGCGAGAAAAATAAGAGAGGATGATAAAAATTAATAATTAGAGCGAAACGGTGAGAGACAGAATGAGACAGGAAAAGAGAAGGAAAGACAAAGAGAAAGAAAGTAAATACATTTGCTAATGTTTGCGACAGGTTTGCTGTAGTGTTTTGCAAATAATACTTTTACTTCGTACCATGGCTTGGGCTCGCATTTACTTAGTTGATTGGATATAACAGGAATGTATCACATGATTTGAAAAATAAAAATATATATTTGTTTTTAAAGGATATACAGTCAGTTACAAAACCTTTGTTCATTTGACTTTAGCAACGGGATACGTTTACTTTCGATGGCTTGGCAATATTATTGTGTTATTTACTTTACAAAATATGTAGGCCTAATAGTAAACTTTTTTTTTAGCATCACGTACCTGTTCAGGTTATACGCTTATGTACTAATTACGCTAATGGTTTATGGATTAGGAAGGATATATCTAGAGGAAGTGTACCAGTGTTTGCGTTGAGGTAAAGTAGGATTTTTTTTTAAACCATTCTCAGTACACCCAACCAAGAATCGAACCTCGATCTCCCCATAATCGTAAGTCCTAGTATATTGCGAGAGTGACGCCTTAGACCATTCTTCCACCGAAGCGGGGCGCAGTCTGTTCTTCATTAAAAAAAATATCTAATGCATTCTGCTTATTTAATTATTTAAATTATAAATAATTTTATTTTCTGTTTACATTAATAAACTAACACAATTAAACAAAGGACATAAAACGTGTTTGTGAGCAAAAATATTTTTTTTCAAAACTTGTTCTTGCATCAGTTATCAAACAAAACAAAACTTACAAACAAACAAATAAAAAAAACTGTATTTTATTAGCTAGCTCCTTTTATTATTAAAAAAAAAAAAGAAAACTAACATTATTCTACCTCTCCTACTTTTCCTCTTTTTTGACCATTCATGGGACATAAAATTAAAACTCGTTCGTTCGGATCATCAAGTCCGCCTCACACCCCGAATTGTTATTTTTTTATCTACTTCATAAACATTTTAAAATATAGCACCTCCTTTGTTACAGTGACTCTTTGGTATATAATAGTTCTCCATTGTATATATTTTCATCGTACTGAAAACAATTTTTTATGCTCGCGCTTTATAAACACGGTAGTCGAGAGTTAGAAATTTGATACAAACGCACATTCTTTTCAGACCAATGTAATTTTGACACACTTTATGTTCCACGTACCCCCCCCCTCCCCATTTAAAAAAACACGATTGTATAGCTTGTCATAGTTTATTTCTCATACAGAGGCATGGTTGCGTATTTTTTATATGCATGATTTAAATGACGTCTTTCTAGTTTAAATGGAAAGACTGTGCATGCAGTGGGTAGAAGAGTTAAAACACGTGGGATTCGAAATATTATTTTTATGAGCGCAACAGCCCTTAAACCTTTAGTAAAAAATATATATTTTTTTTAACTTGAAAGGATAAACTTAGTACAAAGAAACACGTATGCTCATGCTTCGAAGTGTATGGTAACAGAACGGCCAGAATTATGACAATGTATTTTATATTTATTAATTATTATTATTATATATTATTATATTATTAGCACCGCGTCTTACTACCCGTTAGGGTTATACCCACTTACCATAATGTGTAATGTTAGGGTGATTGTGAGATGAAATGGAGGACCTACAGTTTGACGTGGGATCCGAACCACGGTGGAGGCCTGGCATTCCTTACATTCACAAGTTGTGATTAATACACATCTTGTCAGAGGTGAAGGAAGGGTTTGGCATTCAGATAAATCTGTGCCGGGACCGAGGATTGAACCCCGGACCCCTAGCACAGAAGTCCTGACACCTTACCCCTAGACCTCCAGGTCACCGACGACAATGTATTTGATGACTTCTATCCAAACCATATTTATAACAATATGAAGGTTACCCGCTTCGGTGAACGCATGGTATAAGGCGTCACTCTCACAATAAACTAGACTGTAGATGATATCCTATGAATATCGTGGTTGATACGGCACGTATACTGATAGGTTTTACTAAACGTTACTACACTCCTTTCTCTCCCGTAAATAAAGAACACTTCCATTACAAATGTTATAACCTTACCTTATCCTTGTAAACTAACTTAGTATTGGTGATAGGCTATAACCCTTGTCTGTGGTATAAACTGACACTAAGTCTCTGGTGAGTAGAGCTAAGACACTGCAATGTCTCTGGTGAGTAGAGCCTAGACACTGCTATGTCTGCTGGCGAGTAGAGCCTTAGACACTGCCTATGTCTCTGGTGAGTAGAAGCCTTAGACACTGCTATGTCTCTGGCGAGTAGAGCCTTAGACACTGCTATGTCTCTGGCGAGTAGAGCCTTAGACACTGCTATGTCTCTGGCGAGTAGAGCCTTAGACACTGCTATGTCTTTGGCGAGTAGAGCCTTAGACACTGCTATGTCTCTGGTGAGTAAAGCCTTAGACACTCCTATGTTTCTGGTGAGTAGAACCTTAGACACTGCTATGTCTCGTGTGAGTAGAACCTGAGACACTCCTATGTCTCGTGTGAGTAGAGCCTGAGACACTGCTATGTCTCTGGCGAGTAGAGCCTTAGACACTGCTATGTCTCTGGTTGGTATAGCCTAAGACACTGCGTTGTCTCTTGTGGGTTTTAATTGATTAGTCTATGTACTCGACAAGTACTCAAGTTTTTATATTACCACGTATAGCTTACTGTCCTGGATATACACACAAGTAATAATTTCGCTACCATATTAAGGATGAGTAAGGTTGAATTAGAGTAAGTGTACCCTCATTTTCGTGGAGGGAGAGCGGAAAAACCATTTAGGGAAAAACCACCCTCGGTCTATTGTAAGAATGACGCCTTACACAATGCAACCACGTAAACGGGTTTATTCAGATTTATATATTAGTGGTATAGTGCTCAGGGCTCCTGGCTCTAGATCCAGATGTCCCGGTTTCGAACCTCAGCGCTTCCGGATTGTTCTGTAAAGCAGTGTGTCTTGAACGGGGTCAACTCATCCTCGTGAGGACAAATGAGGAACTACTTGAATAACGAAGTAGCAGATCCGATCTAGAAAACTGGGCTCAGCGGCTGAAGGATCTGTTATGCTAACCACATGACACTATTGGTACTATCATCGTTAAGGCCGGTGACATACTGACGTTTTGGTCGCTGCGACACAAACGCCGCGACCAGGGTCGCTCTAGCGTATCGCATTGTCTCATATGAGAGGGGCCAGACTAGCGACATGAAAGCCGCGACAGATTTTAAAACGTCAATGAGAGCATTTCTTGGGCGTGGTGACCCCTCTCATTTGAGACTATGGAATACACTACAGTGACCCTGGTCGCGGCGTCTGTGTCGCAACGACCAAATCGTCACGTCATTCTTTCACCAGCCTAACGGCGGCGGCCGCTCGGAGTTTTATTTTTTCTTAAGTCTTAAATTAGTATTAAAATTAGTTGCGGTGTTAAGGGGGCCAAATGTCCTGACTCCCTTCTTTCATTTCACTCCTACTAAACCTTGGGTGCGTTTACTGGCTGGATCATTGGTTTATGTTTGACTTTTGAAGTTTTATTCTTTTCCTTTTCCCTCGTTTATATTTACATCCCTCTCCACCACCCACTTTCTAGCCGGGGTGCAAGTCGACACAGCAACAAGCGGTGAAGGAATCTCGTCTGTCATCGATCTATCGATTATCTATGAGATAAACTTCAATAAGTTTTTATCGATCTCGAGGCATACTATAATATTTCAGGAGAGATGAGGTTTAAAAATAAATATTTCGCCTGGTATCTGCTTTCGTTCTTAGCACAGGGATGTGAAAAATTACGGGAGGGCCAAATGAACAAAAAAAAAAAATTAAAAATATATAAACACAAATTATATACTGACATAAATCAGTTTAAATAAATTGTAAATGTATAACAATCATAAATACCTTTTAGTGCAGGTGTTTTAAAACTTCTAGAGACCACGCCGCGCTTCACATATAAGATTTTCCGTTCGACGGCCCTCTACCTAATATTAATAAAAAAACAAACTGCCCAAATTCTGTTTGTTAGCATTTTCTAAAGAGAAAATTGTCATTTACAATACAATGCAAGCTTGTATTCTTTGAATTAATATAAAAATACAAAATTAGAACAACATTACAGAACTGAATAAGAAGGGAATTAGAGTAGACATATTTTTGTTGTACTTGATCTCATGTGTACAGTTTGTTCATAATGGCCAAATATCTCTGCCTGTATTTTATGATTCAGGTTTCACATTTTCACTAACATTTAAAAATGAGACTATACACTATAAGTTTTAGTTTTTCCTTATAGCCGCGACGCCCCGGACCAAGACCAGCGAAGCCCCAGGGCGTTGCGACGCACAATTTGGGAAATCCTGCCTTAGTGGATTGGTATGTTTTTTTTCAAGTTCTTTCAGAAGATGTATATGATGGGTGTGAAATGATTGAAGCTGTGAGGAAGATATTCTCAAGAGAGAAGACAGATGCTCATTAGTAATTAGTTTTTTAATATCACTTTTCATAAATTTCATGGTTGAAAACACTTGCTCGCATGAATATGAGCATGTAAACATTTCCATGATTTACCAAGTTTGGAAAGGATGATTTTAGCGTGGTTTTATAAAAATCAAATTTTGTCGTGTTTAAAAAAAAAGCCTGCTTCACAAGGCAACACATTTAAGTTTATACAGCCCATGGGCTGAATTGAAAACACCGGTGGGCCAGTAGTTTGCCCATCCTTACCTTAGGGAGGGGCAAAAAAAAAAGAAAGAATGTGTATCAGTCACTTTAGCCAAGCTCCAAGGAACAGCGAATGAGATAAGGAAATATGAAAAAGGCCGGATCAGTTCATTTTCATTTTATTATTAATTCAATATTTTCAAAATATTAATTTTTGAAAACTAATAAATGCTTACATTATTACTGTATGAACAAGTGCAGCAACAAATTTAAAATCACCAGAGCTTTGAGGCGTTGAGCTTCAGGTGATTAACAAACCAACTCACTATGAGAGTGGTTCAAAACACTTTAATAATCTCCCTTCCTTGTACCACCACTGAATGGTAGTATATGTGAATAGCTTTATAGCTTCCTGCCTCCCTTCGACGTACCGCCACTGGATGGTATTTTATGTGAAGAGCTCTATAGCTCCCTGCCTCCTCCCTTCGACGTACCGCCACTGGATGGTATTTTATGTGAATAGCTCTATAGCTCCCTGCCTCCCTTCGACGTACCGCCACTGAATGGTATTTTATGTGAAGAGCTCTATAGCTACCTGCCTCCTCCCTTCGTCGTACCGCCACTGGATGGTATTATATGTGAATAGCTTTATAGCTCCCTGCCTTCCTTCGTCGTACCGCCACTGGATGGTATTATATGTGACTAGCTCTATAGCTCCCTGCCTTCCTTCGACGTACCGCCACTGGATGGTATTATATGTGAATAGCGCTATAGCTCCCTGCCTCCCTTCCTCGCCACGCCACTGAGTATCCAGGAAGAGAACCCAACGTAAAACCTCTCTGGCCACGCCACTGCTATGAGCGATGAGCACTCTGGCTTTTAGACTGTTGACGGCCCACCCTTGGGAGACTTTGCACTCGATGGACTCGGACATATTCACTTAGAATGGTGTGGCAAGAGTGATTCGGAGCTCACTATAAGCGCGATACCTGTCACTGGGTGTGCATTAAGCGACTATAAAAACAATCATTTAAGGTGAGGTTGACCGTAGTAACGATAGTAACATGGAGAGTGCGAGGTCTACTGTCTTCAAATCTACTAGTAAGATTGTAGTAACGATAATAACATGGAGGGAGGTCTACTATTCACAGAACTACTAGTAAGACTGTAGTAACGATAATAACATGGAGGGAGGTCTACTATTCACAGAACTACTAGTAAGACTGTAGTAACGATAATAGCATGGAGGGAGGTCTACTGTTCACATAACTACTAGTAAGACTGTAGTAACGATAATAACATGGAGGGAGGTCTACTGTTCACAGAACTACTAGTAAGACTGTAGTAACGATAATAGCATGGAGGGAGGTCTACTGTTCACAGAACTACTAGTAAGACTGTAGTAACGATAATAACTTGGAGGGAGGTCTACTGTTCACAGAACTACTAGTAAGACTGTAGTAACGATAATAACATGGAGGGAGGTCTACTGTTCACAGAACTACTAGTAAGACTGTAGTAACGATAATAGCATGGAGGGAGGTCTACTGTTCACAGAACTACTAGTAAGACTGTAGTAACGATAATAACTTGGAGGGAGGTCTACTGTTCACAGAACTACTAGTAAGACTGTAGTAACGATAATAACATGGAGGGAGGTCTACTGTTCACAGAACTACTAGTAAGACTGTAGTAACGATAATAGCATGGAGGGAGGTCTACTGTTCACAGAACTACTAGTAAGACTGTAGTAACGATAATAACTTGGAGGGAGGTCTACTGTTCACAGAACTACTAGTAAGACTGTAGTAACGATAATAACATGGAGGGAGGTCTACTGTTCACAGAACTACTAGTAAGACTGTAGTAACGATAATAGCATGGAGGGAGGTCTACTGTTCACAGAACTACTAGTAAGACTGTAGTAACGATAATAGCATGGAGGGAGGTCTACTGTTCACAGAACTACTAGTAAGACTGTAGTAACGATAATAGCATGAGGGAGGTCTACTGTTCACAGAACTACTAGTAAGACTGTAGTAACGATAATAACTTGGAGGGAGGTCTACTGTTCACAGAACTACTAGTAAGACTGTAGTAACGATAATAACATGGAGGGAGGTCTACTGTTCACAGAACTACTAGTAAGACTGTAGTAACGATAATAGCATGGAGGGAGGTCTACTGTTCACAGAACTACTAGTAAGATTGTAGTAACGATAATAACTTGGAGGGAGGTCTACTGTTCACAGAACTACTAGTAAGACTGTAGTAACGATAATAACATGGAGGGAGGTCTACTGTTCACAGAACTACTAGTAAGACTGTAGTAACGATAATAGCATGGAGGGAGGTCTACTGTTCACAGAACTACTAGTAAGACTGTAGTAACGATAATAACTTGGAGGGAGGTCTACTGTTCACAGAACTACTAGTAAGACTGTAGTAACGATAATAACTTGGAGGGAGGTCTACTGTTCACAGAACTACTAGTAAGACTGTAGTAACGATAATAAAATGGAGGGAGTGAGGTCTACAGAACTGGTACGTATAGTGATATAATTTTTCAATATCAAACGTAGCCTTGATTCTAAAATGCAGTATTCGCATTGGACACATTTCCAATGCCCTATATTAGAGTTATGAACGTCATGTTCTCTGCTTTTACTATAATTATTTGCAATGTTGGCGGGGGCTTATGCTCCTCTTGTCTCCCTACCCGCCAGCCCCCGGTGTGTGTGTGTGTGTGTGTGTGTGTGTGTGTGTGTGTGCCACTGATCAAAAGGGAGTTAGTGTATCATCCGTTCCCGCGCACACAGTGACAACGGTGTGGTCCACGGTTGCCATGGCAACAACCTGTAATAACCTCCCTCCGTCCGTGTGGCGCCACAAGTTGCCGGACCGACAACACGTGAATGAGAATCTGAAACTTTGAAGGGGTTGAGGGTAAGTGTCTGAAGGGAAACCCGAGGGTGCCGGAGCTCCTGTTAACCCCCTCACATTCACCTCCCATTCCACCACGAGTAGTTCATAACCGAAAGTGTCTCGATCTGGGGGAGTCCAATCACGAAAGAATAGGGGAGTGTGTGTGTGGTATTAAAAGGGGGGTAACGTTCCAAGTTTGGACAGGGGACGAATATAAGGCCATACGCGTGCCTAGGTGGTTACTACCCTTAAAACTATAAAGGGCCCTACAGACAATCCGATCTGGTTGGCCCGACCAAATCAGGCGATGTCTGCAGACGACCTGACTTAGTTAGGGATTAATTCCAGAAAAAGAAAAATTTGGGCCAAAAAATGGCTAATTGAACGGAAAAAATTCAGTCGTATGACGTTATTACACACACACTACTACTCGCGCCCGTCTTTGTAGTGCAACTTACACGCTGAATCACCCGACAACGCTACAGACGATTTGTTCGGACGGTCGTGCGGTTGGATGCACCGGCCACACGACATCACTCGACATGAGATAGGAACATTTTTGGTCGGACGACACACCTACTACACACAATACCCCCGATATTGCGCCCGATCTGAACAAATCGTGTCGTCTGTAGGGCCCTTAAGGGTCCTAAAGCGTCCCATAACGTTTGGTAGCTTGGTATGAAATGTATTCAATCTCCTTCGTGGGTGTCCCTCCCCTCCGACCCCCCGCTATATTTCCTAAACAGATATCACTGTGCGATTTTATCGAACTATGCTCATTCCGTGTCGGCTACTAAGTTAAAGAGTTATGCCACTTTCCATAGAACCGGCAGTGACTTAAAAGTCTGAAAAATTATATTATAACAATAAATAACCCGCTTCGGTGGCCGCATGATCTAGAGCGCTACTCTCCTAATAAACAAAGGAATGCCGAAGACAGGGAGATCGGGGTTTGATCCTTGTCTGGTGTACAGAGAGTGGTTTTCCCTAAATTATTTTTCATTCTCTCTCCATGTAAATGCGGACACGCTTATTTTCAATTCAGCCTTCCTAATCCCTAACACATTAGTGTAATTAGTACACAGGCGTATAGCCCGAATGGTTAGTAAGACACGCTGCTAAAAAATAAACCCAATAAATACTCCTATTTGTGGTATTCTTTGTTTGTTATTACATTCACACCCCGTGAATCAAATTATTTCTCTTACTTTTAGCCATTTCAATCAAAACCTTCTTTCCTCTTTTTTATCTGTACAATTTTTCTCAAATATAGATTTATTATTATTATTATTAGCACCGCGTCTTACTACCCGTTCAGGTTTTACGCACTTACGCTAATGTGTAATGGTAGGGTGATTGTGAGATGAAATGGAGGACCTACAGTTTAACGTGGGATCCGAACCACGGTGGAGGCCTGGCACTCCACACATTCACAAGTTGTGATTAATACACGTCTTGTCAGAGGTGAAGGAAGGGTTTGGTAATCAGATAAATCTGTGCCGGGAACGAGGATTTAACCTCGGACCTCCAGCACAGAAGTCTGAAACCTTACCCCTAGACCGTGAGGTCACCTCTCAAATATAGACGTTGCCGGTCTTTTTTAAGTTTATAAAAAATAGACCCACTAGAGAAGGAAACATACAGCCTTGTAATCACACTGGGATATATTGCGGAGTAACCGCTTACACGGTGACATATATTTACAAAGCTTCAATAAAAATTAAGAAAAAAAAGAAGATAACATACTTGAATATATTGCGCAAACCTTCAATATTACCCTTACACGGTCAATATTATTGTGCTTTTAGACGGTACGGAAATTGTTTTTATTTAAGATGATAAGTAGAAGGAAAGTAAGATTAGATTCATACTTATTAACTTAAAGTTCATGATTAAAGCCCGGGGTATTAAAATTGGTTAGGATAGGAGTTGAAATTTGATGAATCCTCTAAAAAAAAAAAAGACGCTACACAATCTTATATACTTTCTCTCATAAAAACAGTGAACTTCCTTTAAATCCATTTTTATCTAGCGCATAGCTCGAACGGGTAGTAAGACGAGGTGCTAAAAATAATAATAAAAAATTCTGATAACCATTTTGAACTTTTTCAATCATTCTCCATTAAACTGCCCTTAAATTTAGGGCTAGAACCAAAATAAAGTTTTTTACTTGAAGTATGACCAGATAAACATATGAACTCATTTCATCAAACCGTTTGGGTTGTAGCCCTAAGTAATTTACAGACATACAAAGGGACAGGCAAAATTATATAATATCCAATCGTTGGGCTCGGTGGCACATGAAAAGTAAATATTCATTATAATCTCAAGGCTGACAATTTTTTTATGATTACAATACTTTCTCTTTAAAGTTTATGATAATATAATAAAGTATATTTTCAACTCTCCATGTTAGCATCCAATCCTTAGTGGAGATTTGCGCCTTTATATGACTGAACGCAATCCGCATTGCATAGCTGTAGGAGTAGTATACATGCCGTTCATCTCAGGGGGAATGTTTGTGTATTCTTGAATAGTGAGTGCGTTTTTTTTAATAAACGATTCAAAATATGACTTCTTCCAGATACCCGATGCAAACTACTGACCTCGATGTGTGGTACGTGATTTTATTTTGTTCGAGGGAGAGGAATTATTCTTAGAAGGGCATAATATATAAAAAAAAACATATATTTGAGGTATCTTAACGTGAACCCTCTTAACCAACTGATTATATCGGCACAAGACTTAGTTTTTTTTTGGTATCTATTCTAGATACAACACCCAACCTCAGGCCGTTAATTCATCACTGTCAAAGGAGAAACCCACATTTCACCAATGAAAATTATATCGGCCATGCTAGGAATCGAAATCGGGACCTTAACGCAGCAGATAGACACGCTACTTACTGAGTTTAGGTGTTGGATAGAAGGATTTACTGCTGTGAACCAGTGTTTATAACTGGCGGCCCGCGATGCCCCCTTTTTTTTTTGCGGCCCACGAAGTTTCTAGGAAAGGTAATCTACTGTAATAAAGTTGCTGTTTTTAGCCGAGAAACGAAATGTTATAGACTTTCGTGAGAAAAATCCATGAAAGCTTCAACTTATGTTCATTCAGTAATAAACTTTATCGCGCTCTAATATTATAATAAATTGGTTTAACCACCTGAGTCTTATTTCCTTCCACCGCTTAGCGGTGTATTAAAACCAGATCCCTGGATTCAATTGTGGCCACCGGGCGGGAACTTTTAAATTGGAGATCCCTGCTATATACTGTACAGTAGCTAGTTTTATTCAAGGCGCTAGAATAGTCAAACAGAAATTCCTAAACGCCAGGAACAAAGTGGTTCTATGACGATCCTGAGTGGAGCTGTCCAGCAGTAAGAGAACAAACAGGTGAGGAGGAAAGTACAGATGACAATACAATTTGTGTTGTGACTCCTATTAATTAACATCATTCGAGTGACAAATACCCATTCTACGCTCCTCTTAACAGTTACTATTCGTTTCCCGGGCATTTAGCCGAAACCAAAACATGTGGCTTTTTGTACTTTTCAGAGTGGAAATTGTCATATTTTAAACTATTAATCTTGATAAGTCTCTCTCTCTCTCTCTCTCTCTCTCTCTCTCTCTATATATATATATATATATATATATATATATATATTATTTGCAATGCACTATATCTTATGATATGGGATAGAGCAAGTTGTTACTTTCAGTGATCCGTCTCAGTCTCGCTTGCAGCCCTGACAGTTATGAAAATGCCCCCCCCCCTCCCCTCCCGGTTGTAATAACGTTCAATATATAGCCGGTCCCTCTGATCAATGGAGTGACAACGTCACTTGTAGAGTCAGCTGGTGGGCTTGACAGACTGGTGTGAAATAATATCTTCTGGCTCAACTAGGAAAGACGCGGGAAACTACCCAACGCCATATTTCCCTAGTACACCTATCCAGTCCTGCCCAGGCTTAACAAATGACGGTGGAACTGTTGAGGATCCAATCAAACCTTGGTTTGAGTTGAGGGTCACATAAAACAATTTTGTGTTCATTCCAGTAAACATCAAACTCTTGTATTGTTAAAGGCTTTGTTGATATTCAAAGCCTGAGTGGTAATAATATCTTGGCTACCTAGGCAGCCCACTTAAGGCGATTGAACCTTTTCATTTGGCGTGGAAATTCAGAGCCGTGGGAACAAACGGTTATCTTCAAGATTTTTTGATTGTTTTGCAATTTTCTTTTCGGAAACGGTTACTTCAAGAATAGAAGCATGTTGATTAAGTTATACTTTTTATATACATACCTCCTCTATAAGTTTAACAGTGATTAGATATAATTAATTTTGACATTTTTCAATAGAAATCCACTGGCTGCATAAAAGAAAGTAAGAAAATGTTACACCTAATAAACATTTATACAATATCTTAGAAGAGGTGTTGAAATTATTACTATAAACATTTCACACGTTCTCGAGAAAAACTGTTATTTCCAAACGTCTGATTTTTCCACAAGACCTGTTCGGTAGCTAGCGCCATCTACGGTTTCCGTGATCCATCTCTTCTTGTTGGCGCGGAAGGATACTTTGGTCGGTTGTGAAGAAACCCACAAAATAGGTTTTAGACTTGCACTCGACAGGGCCAAGGGCCTTAAATTTTAATTACCATATGATTGTGATAATAGAAACCACGTCTCTTCTTTCCACGAGTGAGGTTTAGTCGTAGGGCCTATATATTTAAGGTAGGAGTGTAGGTCACGTGAGCAGTAATTTGGCAGGTTTTATTGTAAAAGATTTTTGAACAAAATTAATAAAATATTGCTTCAGTAGAAATGTTTAGTTTAATTTTCTTCACACTATGATATCAATAGTTGTTGAATAACTGTAATAACACAATGGAATATGATTAATATCTTTTTAAATGAAGATTTATATTCATAGTAAAATCAAATCTCATGACAAATATTTCAGAAAACAACAGAAATATGTTAAAACTAAATCTATTCACTCAAACAATATTTCATATCTTTGGTCCCAAAATATGTTTTGCTATAATAATTACAAAAAAAAAAAAAGCCCTAATCACGTCCAACCTTAAAAACATAACTTAAGTTTGGCTCCCAATAAAATTTCAAGCTACCTTTCACGTTAATTCAGGAGATACGTCACTCACGCAATAGACTGAACTGCTGATGAAGGGGAGATCGAGGTTCAAATCTCATCTGGGTGTAATGAGGGTGTTTATTAATTTTTTTTAAAAAATCCCCTTTCCCTCAACGCAAAAATGCGGGCACACTCTTCTAAACCAAGTATTTCTTATTACTATCTCATTAGTGCAGTTATCCCATACATATACGTAAAACCCGAACGGTTAGTAATATGCGGTGATAAATTAAAAAAAAAAAACTTATTCGAAAACAATGATATCCAAACAATACTTTTTTAACTCGTAAAAAAAAAAAAAGTTTCCATATTTCTCACTCGCCGCGCTCTTTGTCTTCTATGGTCCCATTGAATACAACTAGTGACTTGGTCGCTTGTTTCTCCAAAGGGTCTGACCTGTTTCCATGGTAACCGACACGCTGCCCCGGTAAACAGCCTCTGGCACTCCCAGGCTGGCCACCAGTCTCCTCCCCCTCGTCGATACTGGGTCACTCCGGGGGGGAAAGGAGGTCGGATGCAAAATAACAGTTTGGCTGCCTGCTTTACAGTTTATTTATCGGTTAAAACAAGAACGGTAAAGCGCTAGTCTTGAGGGGTGGATAGAAATCACAGTAAAGATTTAATGTTTGTATCTTAGCAGTTCTTTCTTATATAATAGTTCTCACAAAAACAAATTGGTCATTTAACTGAGTTTTAATTATATATATAGCATCGCGTTTTAATACCCATCCGGGTTTTACGCATGTAATATTATTCACGCTAATGTGAAAGGGATGAAGGAGGTTGAATTTATAGGAAGTGTACCCGCACTTTCTTGGAGAAATAATGGAAAAACAATTTAGGGAAAACCACCCTCAGTACATACACTCCGCCGGGATTTGAACCCCGATCTCCCCCGTCCTCAACGAGCTAGTCTATTGTGAGAGTGACGCCTTAGATTATTCGGCAACCAAAATGGATCCACATATATATATATATATATATATATATATATATATATATTTGAAGTCAACGTTGTTGTTTTATTAAATTATCTGTCACTAGTCACTACTATAATATCATGACCTCACAACCTTTATTCGTAAGAAAAATTATAACCTTTGCGTAAATGCCTTGGATAAATTTAATATTCTTGAGAAATATTCGAAATAAAGTAACTTACAATAACATTGTAAACGTTGATTGATCCTGCACGGACATAAAGTAGCATGCCAGATCATTTCAAGAATCACATTCTTTTGCACCTTGAGAAGGGACTTCATTAGACCTACTTATAAATATTAATATATTTTCTTAGATTCCTCATATTAAATCAAAATAAGTTTTTATTTGTTAAAGTCCTGTATATTTTTACTAATTTTTTTTCCATTATACGTTCACTAAAATGAATGTATTGAATTTTATATACATCCAGACCAATGAAGGTTTAAGACGATTGCCTATCTATTTTTAGAATGGATGATCTAGTAATATAAAAAAAATCTCCAAGATTTTATGCTTCAGATTTCACCTCATAGATAGAAATAAAATTCAAACATCTTTTGAAATTTTTGTCAGCGAAAAAGTTTTGTTTTATATGTTAGACGCGAACCGTCTTAAAATCCCTAGCATGGCCCCCCCAAGTTTTATCCGTATCAAGGATCGGAAAAATAATGAGAAGAAATTCTGGTGAAAAGTTGTATGAAAGGAATAGACGAAGAAAACCAAGATAGGAGGGTGAAAAAAAAATTTAAAAAAAGAAAAAAAAAAGAATAAAATATAAGGGAAAACACTGCGCCAAAAACTTTATCCCCATTCAGACCGTCTCCCCTTAAACTCCTACTTTGGCAGTTTGTTTTTAGCAGTATAGAACTAGCCTACGACCAAAAAAAAACTTACCCTATCTTTATTTACCATCCCCTACCCACCCCCACCCCTCTGTCGCACTATAATATCCCACGCTACAGGAGTTTGTTTTTTTCAAAGCCCATATCAAGGAAAATAGGACGATGCTGCCATAAGACATCTTAGCGGATTCCGATTGAATTGCACCGCGAGAATAGCCAAGTCTAAACTACCAAACAACATGAATCCCCCCAACCCCCACAAAAAAAAAGAGAAGAAAAACAAACTAGCTCTCTCTCCTAGTCTCCTTCTTACCCCTTCTTTCGCCCTATCCTCGACAGCTCAAGTTATGTGGAACGCCTTGCTATACACGGATGACTGGAGCATTTTCACGTGCCTTGCCAGGAGGAAAAAAAAAGGGGGCCAAATTAAAAAAACTCTTGTCTACAATGTAAATAATCATATTTCCTTTTCTTTACCCCTCCAATTCTTGCCTTCCTCTTCCCACTCACTCTCCTCCATACCCATTGTTCGTATATATTTAATTTACCAAGACCATTTGAGGAAGCAAAACATACCAACAAATAACAGCAAATGTTACAAGACTGTCTCACTTTGCTTCAACCCTGTGGGGGGGGGGGGGGGGGGTAACGTTAGAACCAATAACTTACTGTTCAGTGCGTTGCCTCCTTCTTATGACAAAAATAAAGTATAACAAGATAGTCGAGAAGTCTAGGCTATTTTCTTCCAGACAGCGGAGTCATTTAGTCGAATTTATTTTACATACCGGCGAGATGTTTTCGACAAATAAAAACAGTGTTTGAATGGAGACGGGGGGGGGGGGGAGGGGGGGGGAGATGACAGCATCTTGGTCATAAAAATACACAAAGTGGACACAAGAAGTGCTATCTCTGGGATGTTGATGATTTGAGTGAGGACTTGAATGCATCATAAATACTACCCTCCCCCTCCCCAAGGGACTTTCAACTATCAGCCAAGATTACACAAGGGCCCTTAACTTCGCCTAAATAAAGACTTGTATCGTTATTATTATCATTATTATTATTATCACGTTGTTAAATGTACTAATGAAAACAATGGATGGTAAATAAGTTATAAAACATATTTCTCTCTAAATCGAAGAGAGTTTTGCACGTCTCCATAAACTCGTAGAAAGCAGTTCCCCTCCCTACTTTGAATGGAGAGCTCCTAGCCCACCCACGCCCCACTATATAACCGGGAGAGGGTGTGGGGGAGGCAAGAAGAATAGAGGCTAATTAGCCGAGGTCCACTCCACACACCCCTCGTGAGTCGAGCACTTTCTAAACAAGTCGTACGTAAGCTTGTTCAACGTGTCTGCTCTCGTCGTGAGGGGAAATGTAAGGATATATACAGTAGGAAATGTAAGGATATATACAGTAGGAAATGTAAGGATATATACGGTAGGAAATGTAAGGATATATACAGTAGGAAATGTAAGGATATATACAGTAGGAAATGTAAGGATATATACAGTAGGAAATGTAAGGATACATACAGTAGGAAATGTAAGGATACATACAGTAGGAAATGTAAGGATATATACAGTAGGAAATGTAAGGATACATACAGTAGGAAATGTAAGGATACATACAGTAGGAAATGTAAGGATATATACAGTAGGAAATGTAAGGATATATACAGTAGGAAATGTAAGGATATATACAGTAGGAAATGTAAGGATATATACGGTAGGAAATGTAAGGATATATACAGTAGGAAATGTAAGGATATATACAGTAGGAAATGTAAGGATACATACAGTAGGAAATGTAAGGATATATACAGTAGGAAATGTAAGGATACATACAGTAGGAAATGTAAGGATATATACAGTAGGCCATGTAAGGATATATACAGTAGGACATGTAAGGATACATACAGTAGGAAATGTAAGGATATATACAGTAGGACATGTAAGAATACATACAGTAGGAAATGTAAGGATATATACGGTAGGAAATGTAAGGATACATACAGTAGGAAATGTAAGGATATATACAGTAGGACATGTAAGGATACATACAGTAGGAAATGTAAGGATATATACAGTAGGACATGTAAGAATACATACAGTAGGAAATGTAAGGATATATACGGTAGGAAATGTAAGGATACATACAGTAGGAAATGTAAGGATACATACAGTAGGAAATGTAAGGATATATACAGTAGGAAATGTAAGGATATATACAGTAGGAAATGTAAGGATACATACAGTAGGAAATGTAAGGATATATACAGTAGGACATGTAAGAATACATACAGTAGGAAATGTAAGGATATATACGGTAGGAAATGTAAGGATATATACAGTAGGAAATGTAAGGATATATACAGTAGGAATATGTGTGCGAAAATGTTACTACGTATAAAACTGTCATTTAACCAATATAGCCTTGTTACCTTGTTAGATTATATATATATATATATATATATATATATATATATATATATATATATATATATATTATACTCCTATAAAGCCACATGGCTGACTCACTCACTCACTCACTGACATTAATGTTTACCTACTTACAGATGAGCTAGAAACTTGAAATTTGACAAACTTATAGCTTCTAGCCTATAACCGACAGGAAAGTTACAAAAAGTTTAAAAAAATTAATGTTTAACCCCCTAAAAAAACTTCAAAATGGTGGGGCAACTTTAAAGTCGGTGCGGACCTTTCTTTGGAAGTAAGACCTATCAAAAAACAGATTACACCAGCAGCCACCGATTTGGCGAGATCCACAAGTTTGTTCCTAGAGCTATATTTTTTTGATTTTAGGTAAATTTTGCACTTTCCACACATTTTTTAATTTTATTACACACTTATGGGACAGCTAAAATCATAAAATATTTAGGCCTATTGGCACATCCATTTGTCATTAACATGCCAAATTTGATGATTCTAGATGCCCAATAAGTATGGAGAAACTAAAATAATATGTGAAAAGTACAATACAATACCGGTAACTATAAGTTGTTACGTTCAAAACAACGCTGGAATTACAATAGTTTACATCCACTTGCAAAGAAAACTGACTGGGGGTTTGGGGGCGAAGCTCCCAACGAGCAAGGCGAGTATGTATATACGATTGTGCGTATTTTTTTTATTTCTCCTCTGTTTAATTTCGATTCCTTCAGTTATTTATATTTTAAAATATCCAAAAACATACTCAATTATGTAAAGTATGTAATGAGTTAGTTATTTAAGTCAAGTTTTCTGCTAACACACTATTAATTAGTTTTTACTTGTCATATTAATAATACACAAGTGTACCAATAGTATATGTTTATTTGTATAATAAAACGCACTGACCTTAACGTCACTAAATTAATACATTATTACTAACGTAGGGTACGAGCTATGGATTCATTTTCTTGTTTGAAACTACGCTTCAACTGTCAAACCAGTCAAGGCGAGATTGATACTTTTTTTCCGCCACGAACCTATTGGTGCGAATGAGTTTGTTTTAGAAAGCGAGGATTAATAGGAGTCTCCTTAAATAATAATAATAATAATAATAATAATAATAATAATAGTTATTATTTCTTACTACCTGTTCGGTTTATACACACGCTAATGTGTAATGGTAGGGTGATTGTGAGATGAAATGGAGGACCTACAGTTTAACGTGGGATCCGAACCACGGTGGAGGCCTGGCGTTCCTCACATTCACAAGTTGTGATTGATACACGTTCTTGTCAGAGGTTGAAGGAAGGGTTTGGCAAGAGTCTCCTTAAAATTTTAGTGTTATATAAGATGATAAAATATTGATTTATAATTATTCGGACTCGTATGTGATGTGGGACTCCTGCATTTCACTATTGTGAAATATTCTTTTCGTATTTTTTTTCTCAGCCCTTTTTTTAATTAAGACTGAAAATCAGGAAATAAAAATGTACATACTCAAGTAGCTTGGTAGGCCCCACTAGTTTGTCTACATCGATAAATTAACGTCAGCAAAGAGATATGTAATATGTTTCACACGCGATACTTACGATTCGATGAATTCACAGTGTCTCCTTTTACTCTTCAGTCTGAAATACAGTGCATAGTTTTACAACCCCCCCCCTCCCTCTCCCCGATCCTGAAAGAGAGGGGGGAAGAAACCCTTTAATCTCTCTTCAGTGTTGTAGGTGAAAAGAAGCAGGGGGTGTATCTTGCACCCTCCCCCCCTCCTTTCCACCCCTTCTTAAGAGGAAGTGCGGACGTCACTTGGAGTGGTCTCCAGACTTCCAGCATCCACTCCAGTGTCGTCTGACGCGGGCGTCCGGGCGTCCCTAGGGGGGGGAAGTCTGTGAGAGAGGGGAGGGTATGAAAAGACGGGGGTTAGGGGGTGGGAATGGAAGCCTGTACGCTCTGAAGAGGGAAAGTCTTGAAGCATTTCAATTCCGCATCCCTACTA
Organism: Timema podura; assembly: GCA_033556935.1. Taxonomy (NCBI): domain Eukaryota; kingdom Metazoa; phylum Arthropoda; class Insecta; order Phasmatodea; family Timematidae; genus Timema; species Timema podura. The sequence continues at coordinate 3,234,575 of JAVRXN010000013.1, read as the reverse complement.
TTACTTCTACTATACCGGGGGGGGGGGGGTTCCTATGTCATCTAGAGGTTGGCATGACAACCAAACGAGTGGTTTGGGGGGTGGGGGGTTGGAAACCTCCCGTTTACCTGCCTTTGTTTCTTGTAGTACACGGGGTATATATATATATATGTTTGCGCGTGTGTCCCCCCTCCCACACCCCTTTTAAAAGTTGGCGGCACTGTCTATATATATGACGCATTGCGGGTAGTATCCGAGTTACCTCCTTTTTAACTCCAAAGAAACGAGGAGGGGAAGGAGGGTATTGAAGTGGGAGTGTCTGAAAAGAAAAAAAAATTGGAAAGTCACATTGAAAAAAAGAATGCCTTTGGATAAAAATAAATAATACAGTCTTTCGAACAAGAAAGACAAAGAAAGATATGGCGGCTTTAGAATATGAAAATAATAATAATAATAATAATAATAATAATAATAATAATAATAATAATAATAATAATAATAATACAAGAGTAAGACTAGCTTATCATTGATTTTAGAATTAATGTCTGGTGCCTTACCACTCATTCAAATTACTTTTTTTTTAGGTCTTTTCTTGGAGATATCTCACAGAGAATTCTTTCGTTTCATACATTTTAACTTTGTTAATAAGACTTTATTTTTAAATTTTTTGTTTAACGTACTAAGAAAAATGTAAATATGCATTAAATCTGTAAGAATGTACTAGGGTTTCAGCTTAATAACTTTACCCTTCCTCCAAAAATAATTATTTTAGACCAAGTTTGGCCACGGCGTGAAGTCTCACACCTATCACTTTGATATATTTGGAGTGTTTAGAACTAGAATCACTAAAAAAATATTATTTATATCAAATCAATAATAATTTGTAGCATAAGCAAAGGCGCATTCAACTAAGTTAATCACCACCAATATACTCTTATAATATTAAACGCTACAATTTTTCTTTATTAATAATACAACTAAATGATATAATTTCCTCAATACATCTCTCAATAAATTACCATACATAAATTAACATTTCTAATGGTGTAAATTTATAAACCATGTCATTAAATATTTATAGCTCACTATAGTTGTCTAATCAATCTGATAATGCGAGAATGATAAAGGTGTAATATAAAGGAAATTTACAAACATTTGCATGGTGGTAGGGTGGAAAACTATTTAGGAAAAAAAACCTTGGTGTACTACCCAGTCGATAGCCTTAACTCGACCTTCTTGCCGCCAGTAAATCAAACCGGATTATATTGACATAATTGCCTTCGTACCCACCGGTGCAAATATTAATTTAATTGAATGCTTTGGTCTAAATTTTTGAAAAAATCATGTAAAAGTAAAATACTGCTTTTATTAATTATTTTTAAACATAAATCACATTAAATAAAAAATACTTATATAATGGATAAAGTTAATCTTCACGATTTTAAACTGTATTATTTGTTTCAAATGGAAGAATGCAAGTTGTTTGTTCTAAGAAAGTAAATTAATCAACAATATAAAACAGTTCATGTGTGTTTGTGTTGAATTTGTCGTTAATAGTCATCCTTTTGTCTGGGATGACAGTGAATTGTGACTTAAAATATAACGTCGCAAGGCTTTCATTCATTCCTCCATTACGTGCTAATGCGATAATTTATCACGTGGAACAGTGTTTTAGAAATGAATAATGTTTGCGAGTCAGTCGGAAGATAAACACGTCTACTATATGGGGCTTTTTTTTTTCTACCCCGCTCCCCCTTCCTCTCTCGCCTCCAGATACAACCCAAAGTTTTGCAAGTTAAGAAGAGGGCGGAGACGCGAAATGTCGGTGACAGTGCCCCCAAATTCTAGGGGCCACCGATTTATTACTGGCGTCTTGGGTGTAGTGCAGAAACGATTTATATTATTGTCGAATAAAGTACTGGCAAACATTTGCTTGGGAATTTTAAATCCTGCTCGTGGAATGTTACTAGAGAGTAGTTCTGTGAACAGTAGACCTCGCTCCCTCCATGTTATTATCGTTACTACAGTCTTACTAGTAGTTCTGTGAACAGTAGACCTCGCTCCCTCCATGTTATTATCGTTACTACAGTCTTACTAGTAGTTCTGTGAACAGTAGACCTCGCTCCTCCATGTTATTATCGTTACTACAGTCTTACTAGTAGTTCTGTGAACAGTAGACCTCGCTCCCTCCATGTTATTATCGTTACTACAGTCTTACTAGTAGTTCTGTGAACAGTAGACCTCGCTCCCTCCATGTTATTATCGTTACTACAGTCTTACTAGTAGTTCTGTGAACAGTAGACCTCGCTTCCTCCATGTTATTATCGTTACTACAGTCTTACTAGTAGTTCTGTGAACAGTAGACCTCCCTCCAAGTTATTATCGTTACTACAGTCTTACTAGTAGTTCTGTGAACAGTAGACCTCCCTCCATGTTATTATCGTTACTACAGTCTTACTAGTAGTTCTGTGAACAGTAGACCTCCCTCCATGCTTATTATCATTACTACAGTCTTACTAGTAGTTCTGTGAACAGTAGACCTCCCTCCATGTTATTATCGTTACTACAGTCTTACTAGTAGTTCTGTGAACAGTAGACCTCGCTCCTTCCATGTTATTATCGTTACTACAGTCTTACTAGTAGTTCTGTGAACAGTAGACCTCGCTCCCTCCATGTTATTATCGTTACTACAGTCTTACTAGTAGTTCTGTGAACAGCAGACCTCCCTCCAAGTTATTATCGTTACTACAGTCTTACTAGTAGTTCTGTGAACAGTAGACCTCGCTCCCTCCATGTTATTATCGTTACTACAGTCTTACTAGTAGTTCTGTGAACAGCAGACCTCCCTCCAAGTTATTATCGTTACTACAGTCTTACTAGTAGTTCTGTGAACAGTAGAACCTCGCTCCCTCCATGTTATTATCGTTACTACAGTCTTACTAGTAGTTCTGTGAACAGCAGACCTCCTCCAAGTTATTATCGTTACTACAGTCTTACTAGTAGTTCTGTGAAACAGTAGACCTCGCTCCCTCCATGTTATTATCGTTACTACAGTCTTACTAGTAGTTCTTGTGAACAGTAGACCTCGCTCCCTCCATGTATTATCGTTACTACAGTCTTACTAGTAGTTCTGTGAACAGTAGACCTCGCCTCCCTCCATGTTATTATCGTTACTACAGTCTTACTAGTAGTTCTGTGAACAGTAGACCTCGCTCCCTCCATGTTATTATCGTTACTACAGTCTTACTAGTAGTTCTGTGAACAGTAGACCTCGCTTCCTCCATGTTATTATCGTTACTACAGTCTTACTAGTAGTTCTGTGAACAGTAGACCTCCCTCCAAGTTATTATCGTTACTACAGTCTTACTAGTAGTTCTGTGAACAGTAGACCTCCCTCCATGTTATTATCGTTACTACAGTCTTACTAGTAGTTCTGTGAACAGTAGACCTCCCTCCATGTTATTATCGTTAATACAGTCTTACTAGTAGTTCTGTGAACAGTAGACCTCGCTCCAAGTTATTATCGTTAATACAGTCTTACTAGTAGTTCTGTGAACAGTAGACCTCGCTCCCTCCATGTTATTATCGTTACTACAGTCTTACTAGTAGTTCTGTGAACAGTAGACCTCCCTCCATGTCGTTACTACAGTCTTACTAGTAGTTCTGTGAACAGTAGACCTCATTTAGTCACGCGGTTGAAAACGTCATTTTAGCTATAGATATTAGGAATTTAAAAAAATATGCAATATATTCTCGATTAATTGTTTATCCTTTTAAATTCAAATCTTCTATAGTGAGTTATCGAACAAAACACTTTCTGAGCGGCAAACTTTTTGGAAGGGATAGTGAGATCACACACACACACATATATATATGTGTATATATATACACAATTAGTTTAGCATAGACTCAACGAATGTCCTTGCCAAGTTCGTCAAAACTGGTCCACGCATTCTGCAGTAATCGTGGAACAAACGGAGAAAGAGGAAATGCCAAACGGTCAAATCCCTTTCAAGTCTGTTAATCTAACGACGCCACAAATTCCTGAACAATTATATTACTAATAAAAAATTAAACTAATGAAGATATAGAACATAATAGTCATACTTTTATCTAAAAAATATTTGAGTCACAACATAGTTGCCAACTTAAAAATAATGACAGTATTTGCCTCTTTCCTAGAAAACTGTGGACTTATCCGTGTCTCGAGCAAAAGTAAAATGTATCCGCAAAAAAAAAAAAAAAAAAAAAAAAAATCTCAGCGCCTCTCGTCCCTGATGAGAATTTATAGACCACCAAACTGTCGTGAAATATTCAGAGAGAAAAAGAAAGAAAGAAAGAAAGAAAGAAAGAGAAAAAAATATGGAAAAGGCGTGATAAAAAAAAGTTGGAATTAAAATGAGTGACAGTTCCATATCTAGAATTATAAAATATGTTCTCTTTGGAGACACTTTTGAGTTATTTTACTGTGGAGTAGACCTTGTATTAACATTACATATCTTAATATATATAATTCTTCTGTACGTGTGTATGTCACTGAACTCCTCCTAAACGGCTGGACCGATTTTGATGAAATTTTGTGTGTGTGTTTGAGTGGGTCCATGGATGGTTTAGATTCACAATTGGACCCGGTAGGTTGCGCTGCAATCGGGTTCTAGGATTTTATTTTTATTTTTTAGGGATTTTTTTTTTTTTTTTTAGATTTTTTGCATATCATAACATGTAACCTCAAAATTTCAACACCGCCAATATTTATATTAATGAATATAATATTAATAACTGACCATTAAAAAATTAATAAGTTCATTAATAATTGACCGTTAAAACCTTCTGAAAAGTTCATGAATAGTTGAACTTCTGAGAATAATTCATAATTATGTTTGTTTTTCGATACAGCTGATATTTGTGGAGTTGTGGGTGAAATGCCAAAAATGAAAAGATGTTTTATTTTGTATGTTGTCTTGACAAACACTGAATTTGTAATATTTGTGTAACTCACTAATTGGAGTTCATTGTGGATTTGTAATTGTGATGATCACATAGTATTTGTTTTATCATCGAAATCATTTATGCCACCCAAACGAAAAGTCAACGTTCGGGCAGGACAACGTCTGTCGGGTCCGCTAGTTTATCATAAAAAAGGGGAGGGGGTAATATTTGGAAACTATGTAAATATTCCTATTTCTAAATAGAGGAAACATACTTTGTAGTTATGTTTATCAGTAATTTTAAGACAAATTTAAGCCAAATAATTGAGAAATATAACCCATTTCAGTGGCCACATCGTCTAAGGCACCATTCTTGCAAAAATACTGGACCTCCGATAAGGGTGATATCGGGGTTCGAATACCGGTTTGGGGTACTGAGCGTGTTTTTCCCTAAATGGTTCTACACTTTCTCCCCCCACGCAAATGCGTGTACACTTCCTTTAAAATTCAACATCCCTCATCCCTAACACATGCGTATAGCCCGAAAGGATAGTAAAACGAAATGTAAAACAAATAAAAGTAATTAAAAAAATTAATATGCAATAATTCATGTAAGATCAACATAGTCGGCCATTAAAATTATAAGTAACTCTCACTAAAGATTTTCCGAATTTGATTTTTATCATAAAATATGGACACAATCTATAGGGTGTACTTTAAATTGTAATTTATTATTTGTAGCTATTTATTTTTTATTATGTTTCATTTAAATATTTCGCATTTTTAAAATATTTTTGTTACATACTGTCGCAATATTAATCTTTATTTTAAATTTTTTATTTATTATATTGTTTAGTTTAATTAAAATAGTGTTTTCTTAGTATTTATTCCGGAGTATAGTTGCATTTTTTCAGTACTGGTCTGTTATAGGTATTTTTTCCCTTAAATATAAGACAAGTTTGGCAACGTTGGTTTGTCAATGTTGCCAGTAGCTCCTTCTTACCCCAGCTCACCACCTTCAGACATAGCTGAGAGCGAGGAGATTTGGCAACAGTTAACCGACAGAAAGAGAAGCTAAAGCTTTTCTTCATAAGACCTGCAGTTCCGGCAGAGATGATATATTCAGTACACCAATTCTCCTCCAGAAGATTATATCTCTCACAAAAATTCTATTTCTAATTTTAAAAAATATTTAAAGATTTTTTTTCTTTATAAAAAGATGCAAATTTCAGTTAAGTATAATTAAATTAAATAAAGCGGGAACAAAAAACTTAAAACACTGGCACACATGCATTAAAAATAATCTTACAAAAAAAAAAAAGAATTGGAGAGAGATGTATTTTTTGTCACCAAGAAAAGTCACCCAGAACCCTTTGTCTATCCCCCCCCCCTCCTCAACCACCGTTTTTTACTCCTAAAAGGACAAAGGAATACCTCCCGCTCATCAGTCAGATGAGTCTTCGTCTCGCCATGTCTACGCGCCATCTAAAAAAACAAAAAAAACCTACCTTTTATTTTACTTTTCGTATCATCCCTTTAGCCCCCCCCCCTTTTTTTTTCTCTTCGCCCACTCCATCCTCTTTCCTTCATCTATGCGATTTTTTTTTTCTTTTTAAAAGGAAAAACTCATCACAAGTCAACATCCCCAGAAGCAGAGAAAATACCCCTTTGTTGTTCAACAGCAGATCTGTTTGCCCACGCGGAGATATTCAATGACGTGTATATGACGACAACTTAGAGCGAGAGGGAAGATTTTGTCGGGGGTAGTAGCTAGCTTACCTTCTTGCGGTCTCGTGCATGCCAAACTTAACCTGACCAAACACCCTGGTGTTCGAATGACTCCTACAATGAGAGTAATATACTTGAGATGATTAGAATAATGTTTTTATTGTTATGATAAGTTTAAGGGTGGTGGTGGTGGATTGGGCATTTTTTATGTGAGAGGAGGAATTGTAAACGGTGGATAAAGCCTTTTAAAATATAGTTTTAGTAGGAAATTAGTAAAATAAACCGTTAGCAGATTATAGTTCAATAGAGGCCATCGATCTGAACGTTAGATACTCCAGACAGTATGTCGGAAGTAAGATTAAATTTTCGGAAGAGGGAAGTCAGGTTAAGTTAAGGTTAGGGTAGGTTAGGTTACGTTAGGTTGCCCAATCTACCCTAGGAGTTTTAGGATAGAATATTTGATCGACAAAAATTAACAAGTTCTAGTGTGTTATTTTTCCCAGGCTCCGTGCAGCTCCTCAACCAGCTTTACAATTCTCTGTTGCGTGTTGCGTCCCATTGGAGTCATAGGAGACTGATATGAGTATCTTGAGGTGCGGCCGAAGGGAGCGCGAGTAATTTTACAGTTTTTGTAGCATTAATTTTTTTTTTTGCCAAAATAAATCAAATATTTCTCCAGTAGCAACATAAGAGTTTAGTTTTTGCATATTCTAGTATCAACAGATCTCGAACATCTGTAAAAGGTGTCCTGGAATTTTGTCAAAACCTTTTAAATAAAGAAAAAAAGTTTTGACAAGATTCCAGGACACCCTTGACCGACATTCAAGATCTGTTTATGTTAAGAGTTTAGTTTTATGCACATGCTATGGTCTACTGAAGAAATATTCGATTTATTTTGGCCAAAAAATTGTAATTCTATAAAAACTGTAAAAATACTTTCGCTCACTTCGGCCGCACCTTAAGTGACTTCGTTTCAAAATCTCCACAGCAGTTTGGATTCTTTATTGAAATAATAGTTAACGTACACTTTATGAATTCCCAAATTACATCAGAACACGGCCTACTTAACCTAGTACAGTACAGCTAGTGCTACATACAATACCATTCCTAGCGTGAAGATATTTCCCCCCCCCAACACTTCTTGGTACCTGTTCAGGCTATAATCATACATTACTTACGCTAGTGGAATAGAGATGAGGATGGTATAAATTTAGAGGAAATGTACCCACATCTGCACGGAAGAAGGGTGGGGAACCATTTAAGGGAAATATCTCAACATGCCTGACCAGTGTTAGAGATTCCAATCTCCCCGCTACTGGAAATCCATTCTATTAAAGAAAGTGATGAGTTAGACCATGCGATCACCAATGCGGGTCGTTTACTTATTGGAGAGTGGTACTAGCTTTGCATACAAATATAACACATCTTTTTTTGCATCATCCGGAGTCAAACCAGGCTCCTTTATACTTGTAGTAAACTACATTAACCACTTGGCATATTCCTAAGTGAATTCTAACAGTAGTCATCATCCATCGACCGTTTCCTGCCTGTGGCCGGGTCGCTTAAGTAAAATACCTACAGCTTAATCTTTATTTCCGCCATCATTCTTCTTTATTTGCTTACATTCTTCTTCTCTCACTTGCACATTTGCTGTTATTGCTCCTCCCATATTTTTATTGGACTCACTTGCGGTATTTTCCTTCCATACTTAATCTCTCCTTGAGATTCTTTCATTTTCTATCCTCATTACATGTCCATTACCATTTCACACTTGCTTCCTCTACTATCTCATGTACTCCAACATCCTCATTACATGTCCATACCATCTCACCTTTGCTTCCTCTGCTATCTCATGTACTCCAACATCCTCATTACATGTCCATACCATCTCAGTCTTGCTTCTTCTACTATCTCATGTACTCCAACATCCTCATTACATGTCCATACCATCTCAGTCTTGCTTCCTCTACTATCTCATGTACTCCAACATCCTCATTACATGACCATACCATCTCACCCTTGCTTCCTCTACTATCTCATGTATTCCAACAACCTCATTACATGACCATACCATCTCACTACTGCTTCCTCTACTATCTCATGTACTCCAACATCCTCATTACATGTCCATACCATCTCACCTTTGCTTCCTCTGCTATCTCATGTACTCCAACATCCTCATTACATGACCATACTCCTAGATCTAAACTTTTCATAAATTATAATTACTGAGAAACCAGAAAATTTATGTGTGCGCCAGTGAGCTGAGAATCTCGGTCAGGAATTCGAAGTTTGTTTCTAGCACGGGTATATTCGGGGTGTTTATTTAACGTTTATAGATTACCTGTCAATGTAGTCTGATGCATTCCCTTTGACACTTATATTAATTGTTTGTCTCCCACTTCTCTTTACATCATTATTTCAATTATATTTTGTTAGCAAGCTAGGCTCAGTACTGACAATTTAACGTGCACTTATTAAGACCATGGCTATCCCATGACTCACTGGTGGCTAGTAACGTAAAAACCTAAGATGTTCACAAAATAAAAATTGTAATGAATATTTTACAAATATATACATATTTAGTTTGATTATATCATATATATATATATACTTAGGCCTACATAAGCACATAAAAAGTAACTGTTTAGATCTACTTAAAACAAAGACACCAGAGTAAGCCAAGCAAGAGATAAGCTCGCTATTCAAAAGGTTAACCGTTAATCGAAGAGTTGACAATGTTTACCTGACCTAGCATTGGCAATAATGCAATTCTTGTGGAAATAGGAATTTTCGTGCTTTTAATTTTTAATATGAAATAGTCTGATTAGATAGCTTTGTTCATGTATTTAGCTTTTTTTTTTTTTTTTTTTTTTTTACAAAACAGCAAGATAAACAATACAAAGAATAGTTAAATGATTGACAGCCACAAAGTCAAGAATATTTTTTATGTAATTGTTAACTTAGAATTTACGTTCGTAATGACTTTTTTTTTTGCTTCGCAAACTTTTTCAATTACATTCATTTCAATTCAGATTCTAGTAATTTAAATACATTAATTTATCAGTATTTAGTATATATTGCAACCTATTCATCTTAAAAGAAATATTACCAAATTTTTTTTTGATTTTTGTCTATTTACACTTTCATGAAGCTAATTTGCATTTTATAATGTAATTATATTATACTACTATAAAGCCACATGGCTGACTCACTCACTCATATTAATATTTACCCACTTCCAATGAGCTAGAAACTTGAAATTTGGCAAACTTATAGCTTCTATTCCTTCACCTCTGACAAGATGTGTATTAATCACAACTTGTGAATGTGAGGAATGCCAGGCCTCCACCGTGGTTCGGATTCCACGTTAAACTGTAGGTCCTCCATTTCATTTCACAATCACCCTACCATTGCACATTAGCGTAAGTGCGTATAACCCGAACGGGTAGTAAGACGCGGTGCTAATAATAATAATAATAATAATATACTTCTAGCTATAACCGACGGGGAAATTACAAAAGTAAGAAAAATAATTTAACCCCCGAAAAAATTTCAAAATGGCGGAGCAACTTTAAAGTCGGTGCGGCATATACAAAACACAATGCCGGTAACTTTAAGTTGTTACGTTCAAAACACTACATTAGTTTACATCCACTTGAAAAGAAAACTCACTGGGGGTTTGGGGGCTCCGCCCTCAACGAGTAAAGCGAGTTATATATACGGTGACACAAGGTATCTTTATGTCCCAGTTTGTTTGAATCAGCTCCAATGGCTCGGCCCTCAAGGCTTGTGATAATGTGAGATTGTCAAAATACTGTAATGTTCACAGAAACGGAGCTCACATTTCCTACAGTAGCCCCATGGCTTTTTGGTGCTGACTGACAGCTGACAGCTTTAAAAAGCTACCAGACCAAATTATGTATCCCTACGCCGAACCATATGATCTGCAAAAAACATGTGTTTAACAGTTGTCACTTCTGACAGTCAAAATTTAGGTATATACCTAAATGTTGACTGTCAGAAGTCAGCTGTGAACTGTCAGTCAGCACCAAATAGCCTGGGCTACTGTAGTATAGCTTACTTAGATATCCATAAGAGCTACCCTGATTATATCGTGCGCATGCGCATTAGCGCTTCACTGTAACAAATAATTCTAGAACTCACACCGTGCCTTCAAGACCTTATCTTGCGCACCAGTCGCACACGACACAGTTGCCACATTGTACCAGAAAACGCTAACCACAATAAAAAACGTGATTGTTTAGGGTAGTAAATTAGATTAAGATAAGACTAATTAATTATTTAAACAATAATTTTAATCACAATATTGAGCATTCACGTGCACATATTATGTTCATTCATATACACGAACCGCTGCCATGACTTACAAACTAACTTAACCTAGTGCATTACACTTACTAGAAAGCCCTCTGATTCTTAAGGTAGGGAAATCCAGTGTTTGACTCAAGATCCCAAAACAATCGGGACATTCAAGGTAGGAGGTACGATATTTTCCTCACCCCTTGTCATAAACTACCCCAAGCGCAGCTCTTCAAACAAACGCTCTGAGGTGGGTAAACGGTTTTACAGGTGGGTGGGGCGAGTGTGCTATTATAATAAATGTCACACACATACCGTGAAGATCGTTAACCTCTACCGCCTCCCTTCACAGATCTTCGTTTGAAAATCATAACATACACTGGGGGAGTTTAAAACAAAAGAGGGGAAGGAGTGATAAAAAAAATATATAGCGACCCCACCTCAACCTCCCCCTCCTTTTATCGGACCTCAGTTGATGTCTTCCGCTTGGCGGAGGGAGGGGTACCTTGTTCTTCTTCACCTTTTATTGGTCTCTGTAAGCTCACGAGTTATCATCGCACGAGTTATGGCTCGTTCCGTCTTCTACTGTCGGCGAGCCTGGAGGGTGAGTGCTACCGTCCCGTCCTCTTGCTTCTGGCTGCACTAACGACTGCTGATATTGCGCTCAAGACGACCAAATTATACAACCTGCGAGGAGCAATGAAACTAGGAGCGTGTGTATTCTAGACATGTCTGTGGGATAGTTCACTGAAATGAGCGGATAGTTTCTATAGTTCACCACCTAATAATAATATAATAATATAAAATAATAATAATAATAATAATTAGCACCGCGTCTTACTACCCGTTCGGGTTATACGCTTAAGTACTAATTATGCTAATGGATTAGGAATTGGGAAGGTTGAATTTAGAGGAAGTGAACCCGTATTTGCGTGGAGGGAGAGTGGAAAACATTTAGGAAAAACCACCCCCAGTTCACCCGACCGAGATTCAAACCTCGATCTCCCCGTCCTCGGCGGTCGAGCTCAACACGACTAGCGCGTTAGCCAACTACGCCACCGAGGCGGGTTTCACCACCTAAAGATTGTGTACTTAGTTCACTGGTGTTTAACATTTTTTTGGTTTGTATACCCCCTAGATATAATTTCTCTTAAACTTTGTACACCCAAAGTTGTTGGCGCATAAACAAGCTATTCATTTTCTGTAATTTACATTCTAAAATACTTTATTTATTAGTAAGTTTCGACCCTTATCTGTGACCGAATGGTCTAAGGCGTCACTCTCGTGTTAGATGACCTGCAGGTGACTGGGATATCGGGGCTCTAATCCCGGTTCTGGTCAACTTAGGATGTTTTTTTTTTTAAAAAAAGTTTCCCACTTTTGTTTCACGCAAATTCTGGTAGACTACCTCTAAAATTGTTCCTTCCTTTTATTTCTACCCCATCGAGTATAGCCTGAGCAGGTAGTAAGACGTGGTGATGATGATGATTTATAATAATAATAATATAATAGTAAAAATAAATCTATCTGAAAGGAGGGGGGATATAACAAAAGGACAAAATTGAATTAATACAATCAATTTACCTATCATACCATATACTGAAACAAAATATAGTTACAAGTATGGTGGGCATGCATCATTTTATGATATGGCTTCAAACTATTTGGGACCAGCGGCATGCAGATAGCTACACAGATTTAAAAAAATAAATCACTATCACTGTAATCAGATGACAGAGACAGCATCGTGAAGAAATACTCAGCTCAGATAAATTCTCATGCCAGCTCTTGACAGTAGTGTGAACAGCTGCAGGATAAATGCTCCATGGTGAGCATCAAAGATGCAGCATAAATGAACCCTTAGATCTGTTCCTAACCATTCACGTTTTACTCAGAACTACATCATTCTGAATGAAAAATCATTAAAGATGAACTGAAACTTGAATATGAAGGTTTTTAATTCTTTATGGACATGTCGATACCTTTCACCTTTATTTCGGAGTGAGCCATATTTTTAAATATCAAACAAACTTTTAAATAACTCAAGATTTTTGGATGTCTGCAACATGTTTCATTGCTGCTAACAAGATGTATGGAAGTGTAATGAGGTGGACTGGATAGAACTTGCTTAAATAAGGATAGGTGGCATACTTTTGCAAGTGTGGCAATGAACGTTCGAGTTCCTAATGTCATAAAATAAGTAATTAATTAAGTGTAATTCTTTATGGCTTGCTAAGTTTTATACGCAACTTGTTGAGTATATGGTAATGTTTGCTTTATGTTGTGTTTCTATAAGATAGTATGATAATGTAGGGTTGCTTCTTAACATTTGTTGATTATTTTAGCTATTGTTAATGGAAAATAATACAATCATTCGAATATGTTGTGGTCAGCGGTGAAACCTGATATTCACTTTGGTGGTTGGAGTTAGGGACCGTATAATTGATCAAAGCTAGTATTATAAGGTCTGGAAACTAAACAATGTTCTATTCAGGTGGGAAGAGTGGAGTGGCAATGGTGATGAGAAATGAAGTGGTGAAAAGGGTTACTAAAATTATGTCTCATAGTGATAGATTAATGTTTGTGAAATTAGACGCTGAATAGATGGTTATTTTGATAGTAAAAGTGTACACGCCATCAACCGACCATGATGATGTCGAGGTTGAAGAAATATATGATGGAATTAAAGTAAATATTCAATATGAGGGAAAGTGCAACACCAACATCATGGGCAACTGGAACAGTGAGGTCAGAGAAGGACGGGAGCAGAAGGTTATAGGGTCACATGGACTGAGGAAGAGAAATAACAGGGCAGATGCTCTTTGAATTCTGCCAACGGAATGACTTGGCGGTGACAAACACTTGGTTCAAGTAACGGAAGACAAAACTAAGCACATGGAAGAGCCCAGGAGACAATCAATTCGGACCGCAACGTGCTGGTGGCGCACAATGAAAGATGAATTAACAGAATAAGGAAGATGAGAAAGAGAAACCAAGGTGGGACTTAGAAAAGATTAAGAAGCAAGAGTGATATTGTGACAAATTCAACAGAACAAAAGTTATGTTGGGTGACAGAAAAGAATATTAGTGAGGAAGGGAAGTGGAAGAGTGTTAAACACAAATTTTTCTAAGGTGTTAAATCACAATGTTGGAAAAGTGAAGAGGTCTGCACGTGACAACAGAAATGCTTCAGAAAATGGAAGAAAGAAGGAAATGGAAAAACGTCAACAAGGAAAATCGACCAGAGAGCCTGTAGATTGAAGCAGAAGACAAGGTAAAGGAAGACAAAACAGGAGCCAAAATTTTAATTAGTGAAGTGGAGTGGGCTGTAAAGGACATGCGAAGAAGGAAAGCTGCTGGAGATGATGATATGCCAGCTGACCTTCTGAAGGAACTGGGGAAACAACGGATTAATGGCTCTGACAAAACTTATAAATAGGATCTACCAGACAGGAGAGTGCCCAAGACTTTCTAGACGTAGCCATGGTGGCAGGACCATAAGAATAATCTTCATGAGGGGAAGATCGTGGCAAGAATATTCAACAGGCGACTAGAACAGAAAATAGAAGGTGTGATTGAAGAAGATCAATTTGGATTCAGAAAAGGAAAAAGAACCAGAGATGCCATCGGGATGCTGAGAATAATATCAGAGAGAGTGCTGAAATTCAAGGAAGAGGTCTACATTGGTTTCATTGATTGGTAAAAAGGCTCTCGATAGAGTGAAGTGGAAGAAACTGATGGAAATACTCGGGAAGATCAGCATCAACTGGAGTGACGGAAGGCTGATTGTTAATCTATACCTGCGACAGTGAGTGAAGGTGAGGCTGAATGATGGAGAGACCAGCAACGGAGAGATAGGAAGAGGAGTGAGGAAGGAAAGCTGTTTGTCACCCAGTCTGTTCAACTTGTATGGAAACCCTGGAGGGATGTGGCAATATGAAAATTGGAGGATGCGTCATAAACACAATGAAATCCGTAGATTTAGTATTGCTGGTGGAGGAGATAGGAAGAAGATATGGTATGGAGAACAATAATGAGAAATAAAAAGTGATGGTGATTTCAAAAATTAAGAGCTGTCAATAATCAAAATTATAAACCAGGAGTTGGAAAACATAGAGCAATTCCAAGTACCTAAGAAGTTTGTTGACAAAGGATGCCTACTGCACCAAGGAAATTAGATCGAGGATCACACTGACCAAGGAAACTTTCAACAAGAAGAGGTTACTGCTGACAAGCCGGTTGAGTTTGGAACTAAGAAATAAACTGATTAAATGCTACATTTGGGGCATTGCGCTGTATGGTGCAGAAACTTGGCTTCTTAGGAAGATGGGGAAAAAATACTTGGGAGCTTTGAAATGTAGTGCTGGAGAAGAATTGAGATCAGGTGGAGAAACAGGGTGACAAATGAAGTCCTAAGAAGAGTGGGTGAGAAGAGAACAATTTTGAATGCGATTCTTTGGTGCAAAGCAAACTGGACTGGACACATCCTTAGGAGTAATTTTCTTCAGCACGAGGTTATAGATGGAGAGGTTGAGTGAAAGAGCAGCTTATGAAGAAGGTGGATTAAAATAAATTGGATTACTTAAAGGAACGAAGAAAGTTCTGAGAGCTGAAGGAGGAGGCAGAGGACAAGGTGTATTGGCGGTATAGGTTCACTGACAAAAGGACCAGACCTGCCATAAGATGGAACACATAATAACAAATGAAAGATTATTTATTTTCTTTTTTTCCTGCTCGGATTCTTAAGGTAACAAGCCTGGTCCTATAATTTTCGCCAATGTGTTCATATTTTAAGCTACTATGAAAGTTACTGGTGACATGGTGGATATGCCACTGGTTGTACGTAGCCCAGTAAGAAAGTTTGGCAGAGCACACTTTTACACCCCACCAGGCCACCATTTCACATCATGGTCTTGTTATAGAAATATCAAAGGTTAATAGAAATTAACTCTTACCTTTCAATCTTACTCTTAAACTTTTTTTAAAATACTAAGTTAATAAAGTCAAGCTTTACCTACTGAATCAAAGCAAGTAGTGTTATTTTGTCACGAACTTAAAGAGTAACGGTAAGGGCTATGCCCTATTTTTTAAATAGAAAAAAGTTTTCATAGTTTCCACTTTATAAACTAATTGTTTTCATTTGTTCTGTATATTTTATATTATGTTATTTTTAATCGAGTACCATCTAATGAAAACGAAATTCTAAAAATTTCCTTAACATTATATGCTGTACAAGCTAAACTGAAAAAACTTTTTTTTAAATTTGATTAGTAAAAGTTTTCTAAAATTTTGTTTAAGTAGTCTTAAAAATAGATCAAACAAAACAATTTTAAAGTGGTGTTAAACTTACAGCCCTGTTGGTTATTTAAATCTTCATTCAATTATTTTGCACTTAAATTTTTAATTCACAAATTGGGTTACTTTGTGTTGAAACCTATTTGAGTTAATTTTTATGATTTACTATAAACTATAACTATTAAAACAATGAGAGCGAAGTGAATAAAACATTTACAGTCTTTTCAATTCTGGTTTTATTAGGCACACATGTATTCTTATATTTCCTGCCAAAACCTAATTATAATTATCATTGTCTTTTAAAAACTAAATTACATAATGCATATGTAAATTGGAATGGCATAACACATAAATAAAGAAAATGTTACAAGGAAAGAAAGACTTTATAAATTGTCACATCAACCCACTAAATGCGACATCCCAGCATGAATATAAATAAATAAAATATAAAAATCAAGCTTGTCCTAAGAGTAATTTTTTTAAGGCTGGAAGCAAATTCAATCTTCCAAACTGCTATAATTTAATGCAAAGGGGCCAGTAAGAATAGGCCACCTTTTAAGCAACCTCCAATAAGAAAACCTATTGTCGACTTAATTGCCTCAGCTCACTATGGAGCCATATTGGCTGAGCGACCGCTGTCTGTTGGCGAAGATTGTGTCAACTTTTGTGGTCATAACAAACCCTATGGGTGTTTATCTCAGTTTTTTAGACCATAGCCGCTACTTCTTTATTCAAGTAGCTCCTCAATTGTCCTCACGAGGCCAAGTTGACCTTGTTCCAAGCCCAGTGCTTCACAGAAAAATGTGAAAGCGCTGACTGGGTATCGAACCCGGGACCTCTGGATCTGTGGCCAGAAACTCTGACAACTAGACGACAGAGGTGATTTGTTACCAAACCATTTGTCATATCTAGAACACAACTTCACTGTTTGAAAGGAATGCTTAGAATATAAGTTAAAATAAATAAATTAATGAATATAACCACATAATTACCTTCTTAGTAAGAGATATACGTTTTGAGTTGTTTGCTTTTCATCGATTTATTAATAACTATTTTGTAATTATATTTTTGTCACTTAATCAATAACTAAAGGAATATAACATTAAGAGTTTGATTCTGACTAAGCAAATATAAGTGCCGAGTTGATTATTTAGGAAAATTTTAACTACTTAATGGATGAATAACATTGAGTTTGTTCTATCTTCCTTTAAATTTGTGGAAAGTAATTCAAAATACCTTAAAACATTTCTTGCACTAATTTGTTTTCAAGTTTCTAGCAAGAGAGTCAAGGGTTGACCAACATCAGCAGATTTAAATTAGTGAATATTGTGCAAATACAACGTTAATTTCAAGTTTTCAGAAGAGTTCTGGTAAACAAATACTAAATTATCTTTTTAAGCTAGTTTTTGTTCTGGAAACATTTGTATGTTATTAACATAATTTTTGCTTATTGAAAATTGATCAGGCGCTCGAAAATTGAGTCGTAGCCGATTTAAAAACGGATGTTTTAAGAGTTTTCAAATATAATAAATTATTTTAATTTGGTATTTAATTAATTAAATTATATTTAACATTATTAATGCAACTCAAATTAAATTAATTAATTTGAATGAATATAAACAAAAATAAAATGTCACAGTAAGTGGGTTGGTGCTACAAACTAAACAACTGCCATATAAGTGAGTATTTGGATATATCTTGGTCACAGCTGAAAGGCAAATAATATAATAGTGAATGTACTGTAAATTATTAGTTCGAAAGCAAAAGTTTATGTAAAATACCCTTTAAAGTGAATACAATACATTAATAAATCAATTTGGCTTGACCTTGCGCTTTGTTAGCGAAGGTAGTGCCAACATTTGCAAATAGAGGGTGTCATGTCATTAGCATAAAGAACTCTCCCGCCGTTAATCTCAGTTTTCTTGACCGGAGCCGCTACCTATTCATTCAAGTAGCTCATTTGTCCGAATTTAACTCCGCTTCAGACTCACAGCTTCACAGAAATATTTTGTCAGCACTGGGCATGGAACCTGGGACCTTTGAATCTGTAGCCAGTAGCTTTGACCACTAGAGTGTAGATACTTCACTAAGCACTATACAACAATTTTATTTTAGATTAAATCATTCAGTGTTTCAAGTTTATAAATAAACGTATTTCAAGCAACTTATCATCTAAATCCATCCACAATTATTATAGGCATCTTACCTGTGATCATAAAAGTTAAATTAATGCAATAAGGTCAAAGGTTTATTCTTTTCCAAATAATAAATAAATAAATATTTCGGGGCAAAAATATTGTTGATAAAAAAAAAAGGTGAAATGGCCAGCTAAATACTCACTTCATATAGAGTAGAAAAATATTGTACAATAATCTTACAAGCAATGTGTTATATTCATGAGAACAGAAAAAAAAAAAAAATCCTTCCATACCTAAAATGTTTATCACTAATTCATGTGTTCTAATTTGACCCCCTAAGTAGATTTAACTTTTCACATAACATTTTAATCAGTAAGTTATGTTTCGTCCTTTTTTTTAAGTTTTCAACTACAAAATCAGTGAATGCACTTTACAATCATATTATAAAGCTTCAGAGTGATTCGTTTAGTAGGTTAGGTAATGAAATGGTGTGGTTTTCACAAAAATATGTATAAAATAATAATCAAAAAACATTCAATGACACTGAGTAAGTAATCAATAACACAAAGAATAAACTGATCTATAAGATACATGTAGAAGCAAAGTTCTTGACAAATTTTAACATGAGTAATATTTCTCATAAAACAGTTTTTAAAATCATCTTTATCTCTTTTTTTTTTTTACACAGTTCTTTTTTGTTTTGTTTAACAAGCAATGGAATTATGATTTTTTTTTATTCGAAAAATAAAATCACTTAACATGAACATTTTTCTTTCACAATCAGACACAGCAATTATTTTGTACAATAATCACCCATATGCATGCAATCCTACACATACATACTAATCTCAGAATGAGACAAATCTTGCTAAAAGCAATCATCACATACATTCAAACTATCTTTTTTTATATATATATTTCACTTTTATGTTGAAACCCAAATGTTTTTTTTAACAGGAGCAGATAAGTCATATGGTATATTTGCATCTATCGTTCGTAATTTATATTTTAAATAAACACTTCTAGATTAGGCCATTCGAAAGCCGCATAAGACAGGTTCACACAAGTGTTGTGCGTGAAAGAGGTCAAACTCCTTACTTGAACAAAAACAGACAAATTACTCAAACTCGTGTGAGCTAGACTGAAAAAAAAAAAAAAAAAAAATTAGAACCATCCACTCCCATAGTGGCATGTTCTAATTCTAAGGCGTCGCTCTCATAATAGACTAGACTGCCGATGACAGGGTGATCAAGGTTTGAACACCGTGTAAGTGTAATGAGGGTAGTTTGTCATAGAAGGTTTTCCCTTCTCCCTCCCCTCTAATTTGGGTACATTTCCTCTAAATGTAACTACAGTCAAGCGCTGTGCTAAAAAAAAAAAAAGAAAAAAAAAGAAGCAAATGACAATTTTGACCGATTTGCTTGTGAAATGGCAAGTTGAAAGTTTATTTCAAGATAATAAAAAGACTAAAATTGTTTTAAAACAAACATTTATGTGGAGTTGTAATTTCAGTTTTAACCTCCTTCCCGACACAACCTGACTAAAGAAGATGATAACACTTTACCACGTTAGAATGTACAACACTAGGGGAGATCCCCATCATAATCACATCCTCTCTATACATCTAATTAAAAGTTAGATTAATGTATGATTGTTATATTTATATATTATGTATTCTCGTACAGTATATACAACAGACGGCACAAAGGGGGAGGGGGTGGGAGAAGGAGGAATACGGCAGTAATTACAGTGTTTTCAGTGGACGAGATTCATTAGCTCTGACTAACCAGAGTCGAATTTTCATAAAAAGCTCCTGCCTTAATATGGGATTTAAAAACAAAGTTATTATGTCTACATCTACGTAATCATACGCAAGTCATGTGATCTGCAGCGACTGTAACTTTTGATAAATATTATCAATATCTATAATTATTACTATTAGCACCGTGTCTTACTACCCGTTCGGGTTATACGCACTTACGCTAATGTGCAATGGTAGGGTGATTGTGAGATGAAATGGAGGACCTAAAGTTTAACGTGGGATCCGAACCACGAACCACATTCCTCACATTCACAAGTTGTGATTAATACACATCTTGTCAGAGGTGAAGGAAGGGTTTGGTAATCAGATAAATCTGTGCCGGGACCGAGGATTGAACCCTGGACTCCCAGCACAGAAGTCTTGACACCTTACCCCTAGACCACCAGGTCACCGTTAATATCTATAAAATAACACTAATAATATATATAAAACAAGTGGCAACAATTTTGGCAACAAAATATATTTTTGTATTTTCTAAAAGATCCTTCCTATAAATCATTGGAATGCACTCGTGTTTACAGCTAGCAATCACACCAAATGTGATTGTCTTGCCTTGAATATTATAGGCATGTCGGAAGCTCGGCCATAACAATATTTGCTGTAATATTAACGTAAAATCTTCTAAATTAAGGTAGGGATGCAGGGCTTGCGAGAAAAATTAAGTGTTTTTGCAGTTTTTAGATCAAAATAAATCAAATATTGCTTTAGTACAGACATAATAATTTAATTTTCTTCACATGGTGACCTCAACAGTTGTTGAATATGTCATAGGTGTCCTGAAATTTAGTGGCAATTTTTTTCCTCCTATATTTAAAAAGTTCCTCATCTAATGCCGTTATGATCTCGGTACTTCTACCTCAAGATGTCTATCTATTACTTTGAGTTTGTTTCTGTAAATCCAAGGGTCCACGGGTGTGTTAAGTCGATTGCCCCTTTTCATTTGGCTTGGTAATGCAAAGTCATGAGAACCAACAGTAATCTTCAAGAATTTTTATTGTTTTACAATTTTCTTTTCAGAAACGGTTTGTTCAAGAATATAAGCATGTTATACTTTTTATATACACCTCCTCTATAATTTTAACAGTAATCAAATATTGATAATTTTGACATTTTTCAATAGAAAACTCCCAGCTGTATAACAAAACATAATAAAATGTAACACCTAATAAACATTGATACATTATCTTAGAAGGGGTGTTGAAAATATTAACATAAAAATTTCACTCGTTCTCTAGAAAACTGATATTTCCAAAAGTATGATCTTTCCGCAAGACCTGTCCGGTAGCTAGCACCATCCACGTTTTCCGTGATACATTATTTCTTGTTGGCGCGGAAGGATACTTTGGTCGGTTGTGAAGCCACGCTACTCCTTTCACCCTCCCGCCCACCATCCCACAAAATAGGTTTTAGACTTGCA
This sequence comes from Timema podura, assembly GCA_033556935.1. Taxonomy (NCBI): domain Eukaryota; kingdom Metazoa; phylum Arthropoda; class Insecta; order Phasmatodea; family Timematidae; genus Timema; species Timema podura. The sequence continues at coordinate 3,212,945 of JAVRXN010000013.1, read as the reverse complement.
ATAGACAGGTGCAAGGGGCTTAAACTCAATGTTCCTGGCCAAGTTTAATCATGAAGTCTTCCTTTGCATGAAATACCATCATGGTTTGTTCATGGATGGAAGAAACACGAAATAAGACCAGTTACCCACTTCGGTGGCCGCATGATCTAAGGCGCTACACTGGCAGCAGACTAGACTGCCGGTGACTGGGAGATCAAGATTCGAATCTCGGTTGGGTGTACAGAGGATGGTTTTTATACTCTCCCTCCATGGAAATGTGGGTGCACTTTCTATAAATACAGCTTTACTAATCTCTAAGGTCATTAGCATAATTAGTACATAAGCTTATAGACCGAATGCTGTGCTTAAAAAAACCAGTTTGATTTTTTACTCAAATTAAATGGTTGATTTAATTTATAACAAATAAACAAAATGCATCCAACTGAAGATATTTTTGATTTATTTTGGTCAAAAAAGTTTTGCTATACAAACTGAAAAAACACTGATCTTTTCTCACACTACCTCCACTGCCAACTTAAAAACCAAAATACCATTTATAGGGAACATCTTATCTTCAACGTAACATAAACCACGACGACACCAAAAATAAAATATTTTGCCATTATATAAATTAATTTTGATTTTACGTATAAAATAAAATTACCTTTTCCTGCCCTCGGGTTTACAAGTATTTATTTAATAAAAAAATCGCAGAAAAAAACCCCACAACAAACCTAGATCTTGAAATCTTTGTTAGCCTATTTTAAACATAGGTTTACCAAACGTTTCAGGTTGATTTGAATCTCCACCTGTGGTCACGTGATCCATTCCACCAATAATCGCGATAGAGTGGATTGCCGGTAACGGGGAAGATCAAGGTTCGAATCTCGGCCAGGAGTGCACTCAAGGGGGTAGTTTTTGGTTTTTTTCTCCTCTCAACATTAACTAATTTCTAACCCTTTGAATTAAGACATTATTAACCATTGTTCTAGATATACTTGGATAAAAAAAGAACGTTAATTCAACGTGTTTTTTATAATAGTTAACAACTCCCCTCTCCCCCCAATGAGCCGTATATCAACAATAGAAAGTCTTGTTTCATGCAGTGCTCCTAGAGAAAAGTGTGTGTGTGAGTGAATGTGTGAGTGAGACGGGCTAATGTAAGGGAAGGCAGAACATCTGATGCAGAATCCCGCCACGGCCGCTGGACCTCATCTGGGAGAGGTCAAGATCAAGGTCGTCCTCGTCCTCCAGCTCAAGGTCAAAGTGGCAGGCCGGTTCGTGACGTCACACGCAATCCTCGAGCGACATCAGCAGAGGGTTCACGTACTCGAACCCTTCGAACTCGGACTGATCGATCTTCTCAATCACCCGTCTGCGGGAAATAAAGAGAAAAAAAAAACCTTTTAAAGAACTATGGTCACCCTTAAAGACCAACAGGACAAGAGAAAACGGGCCTAAGGCCCCCGCCCGGAGCGCCGTTCCGCCAATGCTGTTTTACAAATAAAAACCTTCATTAACAATACAAATTGTGTAGGTTAAAAGTGCTAATTCTATTTTCTCGCGAAAATATATATATATTTGAAAGTAGGTATATTTGATATATTTGTGAGGGTGGCTAGACTGACCAGTTGCCGAACCCCCGACCACCGGGTATAAGTAGTTTTTAAATATGGAGGGAAAGGTTAAATTAATATAATATATTTTTATCATGATGTGGACAAATTTTGCTCTACTTGGAGTGTTTTTTATTATTATATTTCATATTTTGAGTAAGACAACATTCCCCCCCCCCCCCCAACCCCACCTACTTCGGTGGCCGCATGGCCTAAGGCATTGTAATGTAATTGATTTGACCATAAGGAGTATTTGAAAGCATTGACCATATTATCGTTCTAATTATTTATATATTCAAAACATTTTTTTTATCATCCTAATTTTACATATAATTAAACATATTTTACTTTATTTAGATTTCGTAATCTATTACTTGGCGCTTAAATCACGTCTTCCTCTAAATTATTTACTAGTTAGTACGTGCACCCTGAGGTAAGATGGCAGCACCTACTGGAATAACCTCACTAAATGCCTTTCTACGTCATCCAACCAAGTTAAGATCTTTTAAAGTAATTTCCTGTTTTAGAAGAATGTTCTCCACGCAGGAAGTATATTTTTTTTGAGTTTGTAGGTGTGTAATTCACCGTTAGAAAATGTCCCTTCTAGAAGCTTCTATTGAGCTCAGATATATACAGTAATTTTGAAATTTCTCTTCACTGTGAAATCGGTCGTGATCACAGACAGACGTGTGTTCGGTCTTAAATGGACATATTTTAAGCGCTCGGTGATAATTAGTTGCTAGGCCCTCGACATGATCGCATTTCAATTTAAATAAAAACACAAATATGTTTTTTCTTTTAATGGAATAAAGTGACATCAAACTTTATGTAAAATGTTATCATTTTTACGTTTAGTGATAAGACAAAGGTGGCATCATAAGTAAAGCACACTGTTGCGCAATAGAAATGACGACTTACTGTGGGGCATAATATAATCTATAATAAATTACTTTCAACCGAGGAGCTCTTAAATGATTATAAAACAATTGGCGTTCCAACGAGATGCATATATAATGGACGAAAGTTATGTATATAACAAGTGGCGACACAACATTAGACTTGATACGTAACTAATAACACCTTCCACAAAAGAACAATAACATAACTAAAGCAAACGTTATAGCGTCACTCTCACAATAGACTAGACTGACAATGACAGGGAGATCGGAGTTCGAATCCTCGTCGGGTGTACTGAGCGGGGTTTTTCCTATATGATTTTCCACTCTCCGTTCATGCAAGTGCCGGTACACTTAATCTAAATTAAACCTTACTCATCCCTAATCCATTAGAGAGATTAGTACATATACATAATATAGCCTAAACATTGCTGTAAGACATGGTTCTTTAAAAAAAATGTTTCCAGATTTTGTGGTAATTTACAAAATTACCGACTTTTCCTGGTTTTTCTACGACCACTGAAATTATTCCGCTTTTTTTCAAATGGTAGAGACACCGCATTGGTCTGGATGGGAGGGTAAAGAAACCGCGCCATAAATTCCCGACCTCTAGGGTACAAATTCTCGCACAGTTTCCTCGCGAATAACCTTCTAACTCGCAATTAAAATCTATCAATCTCAAAATAAGACCGGCTTAAAATGTTAGCTTTGATATCGGCACAGTTTCGCCGTCAACAACGGGAAAATAAAGTTACGACCTTAATTGTCAAACTACGACTTCACTGGAAGAAAAAGAAGAAAAAAGGGCGGATCACACCAGTCACGTATTAAACATAAAAAAAAAATTGAGATTAAAGTGGCAACAAAGAAAAAAAACACTTCGTAAAGGTAATAAAACAGATTAATGGATGGTTTAGTCGCTGCGGTTTTAATGTCCGGTTGTAAACTTAGCAATTAAAGTAGCCTATTACGCCAAAGACTGAATAATATCCCTGCCCAGAGATTTAATTTTGTTTCGGAAAAAAGGAATGAGGTGTGTAAAAAGTATCGAGTTTGTGGTTTGGCAACGCAAGGAATGCTCAAACACAACAAAGATTTACTCGGAAAAGAACTTAACTGTAACTACATCAACGAATGACCAATAAAGATTGCAGGCGACAAGCCATAGACGTATTATGAAGTTCTATAATCATCTTCATCATTAATCATATTATTATTATTAAATATTATTAATTATTAGCACCGCGTCTTAACTACCCGTTCGGGTTATACGCACTACGCTAATGGTAATGTAGGGTGATTGTGAGATGAAATGGAGGACCTACAGTTTAACGTGGAATACCGAACCACGGTGCGGCTGGCACCACACATCACAAGTGTGATTAATACACGTCTTGTCAGGTGAACAAAGGGTTTGGCAATCAGATAAATTTGTGATGACCGAGAATTTAACCCCGGACCCTAGCACAGAAGTCTGACACCTTACCCTAGCCACCAGCTCACCAAGTTATATCCTTGAATGAAACGATCTAAGTAAAGACACCCAACTTTAAGCGCGTTCATAGCTTCCTCTTTGTCCTACGCGATTTGTTTCTCGTAAACTTATTTTAAAAAGCATTTCACTGTTAAGTCACCCCTAAGGCTATGCACGTCGTTTTTATTTTATTTTTAGCTTGGACAAAAATAAGGATTTCTTTAATTTATCAAGTTATTTAACGTACAATTTCTGACTAGATAGTTTATGAGCTATGTGCCAATATAATCAAACTTAAATCTAGAACAAGCACAACATCCAACCCCCCGCCCGTTAATTCATTAATGTGAAAGGGGAAAAACCCACATTTCACCAATGATACAATTTTTCAGCCATGCCAGGAATCGAACCCGGGATATTTAGCTCAGTAAGTATGTTGATCATGGTAATAAACTAATTGAATTTCGCATTACAGAAACTCAAAATGTCTTAAGGCGTCCGCCTCGGTCAGCGAGAAAATATCAATCACTCACTGTCAGGCTTAGAATATAACTAGACTAATTCTCTATTCTAAGCATATACTCGCTTTCAACCTTCACCTACAACCACCCTTTGGACATCAATGAGAAAAAGGGGAAAGAAAACTACGAAACTTATTTCAAGGTCAAGAGGAAAGCTCGCTGCTAGTTCTCTTTGAACCTGTCAAAAGATGACTGTATTTGTTACATCTAGAGCCGTTTTCATCAAGCCTGTCTCATTTTCCACAACTATGATTAAAAAGTCGCTAAAGATAAGCTAACTAATGTATTATTTTCACACTTTTTTTCCTATTAATAAAACTGAAACAATAGGGCTGTTAAATTAAAAGAGCCCTGTTGGAATATTTCGACATTATTTTGGCGTAAACCATATTTTGAAATAACGCATCGTAGAATTAATTAAATATTGCGTCAGACCTGAAGGTCTGCACGGCAATCTTTCAATCACCAAATCGGTCGGACCCCTTAATATCTTAGTGAGTGGTTCCCCAATTACCTACCAGTCAAGGACCCCCCAAGAGGCTCTTTGACGATCGTTAGAATCTAATCTATTCTATGTATATAAAATAGCACGGGCAAGCCCGAACTGCGCCAGTAATTAAGGTATTAAAAAATATTCACTTAACCCGTACCCGAATTGCGCCAAGTCTTGTCAGGTAGACTAGGGAGGATGAAATAAACAAACACCAAACAAACAAGCTCTCGCCACGTCTTGTCTTCCCTTCCTTAGATAAAAGAATGTAAAAACGCCCTAAGAGGCCCCAACAAGATCTGTATTAGCTTTTCTGACATAAATCTGGCCAGTATTAACAAATTATCTCGGCAACGGTAACTGTACAGATGTGTAATTGTTTTATTTTTGTTGTGTTTTGTATGGACCGTGATATTAGCGATAATTATTGATATGGAAAGGATTTTGTAAAAAAATGTTTTAAATATATTTCCGTCGCGAGGAGATTGGAATGTACCAACAACAAACAAACCAAACGAACCACTACAAGATCAAGAGTTGAACAGAAAATCCATCAGCAAACGCAGTTAAGAGGAAAACTGAAGCGATTGAAGTAAGGCCTTTAACGTTGATCCACAATGAGGTGCATACAGAGAAAAAAACTATAAAAATATTGACCCGCAAGGACATGAAATATTTCATGAATAACATTAACTGCCAAGTTTGCCTAAATCTTCCGACGAAATTCAATTTGACTTAGATTAAATTTAACTAAATACTATCTAGACGAAAACTTTTTGTTAAAAAACGAAAAAGAGAAGGGGTTTATGATATTTTCTTGTGATTCAAATCTTGAATATTTGTGTCAGAATGAAATTGTGTTAATAGATGGAACCTTTGAATACGCACCAAAACATTTTCTTCAGCCTTTTACTGTACACGGGTATTTCAAAGGGTCATACATTTCTCTGGTCTTTTGCCTACGAAAAGAAAAGGCAGAGCTACATTATTAACCCTATGAGGATCCTAAAGTACGAGTGCGAGAAGAGACATTTTCACCTTCAATTTTTTTTATACATTACGATTCATTTCGAGCAAGCGCTCCATGAGTGCATCGTGTCAACATTTCCACAAACCAAGATAGTAGGCTGTCGATCTCATTTGGTGCAAGCATGGTAAGCGAAACAATTTTTGAATTGATAATTGATTATTATACTTTTCACTATTGATTTTTTTTTGCACTACGTTTTGCTACCTGATTGAGTTATACTTTTATGTGCTAATTATAAAGTGGGCTTTGGGATGAGATAGGGTGAATGTAGAGAAAGTGGATCCGAATTTGCCTGGAGAGAGAGAGTGGAAAACCATTTAGGGAAAACCTCCTTCAGTTCACTCGACCAGGATTCGAACCCCAACTTTCCAATCATTGGCTTAGGTAATTTGATTCAAAATGTATATCTGGGGAGTTTTTTAAATGATGAATAGGACAGTATAATTATCTTCAGAAAAAACTTAATTATAGACAGTTTACTAATGATTAATTTTAAAAGAATTCGAAATTTCTCAAAAATATCTCTAACAATTTTGATTAAAGCATACATCTTGGGTGTATTTAAGATGACAATTAATACAGTATACTTGGTTTTTGGGGCGAAGTCCTTTTAAGGGTAGTTTACTGATGACTAGTTTTCAAAAATTCAAAATATTTTGAAATTATTTTTAACGAATTTGTCAATAAATAGATTAAGCTCTATGAAGTGTGTGCCCCTCCAAAAATCCTTTGTATGACTTTTTTTATGTTTGACTGGTTTTTAATTTTATATTTGTTATTATTATATTATAATTTAGCTTACATTTAGCTATTATTGACAATGTTTTTAAAATGGAAATTTTACTGTGATGTTAATTTTGTTTTAAATAGTTAAATATAGTTAATTAGATATATTTTTTTTACTTGTGACCTTCTTACCTCCTGCCATAGCATTAATATTTGTATATGTTCACAGATGGCGCAATTTGGGTCCATTCTTGGAAAGGGGGGTATTGGCGCAATTCGGGTCCGGTCTGGGGGGCACTTTTAAGCTCTTGGCGCAATTCGGGTCCAAGCTAGGTGGATTGGCGCAATTCGGGCAAGCCCAATAGCACAACCCCCTCCCCCCCATATTAATAATTAATGTTAAAAAAACCCCAAAAACTGGGAATTTGGCACGGTAAATCCGAGTCAAACGTGTTTTTACATACTTTTATTTCTAAACTAACTCTATAATAATGAATATAATAGTAGTTAACGAAAAAAAGGCTAGTTAGGCTTACATGAAAATGTATTAATTATGAAAAAGTTTAAATTTATCCATTTGTGTCTAGTATTTGTCAGATAAGTGATACCTCTTCTTTTTTCCCAATCACTTCTTGAATATCAGATTGAAGGCTGGGCACTTTGACCCGAAAATCAGAATGCACGTCAAGTTTATTTTTATATTTGTTTTTCATGTCATCCTGCACAGGTGGGTGAGGAGGAGGGGAAGCTTTTTATTGATTAAGATTAGGCCTACTGTTGTTTAATTATTATTTTAACTTTTTATTTTATTAAATTTTGGTGGCTGTCGCGGACCCCCAAGGAACAGCTTGCGGACCACTTTTCGGGAACCACTGTCTTAGTGAATATTTCGTAGAATCTATTCAACAACAAACTATCAATTTTTTCTCCCCCCCCCCCTTTTTCACCTCCTATATGCACTTATTTACGCTATTAGGGTAGGGGTAGGGAAGATATAATTTAGAGGAAGCTTACCAGAATTTATGGAAAAGGGAGTGTGGAAAATAGTTTGGTAAAAAAAAAAACACTTCATTACACCCAGCCGGGATTCGAACCCCCTGGCCCTCTCATCACCGTTGAGAAACCGGATATCTTGTGCACGTAGGGGTAATCATCAACCAAAAGTGTTGTGATATGTTATTTTTAACAGTTCAATTCGCAACTTACGATCACTAAACAAATCACGGGACATAGATGACTTGCGTGAATTTTAAGGGCCAGCGCAGGTATTCGTCTAGAAACTACAATGGGAGCTGGAGCCAGTCGAGGATCGAACCCCAAGTATGTCATGAAAACTAGCCAGTAGGAGCCTACCGTTTGAAAGTTGACTGACACGATATTAAAAGATGTTGACCAAGACGAGAAGATATGGGGAAGGTCGGAATTCGAGCTCGGCTGGGTGTAGTGAAGATTTTTTTAAAAAAAGTGTTTAACATCAATGTTGCCACTTTTTATTTAAGAAAAAATTTCTTGTGTTTTACAATTTTCCCAGAAGAAATTCCCATCTTTCTAGACCTTTTAAGTAGTAGTTTAAATTTAAAATTCAGTTTTCATAAAAAAAATATTATTGTTAAGTCCTATAATTTGTATTTATTTATAAAAGGATGATTTGATCTTTTCGGGAGAATTTATACAGTTGCTAGGCAAGGGGGGACGGGGGATATAAGACTGTTTGAATAGGAGCACTTATTAATTCAGTATCCTTTTCTCTTATACGTGAAGGCCTAATGTAAAGCTTGCAGTTTAATTTCTCAGTTTCACAAATATTCCATTAATTTTATTAGATTTTTCAGAAATTCCCTTTGTTTTGCAAGCGCGTGGTAACCCTGCACACTTTCTTTCTTCACGCAAATATAAGTACATTTTCTATTCATTTTTACCGTCCTCATCCCAACTCAATTAGTGAAATTAAATGTGGATATCTTGGACGGAGCAAAAGAAGACTCCACTGTACGTCTATGATCCAGATCACATCCGAGCATAGAGAGACAATCAAGTTGGCAACAGTGTTCAGTGAGACAATAGGGCGTGGAGGGGTGAGGGAGAGGGAAGTGAAGGCTAGTTTTTGTATCATCAAGGGATAAAATCAAAATCACAAGGTCGCGTCCAAACCCCTCCCCCCCCCCATCTAAAGTATAGTATTCCCGTTTCTATACGACCAATAAATTTATCTTTTTTTTTCTCCACTCAAGTAGTAAAAACTTTTATCGTTCACTGGATAGCAAATTTGAATATAAGTAGGGGCTTCCAACCCCAACCCCACTTCCCCCCAAACTTTCCCAAAGCTAAATACGGAGGAGATCAGAAGAAAAGCAACATAAGACAGTCTTACAAAATAATTACTTCTCATACAACGACGAGTAAGTGCCAACAATTGAGACTTGTAATGGGTGAGATCTTACTCTCCATCGTTCCCACATTGGTGAGCCCTCACTCGAGAGGACGGGTTCGATCCTTTACATTTACAGGATGCACAAGATAAGTTTTCCACCCTCCTCAGGCGAATTCTGGCGCTATTCCCTTTAATATCCACCCCCGCCCCCCCCAACCTGTCCCTTTACGTTAGATAACTTGATATTAATAACCAGCACACTAGTACTCACGTGGTCTAAGGCGTCAGGCTCACAATAAACTTGGTGACGGGGAGGGCGAGGTGCACATTAGCTTCCTAATGACCAACTTCCTTATCCCACTCTTTAAAATTAACCCGTTAATAACCAAAGGTTTTAAACGTAATAATAGATAAAACAAGATTTATCTACCGACACGCATTTGAAGTCTGTGTGCGTTAAATGGTCCCCAGTTTTAGCTTCCCTTGAATCTCCCCAGTTTTAGCTTCCCTTTAATCTTCCCCAGTTTTAGCTTCCCTTGAATCACCCCCAGTTTTAGCTTCCCTTGAATCACCCCCAGTTTTAGCTTCCATTTAATCTCTCCCAGTTTTATCTTCCCTTGAATCTCCCCCAGTTTTAGCTTCCCTTGAATCACCCCCAGTTTTAGCTTCCCTTGAATCTCCCCCAGTTTTAGCTTCCCTTGAATCTCCCCCAGTTTTAGCTTCCCTTGAATCACCCCCAGTTTTAGCTTCCCTTTAATCCTCCCCCAGTTTTAGCTTCTCTTGAATCTCCCCCAGTTTTAGCTTCTCTTGAATCTCTCCCAGTTTTAACTTCCCTTAATCTCCCCCAGTTTTAGCTTCTCTTGAATCTCCCCCAGTTTTAACTTCCCTTTAATCTCCCCCAGTTTTAGCTTCTCTTGAATCTCCCCCAGTTTTAGCTTCTCTTGAATCTCCCCCAGTTTTAGCTTCTCTTGAATCTCCCCCAGTTTTAGCTTCCCTTTAATCTCTCCCAGTTTTAACTTCACTTGAACCTTCCTCTCAAGGTTAAGACTCCTTAAAACAAGAGACTTAACGTACCCCAGGATATGTGTAAGAAATAATCATCAAAGGAAAATAAAAAGGTAGATAATTATTGTTTTTATTACATACAATCCCTGTAGGGTAATTTAACAGCTTAGGGTCGGCTGAAAGGTGAAACCGAGTTAAGGTCAGTATTTTAATATAAGAAGTTGTTGAATATTTGTCAGGAGCATAGCGCCAATTTGACCAGAAACATTTTCAATGAAGAGAAAGATGATAGCAAATTCCAGATATCCAAGAAACGTTGCTATCACCATGTGTAGAAAATTAAGAAAAGGTAATTTGAAAAAAGAAAAAAAAAATCCTCATTAGCGTGATAAGTAGGCCGAGGTGTTTGCACAGACTCTATTCATATTCCCCCCAATTGCTGACAGTTTTACATTAGTTTATTTTATGCGAAATCTAACAAAATCTACTCATTTTTATGCTATGTTGTAATTCATATTTTGGCGGATACGCATACAAATGAATAAATACAGTAGTATTTTAAATATATGAAAGAATCAAATAGTAATGTGCCGGGTATATACAACGTGTATCTAAAACATTGCATCAAACTTTGGCAGGCTATTCCTTGGGTGAAAATAGAATAATTCACATCAACAACCTAGGGTCCATCTTGAATAATAAGGGCGGTATACACCCCTAAAGATAGAGCTAAAAACGACTGTTGTGTGAAATATTATGATAACTGCTTAGGGTATTAAAACGAATATTTGTATACTACTTGTTGAAACCTTGATCATTAATAAATTAAATGTGCTGTTACCGTTACCCACCCACATTATGTAAAAAAGGGGGGGGGGTTGTAAGACTTTTTCTGCAATAAAATATGTAAGAGTAAGTATGGCCAATTTTGACTTAAGATTACAAAAGATGGAGTAAAAATTAACAAAAATGGTGTCTTGGAGAAACTGTCTAGTTTCCCCCGTTTCCGAGATAACCACACAAGTTTGAGCTCGGAGACAAATGTATCTGACACAGCTAGTAACACAGCTATACTGGCTCCCTACCTGGCAGGAATTAACACGTGTCTTTGAAATCACACATGCATGCCGCCCTTATTATTCAAGATGGACCCTAGGTTGCTGATGTGAATTATTCTATTTTCACCCAAGGAATAGCCTACCAAAGTTTGATGCAATGTTTTAGATACACGTTGTATGTAAGAGCCACGGCGGAGAAATTTCACGACATGTCATGTCAGTGTTTGGGAAATAATTAGCCCAATTCTTCAGACGAAACACAAGGATACCCTTCAGAGATCGCCGGCTTCACGTATTGTCCCACCATTAAGTAGGAGGAGCTTTTCAACGTCAATAACATTTTAACCCGCCTCGGTGGCGTAGTTGGCTAACGCGCCAGTCGTGTTGAGCTCTACCGCCGAGGACGGGGAGATCGAGGTTCGAATCTCGGTGGGTGAACTGGGGTGGTTTTTCCTAAATGTTTTCCACTCTCCTTCCACGCAAATGCGGTTCACTTCCTCTAAATTCAACCTTCCCAATTCCTAATCCATTAGCGAATTAGTACTTAGCGTATAACCGAACGGGTAGTAAGACGCGGTGCTAAATATTATATTATATTAATAACATTTTAAACTGGGACGGTTAGGAAGTCGTCAAGGGCAGTATTTTTCAATTTCTATAGCATTTTTTTTTCCCCCAGAAAAATAAATCAAATATTTATCCAGTGGAAACATAAGAGTTTAATTTTATACACATTGTGACATCAATAGTTCTCAAATATCTGTCGAGGGTGTCCTAATTTGATGAGAACTTTTTATCTTAAATTTACGTTTCTACTGGATAAATATTTTCTTTATTTCACCGAAAAAAAAAATTGTCTGCTAAAAAAACCCTGCATAAAACACCGTGTTTTTTTTTCCCTCGCGCCCACTTTCATACCACCTTGAGCCATAACCAGAAGCACTCCAGTTATAAAAATATTGAGAAATATCTGGGTTTTTTTTATCGTCATCAGAACCACAATCTTATGTGTAATATATAATTTTGATGGCAACTTGTCTTTTTTTTACTGTACATGTTTTGCCAGTTTTTTCATGCATATACATATCCACAGCCTCGGGGTAAGTCACATGAAGAAAACCACATTTAGCACGCCCAGACAAGATTCGAACTCCGATCTCCTCGTCACCGGCAGTCCAGTCTATCGTGAGTTATTAGGAGCATTAGAGAACTAACGACACAAATAATAATAATATAAAATCACATTGAAATGGACTTGGCCTGACCTGGACCCATTAATGTTTAAAAAGATTTTTTTTTACGTCCTAAAAAAAGGTCTTTCTGTGTATCCAATTTGTTTAACGAGCCGTACTTTTTGTGTGAGCCATTACCTCGCAATTAGGCTTAATAGCACTGCAGTGTTTGTAATGCGTGCAGTGCGCATGCGCAATAGCGAGTACGTGATATCCAACACTAAAACCCACGAGTTCTCGTATGAGCACCCCTAGCAAGTGACCCCCCCCCCCCCCCCCCTTTGCAACGGTCGCGCTATACAGGATGGCCCATGAATCAACGGCAGGTCTAATACGTTTCACAATATTTTGTATTTCTGTATTTTTTTTTTAGCACAACATATTACTACCCGTTTGGGCTCCACGCATAATATGAACTAATCAATCTGAAGTGTTAGGGACGATTAAGGTATAATTTAGATAAAATGTACCCCACGTTCACGTCCATTGTCCCTATAACCGGTAGTCTAGTATAGTGCGAGAGTGACGCCTTAGACCATACGGCCACCGAAGCGGGTACTCACTAATTATTTAACACCTATCTCTGGCGGAATAAATTGTTGTAGGATGAACGCAAGGGTATAGATAGATCGCCATAGTAAGTCTTTTAGTGACAAATAAAAAAAATAGGGTAATTAATATTTACAGTTAATCACTATATTTATATTACAGTTACACAACACATGAATTTGGGTATGGAAATATGCAAGCGTATATAGAGTTTCGAACTAGGACGATCTTACTATATAAATGCTCAGTTATTTTCAGCGACGACAGAGTCCTCTAGACCAGAGGTGGGCTATATAGTTTTCAATGTAGCAACAGGAGTGTCAAATGGGAAGTTAAATTCGTCACAACGTGTAAAAATTGAGAAATAAGGTTCAATCAAACATTTTCAAACAACACACACTGTTTGACACACGTTTATTAAAGACACGTACACTTTGATAATTCGGTTACAAATGCCTCAGACGCAAATGTTGAAAATTATTCATATTTATAACAAAAGACAATTTAATGCGAAATTTGACATTTACTCTTATCTGACAAATTGGAGAAACATCGGCTGAATATCTGAGCTCATTGTATATGTGGAATGATTACAATCACATGCAGGAAATATCAAGTTACAACGAGCACACGAAGTCGGGAAAAATTATATTACTGTGAAAGCTGACAAACTCTAATTCGCCACACTTCACGCAATTCGCCACACTTTCACGGCCAATTCACCACAATTTCACGGCCAATTCACCACACTTTCACGGCCAATTCGCCACACTTTCACGGCCAATTCACCACACTTCACGGCCAATTCACACACTTCACGGCCAATTCGCCACACTTTCACGCCAATTCGCCACACTTCACGGCAATTCACCAAAATTTCACGGCCAATTCACCACACTTTCACGGCCAATTCGCCACACTTTCACGCCAATTCACCACACTTTCACGGCCAATTCACCACTTCTGCTTATGCCCATATTCGTATACTTTTAGATTAGCCTGTTAATAATGATAGTTACACTTTATGAGTTACTCACTAAGAAAGTTACAATTTGATTCTCATATAACATTTTTGAAAAAATATCAGGCCCCAGTTGAAAAAATAAATTGATAGTAAATTGAGTCAAGAAGACAATTATTCGCAAAGGTGAGCACACGGACAAAGGCGTCGGTATCATTCTAGTCAAGAATAGTCTATCATTGACGGCTAAGTCAAGGTTCAAATCCCAGCTGATAGTATTGAGTTTTTTTTTTTTTTACTAAACGTATTCACACTTTCTATCCACGAAAATTCGTACTACAACCCTCTCTCGTCATTAATCAATTACACTGAATATAAAAGCTGTGCGAACTACAGGTCTTTATGGAGAAAAGCTATTTCTTCTTCTTCGGTTAAATGTTGCCAAATCTCCTCGCTTTCAGTTGCTCGGAACCCACCTCAGTGGCGTAGTTGGCTAACGCGCCAGGCGTGTTGAGCTAGACCAACGAGGACGGGGAGATCGAGGTTCGAATCTCGGTCGGGTGAACTGGGGAGGTCTTTCCTAAATGGTTTTCCACTCTCCCTCCACGCAAATGCGGGTTCACTTCCTTTAAATTCAACCTTCCCAATTTAATCAATTAGTGTAATTAATACTTAAAGCGTATACACCGAACGGGTAGTAAGACGCGGTGCTAAATAATAATAATGATAAATAATAATAATAATAATAATAATGTTATCTGGGAACGTTGTGTGCTAGGGTAAGAAGGAGCTACTGGCAACATCGACGAACCATCGTTGCGAAATTGTCTTTAATTTAATTGAGGAGTGAACACACGAAAACAAGGGAATGACAACGTTGTTTCCCAATAGTAACCCTGCAATCCCCTCAGAGATGATATCCAGTATAGTGTGTTAAATATACGGCCGTCGAGTAGTAGTACTCGAAATACCTTGGGGAAGAGAGGGATGGAAATAGCAAGTTACTTCGTTTTAAATATTGCTTGAAACATAATATATTGGTCCAATATACTTGTAAGTGTAAATACCACTGGGGCAAGGAGATTGCGCATGTACTGTTTCACATTCACGCCAACTGTCAGCCGTATAGTCCTATTTTAATAGGAAGAACCTTATCGGACACAGAGGAAAAGCTACTAGATCTACTTTCCCATATTCATACGTCAAGTCTGCAGCCGTCACTTTTGCTATAGATTATTAATACCTATAAAATAACACAAATAATTTAGTAAAATGTTATCAAGATCAACCTCAAGAAAATATGTTCGTATTTTCTAAAACATTTCTTTCCAACAGAATCCTACTGTGAGTAGCTCAGGGGTTATATATTTAAAAAAAAAAGCACGCCAAGGGCCTACGAGGAAACACAAACATCACCAAACCTAGATTATCAGGATAAATAGCAGTCGTAAAGAACAAAACTAGTTTTATGGCCGACAGCATGCATCTAAACGCTCATAATTATCGCCTATAGAAAAAAACATCAGCATTCTCTCTCACGTTTTTTGAGGGGCGGAGGAGAGGGGGGAACTAATATTTTTTTATGTATCTCTAGAAGAAATAAGCGACCAAGACAGGCCAGGTATTATTATTATTATTATTATTATTATTAGCACCGCGTCTTACTACCCGTTCGGGTTGTACACACTTACGCTAATGTGTAATGGTAGGGCGATTGTGAGATGAAATGGAGGACCTACAGTTTAACGTGGGATCCGAACCACGGTGGAGGCCTGGCATTCCACACATTCACAAGTCGTGATTAATACACGTCTTGTCAGAGGTGAAGGCACGGTTTGGCAATCACATAGATCTGTGCCGGGACCGAGGATTGAACCCCGGACCCCCCAGCACAGAAGTCTGACACCTTACCCCCTAGACCACCAGGTCGCCCCTGTCAGTATTAATTATTACTTTATTAATACTGACAGTCTGACTGATCGTGTAGGGGCCCTAATATACTTTCCATCCTCCAGTAAACTTACGGACAAATATACACACACAGATTGTCCATGAATTATTCACTCCATTATCAGCCTTAATAAATTTGTTTACTTTAAGAGCCATCTTAAAAAAAAAATTGCGGTAATTAGTAACGCAACTTAAATACAGTCTTGTTTTAATTAAGTAGACTGCCCACAGTTCAGCCAGTAATTCACTAAACCAGAATTTATTGCAGCTTAAAATTAGAGGTGAATAATTTATGGACATCCTGTACTAACAATTTAATTAATTAAATAATTTAAAACCTGCGAGGGAAGGGGGAGAGTGAGGAAAACAAGAATGTGGCGAGCTCTGCCGATAGCTCTCGAAACCACAAAACCTCAAGCGAACGTGTTGAAAGGAAGGGGTGGTGGGGTGTGAAGGTAAGCGACACCACACACACACAACACACACACACACACTGGATGGAGTTGTTCACAACAATATATCAACGTTTCGCAGAACTCTCTAACTACCCCTGCTCACCAGGCAACAATCACACTAATTATCTGCGGGATCACAATGGCGGCTCGTTAGCTGATTGCGAAGCCGTCACAGGAAGGAGTGCGTGAATGTGTGCGTGTGTATGTGTATACACTCATAAAGGGGCAACTGGAGAGGTTTTCTTTCCTTTGGAAAATCAATCTGGCGTGGTTCTGAAGGATTGAGAGGAGGGGAAACGTGGAAACTGAGGTAACCAACTCGGAAAATTATAGTTTCAAAATTTCACAAGAGTTTTGTTTGATCAAAAAAACAATTTTGGGAAAATTTGACGGTGGTATGATAAGTCAAAAGAAGAGAGTGAAAGTTTAATGTATCACCAACTTTTGTTATATGTTAATACTTCAATATTATAATCAAAGTCTTAACGAATACCTCCTCTTCCCCTCGGATTTAATTTTATCCCCTCAAAAATGCTAAATTTTAACTACCACTTTTAGTTTGGATTTTATTTTCAGTTTGTCAACAAAATCATAATTAAAATAATTTTAAAGATGGATCCGTGTATTTACTAACAACTTAATAAGCCCCCCCCTTCCCCCAAACCACCTCGTATTCACTTATTTTGTAGGTCGAAAGCCGCCACTGCGGGAAATCTTCATCTCGGACCATAAAGACCGTATTTCGACCCTCTCTCCCTCGTTGGGAGTCGAACTCCAACGTTCCGGACCGTAGCCGAGGTCACGCATGTAGGTTGAGTTATGTTCGATATCCGGTGCTCTAGTCACATCACTCACGAGGGACTCTCAAGGTGACACACGTGACCTTCTCTACTACGGGCCGTATAGTCCCGTCAACAAGTCACACCTGCAATACATGCACTTTGATTGCTGTTCAGAACCTTACAATTGATTTGATGAAATTAACATTTTTATATTTTTATTATTCGACTATAGGATGAATATTGCTATCGGGAGGTTAAAGTTAGCTACCAGATAAAGGTTATCAGCCACTTTAATATTCTACGCGTATTATGAACTGAATTTATCTGTCGGATAGTTATCTGTAGGATAAATATATTTTTATGCATAAAACGCAAGGTTGGTACTGTTTTTACTGGTGCGCGCATGCGTATAGACCCTGCTGCTACCGCTACAACCTAGCGAGTGGTAACAACGCTCAACATTTGTTAAATAATGTCGACTAAACGATTGCGAGGAAACATATGGCGTGACGTGGGCGTAGAAGCTAAGTTGTCTTGCAAGTACTAATTTCGGTGTCTGCCAAAATGTGGTTAATAATTGGGTACAACGTTTATAAAATTTCATTTATTGTACTCACATTTAAATAATTTGTTCTTATATAAATATAACTCTACAAATAGCTTGTCAGTTTATATAATAGTGTGAATTAAATGTTCTAACTTTGTATATAGTTAGAGCCTGGACCTGTGCTTACTAAACACGCGAACCAATATTTTAACCTAAAAAAAGATTTCGATAGGTGAAACCTCATGAAAAACGACGCGTCACTATGGCAACGCCAATTTTAACTTTAAGATAAAAGTTATCAGGTACTTAAACCTCCCGATAAAAACGTGATGGATAAATAAATTTTATCTGGCAGATAAATGATATCTAGCGGTCATAAGACGCACTTATAACTTATCGGCCAGATAACAATATTTAACGGCCATATTAATATTTATCCAGGAGTCATAAGACCGGCCCTTAGTCTGTTTAGTTAATAATATAAAGATAAACTATACAATTATTACAGTAATTAAAAAGGAGGTATTTTTGGAAGCTTTTGATAACTTTCTAGATTAATACTTTAACTAATGAATCAAATGACAAATATTTTTAGAATGCAAAATTTTAATGACTTTCAATCAAAGTTGATGGTGGAAAAGTGTGTTCCCTATAGAAATTAGAGTTTGGATACGCCCGACCAAGATCTAAACCCCGACCTCCCCTCCCCGTCTCTGGTAAACTAAACCAGACGAGACTGACTTCTTAACTCGTGTGCAAAAAACAACAAGAATTTCCTCCCCAAATGGTTATTATGTTAGTGGAAATTTGAACATTAAAGTCCTAAACATTTCGCAACATTTGGCACAAAATAAGTCACTTGCTATTTAAAATGTAAGGATACTACTAAATATTTAATGAAATCACTAAAACTACCCTGAATCATCTTATAATTTAACTTTGCTACCCTGTTAAAATTGTCTATATTTGTTGGAATAGGGGTTCTTAACCTTACTACGATAACAGACCTAAGATGGGAAGATCGGGATTCGAACCCGTTCGGATGTACTGAGAATGTTTTTTCCTAAATGGTTTTACACTTTTCATCCACGCAAATGAGGGTAGACTTCCTCTAAATTAAACTACTAATCCCTAACAATTGCAGCCTATCATTATTATTAATTTAATTAGTACATAAGCGTATAACCCAAACGGGTAGTAATACGCGGTACTAAAGAAAAACTATAGACCCCCAATTGGAATGTCCAATATATCCCCATACACCCTTCGCCCGAATGTCGAAATCATCATCATCATAATCATCGTCAGTCCTATTAGGTACTACTGTAAATCTCAATAACTTGTTTTACTTTTACATTCGGGTAGCTTGAAAAGTTCAGGTGGGCAGACAGGGTGATAAATGAACGAGTCCTAAGAAGAGCGGGTGAGAAAAGAACCATTTTGGATGTGATTCTTCGGTACAAAGAAAACTTGAGAGGAACTTTCTTCTGCACGACGTCATAGAAAGAAGAGCTTTGGAAGGAGGAAGATTCAAATATTGGATGACTTGAAGGAAAGAAGGAAATTCTGGGAGTTGGAGGAGGAGGCAGAGGACAGGGCACATTGGAGGTCTAAGTTCACTGACAAAAGTAATTGGCCTGTTGTAAGAGAGAACACATAATAATAATAATAATAATAATGGGTAGCTAAGAACAGAGAAGCTGAAAGAAAATCATAATGATATCATATTTATTGATAAAAAAACAGAAAATCATAAATACACAATCCGTATTGATAACGGTAATGTTCGTTCTAATCTAACAATTTTTTTTTATTGTCTAGGAATCGAGTCCCATCCCCTCGTCATTTTATGTCCCAGACTGTACAGAGTCGTGACTTCGTCTCCTTGCATCGGAGGACTACTCAAGAGATGTTGCTAGGCTTACATGAGTCATACGATATAAGTATTTTATATTTACCTCAGCGCTTGTTGTTCAAACGTATTACATTTAAATAAGTCGACATCTCCAACGTGGAAAGGTCAAACGTCAGATTGTCAAATCAAGATGGACAGATTTATGGCCGCATAGACTTTTAGACACCAGCAAGTCGCTAGTGAATCGACAGAATCTTAAATCAGCAACGCCCAATCTATGGAAATTAGATAAGTGCTCTCTAAAGATGTTTAAATTTGAAATGTAAAATGTTTAGCCCCCACATCAACAAAATGGAGTATGTGAGAATACAGGCACCCTCTGGGTTTATACTAGAGGCTATTAGCTCAAATTAGTATAAGGAGAACATTTTTTAAAATGTACTTTGTCAAAGAAACGAATATAGGACCTTCAGTTTAGTGAGCAACTGTGTGTTATTCCAGCTTTAACAAGACCGCGAGTAATTATAATTTATTTTATTAGTGACGTCTGAGGCTTTAATTCTTGTCCGGGCACATTTTATAAATAGAACACATCATATTAGGTTTCTGGTAAAGAAAGAAAACATAAAACATAAAGCGGTTATTTAATTCGTCAAGCGAAACCCAAAAAACCAAACCTTAGTAATTTTGGCGGTAGATATGTTTGTATGCCGCGTTCTAAACACGAGGTTATACATCTACACACAAGAAGGGCTATCTATACATGCAGTGAGATGAAAATTTTTGCAAATATTTAGATGAAACGAATACATTCGAGATATCCCAATTAAAGTTTAAACCTCGGTTTAATTTCTCTCAAAGACGTTAACACCAGACACATCAAATTTGTTGCAGTAAAGCAATAACAGCGATTATAGTTCTCTTCTCGCACTCACATATCGACTGCAGCGCTTGGTGGTTGAGTGTGACACTAACGTCGGGTCTACTGCAGACCAAATATGTCAATATTTCAATATTACAATCATAGAATTCCCCTAGGATTCAAATACCGGGAAATGTTCCAAGTGGAAGTTCATCAGAAATATTTCATGTCCACCCGCGGAGATGGTAAATTAAAGGAAAATGTACCAGCATTAGTGTGGTGTGAGGATAAGATGAATCACTTGTGGAAAAAAACCCACCACCAATGCACTCGACCTATATTCGAAACCCGACCTCCCAGACACAAGCCGTTTATTTGTTTACAAGAAGGGAAACGGGGTGGGGGTGGTAGTCCAAGGGCTCCTTAAGTTTTTTACTGTCTGCGGCTTAAGGTGGGGATGTAGGGGACGCGAGAAAAGTCAGTGTTTTTGCAGTTTTTATATCAAAACAAATCAAATATTTCTCTAGTAGAAACATAGTTGTAATATTCTTCACGCGTTGATATCAACAATTGTTGAATACCTGTCAAGGGTGTCCTGGAATTTAATGACAACTTTTTATCTTCATTTAAAAAGTTTCTCACCTAATGATGCTATTTTGAAAATTGAAAAATGACACCTGGACACGGGTATTTAACCCGGGACCTTTGGCTTAGTACGCCAATGCTCTACCACTGAGCTATCCAGGATTCGTCCCGTGTCCAGGGTCATTCTTCACTCATATTTTAAGGCATGCTGCTATGTCCATGACAGATATTCAACAATAATTATTGTTGATATCATCACGTGAAGAAAATTACAACTATGTTTCTACTGAAGCAATATTTGATTTAAAGTTTATATTTTATTGATATTCTACCCATTTAATATTAAGTTACTTTAGTTGATTTAAACTGACATTTCTTTTCAACCGTTTATTGATTTTTAAATGACCTAGAAAATGACTGTTTTTCCTTTAATCGTAAAATTATAGATCCTATATAGATTTATCACCAATCCGTCCAATTCTTTTGTCTCAATCTTGGTTCATATCATTTCAAATGTTAGCGGATTATTTGTACCCCCCCCCCCCCCGGGACGATCGAAGCATCTCCTGGTTTGATTTCCAATACCCCCGACGTGACATTGTAGACCGCAGCTGCCTCACATCACTTCAAGGAGGTACGTAATTACGGCCGACCGCAATCCTTGACCAACCTCAACGACTGGTGCGTTGATCAAGTCACGTAAGAGAGAGAGAGGATTGCTGATAGATGAGTAGGGGGTGAAGGGAGGGGGGGGCACAAGCTTTCAAGGCTACCCCGTCCCTTTCCCCATACAGGGGTGGCCTGACTTAGCCTGGTTCGTCTGGATAAATGGTGGGGGTTGGGGGGGGGTAAGATGTTAGTGTTAGCAAATATTATTTTAATTATATTATGATTATTATGTAGTACGAAAAAAAATCTAAACAAAATAATACTAATAGTAACAGTAAGCGATGAAGATTAAATTTACTGATAACTGAATCACAAGGGGGAAGACAAATGTATTCAGTAAAGCTTTGATTATGATATTGAAACATTTATACATCTGGTCTACAACAGATCCGATATTAGTGTCACATTCAACCACCAAGCGCTGTAGTCGATACGGAGTGTAGAAGACAACTGTAATCACTGCCACTGCTTTATTGTAACTCATCTGATGAAGTTTCTGGTGCGGTAACACCCCTGGGAGACATTAAAAATTAAGTGTACAATTTTAAACTTGGAATATTTCGTTTACATTCATTCTATCTAAAACAGTTGGAAAAATCTTCCATGAATAAATTAAAGACAAATTTGTCCAAAAATTCACATATTCAGCTGAGTGTGTATTAATTAAATTGTCTTGGGTTAACATTTTCAAGTAGTGTTCATATGACAGCAATTACGCTAGTAAATTATTTGCAAATATTAAATGTCTGATCTAAAAATAAACAACCGAAAAGACTCCCGTGTTGACGACTATTTATGTTGAAATAGATCCCGGAGTTGGCCAGACGTGGCCCTCCTACTCCTTCAGTTTGCTCACCCCCAGCTCAAATTAACCTCAAGAGTCCAACGACTCCTGCCACCACCATGCTGCGCAATACAGGACTTGTTTAGACAGCGCAGATCCGAACAAGAAACAGAACTTGATGCAATGTAATCATCACATTCCTTCAGGGAGATTACGTCAAGTAAATTAAATCACCCGTACTTCATAGCGTGCTCATCTGGTTTGACTCCTTCAGAAATACTAAAAAAAAAAAAAAGTGTTATTTTACACAGTTAAAGTCCCGCTTGAGTTAAGTGTAAGTGGAAAAAAACCAAACAATAACAAAAACCAACCACTAGTCTAGGGGACCTTGATTCAATTCCGGAAGTGCTGATGAAAATATTTACTATTTGTATAAGTGTACGATTGTACGTCCTGATTTATAGTTGGTTAAGAAGTAAATATCTTGATATAAGAACCTGGATGTATAGTAATTAGACGTTCTCTCTCTCAAATAAGTTAGTTTGTAAGTCGTATGCCGTAAGTGTTTATAAAAGGATCGTTACTCGTTAACTACCCCAATAAACAAACAATTCTATAGATTAGTGCAGAGTATCTGTCAGACAATCATTTAGTTAGTCTGCCATTGTAGACACATTTAGTTAGTGTGCATTGTAGACAACCCATATAGTTTACAATCTGTCAGCAATCATTAGGTTAGTGCTGCATCTGTTCAGACAATATTTAGTTAGTGCTCCATCAGTTTGACAATCATTGAGTTAGTTCTGCCACCTGTCAGACAATCATTGAGTTAGTGCTGCCATCTTTAGACAATCATTGAGTTAGTGCTGCCATCAGTTTGACAATCATTGAGTTAGTGCTGCCATTATGTTGACAATCATTGAGTTAGTGCTGCCATTAGTTTAGCAATCATTAGTTAGTGCTGCCATCTGTCAGATACTCATTTGTTAGTGCTGCCACGTTAGACATCATTAGTTAGTGCTGCCATCTGTTAGACAATCATTTAGTTAGTGCTGCCATCTGTAGACAATCATTAATTAGTTCTCCATCTGTACACAATCAGAAACCTTTCTACTGCACTTTACATTATGGTTAGAAAAGGTCTACGTCATATTTAAATTAGTTTAAAAAAATATTTGCGGGGTCCTTGTAGGGTTTGATATTTAAAAGTTGTTATGATAATGTGTGAAGTGTGACTTTACGCCATTTTCCACCTGTACCATTCATATGTGCAAGAGAAGATTCGGATTATGGCACATTTCAGTAGGCCATGTCGGTGCCTTACTTCAATTACATTAACGCTACATCCAAATTGATACTTAAGTTTAACAGGCTTTATAAGCTTTGTCAGTTTAGAAATTTCCTGGCTTTTCCGGTTCTTAAAATAAATAAATCCCTTCTTTTAAGTGCTAAAAAATAAATAAAAAATAGCATAATTTTCAACACAATTCTTAAAATATAAAAATGAAGGTTTGCAAAACTGATCTTTTATAAATTATTTCAATTTTAATGTAGCTTTTAAAAAAATATATCTTTTCCCTTTCTTAGCAAACCCTACCAAAATTAGGTGGATCCTAACCAAGACATAAATTATACAAGAGTCATTGCTGTTCCGACATGAGTACAAGTCAGCGTTAATAATAGTTGTGAGGAATGTACTGACCAATTTTCATAGGAAAGGCATTTATCTGAAAGCTAATAATATTACTAGCTCTACTTTAACTAATTCATAAGTCAAGTCATGTGATCTGCAGCTGTCACTTTTGATATGTTATCAATGCCTATAACATAATAATACTAATAAAGTAAAACGTTATCATCAATATCGGCCTAAAAAAGTTTTATATTTTCTGAAAGGCTCTTCCAAAGAAAAGTTGACTATAGTTTATAATGACAGGCGACTATGCAGTGAATTTTTAACAATTTAAAACAAATATATCACTGTTTTTCGACAAATAGACAAAACTGGAGCTAAGACCTACTCTTACACTATATTACTCCCTTTAATTTCCTTTTTTAGATAATCATCAAACAAATATATATGTTAAAAGCTCCAGCAATTTGTTAAAATATCGCCGATTTTCAGTGTCACGTGAAATTCCCTAATTTTTACAGGTTTTCCCTCATTATTACATATTAAACCTATTTAAGAAAACAAATGTATTTGTGGCAAGCCTACATAGCAGATAGGAAGGCTTCATCACAAATGTTTTGGACGCAAAAGAAGCACCAAGATAAGATGTGCATTGTGGGTATCTTTAATACGTCAGAGAACAGGAGCGTTTAGTGACAATATGGGCGTTCAGAAATCCCACATTAATTAAGAAGTAGTTTGAGCGTTTAGAAATATCCCGTTAAGAACAAATTTGTTAAAATATGATTCACATTAAAATGGAAGCCAAAGGTTATAAATAAGCATGTCCCGACAACATTATGAGCCTTGCATTCAAAGTTTTATGATGAAAAGAAAAGTTGCCGAATGCCACTTAAGTTTGCGGAAGATCTGAATTACTAGCGATGAGATGAATAGTCCGCTTGTGAGACGAACTGGATTGAAACCACCCGGATGCCAGGAGAAAGGAGGAGGTCGCGGTTTGTAGAATACAAGAGTTGTTGAACCTTCTTGCAATGAATGAGACATAATTTCATCTCTTTATTGGATGAGAAAGGCAAGCCCAATTTATTCCCAACAAGGACTCAAGTGCTCGTAGCGACATTGAGCCAAGTCCGAGATCTCCACAACTTTACACTCATTTAAGGTTGGATGTAGGGAAGCAGGGGTTAAGGTTGGATGTACGGGAGCAGGGGTTAAGGTTGGATGTACGGAGCAGGGGTTAAGGTTGGATGTACGGGAGCAGGGGTTAAGGTTGGATGTACGGGAGCAGGGTTAAGGTTGGATGTACGGGAGCAGGGGTTAAGGTTGGATGCACGGGAGCAGGGGTTAAGGTTGGATGCACGGGAGCAGGGGTTAAGGTTGGATGCACGGGAGCAGGGGTTAAGGTTGGATGTACGGAAGCAGGGGTTAAGGTTGGATGTACGGAAGCAGGGGTTAAGGTTGGATGTACGGGAGCAGGGGTTAAGGTTGGATGTACGGAAGCAGGGTTAAGGTTGGATGTACGGGAGCAGGGGTTAAGGTTGGATGTACGGGAGCAGGGGTTAAGGTTGGATGTACGGGAGCAGGGGTTAAGGTTGGATGTACGGAAGCAGGGTTAAGGTTGGATGTACGGAAGCAGGGTTAAGGTTGGATGTACGGAAGCAGGGTTAAGGTTGGATGTACGGAAGCAGGGGTTAAGGTTGGATGCACGGGAGCAGGGGTTAAGGTTGGATGTACGGAAGCAGGGGTTAAGGTTGGATGTACGGAAGCAGGGTTAAGGTTGGATGTACGGGAGCAGGGGTTAAGGTTGGATGTACGGAAGCAGGGGTTAAGGTTGGATGTACGGGAGCAGGGGTTAAGGTTGGATGTACGGGAGCAGGGGTTAAGGTTGGATGTACGGGAGCAGGGGTTAAGGCGCTTATGTGGTTTACATGATTAAAACAAATAGTTTTTTTTGACACAATTAAAAAAATATTGTCTCGGTGTACCTGTTTAGTTTGATATTCTACATGGAGTAATATGAACAGTTATTTAATAAAGTTAAATATGACACCTAGACACGGGGATCGAACCCAAGATTCGTCCCGTGATCAGGGTCATTCTTCACTCATATTTTAAGGCTGAGTCTGTGATGGTCGTTATTTTATACACTGTCATGAAAATGGTGGCAGATCAACAGAAACTTTTAAAAGGAAGTCAAAAACCCTGGTCAAATTACGCAATTCCCCATGAAAACTGTTGAGATCACTGAACCGACTGATTACATCAGCAGACGATATATAGCCCAACTTTAATCTAGAACAGACACAACAACCAGTCCCCCAGCCATTAATCAATCAATGCTAAAGTGGGGTGTAGGGGACGCGAGAAAATGCCAGTATTTTGGAAGTTTTTTATATCAAATCTTTTTTGGTCAGAATAAATAAATTATTTCTCCAGTAGAGACAAAGAGTTTAATTTTCTTCACACGGTGATATCAACAGTTATTGATTATCTGTCAAGGGTGTCCTGGAATTTAATTACAACTTTTCCTCTTCATTTAAAGAATTTCTCATCTAATGCCGCTATGCTCATGACAGATATTCAACAACTGTTGATATCACCACGTGAAGAAAATTAAACTCTATGTTACTAATGGAGAAATATTTTATTTATTTTGACAGCAAAAAAGCTATAAACTTGGAAAAAAACTGACCTTTTCTCGCAAAATAATAACAAATATGAAGATATTATGGCCTAGCCACCAGAATCGGGGAGAACCTAATCGCAAGTGTTGAAATAGTTTCGGCACAAGGCCCTAGAGAAGTGAAAAGCAATGATATGAGCTACCGTTACATAACCGTCTCTCCCCCGTGAAGGAGAGGTGGCGCCACATGTATACATGAGTTCACCATGTGGCTAGCAGATGCCGCTTGGTTTTGTGGTAGGTCCGGGACTAGCTAGCTAGTTTACTTTTTAAAAAAACGTGAGTACAGATATATGGCTCGCCTTCCATCGTTAGTTCTCAGCGGGAGCCGTGTGCTCAACGTCAAGGGAGTGAACCTTCTCTCCTTGAGATATAAATACTAGCCTCTTTCCAGATGAGTGAATATGAAACTTACTCTATGACATTTGGAACTCGAAAGTACATTGCCGCACTTACTAAATACGCCACATATTCCTTAATAGACGCCACCTCATCACACCCTGCCTGGCCCCTATCTTGAGCTAGTTCTATCCAGTCCACCTCATCACACCCTGGCCCCTATCTTGAGCTAGTTCTATCCAGTACCCCTCATCACACCCTGGCCCCTATCTTGAGCTAGTTCTATCCAGTCCACCTCATCACACCCTGGCCCCTATCTTGAGCTAGTTCTATCCAGTACCCCTCATCACACCCTGGCCCCTATCTTGAGCTAGTTCTATCCAGTCCACCTCATCACACCCTGGCCCCTATCTTGAGCTAGTTCTATCCAGTCCACCTCGTCACACCCTGGCCCCTATCTTGAGCTAGTTCTATCCAGTCCGCCTCATCACACCCTGGCCCCTATCTTGAGCTAGTTCTATCCAGTCCACCTCATCTCATCCTATCTCTATCTTGAGCTAGTTCTATCCAGTCCACCTCATTACACCCTATCCCTATCTTGAGCTAGTTCTATCCAGTCCACCTCATCACACCCTGGCCCTATCTTGAGCTAGTTCTATCCAGTCCACCTCATTACACCCTATCCCTATCTTGAGCTAGTTCTATCCAGTCCACCTCATCTCACCCTGGCCCCTATCTTGAGCTAGTTCTATCCAGTCCACCTCGTCACACCCTGGCCCCTATCTTGAGCTAGTTCTATCCAGTCCACCTCATCTCACCCTGGCCCCTATCTTGAGCTAGTTCTATCGAGTCCACCTCATCACACCCTGGCCCTATATTGAGCTAGTTCTATCCAGTCCACCTCATCACACCCTATCCCTATCTTGAGCTAGTTCTATCCAGTCCACCTCATCTCACCCTGGCCCCTATCTTTAGCTAGTTCTATCCAGTCCACCTCATCACACCCTGGCCCCTATCTTGAGCTAGTTCTATCCAGTCCACCTCGTCACACCCTGGCCCCTATCTTGAGCTAGTTCTATCCAGTCCACCTCATCACACCCTATCTCCTATCTTGAGCTAGTTCTATCCAGTCCACCTCATCACACCCTATCCCTATCTTGAGCTAGTTCTATCCAGTCCACCTCATCACACCCTGGCCCTATCTTGAGCTAGTTCTATCCAGTCCAACTCATCACACCCTGGCCCCTATCTTGAGCTAGTTCTATCCAGTCCACCTCGTCACACCCTGGCCCCTATCTTGAGCTAGTTCTATCCAGTCCACCTCATCACACCCTGGCCCCTATCTTGAGCTAGTTCTATCCAGTTCACCTCATCACACCCTGGCCCCTATCTTGAGCTAGTTCTATCCAGTCCACCTCATCTCACCCTAGGCCCTATCTTGAGCTAGTTCTATCCAATCCACCTCATCATACCCTATCCCCTAATGTGTTGAGTTAAAAGAGTCTGAATACCAATGATGATAATTACTTGTGAGCGTCATCTAATATAGACATAAATAGTTTCCCAAATAAACATTCGAGGGACCTTCATCGGTGGGCACGCGGACTAAGGCGACACACTCGTTTCTTCAGGTTTGCCCGCAGTGTGAGGTTAAAGCGCGCGTTGTTAGCACACAGCCTTAATCCCACGAGAGAGAGAGAGAGAGTATTGACCTAGGACAAAACAAATCAAGTCGAGGGGGGAAGACCTTGGTCCTTAACTCTTTTATGTCAACAGACGCCCTCAACACTAGCCCAATGCGGCCCCCAGGGACCGGTCGTCTCGGGGATCACAGATACAAACAACCGTAAGATGGGGTCACCAAACCTGTCACGTGGCTGGGTGCACATTTAGAAATGACCGCGTACAGGCACTCCTACAATTCCTGCATTGTTTTACAGAAAATTTTCAATTTTTACTTTCTCATATCAAGAGAAAGTATTGTATACGTAAACATTTTCCCCTCGTGTCCTAACAAAAAAAAAAGTGGATTTTACAATTCTGTCTGTCTGTCTGTCTGTCCGTCTGTCCCTGGCCACAAATCTGAAACGATTTGGTGGACTTTGTTCAAACTCGATAGCTAGATGTTATGGGACAATACCTTGGAACTTTTAAAAAAAAAATATTCTGAGCCTTAGCCCTCAAATTAAGGGTAGTTTACTGTTGAGAGATTTTTTTTAAATATAAAATTTTTCGGAAATGGCGATTTCGTTTAAAATTAATATCTAGGGAGTGTTAGACCTCCCTAATAAAATTTGATATTTGGATTAAGGGGAGAAATTCGGTTAGCTTGGTGATGACTAATATTTTTAAATTTGGATATCTATAAAAATTACTATAACGATTTGGTTCGAAATAGTTATTTTTTAAGCTTTTTAAATTAAAAATAATTATATATATATTTGTTTCTCTAAAAAAAATTATAGTAGTTTACTTATAATTGATTTTTGTAAAATTCTAATTTTTTTTTTATAATAGCTTTAACGATTTTGTTGTAAATTGATATTGGGTGAGTCTTTTACACCATCAAATTAAAGCACGTTTATTTTTCTAAAATAAATTAATTTAAGGGTAGTTTACTTAGGACAAATTAAAGAAAATTTGAAATTTTTCGAAATTGGCTTTGAAGACTAAGTTCAAAATGGATATAATCTATGTGTGAATAGTTTTTCACTATAAATAATAATAAGTTTCTATTTTTACAAAAATTAAAGTAAGCTTAGGATGATTTACAAATAACTTATTTTTTAATTTGAAATTTGTTAAAAATGTTTAAAAAAAAGTTTAGAATGTATTTACGAGGAGTGTTAGTTGTGATTATCAAGATGATGTGTTTGTTTCTATGAGGAAAACAAACTATAAAACACTATTTGAGAAAGTTTGTGCGATTGTGTATTACAATTTTTTTTATTCGGCTATTTAAATGGAATAAATGCAATCGCGAGAGCTCCAAGATTAATTTAACCTCAAGAGGTACCAATAACCTCATCAAATGAGTTACAAATAAAGCAATAACAGCAATTCCAGTGTCCCCTTCTCACGCTCATACATCTACTACAGCGCTTGGTGGTTGAATGTGACACTAACGTCGGGTATAATGAAGACAGAAATTTATTATTATTATTATTATTATTATTATTATTATTAGCACCGCGTCTTACTACCCGTTCGGGTTTACCACTACGCTAATGTGTAATGGTAGGATGAATGTGAGATGAAATGGAGGACTTACAGTTTAACGCGGGATCCGAACCACGGTGGAGGCCTGGCATTCCACACATTCACAAGTTGTGATTAATACACGTCTTGTCAGAGGTAAGGAAGGATTTGTCAATCAGATAAATCTGTGCCAGGACCGAGGATTGAGCCCGACCCCCAGCACAGAATCGACACCTTACCTAGACCACCAAAATTAATACTCCAATCATATAAAGACTTAACGAATATATTCCTCTTCCTCTGGGAGTCAATCATCTGGAAATTGTATCGAAATATGTTCATATCTACTTGCCATTGTTTGTTGTGTTTAGTAGCACACGCCCGAGCGGTGGCCACATGGTCTAAGGCAAGACTAAACTGCCAATGACGGGAGATAAAGAGGATCAAAGCTTGGTCGGCTGTACCGATTTCCCCATAATAGTTTTCCACTCTCATCATGAAATGCGGTAACTTCCATAAAATAACCTACTTCATCCTAAAACCATAGTGTAATCTACATAGCGTATAATCCGTACGGGTTGTAAAACGCGCGCTAAAAAACATTTCAACAAATGATATAACGGCGCTGCCCGCTAGACCACATAACAGCCAGTACGTTTATATTATATCTAATAAACTAATTAACACCGCGTCTTACTATGTGTTCGGGCTATACGCATATGCTGGACTAATAACTAAGCTAATGCCTTATGGATGAAGAAGGTTGATTTTATAGTAAGTGTACCCACATTTGCGCGAAAGAGTGGAAAAACACCCTCGGCGCACCCAGTTGGGATTAAAACCCCGATCTCATCGTTTTTATTTGGACCGTCTGATTTTTCGGGAAAATTAACTTATCTCTTGTTCGAATGAGTATTTTGACCGCTGCATGAATTTTTGTCCGTAGTGTACTTGTAGAGACTACATCTACATGCTCAAATAGAAGATATGTGGGTACAAAGAAGAGCCAACAACAGTAGGACAACACCGCTCGGATTATTTTCGGTGTAGTCTGCCAGTTCCCGATAGCAAGGACTGAGCAAATAAAATAGCTGCTTCAGGATATATATAATTCTATTCAAAGGGGAAAATTAAATAAATTTCAGATGTGCAGAGTTAGCTCCGAAAATGAGCTTTAAGCTGATCCGGAAGGCTCGGAATTAAAACTTTGGATGCATGCGCTAGTTTTCCCATGGGCGAATGTTGGTGTACTCATACTAATATACCGGAATAAAATTAAGTATTTCAGTGAGTTAGAGCTATGGAATCTTATCCCTATTCAACTTACTGTTCTAAAAACGTAGGCAGATTATTTAATACTTATATTTTAACAGTATGAAAGGAAAAATATTTTTTTAAAAGTTTGGACACTTCTGGTGACCAAAATATTTCCCTCGTGAACAAAAAGCAAAACAAAAAACAATGCTGTCGGAAAAGAAATATATTGAAGGTAAATTATTTTTCGCAAATTTAGGCACCTATGACTTGATTTTAAAATAATACCAAGACTATCGAACCTTTAATTAATGCACCGTATCATATAATATAGAGTTTAACACCCCTTTCAAAGCATTAACAAATATTTAAACTGTCCCTAGTACCAATCAATCATTATTTTGGGAAACATCGCTCTAACGCTAGACTCGCCTGTGAGAACAGGAACATACTATCCCGCGCATCAAGTGAGTGGGGTGGATTGCCTGCCATCCAGGCGCTAGCGAGAATTTTGTAAGGCGTTTAAATAGTCGATCAGAAATTCCTAAACGCCAGAAACCAAGTGGATCTATAACGTTACTGAGTGATCTGTCCGAAGAAGGAGAACAAACAGGGGAGGAGGAAGAACAAATTGTAATACAATTTGAATGGTTAATCCCCTATTAAATTAATCACTATATTTATTATGTGGTATAGTTTGACGTGCACTTTCTGAACCAAATATTTTAACAACATACGACTTAAACCTAACTTAAATCTAAAACGACACAACACCCAGCCCCCCAGCCGTTAATTCAACACGTGAGTGAAAACTACATTCACTATGATAATTTTTTTCGGCATGTCGGACTTGAAACCCGGGACCCATAGCTCGGTAGGCAGACACGCTACCGACCGAGCTAAGTGTCTAATTATACCTACAAAACAACACTAAGAGTTTAGTAAAATGTCATCAATAATGGCCCAATGGGTTTGTTTGTTTTTTTCAAAGAGTTTATACAATCCACCCTTTGGGTTTTTTTAAATCGCGCGCACTTAAGTGACCTCAAAATTCTAAGTGCGCGCGCAACGCTAAGGACAGGGACGCCCGCACATTCTCCGGACAAGCTAACCGTCCTGTGTGTGTGTGGTCTGAGAAAAGGAGCCAATTAAACGGAACCGTTGTGTCGGAAAAGAAGATCAAGTGTCTATCCTCCCCAGGGGTCGACGACGCTCGCCCGCTTCATCCTTTATCACCGCGCCGCAAACCAGCGTCGGGGGTTGAGGGGGGGGGTTGATTGGCTTGACGCGGGGGGAGGAGAGGGGGAAGATAGCGAGGTGACATTTCAGTGAGAGTACTGGCTGCCTTGACGAGGGATGTGGCCTGGAAATTAAGGGAGGGTCTAGCTGTGGCTTTGACTCCAGACACTTCGGGTTCAGTCCGGCCTAATGCAACGATTATTATGCCACAATTTGCTGACTTAACGTTCTAACCCTTAAAAATTCACACTTCTCTCATTCTTCCAGTGGGTAGTAATTTAGTGAATCGATAAATATAATATTAATAACCTGCTTCAGTGGTTCAATGGTCTAAGGCATCACTCTCCAATAGACTGACTGCCAATGACGGGGAATTGGGGTTCAAATCCCAGTCGGATGTGGTGAGGGTGTTTTTTATTAAATGATTTTACATTTTCCTCAACGCAAATTCGGTACACTTACTCTAAATTCAACCTTCCTCATCCCAACACATTAGAGTAATTAGTATATACGCTTCAACCGAACGGGTAGTAAGGTAAATAATACTTTTTTTTTCAAAAATAAGTCATTAGTAAAATAATCTCATTTGAATTGTTTTAGAAAAAATGAAAATACATTCTTATTTAATGTGCACGTTTCCCAGATACCCATTTTGAACCAAAACATTTGAGAATTTTTAAAAAATATAATTTTCAAAGATTGCTTATTTGTAAACCACAATTTAACGAATTCACCCGGAAACCAGTGTACAGTGTTATTTGTTACATCAAAAACTCTCCAAATAGACGTTTCAAATAAAATCGAAAAAACTAGTTTAGGAAATTTTGGAATTAAAATAAAACATTTATGAGTTAACTAACTTTAAATTTATTCTCCCCTTCCCCCCAAAAGTATACAGTGTTTTTTGTCATGTCAAACAACTTTCAGGTTTCAATTTTTAACAAAATCGTTAGAGCAGTTTAATAAAACAGTTTACAAAATTTCAAAAATAGATATTAATGACTACCCTTAATTTAAAGAATAAAACTAATAATAAAAAAATATGGTACAACACAATCGCACAGACTTTCTCAGTGCTAGTAATAGTAGAGTCTGTAAAGTAAAAAGTATAGTAGTGTTGGGGTTTTTTTAGAAACCCCAGGGCAAAAAACAAAATCATTTTAGTGGGTGGTTCAATCCATATTATATCCATACATTCCGTAATCTTATTTTGTTAGTTATATAAAACTAGTATGTCTGTCTATAAATGAATTGCCGGTCCGTAGACTGTGATATAAATAGAGAGAGTTGATCTGATTGTTTGAAGGTATTGGTCTCGGGACCACACTTGATGCCCTGTGAGAAACCAAGGGCAGGAACGTCTACACGCACCTCCCTTAGGACACGTCTACTAAACCTATAACGTCGGAGGGGGGCGATAAGGGGACACTCGCTCCACTTCCACAAACCAAGTACCAAGACAGACAATCACGTTATCACTTCCCTGGGGTAATATCACAACAGTCTTAAGGAGGGGAGAGTTTACTGTGTGATACACATCCTAGAAGAGTTGAGAGATACGTCACACCGACACATCCTGGACTAGTTGGGAGCTACGTCACAATGACACATCCTGGACTAGTTGGGAGCTACGACACACCGACATACCCTGCACTAGTTGGGAGCTACGTCCCAATGACACATCCTGGACTAGTTGGGAGCTACGTCACACCGACACACCCTGCACTAGTTGGGAGCTACGTCACACCGACATACCCTGGACTAGTTGGAAGCTACGTCACACCGACACACCCTGGACTAGTTGGGAGCTACGTCACAATGACACATCCTGGACTAGTTGAGAGCTACGTCACACCGACATACCCTGGACTAGTTGAGAGCTACGTCACACCGACACACCCTGGACTAGTTGAGAGCTACGTCACACCGACATACCCTGGACTAGTTGGAAGCTACGTCACACCGACACACCCTGGACTAGTTGGGAGCTACGTCACAATGACACACCCCGACCATGTCAAGATGTCTTGTTAGGTACGAATTCTGCAAAATACATTCCTAAACCGATGTTTAAGCTAGCAATTTTTTTTAATGTGAAGTGAAAACACAAATAAAAATAATTTAATAATATAGATATGATTAGCAGACTCTAGGTTGGGAACCTCTGGTATGAGATTTAATTTTTCATTAAATTGACTATCGTGGAATGATGTTTAGAGCGGGGGAAATGGGGGTATGGGACAGGTGTTCGAATAAGCGAGCTTGTTTCTTTAATTCACGCAGTTTAACGTCTCAAATTCACAAATTTCCCGGTATTTTTTTGGAAAGTCTTTGTTTTTGATGAAATGTTATGTGTGTCGCCCAACCCCATACACAACAAGTTCCCTGTGTTTTCCCGGTTCTCAAGATGCGGGGATCCCTCCCTACCTTTGCGACTGAAATAATAAACTTCTCGACTGTCCCCAAACTCTCGCTATCGGTCAACACACTCCGCTTACCCTGGAAGGTGGAAGTTTTAGGTCAGGGAACGGCCAGACTGGAGCGAGCGCTCGAGCCGGTACAGTCTAGTTTACAGGCGCTAGGCAATATTATTGTATGTTGGTTCATTGAGTGCTAGGAAAACTTCTCATTTTAACATTTTTATTATTATCGATAGATTTAGCACACTTTCTACTAACGGCCTAATTTAATTGATTGTAAGATCATAAAACTATATATATATATATATATATATATATATGTAAAACTGATATGTTAAAATACTTCAATATTATAATTAACGTAGGCCTTTACAAATAAGAATCACCGTTAGCGTGGAGAGAGGATGGTAGAACCTCAAAAATAAATCATTTGATCAAAAACCACCCTCAGTTCACTGAGTCCAAGATTCGAACCTTTGCCCTCCTCGTCAACAACTATCGAGAGCTATCTGCTAATCACGCGCTCGGTCGCTCGCCAGTCTGGCCGAACCCTAAACTCTCACATTCTCTAACCTGTGACAACATCTCAGTACTGCGGGACATACTTGCTCTTTTCTTATCCACCCCTGAAACTGTGGAGTCGTAAAAAACAAAACACAAAAAAAAAAAAAAACGAAGGAAGAGTAGGATTTGTAAAAGGAGATAAAACTAATAAGATAATAAAAAGGGTCAGCGAGGGAAAGAGTGAATACATCGTTGCTAGTATAAGTAGAGAGTGAATACAAAATACATCCCAAACGTTAAACTGTCGAAAACATTACTAGTTTACTACCGTTCAAAATACAAAATCTCGTCAACTTCGACAGTCGTTCATTTATATAAGCGCGGAGATCTCGACATTGAAGTGAGAGAATGTTTGTGGAACAGGCTGGGTTACATTCCCACTAAGTCATGCGCACCCGTAACGGTGGTCGCGACGCCTAGGTGTCAGGTTAGATTTGACAGCGACGGGATACATTGAGGCTATTGGAATCTCGGTCTTGTTAGCTCTCAAGCTGGGTTTCAGCATGGGATGTATTACTGTGGGTTTCCAATCCTCTCTCCAAGCGGTTGTACTCTTTCTAAACAAACTTTATCATCCTATCACTTTGATCAAACATTTAGTAACAAAGAACTTTAGAATGAGAAACCGATATCAAGGACTTTACAAGGTCCTACCAGTTTCGGTGGTTGAATGGTCTAAGGCGTCAATCTCACGATAGAATAGACTGCCGATGAGGGGAGATTGGAGTTCGAATATAGGTCGGGTATACTGGGGTGAGTTTTCCTCAATTATTTTCCACCCTCCCACCACGAAAGTGCGGGTACACTTCTTCTAAATCCAACCTTTTCATCCCTAACATAGTAGCGTAATTAGTACATGGACGTATAGGCCGAACGGGTAGTAAGACGCGGTGCTAAAAATAAAGGGGGGAGGTCATATTTGGTCTAAGAAAACAGGTGAGAAGGGTAAATGTATAAGAAACTGCAACAGTATTCGTTCTAAGGACGGAAAAATCTATCGCGGATCAGTTCAATCTCAGTGGGATCTAAAAAAAAAAAACCCACCCACCCCCTCTTCTTCACACTGCCCTACTCTCAACTTGCCTCGTACGCGCTCTAGAAAGTAGACGAAGCCAAGAAACGCAAGGCATGCCGGGTAATGAAATGAACGGCGGACCCCGCTAAAACCATTCAATCGACACAAGCGTTTGCCGGGTTAAAAAAAAAAAAAAAAGGACGAGGTCACTTGGTTGCGGACGTCAGCAAATTCGATACTAGTTTTTATTGCCCCTTGACGATTAAATCTCTTCTTTCTTACCTCCCCCGCACCCCGGGGAGAGAGTTTTCCCCCCGGGTCAAAGCTTTTCGCGTTCTCTTTGATCAAAATGAACGCCCTCGTCACACGTAGCTTCGTTGATTTCACGATATCTTGCGATTGTTCCAAGTCCATCAGTTTATATCCACAGTAAGGTTTACTTATTCAGAGAAGAGTGTACCGAATTCGACTCTTGTCAAGTATACCAGTAAAAACCAAAGATTAGCCAGGTCCGAGAATAATTGTGACACACACACCATACGAGGGTGTTTCAATAAATAAGGTAACAAAACAAATGTAACACCACATGAGTGTCTTGTTACCGTACGATGTGTGTATGCACATCGTCTCAGCCTCGTTTATTATGTAACAAGTTGGACCCAACATGTTGGGATACAACACATGAAGAAAAGTAAGTGCGTGTATTGTCGCCAACTTGTTGGACCAACTCCTCGGTCCTCCGCTAGTTTTAATCAGTCTACACATTTCTAGCCATGGATAACGACGTATTACTTGCCGTTTCTTCATTTATTGTGTTAACAAATCACGTAGATATTGGGCCAGGATGCCAGCATTTTTTTTTTTTTATTACCGACACATCGATATCAAAAACCTTAGCTATTGCAGCAAGTGCATCACCTCGATTATTAGAATCCTTGTGTTCAGACCGAGTTAACGTTACAAAGAACAGAATACTTTTTGATATAGATAATTAGTTTAACTGTATTAACCTTGTTCCATTCCATGATCACACATTTATACAAACACCGATGTTAAAAAAGTTAAACACGTGCGTCGCTAAGGCTAGAGAATGACTCGACTCTCTAGCGCATGCGCAGAACCTCCCAACTCAGCCAACAGTTGTGTTGGTCGTTTATTATCTCCAACACAACTTGTTGGCTCTGACCGGCTCTCCCAACACCAACATGTTGGCCAACATCCCCGACAAGTTGGGAATACGTTTATATTGTAACACAACTTGTTGGGATCGTGTTGGCCAACATGTTGTGTTACAATATAAACGAGGTTTTACTAAAACAACTACCGTGATGCGTGTTTAAACAAGATACAGTCCTTTTACATAGACACGAATTTTAAGACAATACTAACTTTATTTGTGACAAACATTAATACCCCTTTTACTATAATATTGGTGTCATTTTATAGGGGTTGATAATTATTTTTTATCAAAAGTGCCACTTAGAGAAGACTTGGCGTAAGATTTTTTCACACGAGGATTGACGGCTGTAAAGTCCGTGGAATATTATGTCACACCAGATGTCGTACAACATTCGCAACTAGTGCAACCACTCAACCTGTACGTGTGAACCGGTCTGTAGCCACTGCCGCGACAGTGTGCCATTTCCTTTTCGCGCCAAGCAGTGCAGGCGTGTGGTTGGAGTTATTTGATTATATAGGGTGACCTGGTGGTTAGGGGTTAAGGTGTCAGACTTCTGTACTGGGGTCCGGGGTTCAATCCTTGGTCCCGGCACAGATTATTTGATTGCCAAACCCTTCCTTCACCTCTGACAAGACGTGTATTAATCACAACTTGTGAATGTGTGGAATGCCAGGCCTCCACCGTGGTTCGGATCCCACGTTAAACTGTAGGTCCTCCATTTCATCTCATAATCACCTACCATTATACATTAGCGTAAGTGCGTAATCCCGAAATGGTAGTAAGACGCGGTGTAATAATAATAATATATATTTGCTTATATACAATGTTGTTCGTTTTGTGTATAATTTAGTTTATTTAACTGGTGAGCAGTTCATTAAACCTTTCTCGATCAAGTCGAAGAAAATTGCAAAACGATCGAGAATCTTCCAATTTAGCTCTTTTAGCAGTGTGTTTGATGCACATGATTATTTCTTTGTGCCACCCATTTTCTTATCCACCTTCTTTTTTTTTTTATACGTCTATTTAACTCTATAGCCATCAATTCTTCAACTACCCCAACAACTGCCCGGACAAGTTCCGCCATTTCACGGTGGATTGAGGTACTCGCTGTCACACTATCACATTGATTTCAATCCAACGTGTGAACGGAGACTGCCGAGACAGTAACTATCACTCACTATCGTGACTTCGTCATGACAGTACTGTCACCGGTGGGAAATCATGAAGCGTCTTAATTAATACATGAAAGTAGGTCCATTCACTTTCTAGCTGTCATATGAAAGGCTCTGATGTTATTGTGCGGAGCGAAAACAAGTCGAGTGACGTCACATCCTTAGTTACAAGAGTACCCAAGGCAGGATGGCGTCCACCCCACCCCTCCGCGGGACGACGGTCATACCGACGCCAGGGGACGCACCTGGCGTCACTCCCCTCGGCGCCACACCACTCCCGCCAGATAAACAAGACACAAAGCTTCATCTTGGCGGCCTATCACGGTACAGGACGAGGGAGGCGGTGTTTAACCTCTCAGAGGAGGAAGGGGGAATCTGAGAGAGAGAGAGAGAGAGGAAAAGAGAGGAGGCTGTTAAGATCTTGCCCGATATGTCTCTAACGCCCGAGAATCAAGGACAATCAGGTTGTATAGTAAACCGGCCTGTATACGAACCAAGGACGTCCGGGGCAGATACGACGTGCGCCTTTATAGAGTGTTATATAATTCATGACACTTACAACCTCAATCATAAAAAAAAGTGTTGCTTTAAAAGAGATTTAGTTGAAATTTGAAAAAAAATCACTTTAAGTCTCCTGTTGGCGGGGGAAAAAAAAACCTTCCTCTCCCCCCCACCTCCCCAACTATGTCCGTGCAGTCCATGAGTTGATGTATCTTTGAATCACAGTTGTAGCTTGTAAATCACGTCTGTATTTTTTCAATCCCACGTGAGGAATCCTACTCGAATCCCGGACAGGAAGTAGTCTTCAATTTATCCGGCCCCGTGGTGTAGTGGTCAGTTCATATGGCTACGAGCTGTAGGGGTTCTTGGTTCGATCCCCGGCTAGTACTTAGGGTATTTTTCTGTTAATGAGAACTATCACAACGGTCGCCAAGGGTTGGTAAATTAGGCTCAAGTTAGGTTTAAGACTCCCACTGTCCCACACCTCCATAATCACCACCATCACATCGTCTTATTGCGGGTACGTTTAGACAACCTCTATAGATGTACCCTGTGTAGCAGCTAATAGTCTACACACAGGCGTACCCCGGGTAGCAGCTAATAGTCTACACATAGGTGTACCCTGGGTAGCAGCTAATAGTCTACACACAGGCGTACCCTGGGTAGCAGCTAGTAGTCTACACACAGGCGTACCCTGGGTAGCAGCTAGTAGTCTACATACAGGCGTACCCCGGGTAGCAGCTAATAGTCTACACAAGGTGTACCCTGGGTAGCAGCTAAGTAGTCTACACACAGGCGTACCGGGTAGCAGCTAGTAGTCTACACACAGGCGTACCCTGGTAGCAGCTAGTAGTCTACACACAGGTGTACCCTGTGTAGCAGCTAATAGTCTACACACAGGCGTACCCCGGGTAGCAGCTAGTAGTCTACATACAGGCGTACCTGGTATCAGCTAGTAGTCTACACACAGGCGTACCCCGGGTAGCAGCTAGTAGTCTACACACAGGCGTACCCCGGGTAGCAGCTAGTAGTCTACACACAGGCGTACCCGGGTAGCAGCTAGTAGTCTACACACAGGCGTACCCTGGGTAGCAGCTAAGTAGTCTACACACAGGCGTACCCTGGGTAGCAGCTAGTAGTCTACACACAGGCGTACCCCGGGTAGCAGCTAATAGTCTACACACAGGGTACCCTGGGTAGCAGCTAATAGTCTACACACAGGCGTACCCTGGGTAGCAGCTAGTAGTCTACACACAGGCGTACCCCGGGTAGCAGCTAGTAGTCTACACACAGGTGTACCCTGGGTAGCAGCTAGTAGTCTACACAAGGCGTACCCTGGGTAGCAGCTAGTAGTCTACACACAGGCGTACCCCGGGTAGCAGCTAATAGTCTACACATAGGTGTACCCTGGGTAGCAGCTAATAGTCTACACACAGGCGTACCCTGGGTAGCAGCTAGTAGTCTACACACAGGCGTACCCTGGGTAGCAGCTAGTAGTCTACACACAGGCGTACCCCGGGTAGCAGCTAGTAGTCTACACACAGGCGTACCCCGGGTAGCAGCTAGTAGTCTACACACAGGCGTACCCGGGTAGCAGCTAGTAGTCTACACACAGGCGTACCCTGGGTAGTAGCTAGTAGTCTACACACAGGCGTACCCTGGGTAGCAGCTAGTAGTCTACACACAGGCGTACCCTGGGTAGCAGCTAGTAGTCTACACACAGGCGTACCCTGGGTAGCAGCTAGTAGTCTACACACAGGCGTACCCTGGGTAGCAGCTAATAGTCTACACACAGGCGTACCCTGGGTAGAAGCTAGTAGTCTACACATAGGCGTACCCTGGGTAGCAGCTAGTAGTCTACACACAGGCGTACCCTGGGTAGCAGCTAGTAGTCTACACACAGGCGTATCCTGGGTAGCAGCTAATAGTCCACACACAGGCGTACCCTGGGTAGAAGCTAGTAGTCTACACATAGGCGTACCCTGGGTAGCAGCTAGTAGTCTACACACAGGCGTACCCTGGGTAGCAACTAATAGTCTACACACAGGCGTACCCTGGGTAGCAGCTAGTAGTCTACACACAGGCGTACCCTGTGTAGCAGCTAGTAGTCTACACATAGGCGTACCCTGGGTAGCAGCTAGTAGTCTACACACAGGCGTACCCTGAGTAGCAGCTAGTAGTCTACACACAGGCGTACCCGGGTAGCAGCTAGTAGTCTACACACAGGAGTACCCCGGGTAGCAGCTAGTAGTCTACACACAGGCGTACCCTGGGTAGCAGCTAGTAGTCTACACACAGGCGTACCCCGGGTAGCAGCTAGTAGTCTACACACAGGCGTACCCTGGGTAGCAGATAATAGTTTACATACAGGCGACAGGACTGGATGTCATGTCTCTCCCGGTCAGTAATGCCACACGGTAAAAAAAAAACTCTGAAGTTTGAGTGTGGTACAGTCATAGATAATAAAGGTATAGAATGGTAACTCTCTGTAGTATGACTAGGACAGGAATTCGAGCGCTAGGTGGACGTCAGATGAACTAATGCTATCAGCTTAGTGCAAAACTGTACTAAGTACATTTGTAATTGGTTATATCTTGTATACATTATTACATTAGCTCTAATTTTAGATCTCGATAACTAATGCTCAAAAGCAAGAGAGTGAAACAGAAGTATGAGGATTTATACACATTTGTGAAGTTAATGTAGATTAAGACACTAAACATGTTGTTTCAAATATTATTATTTATATGGCTTGAGTAGGTAATAAATTCATATTAACTGACAAGTCTACTAAATAATTTAATAGTTATTAAAAAGAATTATTAAAAATGATTGGTTCATGCCATTATTATGAGTTATTTTTGTTAAGAACATCCCAAAAACGCACATTACGTTCAAAGATAAATACAAATTTGTCAACAAAATCTTAACCCAACTTATGCCTGTAGCGTTCTCCATTGGTGATTGGGACATCGGCTATGGACAAATTTATAAATACACATTTTAAAAATCTCTCAAACTTAATATCAAATAAAAACAAACTCATGAAAGTAATAATGGCTTATTTTAAATTTCAATTTTCACGGTTATAAAGCAACTTATAGAAAAATTGGTGAATGCAAATGAATTATGATTTTAAATAAAGGAATTAAAGAAAACAACATCGTATTTCATGGACAGTAGCGCCAATGCGTTTGTCAGAGAAGTTAACACTATTTTCCCTTACCCCTATAAAGATCCCACACCTTGGGTACTGTTCCGCTTGCAATAAACGTGGAGCCAGACACTTTTTGCAACCAGTAGTGTACAAGTGATTCAAATTTCCCTCTATCTTTAAGTGTGGTAGATACTAGGGTGTTGATTTGCTTTTAAAAC
Source organism: Timema podura (assembly GCA_033556935.1). NCBI lineage: Eukaryota > Metazoa > Arthropoda > Insecta > Phasmatodea > Timematidae > Timema > Timema podura. The sequence goes on along the minus strand of JAVRXN010000013.1, from coordinate 3,169,972 downwards.
TTAATATGCTTCTATTATTACGTGCTGAAAAAAAAAGAAAAGTAGGTTGAAACACATTTTTTTTCTTCCTCATGGGAACCAACAAGGCTTCATCGGTTTGATCTACAACAGACAAGAAGCTCTATGAACGTAAAAGTTAAATACAATAGTGAAAGCCAGGGGCAAAATATGGAGTTGGCAAAACTTTTTAAAATTACCTTCATCAATGTTTTCAGTTGTTGATCATAATGACACGCGCACGCACGCACACGCACACACACCAAAGGTGGCTTTCAGAAACCTTAGCAATGCGACGGGCTGATATAGTTTGTATACAATAATTACAAATAATAGACGGCAACGAGGTGAGGGTGGCATTTCAAAATAACAGGAACAACAAACCATTTTAAAAGGGTCAGAAGCCTTAGAAAATAGAGTTGATATATTATTATTATTATTATTATTATTATTATTATTATTATTATTATTATTATTATTATTAGCACCGCGTCTTACCACCCGTTCGGGTTATACGCACTTACGCTAATGTGTAGTGGTAGGGTGATTGTGAGATGAAATGGAGGACCTACAGTTTAACGTAGGATCCGAACCACGGTGGAGGCCTGGCATTCCTCACATTCACAAGTTGTGATTAATACACGTCTTGTCAGAGGTGAAGGAAGGGTTTGGGCAATCAGATAAATCTGTGCCGAGGATTGAATCCCGGACCCCCAGCAGAGAATTCTGACACCTTCATTACCCCTAGACCACCAGATATACATCGTGTGGATACTACAAACAAACTTGGCATATATTTACAACAGAGATAGCTAGATAATTAACTCTATGGCCTTAAGGAACTCGAAGGTTCATGGCCGTCATAACGAAAGTTCGCCATTCAACCTAATCCCGAGAGAACTCCATCCAATCCCTAACCACCTGACACATAACCCCTTTAAAATACATTTTCATACTATACTTCCATCGACCAAGGGGTCTTGTATCTTCAGGTTTCCCAACTAAAATGTTGTGTCCACGTCTGTCATCGTTACATAAATATTATCTGTAGTTGTCACTTTAGAACGAAGTATATATAGTGCGACAAAATAATAATATAGTTACATTTTTTCAACGTCAAATGCAAAAAAAATCTTGTATTTTTCAAATTTACATCCCAATCACGATTCCAAATACACATAATGAATTTCATGGAAATCAGAATAATATATAAAATAATAATAATTATTATTACTAGGGTTCTGTCTTACGAGACGTCCATTACTTTTGTCATGAACTTAGACCCCAATGCGCCCTGTCCTCTTCCTCCTCCTTCAGCTCCCAGAGTTTTTCTTCTTTCCTTCAAGTCATCCAATATTTGAATCCTCCTTCCTCCTAAACTCTTCTTTCCCTCAACCTTTCCTTCTATGACGTTGTGCAGACCCTCCTAAGTATGTCTCCAATCCAGTTTGCTTTGTACCGAAGAATCACCTCCAAAATGGTTCTCTTCTCACCCACTCTTCTTAGGATTGTTCATTTGTCATCATGTCTGTCCACCTGATCTTCTCAAGTCTTCTCAAGCTCCACATTTCAAAGATCTCCAAGTATTTCTTTTCCATCTTCCTAGAGTATCAAAGTTTCTGCTCTATATAGCGAGATGCTCCAAATCTAGCATCTATCAGTTTCTTCCTCAGTTCCAAACAAAACTTGTTGGTCAGCAGTAGCCTCATGTTGTTAAAAGCTTCATTACCCATGTATATATAAATGGCCAACTATTGCCATTTATTACTTCTATTTCAAAATATTAAGATGGCTCGAATCGAGTTATACGTGGATATTTTGTTCACAAAAATATTTATGCTACTTTTAAAGCGCCAAAATACCCAACAAGTCTATAAATTTGGACAACGCTGGTTACAAAAACGGCGGAAGGGTCGATTGACACCGCGACGCAACTGACCTTCAAAATGTCTACTGGTCCCCTTCTCCCTCCCCCCAAACCCCTCAACGAACGCGGCGCGAGCGATTCATTACAGAAATGTCACCACCATCCTACCGTCGAGGGACGTATTTAATAACATCGGGGAAAAGGAACCTGTGGGAGGGGATTGAACACCGTTCTTCCAATTCCTCCCTCCCCCAAACCTTCAACGCAGACACACACACAAAAGATTTACAGCTTCCAATAAATTCGACCATTTCACGGGGACGCCGACCGCACACACACAAACAGGAGACATGGAAGGGTGTGAGAGTCACACACATAAAAAAAAGTGATATTGAACTATGACCTTGTGGCTTGTTCTATTCACAACGTGACACACTAAAATAGTGTGCAGCTTCTTATCACCCGTCTAGGATATATGAAGGTAGGATCTAGAGGAGGTGTACCCGCATTTTCGTGCTGAGAGAGTGATGATATCGAGCAAAAAAACACCTCATTTCACCCAGCTGTAATTTGAACTCCGACCTCAACCGTCGACCGTAAACTGGACCACACAAGGCTTGGACGGACGAATATGACACAATAGACTTGTAGAACATTAAGATGGAAGAGTGGCGGACAGGAGTTAAGGGCAGTTTTTTATGCAATTTTTAGATAACAATATATTTTAGGTCAAAATAAATAAAATATTGCTCCAGTAGAATCATAAGAGTTTAAATTCTCCCCCACATGTTGATATCAACAGTTGTTGAATATCTTTTCCTGGAATTTAATGACAACTCTTACTTTGGCATCACCAACAGGACAGATTACAGGCCGATTTAGAGAGGAAAATAACTTTTTAGACAGTAATAAAAGTTAATAAAACAATCTTTTAAATATATTTATACGTCAAGTCATTCGTCGAAACAACGCAGGAAATAAAACTAGGGCGAGTGACGATATCTAAAACGATCAATAATGTGTTGAAATAGGGATCTTCCAGTGTTTTACGTCTTACTACCCACTCGGGCTATCCGAGTATTTTTTTACTAATTAGGTAGACACGAGAATATGAGAGTATAGAGAAAGTGCACGTGGCCTATACCAGGCAAGGATTCCAACCCAGACCTCTCCATCACCGAGGAACCCGACAAGACGAGACTGATGCCCAAGTCTACGTAGCCATCATTGCGTGTAACCTTGACTATCTTATAAGCAGGGTCACCAAATTTTCATGACCTGAAAATTATATATAAGATTACCTAAACATTCTAAGAATCAACTTAAAAAATTATATATAAAATTACCTAAAAATTGACTTTAAATTAAAAAATAAAAGATCTAAAAATATACACAAAAACTCGTAATAAATGCACACGACTAAATCAAACACACCCTTGACAAATGTAAGATGCAATGATAAGCCTTTAACAGCTAAAGTATTACAACCTGCTGAATATAACATGATTTAAAATATGTGTTTGAGAAGTACTAGCTACCCCCTTTCAACGCAACCCTCTCTAGCATAGCTGCTCAGCAGGAATGTATATTTTATAACCAAACAAGGAGGATATTCAACATTTATTCATACAAATGAATTTAAAAATGCCTAAGAAGGACTTAAAAAAAAGACCCAAACTAAGAAAATGTGACCTTTAATTTCAAAATGATAAAAAAATTACCTATAAAATATATATTTATACTAGCAATCCCGCACAGCGCTGCCCGTGACCCACTGTGGTATAAGAATTATATAAGCCCCCTCCCCCCTCGTACCCGATTTAATTTTGAAACGTTAGCTCTGAAACGTAATTCTAAACCAGATTAACAATATTTTCTTCAAAAATTTCTTAAAACTAGCCTAATTAAAAAGCTAGTTAAAAATTTAAAAATCCGGCTTCGAGGTGCATTCGGACCCCCTTCCGTCCACCTATGTTAAAAATTTCAGATCTCTGCGTGACGTAGATTTGGCTGGGCATCGCACACAAACAAACACTTCCTTTTATTATTATAGATAGATAGCAAGGAGGACATGAACAGAGTTTACGTACTAATGAGCATTGCATGTGACGAACAAAAAAAGATGACACGTCATCAAAATCCTCGCCCAGCTTATAAGCTATAAGTTACCATCGAGAAATAATGCAGGGTAAGCTTGTTACCTTACAAGGTAAATTAAGGGTACTTTAAAATTTATGTAATTTAAGCAAGTAAATTTTTTTTAACACAAGTTGACGCTTCATCCTGCTAATGGACCTGTGACGGAAACTAAGAGCTTTATTCGTGACCTATCTCTCGGACAGGTATTTGTCCCTGCTTAGATTCGAACCCGGACCCCTCAAACCAACGGACAGGGAGACGCTACCACCCCTACCGAACGAAAGTGTCGAACTGTGCAGCTTTACCCGCTGTAAAGCATATGGGCCCTAGGTAGAGGGAGGGTTCGATTGATAAATAAAAAAGTGTGTAGGGTGGATGGGGGAGGGTTATATTTACTTGTGCGAAGATAGATGGGTCCGGGCCACCCGTGTTTAAATTTCAATTTGGGGTGATCAATCACATGATCCATTACAACTAGCCCCTCCACCCCCTAAAGAGGGGTGTGTGGAGGAGGGGGAAGGAAGGGAGTTGCACGGATGAGGTTCAATGGCTATCAGAGAGAGAGGGGGGGGGCGGAAGGAGGATGTGGCGTTATTATTTATCCTTCGTTTTTATTTACAAATAAAAGGGGATTCCCTCGTGATTTATATTAACCTTTGATTTACTTTGCAAGTTAATTTGATTCGCCCAATTATAGAATGGTCCAATATACTCCTTCACAGTCCTGAAGAATACAAACAACAGTTCGGCCGATTTATGATTTGGGCAGGGGTTTGAGAGGGGGTGGGCATCAGCTGAGGAAAACGGGGATAGATGGGGTTTTATCTTAGTGAAGGCTAATACCCAGAGTACTTGAACAACTTATTTATTTCTTCAGAGCACCAGCATTGATCTTAAAGCTGTGCTTACCACTATTTTATTTACGACAACATTCCTTGTGTCTCCAGGGTTTTGCATTGGGATGTCCCCATTTTCAAGAAAAATTGAAGTAGCTCGTGCCAATGAGTTCATGGTATAAGGGGTCAAGATAATTATTTCAGTTTGGGTCTCTGGTGATGAAAGAGTTCTGTGTTCAAATCACGGCTGGGTGTATTACAAGTAAATGCAAGTGCACTTCCTTTTATATCCTAATTTTCTCATATCCATCCAATCAGTGAAAATACGCCCATAGCCTGGACGCATAGTATGTGTGAGGGGGCAGGGGGGTGAAAGGTTATTTCTGAGTGAATTCCTGGCGATAGGGTTAAATGTTTAGTGACAAGTATGTAGTGCTATGTTAAGTCATGTGCGTATTTAGCTGCGTTTAGTTAATACATGCTAAATATACTGTGAATACAAAATAATATTAATAATAATAAAGAGACCACTAAAAAACCCGGACATTAAAGCTTACTAAAAACTAGTGCGATTTGTGAAACAAAATAATATACAGTGTCGCAGAAAAATTATGGGAAAAAAAATCACATTTCCCCAAAGAGCATACATGAAATAATATACACTGTTACAGAAACACCAAGAAAAAAATCTTTCAGTCAACCAAAGAGTAAAACAATCAGTTTAATTTCCAAAGACATCCATTCATATAAGCTTATAACTCAGAAACTATTGGGTTTATAATAATATATTCCAAATAATAGATAATAACATTACAATTATAAGGTATTTCGTATATCAAATAGCTTATGAGATATTATCAAAATTGGAAATTTCTGTTTATTTAAAATACCCTCAAAGTAATTTTCATGGGTAAATGAGAATCGCCATTTTGTTTTAATGTGTGCCCAATTGATTAAAATCGTTAATGTGGATTTCGAGAAAATATTTTTTATATATATTTTTTTGCCATTCAAGTAAACTACCCTTAATTTTAGGGTTATATATCCAATCCCAAAAACCGCTCAGGGAAACCTTGTAAAAACTCTAGATATAAAGTTTTAGCCCGATCGGTATAATGGTTTAGGCTCTAGTCTGAGATATAGACAGACAGACAGACAGCATCACCAAAACCACTTTTTGATTTCAAGGGGTCATGAAACGGCGACATTTATCAAAATCTCGAGTTGGATTTTTTTGATCATCACTTTTCTTTCTCTCTGAGAGATCGCAAAGAAGTAAAAACATGACTAAGTTGCATTGATAATCATTTAAATGGCAACAACAGTCCAATTTTCATAGGAAGAACCTCACCTGACTGATATTATAAATACCTATAAAATGACAAAGATAAACTAGTAAATACTTGACGTTTTGACAGTAAAAACAAGCTTGTATTTTTTTTTTTCTGTACCTTCCTCGGTTCTCATAACAGTGATTTTAGACTGCCTGTCCACGAAGACGCCAGTCAGGCATGCTAACATCTCACCTAAATCCTGCCAACCAATTTTCTACATAAATCACTGAATAAACAAACACCTTTAATAATGAAAACAAGGGGGAAAATTAATGGCCGAGAGAATGCAGTCCAATGTTTATAACACGGTGTTAAACTTAAGTTCCTGGTGATGATTGTGAGTGTGTGTGGGGGGAGGAGGGAAAGAGGGGGGAGGTATTATCATCACCCCTCCCCACACCCTTAGGGCCGTGTCATAAACACCACGCCTAGGCAAGAGTCGTAAAAAAAATAAATGAAACTAATAAAATAAAATACATCCAAGAAAAGGGAATTTGTAGAGTTATACCAAGTGTTGTTTCAAGTTGTTTTGAGCGGTTCTGCTGTAAGAGCACGTTTTCAGCGGGTAGTTGTTACCTTTTTAACAATCTCGGTAATATGACCAGAAGAGGGGGGGGGGGAGTTAAAATCTAGAGTTAACACTTTCACTTTTGTTTCTTATTGAGGGGGAGGAGATCTGACATTAAATTATTTCAAGGGGAAAACAATGGAGCAAGGGGCAGAGGGGAAATTAAAGGTTGTTTCGGGTAGATTACTACAAGATTTAACGGTAAACGGCTTTGTAGCTTGCGGTTAACACGCATGTCCCTGACCATGGTCGAGAGCGGTACCAAGTGTGACCGACCTCCTGCCCCAGAAAGTCTGGTTCTAGTCCCGGATGATACAGATTTAAGACACTACTCGATCCAAAAAAATAGATCAGAGAGGATCGATTTAAAGCGCAGTTATAAAAGCTAAAGGCCTACTTCTTCCCCTTTTGTACCGAATGTATGTAGGTCTTTATTTCTTTAATGGGGTGGAGAGAATTTGGAGGAAATGTACCCATATTGGATACCATTTTAGGAAAAGTCACCCTCAGCAAGCCTGGCTAAGAATCGAGCTCAGACCTTAGCATCACCAACAAGCATAACAAATTGATTTAGATATTTTTTATATTTAGCACCGCGTCTTACTACCCGTTCGGGTTATACGCTTAAGTACTAATTACTCTAATGGATTAGGAATTGGGAAGGTTGAACTTAGAGGAAGTGAACCCGCATTTGCGTGGAGGGAGAGTGGAAAACCATTTAGGAAAAACCACCCCCCAGTTCACCCGACCGAGATTCGAACCTCGATCTCCCCGTCCTCGGCGGCCGAGCTCAACACGATTTAGATATGAAATAACTTTTTATACAGTAATAAAAGTTAATAAAACAATCTATTTAATATATTCATACGTCAAGTCATGTGATACCTATAAAATAATAACTATATAGTAAAATGTTATCCAAGTTGTATTTTTCTGAACGTTCCTTCATACCAGAATCCTGCTATAGGTGAGCCACGACGCCGATGTGTATATATATATTTTTATAATAATTAGTAAAACATTAAAATCTCACCTTCTTATAGAGTTGGCGTCCTTGAACTCTGGTCTGAAAGGGACACGATTTTTAAGGGTTCGATTCCCTTGCGGATCCATTTCCCTTTTGTCCCCTCCCCAAGGTTTGCAAGTCATAAGGGGTCGTCCTTAAATTACGTAAGGGTTTATTGGGGAGGTGGGGGGGGGATGGTTTCAGTATTTTCTTAAAGTTTTCTTATGATGCGAGAAAGGTAGAGGGTCAGAATCCATCTTACGTAAGGGTTTTTTCAGCAATGTTCGTAGTGCAAAAAAAAAAAAAAAAGTGTCAAGAAATAAATATATTATAAAATTTCACTTACATTTAATTATTTACTTATGATGTTTTACACCTAATTTTAATGTAATTAAAGTATTCTAAAATCTCATATCACTCGCATTGTTTATAGACGCTAACGAGATGTCGCAACGTTTTGTCCGACCAAGAGAGAGAGAGAGAGAGAGAGAGGTGTAAAAACTGATTCTCAAGAGAGACTGACGGAACGAGGCGAGGGGTAAGGGAGGGGGAGAGGGTTGATCGTGACCGTACATAGTAAACAAGGTTCCAGACGTGGGACGATATTATCCCCGTGTCAGCTGGCTTTGATGTATTCATGGGGGACTCGTAAACAGACAACCCGCCACACTTGTGTACCCTCAACCCCCCCCCTTCCAGGAGCTTAACACATGAATACATGAAATAATCCGACAGTGGGAAACACAGACATGGACACAACCACACACATTCGTGTCGAACATAAATATGATTACGTCCAATACCACGGTTAATAACTACTTCAAACCGTGTCTCGGTGGTCAAACTGTCTAGGGAAGCGTCTTTCAACCTGTGTGACGTGGCAAAGTGGTGTGCCGAAGGATTTTGGGAATATTAAAAAGAAAGCGAGGAAAAAAAAGAGTAACATAAATAAATCTTTTTAAATCCATCATCAACATTTTTTTAATAACACAGATATCAGAACAATATTTTCTTAATAAATTGATGGTGTGCTTTTACCATTATAGCGCCTGGTTCAGTGTGCCATGGGTTGAAAATCTCTGATCTAGGGCATCCCTTTCACAATAGACTGGACTGTTAATGACGGGGAGATCGGGGTTCGAATCCGGCCGGGCACACTCATGAGGGTGTCTTTACACATACGAGTAATGGGATTAACCCTGAACTGAATCCACATGCAAAACGCTTATGCATTTTCCTTAACATTCACCCTTCCGCGCCGTGTCCTGGTATCACTCTTTGTCTGGTGTAGGCGGAGCTGGAACTATGCTCCCTTCAGCTCGAGAGCAGGGCGGACGAGTTATTGATTGTACCTGCGCCGTATTGGCCAGAGCAGCACAGCACAAGGTCTGCTAGCAAGGGGGTGTGGGAACAGCTACATTTGCATCATTGTTTCAGGCTAATGTGTTAGGTATGAGGAAGGTTGGATTTATAGGTAATGTAACCAACATTTGCCTGGGAAACCATTTTGATTAAATACACCCAAACGGGATATCTTTGTCATCGGAAGTCCGACCTATTGGACCATGGATCAACGAACATTTTAAACTGAAGGAGCTCTTGCACTAAAAAAACACACATTCTGGAGCCCTCATAAAACTGTTTACACTAATATTATGAATATTCAATAAAGACAGTTAAATTCTACAAGTACAAAACAAACGGAAAACATCAAACGTCCTAGCTGAGCTTTTAGCAAACGTCCTTTATTCAGATTTGAACAAATTGGCAATCTTAATTATTGATGCTATTTTATATAGTTAAAAACAAATAAAGAATATTATAAAAATATCTCATAGTCATGGAGCCAGAGATAGTTAGAAGCACGGTTTGAAAAACGTCACTTTAGAGTAGACTATTCGAGCCTCAAAGCAGTATTATTATTATTATTATTATTATTACCACGTCTTACTACCCGCTCGGGTTGTACGCACTTACGCTAATGTGTAATGGTAGAGTGATTGCGAGATGAAATGGAGGACCTACAGTTTAACGTGGGATCCGAACCACGGTGGAGGCCTGGCATTCCACACATTCACAAGTTGTGCCGGGACTGAGGATTGAACCCCGGACCCCTAGACCACCAGGTCACCGCCTCAAAGCAATGAATGCATTCGTATAACCCGAAAGGGTAGTAAAGACGCAATGAAGAATTTGACCAAGAGGCGACGTGTCATCGGGAAACTATTTGTAGAGTTATTCCTAGTTCAGGGCCCCTGACTGTAGAGTTAGGAATGACAGAGCACACTTGTCTTGAGACGAGATTATCTGCAGGGCTGAAATAATAAAAGTCAATGCGCATGCGTCACCCTGATAATCCCTTCAGTTGTCAGAGCTACATGGATTCCAGTGTGACCCTTTCATCTTTCTTCAAAGAGAGAGAGAGAGAGAAATAATAATCCTGCTTGCTTATGTGCGAGTCTTGCGACATTTATAGACCTTTCCACTCTCCTGGTCCAATTCTCGTGGGCAAGCTATAAAAGTTACTAGATCTACTTTCACGTGTCCATACGGCAAGTCATGTTATCTGAAACCGTCACTTTTTTTTTAAATATTATCTGTACCCATAAAATAACAAAGATAATAAATTAAAATATTATCAATGTTTGTCACAAAAAAATGTTCTTGTATTTTATAAAATGTCCATTTATAAAATTGATGTGAAAAGGTTACAGTCCAATTTTTCAAAGGAAGGGCCTTTTATGTAACAAAAACAATTTTTTTTACACTCAACATTGGTAACGTTTTACTATCTTAATAGTGTTTATTTTAGATAAATAAATAAATAAATAAATAATATCCATCAAAATTGACAGCTACGGATCACATGTCTTGACGTATGAACACGTGAAAATAGCTATAGTAACTTTTCTAGATGTCAGATAAGACCCTTCCTATGAAAATTGTACCGTATAATAATAATAAAAGTTAGTGAGGTCTATTTAAATCCAGTTCCAATTCCAGGAACTCAATCCAGGAGCAATTTCCACGAGATACCAACTTTGTCACGCGCCCGGGCAGAGCTACACGAGTTCTTGGAAATGGTCCACAAGGGGTTAGCGCGCCTGGCTTTGCGAGCCTTGATGTCGGCGAGAGTTTAAGGCCATATGTACAGAAATTTTTTTTTTCACCATTCAAAAGAGTTTTTTTCTGTGAAATGTTACATACCATAAATATATTTTTATGTATTTTTTCTAACGAGCTATGAGGGTAAGAAACTTCCATTTTTACGTTTTCCAAATCAGGTTTTAGGCCACAGTTTTTGAAATAAAAATTTGAAAATTTAAATTTAGTATCTTTAATACTATGCCTATTTGATAAAGCTGGGATTTTACCGTAGGTAGAAGCATACTCTATATATGTATACTTAAAGTTCCCTTAAAATCAACACAATTCAACAATTGTTTACTAATACTAATTAATCTATAAATATTAAATATTAGTATTCATACGATTTATAGATGTGTATACTTAAGATAAAATATATATTCAGATTTAAATATGAAACCATTTACTGAATAACTTGATTTCCGTATGACATTAAAATATGCACTGAAATTCCAAGTTGGCTCGCCAGATCAAAACTTTGTAGGGAAGTGTAGCTTAGTTTACAAGAACGGGTGATATCGCCCGCCTCCACAATTCGCGCAACACACAGCGGCTACTCCAGCTGTATTATCACAGAAATCCAAGTAATCTGCCGTCCATGCGAGATTTCTGTTTGAACGATCATTCATAAGTTGTCTCTTGAAATAATTAGCCTCATGTTTTAGTGATATTGATCTTTATATCAATGCCGGAGTTATTTCATTATTGAAACATGTTGTAGTAATTTAAAGATTTGTGTTTTATTTGTGATCTCTGTGAACTGTAAAGAATATATATATATACAATTATTAAAATAATAAACAATGGTTTCTTCCATTACAAAATGGAAAACGTCAATCTTTGAAACCGAGAATGAGCATAATGTATTATATGGGCAGATAGGCTTTATGTTTATTTTATATATTAAGGGTTTTCCAGAATCAGTAACACAGAATATACAATTTAATAAACAATAAATGGCTGTAAGCGATAGCCCAAGGCTTCGACACATCGCATATCAAGAATGTTGAAATAAATACTTAACATTTGAAAGCACTTTTTACAGCCATTGTAAAAATAATCTTTTTCATGAAAAATAAAGTAATTTAGGCAGTTTATAGTGTTTTAATTTCTTAGCTATTTGAACTAGTTTAGTCGTTATCTATGCAGAAAAAGGCATTATTTTATATAACTTAAATTGGCAAAACTTATTACCCTGAACACAACTTGTGAATGTGAGGAATGCCAGGCCTACCCCGTGGTTCGGATTCCACGTTAAACTGTAGGTTTTCCATTTCATTTCACAGTCACCCTAACATTACACATTAGCGTAAGTGCGTATAACCCGAACGGGTAGTAAGACGCGGTGCTAATTATAATAAAATACCCTGAATACATTAATATATTATTATTATTATTATTAGCACCGCGTCTTACTACCCGTTCGGGTTATACGCATACATTAATATACATATAGTAAAAATAGTTTCATGATCTTCAATTTAGTGAGAACTGCAATTATTAATATCATTTAAATTATCTATGTTTTAATATGTATCTATATTTTTAATTAGAGGTAAGAATATTTATACTGTCAGACTTAGATATTGGTTCATATGGGATTATCTGCATGATAAATTTTATTGATCAATTACATTTTAATTAACATTAAAATTTTGTGATTATCTACATTTTAAATCATCTGGACGATTTGCCTCAAATTAGTTAGCCATAGGCTATAGGTAAATATAATGTGTGCATAGATGGTGATTATGAAAGCATTTATATATATAATATATATATATATATATAAATATATATGCATTTTACTTTAAGTAGCAAGCCCAAAATGTCAAGTGGTTACAATTAAATTGATTATATTGTTCAAATATTTGTTAATTTTAGGAATACTGCAAGTTTACACGGTTAAAAAGAATTATTGAACTCTAAGACATATACAACATCCAGAAGAAGGCCGAGAATTGATCAAATAATAAATATTACACCCCTACCAGAAATCGATCCCGAAACCTTTTGCACTGTAGACCATCCTGCTAGCAAGTGAGCTAACGTGTCGGGCTATGGTACTATCATTATATCACATGTATAGCCTATATTTTCTTACGTTCTCTCCCACAGCTGTAAAATTATTAATTGAGTGGCCTCTTGAAAATATGCTTGATAAGAAATAGATTTTTTTATCGCCTTAAAAATGGTATGAATCCAAGAATCTACGTTTAATCTGGCAATTTTTCCAGCCTTTTATATGGCTTACATTTTGGAAACTATTATATTTGAATATTTAGAATTTCTCTGTTAATTCCACCTATAAGGGTATAATCAGGTCAAGTTAGATGTAGTCTATAATGATGTTCCAATCAGTGAGATATCCTGTTGGGTACCTAAACAATATAGGAAGGTATAGTATTGATTATTTATATATTTCGAACTCACTTAGAGAGTAATTTTAGGCCCAAGTATGATATTATAGTAGTAATTGATGTTTGCATTTGCAAGTGTGTAAGCACTCTGAATTTACTTCAAATGAAAAACCGCTATTTACTATTGTAACGACAGTCTTTCTACCAATTTTTTTATTATTTTTTTGAAAAAAAATAATGTAATGAAATAATTATTTTATTCACAAAGGAATGTCGTTTATTACATATGAGTCATAAAAAAATATGTGTGTGAAAGAGAAAGAACGATTTTTATTTGAATTAATTTAATCAAAATAACTAAAGCATTACTATCCAAACAAGATGTAGCTTATAAATAAATAAATTTAGCACCGCGTCTTACTACCCGTTCGGGTTATACGCTTAAGTACTAATTACTCTAATGGATTAGGAATTGGGAAGGTTGAATTTAGAGGAAGTGAACCCGCATTTGCGTGGAGGGAGAGTGGAAAACCATTTAGGAAAAACCACCCCCAGTTCACCCGACCGAGATTCGAACCTCGATCTCCCCGTCCTCGGTGGTCGAGCTCAACACGACTAGCGCGTTAGCCAACTACGCCACTGAGGCGGGTTGTAGCTTATAAACTTATATATAATCGCTCTCCTATGTTTTTAGGTACTTTGAATTATTTAGTGATTAGGTTTGGAGGTTTGAGTTATTCTATGGTGCAAGGAGAAGGAAACACATTTTTCTAGTAAATGCACCCTATTTACGTGGAGAGTGGATGGGGAAACTATAGAAAGAGAACTCATGTGGCAAGCCACCTAAAAAATATGTAAAAATTATATATTTTTATTATTTGTATAGGTAAATTATTAATAAACCTAACTTTTATTTTTGTAAACTCGAGTTTATTGCTGCAAGTTCCTAGTAATTTTTTGAATAAATATTTTTGGCCTGATTCACCAACTGATTCAAGTCCTTATCGAAGTTTAGCTTTATATAATATATGCACACTTTGAAAAAAAATATTATTATATGTCACATGACTTGCACAAATGAACAACGTAATCATCAGTCTTGTTCAATTTTCTCTCTCTCTCATATATATATATATATATATATAATTACAACTTATATAGGTGTATAAAACATATTTATCTTTATAATACGCTTTATCTCTATTGCAAAATCATTAGTTGCCTGTTCTTTATTAGAATAAATAATATACATTTTGAGATAATTTAGGCCCTAATATTTTTTTCTATTACAGAGAAGACATATGTGATACGGAGTACATGTCCGGTGTGGAAGAACTCCCTCCCTCCCCAATTGATAACAGTATTAGCTATAAGTATCCTGATGTTGAATGTACCTATTCAGAATTCCAAAGTTCTGAGGAAGGTGATAGTTGTGAGATTAATTCAATAGAAAATGAAGAATTTTGAGTTGTATAGGAAAGTGATGATGACATACCTAGATTATTGATGAGAATGATATCTCCGTCAAAAATAATATAACAGGAATGGATAGATATTTAATATTTTCTTAACCAAATGTAAATAATCCCACCATTTGTACCATGGGTAGGTCCAACTGTGAAAAAAATATGTCCGCGGTTTGCCCCCCCCCCTCCCCCCAATTTAAAAATTCAAGTTTTTTATTGCAATCGTTTGTTCTTCGCTTGTTCCGGATTGTTCCGCAAAATTTTCGTTTGTTCTGTTTTGATAGGCCCACAAATGATATGTTTACATTGGTGGGACCAACTTCACGGCAGCCCCCCATTTTGGAAAATTTACATTTTTATGGTTGCAATCGTTTGTTCCGAATTGTATCGCAAAAAGGCTCGTTTGTTCCGCATTTGTTCTTGCACAAATGGGACATGAACTTGTGACATTTTATTTACTCGTGAGGGGCCAACTTCACGGTAGCCCCTCCACTTTGAAAAATCCATGTATTTACGATTGCATTCGTTTGTTTCGGGTTGTCCCACAAATATTTAGTTTGTTCCGTTTTGATAATCTCACAAATGATATGTTTACATTAGTAGTATCAACTTACGATATCTCCCTCTCACTTTTGAAAATTGAAATTATTATGGTTGCGATCGTTTGTTTCAGATTGTTTGAAAAAAAAATTACGTCTTGATACGTACCCAAAATTAATTATCATACTTTAACATTTGACATACATGAATTCGCCCTTCTCCCCCTTTAAAAACTTTTTTTATGATTACAATAGTTTTTTCTTCGCTAGTTCCGGATTGTTCCGCAAAAAATCAGTTTTTCCGTTTTTATACGCTCACAAATGATATGTTTATTTTGGACCTCCATGAAGCTGCTTCACCGTCCTTTTCCCCTAATAACATTAAAAAAAAGTTATGATTGCAATCGTTTGTTCTTAGTTTGTTCCGGATGGTTCCTTAAAATAAACGCACATTTCGTTTTGGCAGGAAAACACAAGAATTATTTACACTAGGAGTGTGGATTGACACCTTTATGGCAACCATATTCGCAACATGAACACACACAACTTTTAAAAATCGATATTTTATCTTTGCAATCAATAATTTGTTCTTGGTTCATTTTAGATTTCTTTTTGCGAAGATTTCCATCTATTCCTATTGTAAAGCCTCGATAAGTTTTTCTAGTAGTAGCTCTCTCACATTCTTTCAAAACTTGAACATTTTTTATTTAAAGTTTGTTGTTAGTTTCTTTGAGTTCCTTGACATGTTTATCTTTATTTTGTTCTGAATTTATTTTTAAAAAATGTGTTTATTTCATGTTGATAGTTTTAAAATTAATATATTTTTATCACTATGCTAAGCTCCATTTCCTTCCCTCAACTAGATAAAATATAACAAAGTTTGTAATTTTGGTTTTATAACTTTATTAGTTTGTTCCAGATTATTGTGCATTATATTTTAGTTTGTTAGTTCTTATATCTCTTACAAATGCTAAATAAACTAGTGTCACTAGTAATGATGGCCTTTTGTGTGTGCGATCTGTATGGTCACACAGAGCCCAAGTAAAGAATTGTCCCACACTCTGTGTCAAAGTATGAAAAATATTGCCTTTGATTCACTCATTATGCACAAAAAAGCAATAAAAAGGCGAAGCAAGTCAGAAATACAAAAACTAGGGAGATCTTGGTCTACAGCTTATTGCATGCCATAAAACTCATAGTAAAAAAAGTATTTTTATGGACCTCACTTCCTCCTAAGCTCCAAAAGATTGGTTTCGTCTACTTGTGCAGTTGTGAAATTACCGAAAGATACACGAGATCTCCTACCCCCTCAAGAGAGCTCATAACTAGGTTACCCTAAAGTATTGACATCGCACCTTTCTTTTGTTTGCTACTATTACTGTTAAGATGTAGTAAATAGTATCTTTGACCACAAAGAGACATGATTGGAAGAAAATGTCAACTAGTCCAACTATGACACGAAGAAGACTAAGAAATTCCTTGACGATAAAAATATTTTTTTCAAAACAAAATTTACTAAGCGGACCCAGAATAAATTTTCAAAAAAGTGGTTAAAAATATCTATAGAATAGCCAGAAATTCTAAAAAAATTGCTACAAATTTGCCAAAAAAACAAACTAAGAATTTAAACAAAAAATTGAAATGAATGCACATGACTAAATCAAAAACGTTCTTTACAAATGGAAACTAAAAATAGCTATGCAATGAAGTCTTTTAACAGCTAAACTCTTGCATTCTCATAAATATAATATTGATTTACAAAAATTTACTTTAAAAGAATTCCCATCCCAGTGCAACTTTTCACCGTTTAATTTCAGCGTCCAATCGGTTATGTGGATTTTACAAACATGACAAACAATTAGGATAAATAGTTAATTTTCAACATTATCTTATCATCCTTACAACTGTTTGATTAAAAAGAATAGGTTTGAGTATCTATGCATTATAAAATATCGATATCATTTAAAAATATACTAATTTAACATAAGTTCCTGGATATTATTCAAACTGGAATGGGCTACCATGAAGTTGGCCCCTCTCCCCCCCAATGTAAACATACTATGTGTGGGCTTTTTAAAACGGAACAGACAAAAATTTGTGTCTAACAATCTGGAACAAACGAGTGCAATCAAAACACCATGAATTTTTAAAAGGTTTTTTTGAGGGGGGGGGTTTCCATGAAGTTGGCCCCTCATGAGTAAACAAAGTTTCAAATTCACGTACCATTTGTGCAAGAACAAATATACAGCAAACGAAACTTTTTGCGGAACAAACTCTATCGCAACCATGTAAATGTCAATTTTCCAAAGTGTATTGGGGGGGGGGGTCTATCGTGAAGTTGCCCCCCCCAAATCCCAATATAAACACACCATTTGTGGATTTATCAAAATGGAACAATCCAGAACAAACGATTGCAATCATAAAAATTTGAATTTTTCATAATGATAGACCAACTACGGACGTAATTGACGGATATCCTGTCAGAAATGTATTCGAAGAGAACTCTACTGAATGTATTGCTCTTTTTGCAAGCTTATCAACACATCCTAGCCCTTGCTACTCGGATGCTTCATCACTGACCAGCCAACGAAATTATCAAACCCTAAGTTCAAACAGTTGACCCACGGAGTATCAGCTTACGTCTGTGCCTCTGTGCCGACAAAACAAGGCTGCTTGACGTACACTACCGTAATAAAGCTGAAGTCATGTATCCATGCGAAGCTCTAGAGTTGCGAGTGGTAGTAATGCCCTTAACTAAGAGAGAGAGGGGGGGGGGTAAAGGGGGGGTTATAAATGTAAGTTGAAACGAACAATAAATTACGGCGAATCCTTTAATCATTGTATGTGTATTACATTCATTTGAGATATTCAGGAATCCCGTATTATTTAAAAAAAAAAGTTTTTTAATAAAAATATGGTTTACGTCCAAAAAAAAAAGAGGACGAAAGTCATAAAACATGTCTATATAGCATTAAAAATATTATAATCTTAGTTTTATATTTAAAAAAATACATTTAACAGAAATATTACAGTTATAAGATTAAGGTTAGATTGCGAGGAATATAAATCTGTATTCGATAGTCGAGTATTTTTTTAAGCGGTTTTCGCCATATCGAACAGGTGTTGCATGGAATCGTACTGTATTTGGTATCTACCACACCAATTAAATTCTGATATATTTTCTTTCAATTCCACCTTCTCCATCCATACCCCGAAAGTGTAGCTAAATACGGATAGCTCGGTAAAAGAGGTTCTTTATTATTTTTCGCACACGCCGGCCGACTCTACCGAACGTGTTTCGGATCCAAGGCGGTACTCGGCGGACATGTAGATACACGCTGTCAGGACGTGTGTGGGAGATAAATATAATGTCCTTGTGCGACAACCAGCCTCGTATAAACACCTCCCACTACTTCCCAGGTGGACCGAAATAGAAGCTCGAGGTGACCTATGACCTTATGAGCACTAAGGGCTACACACACCCGTCTTAGCAAGGGAAGCGGGCGCTTTGAGACACGTGGGCGCCATTTTACCATTTTTCAACGAGTATTTTGGAATAATAATAATAATAATAATAACAATAATAATGGCGTGTCCTGGCTAAATCACTCGTAGCTCAGTAGTGGAAATATCAGTACTAATGTACCGTTTCCCAAGGGACGCCCGAATGTACTAATAGTATATCCTTTCCGTGGAGGCTCTTTCCATGTTCGGATAAGATGAGGTGATGGTGATAGTGAGTATGAGGGTGTGAAACCAGTGGAAATTCTTAAAACCTAAATTAATCTTAATCAACCAAAAAAATCGACCCAGCCGGTTTTCAAACTTCAACCTCTCAGTTACCGGCAACAAAGAATATTTTAGATCCTGGCACCATGTACCGTGTGACCACCGATACGTATATTTAGTTGAAACACAGTTAAGTATTTCAAAATAATAGTCATGTCCCATCTCAAGGGGAAAAAGGCGATGGTTTTGTTAACCGCTCACCTGAATACGGAATCATGAGAACCAAATGTGGGTAAAATAGATCAAATGTCTAGCAGCGTTACCATCCTAAATACAGAAGGGCGAGGCGACGTCCCACTCCCCCCCCTCCCCAGAAAAATGAAGTACCGAGAGCCCGAACGGGCGAAGTAATCAAAGTATCCCAACAGCCTCAAGTGATTGAAAAAACCGGGAGAAAGCGCCTGCGGGTTAGGCCGCCAAATGAGCTGTCGCGTGCAGCGGGGTCGCTTACCCTGCATCACTCCAAGGGACCCGCAACTTATCTTTTAGAACAAAACTTTTCCTGCAAAACTTCGCGTTTCCTTCGAACCTCAAGTTTACAAACCCCCTCTTCCCCCCTTCCCAACCTTTGTTTCAAGGACACAGGGGCTGAGAGGGGGGAGAAGGGGAGGACTCTTTTAATCTTTGAAGACAAACTCGTCTCGACGGACTGGCGACCCGCGGCTGTGGCCGAGAGGGCGTGTTTGACCCTCATTAAAATTTGTAACCTTTGGCGGAAAGGTCCACCTGTGCCCACGCGGTTGCCCCCACATGTAATTTCCACTGCAGTTTTCTCATCCTCTCTCCATCCTAATGGGAGTACATTTCTTCTAAGCTACAACCCACCCTAGTCCTTCCTACCTAGCTAAAGATTAATCCGTTAATAGCTCTCATGCTGAACAAATAGTTCAACTTAAATAAATGGAATTTTAGAAAACGTTATAAAATAGTTGTATTAAGAAGCGTTGTACAAAATTTGAAAAATAAACATTTTTGATTATTGGTTAATTAGAATTGAGGACAGTTAAAGAATATAACTTGGTATTTTGTATAAAAAACAAGGTATTAGAACAATGAAAATAACATTAAAATTATATTCTTTAAATTAAAAAATTACACCTGGACACGGGAATCGAGCTCGAAACATTTGGCTTACCACGCCAATTCTCTAACCACTGTGCTATCTGGGAGTCATCGACGTTACCTGATTTCCACACGTCCATCACAGACTCTGCCTTAAAATATGAATGAAGAATGGCCCAAGGTATGGGACGACTCCCGGATATCTCGGTGGTTAGAGCAATGTTGAATTAGCCCAAAAGGTCCCGGGAACGATTCCCGTGTCCAGTGTCATTTTTCAATTTAAAAAATATAATTTAAATGTTATTTTAATACCCTGTTTTTCAGATTTTATAAATAAAAAAATTATTTTATCAAATATCTATTTATATTCTTTAACTTCTCTCAATTCTAAAATAATCAAAAATCTACATTTTTCAAATCTTATCTTATATTAAATAAATAGTAGGGAAGAACCAACCATACAGAACTTTTAATATCAAAATATCAAATTTAAAAAAAATCAGTAATTAATTACTATTATTATTATTATTATTATTATTAGCACCGCGTCTTACTACCCGTTCGGGTTATACGCACTTACGCTAATGTGTAATGGTAGGGTGATTGTGAGATGAAATGGAGGACCTACAGTTTAACGTGGAATCCGAACCACGGTGGAGGCCTGGCATTCCTCACATTCACAAGTTAATTAATTACTAACCACCCTCTTGATTAATTTCCCTACAAAAAACAAATACACTTCCTAGATATCCAATTTGAATAACACCGTTAAAGCTTTTTTTTCGAAAAATTTCAATTTTTCAAACTAATCTTAATTTTAAAGTCAGAAATTAAATCACAATTTATCCCCGAGGCATGACAGTAGAGCACCCACGTATAAAGTGTGAACTAAATTCATCAAACCATAACGGTTGTTGCCTCAGAATCACACAGTTGAGAACGTGATGATCCATAATAATATCGAGGCAGGAAATGTTCACAATTACATACAATATTTTCTCTATGAGAAAGTAAAAAAAAAAAACAAGAGAGAGTAGCGTTGGAGATATACATAGATCGGGGAAAGCCAACATGCTATAAAATTAATTCAAAAACAAATGAGAAGATTATTTTAAAAGTTTAGTCAAAGGAAGAATCTTTCAGAAGATAACTATAATAATAAAAGGTTCCAAGTGTTTGTTTGTTTGTGTGCGATGCCCAGCCAAATCTACGGAACGCAGAGATCTGAACATTTTTAACATAGGTGGACGGAAGGGGGTCCGAATGCACCTCTAAGCAGGATTTTTAAATTTTTAATTAGGCTATTTTTAATAAATTTTTGAAGAAAATATTGTTAATCTGGCTTATAATTATGTTTCAGAGATAACTGTGATAAACATATGCCACCTCCTCCTCGAAATTTTTTTTGGTACGAAATCGACAGTTATTTATAAACCATGTGTGTGTGTGTGGTGGGGGGGGGGGGAGACTTATATAATTCTTATACCACAGTGGTTCACGGGCAACGCCGTGTGGGAATGCTAGTCAATAATATATCTAGAGTACCTGATGTCGATAAAAAAAACACTATTTATCAAAGTGACGGCTGAAGAACACGTGGTATGACCAAGGAACACAGGAGATTAGATTTGATAACGTTTTGAACAGTAAGATAAGGTTCTAATATTGATCCTACTATAGTTATATTGATGTGAAATTAAGTACGATCAGAACTCAAAAGGAAAGGCCACAGTATACATTCTAGCGCAGTTTCAAAAAAATGTTAATCCTAAATAGCCCAGCGTGGTTGGCTCCAAAGATTCCTATGTTCTGTGCACCACGTATTACTACCCGTCCGGGCTATACACATATTTACGCTAATGGGGTAGGGATGAGGAAGGTGGAATTTAGAGGAAATGTACCCTCATGTTGAGCTAGACTTCCGAGGATGGGGAGATCGAGGTGCGAGACTCGCTCGAGTGAACTGGGGGTGGTTTTCCCTGAATGGTTTTCCACTCTCCTTCCACGAAAATATGGGTTAACTTTCTTTATATTCAACCTTCCCAATTCCTAACCCATTAGCGTAATTAGTACTTAAGTGTATAACCCGAATAGGTAGTAAGACGAGGTGCTAAGTATTATTTTAAAGCTCCTTCCAATCAAAATCGGACTGTACTTCCTCACTATGACACAGTCTAGCCACCAGCGTAACAGACTGTACCAGGGAAATGCAGTGAACCCTGTCTTGTTCCCTAATTGAGTCTACGTGTGGGATGTCGAACAATGGGGCAGTTAGAGCGGTGTGTCGGACGGCCGCATTCAACTGTCCACGGCAGCAAGGTCCTGATATTGACAACCAATCACCGCCATAGGAAACCTCTCTCCGCCCCTTCTGCTCTCCAATCACAAGAGAGAGAGAGAGAGTAGTAAGACAGAACAGAAACACACTAAAACTTTATTCTTAAAAATTTGAAATACCCGCTTCGGTGGCCGCTCTCGCAAAAGATTGGACTGTAAATATCGCGAAGATTGGGGTGTACTTAGTGTGGTTCCTCCTGAATGGTTTCCCAATCTCCTTCGACGCAAATGCGGGCACACTTTCTATAAATACTACCATCCATTTCCTCAACAAACTTACGTAATTAATAATACATGCGTTAAAACCCAAACCTGTATTGAAATGTGGCATGGCAGAAAAATAAATAAGCATCCTTGTTTTAAAAAGTATAAAAAAATAAGTGTCCCTGTTTTAAGATGTAAAAAAATAAGCATTCCTGATTTAAAAAGTATAAAAAAATAAGCGTCCCTGTTTTAAGATGTAAAAAAAATAAGCATCCCTGTTTTAAAAAGTGTAAGAAATAAGCGTCCCTGTTTTAAGACGTAAAAAATAAGCATCCCTGTTTTTAAAAAGTATCCCAACACCAAAGCCATGGCATGGACGATAACTGCTTGGAGAATTCAAAGCTCTATAGCGAAGCAGATTGTATCTAACACTTTTTTTTAGCACTGCATTTTATTAACCGTTCGGGATTACACGCTTATACACTAATCACGCTAGCGATTTTAGGGATTAGAAAGGTTATATTTAGAGGAAGTGCACTCGCATTTGCGTGGAGGGAGAGTGGAAAACACTTTGGAAAATCTCATTTAAGTACACCCGAATGAGATTCGAACCTTCACCAGCATTCTAGTATACTGCGAGAGTAGCACCTTAGACCATGCGGCCACGGAAGACGCCAAAATGCGAAATAAAAAGAGAGGGAAGAAAAAAGAGCATTGAGGCCTCTTGTGATATTTTGATGGCAAGCCCCCCCCCCTCTTCCACTGACGATTATAAACACTCGTCCTACTATCTTCTACAAGAGAGCATTGATTTTAATTTCTAAAATATATATTTCTCGTTTCCTATTCTAGACAGACATGTGCTTCCACGAACTTTTTAATATACATCCTTGCGGGAAGAGCAAAACAGGACATTTTCGTTAGTAAACCAAACATTCCGAGTTGTAGACTACTTAAAAAAAAACTTCAAGATAAAAAAATAATAATTTAGCGACAAGATAAGACTGTCTATACAATTATTTAAGGCTTTTATTTTAATGTTATATCTTTTAAAGCCGTCTATTAAAACGTTAAAACATTAACACGGGAAATCCTGCCGTGACGTCAGAGGTAGGCAACGAACGTCCTTTAATCGAACACTATCAGCAGCTGTGAGGCGGGCAGGGCGTGTTTCGTTAACGAACCTTTTGATTGTTTGTGTGACTAAGAAAAGGAGGCGGGCCCAACTCTCACCACCTCACCTCATTTTACTCTCCTCTTCCTGAGTGAATAATTACAAGCTCATGAATACAAACAACGCACCCCCCCCCCATCCCTTTCCCCACTCTCTCCTGTCAAAAGACATGGAAGTAAAGGAAGGACCTTATATTACAGCTAGAAAAGTTACTAGATCTGAATTTCAAGTATTCATAGGTCAAGTCATGTGATCTACAGTTGTCACTTTTGATAGATATTATCAATACCTATAGAATAACAATAATAATATAGTAAAATGTTATCAATGTGGACCTCAATAACTTACGTTTGTATTTTCTTAAAGGTTCTTTCTATGATAACTGTAGCGTACCACAGGAATTACCGCACCAAGTAAGATATTTGAAAACTGATTCCCTCCTCAGGAGATGGGTGGAAATTACAGTGAATTATTATTTTTTTTAAAAAAGGCCTTCAGAAAACACCAACATATTTTTTTTTTTGTGGTCAACGTTGATATCATTTTACCATATTTTTCTTATTATATAGGTAATGATAAGATTTATTATATGTTGTTTTTAACGTAGGGCCTATTTGACCGTGAAAGATGCAGTATCTAGTTCAGTCGCCCCTTGGAGGTTGTCTACACGTCATACCCACAATGAGATGTGGATGAGAGTGATTGTAAAGGTTGAAATCTTAAACCTAACTTAAGCCTAACTAATCAGACCATGGTGACCATGACGACAGTTCTTGCAGGAAAAGTACCAGTGGTACCACACCACCGGGAATTGAACTTGGGACCTCCAGATCAGTAACAAGGGGTGCAGACCACTACACGGAGAGGAAGGTCTCTATCAAAAGCGATAGACACAGATCACTCAACATGATGTAGATATTATGTTGGAATAGATCGAATAACTTTTATATGAAAATTGATCTCTTAGTTTCAAATGGGGGCGTATTATAATGGGATTGTACACACGTGGAATAATTCTTATGTTCCCGACTGATTTGTTAAATTAATTCATGCAATATGAGATTTGTATGGTTTAAATAAACATATTTTTACTAAGGCGG
Organism: Timema podura; assembly: GCA_033556935.1. Lineage (NCBI taxonomy): Eukaryota > Metazoa > Arthropoda > Insecta > Phasmatodea > Timematidae > Timema > Timema podura. Next base: position 3,145,047 of record JAVRXN010000013.1, on the reverse strand, counting down.
TTGCTGAATGATGTTTATATAAGCCCTTTCAACAACACACATCATTGCAGACAGATACTTTTTTTTTTAGTTTTTATGACAAAAACAATTTTCAGCCAAAATTAATCAAATATTGCTTCAACAGATCAGATACATTTAGTTTAATTTTCTACACATCTGTTATTTAGATTTACCAACAAGAGGATACAACTTTGTTTTGTTTTACACCTATGATAACAATTTTAACAGCATTCTAATGGGGCAAGGGTGTTTAAACCAAAGTAGTGTTTCTGACATTCACTGTGAGCTTGGCTGGAATTAAAATTCATGTCCCAACCCCTCCGCACCAGCTGGCTTTGCTGGTTGGTAATCGACCTATTTCAACATACACATCAAGGCTTTCACCGACCAGATCCAGTTATATGTTTCGGGACTTTATTTGTATTTATTTTAAAACATTTCCCTGGAAACAAGGATTAACACACGTCAACAACACACACAAATATATTTAATCTTTCACAATATTTTTACTTCAGAGTAGGAGCTTTAAAAACATTAAAATAAAATGGTATTTTATCTAAAATACAGTGTTACTTTGTGAATGTATTTGCTAATAATGGTTCTGTTTTGGCGGTCTGATGGGATAAGACAGGGTTCGGCAATTAGTTGATCGGTGGATCTTGTGGCGATTTTCTTTCGATCGGTAAGAAAACTACACCGCCAAAATTAAATTTTTTGGTCTTTCAAACTCACAAATATATCAAGTACTTTCAAATTTTATTTGATTGTAACCAACATTAATTAGATCAGTCATAGCCGGTAATTTTATAAGTAGGCCTAAATGAAATAGTATAATATGTAGATATACATTTTAATTATTATATATTTTTCCTAGAAGGGTGGAGACAAAAGTATTTGAGGAAGGTTGATTAAACAGTTCATGATGATGATCATTTAAAGGAATAAATAATAAATAAATAGAAAAATAATAATAAAAGGTAGAATGGAGAAACAATTGGTGTTCATGGGACTTGATCGGGGCGCGAAGATGTTTCCTACCCCTGGTATAAGACTGGACTGCCGACAAGGGGGAGATTGGGGGTTCAAATCTCGATCAAGTGTACTTTTTTTTCCCCTAAATGATTTTCTATATTCCCTCAATATAAATGTGGGTACACTTCACATAAATTCAAACTTACTCATCTCTAGCACATTGGTGTAATTATTACAGAGACTTATAACCCGAGAGGGTAGTAAGACATGCTGCTAAGAAAAGTAACAGTTCAAAGTATTTTGCATTTTTTATATTCTTTTGTGTCTGTTTCTTTAGGTAAAGCAATCTCAGTTTTTAAATGACTGTTCCCAAAATAATAGAGAAGTTTTCTATGACAAATATTTTTATAAATATAATCTATTTAGGAGACTGGCTTCTCTGTTTATAAATTCGACCATAATACATTTTAGCACATTTAAAAAAATATATACACTATTTTGTAACGCTTGGGTCTATTTCTATAATCAATTTGTAGTATTTTTAATAAATAAATGACATTTATTTAAAGTTGTCGAGGCTATTTTCAAAAATATAGCTAAGACATCAGACAGTGGGGACAGGGGGGAAGGGTTCAAAACTCCAAGACGAGTTTGAAGAACTGCATATTTATTTATTTAAAAGAACACACCCACCATAGGATACATTTTTTTTACCTGCGAATTAACATGGCTTGTAAAACAATATGTTGAAAAGAAGCAGAGCTAGCTTCCCAGCCATAAACAGAGACCAATTTACACGATGCTGACCAACTCTGGATGTTAAACACACACTACTTGTTTCTCAATTACGTGGCACAGGGCAAGTGTTCCAGGGTGCATGCCTTCATAAGCAGTAATACCTCAAGCACACTTGCGTCCTATCCATATGGTTTGGTTTCAAATAGGGTAAAAAAACCACACAAATAATGGCTGAAAGATTCACGCATAAACAGACTTATTTTAAAGGCATACATAATGGCATGAGAAACATAAATGCAGAAACAGTATTTCCTTTTAATAGAACCTTACAGATGAGCATGCCGACAAAGGAGTCAGTCTCAGCTTGTCTCGTTCACCGGTGAAGAAAATAATGAGGTATGAATCCAGACTTGGTACACTGAGACAATTTTCCTTTTACTGTTTATATATTGATTGGCATGAAAAAAATATTTCATGTTAATTAACACATCAATGGGCACAAATCACAGATGAAAGTAAATCTTTCGAATGAAGAATGTGAAAGCAAGATTGCATTAATGCAGAAACAAGACTAGACTCATTATGACTATTATGAAGATAATAAAGAGATTCATTATTGAAAGTTTATTTAGAAATGGCAAGAAGTATTGAAAAAGCTTGTTTTATTTAAAACACAAAACAAGGTCTCCCTTGTTTGGCAATAATTCATATCATGTATCATTTTAAGGACAAATCTTCACTTTAGCTATTAATATTATTAAGCAGGCTATGTTTAGGTTTTTTTTAAGTGAAATTAAAAAAAAAACTCATAAAAAATATTTCTGTAAAAGATTTCCATTTTTTTAATAACTCTGCTTATGCATGAAAATATTGTTATTGTTACTAATGGATTTCAACACGTTAGCTCAGTCGGTAGCATGCCTGTATAGTGAGCTAAGGGGCCAAGTTCGATTCCAGCATGGCCTAAAAATGTATCATTGGTGAAATGTAAGTTTACCCTTTCACAGTGCTGAATTAACGGCCAGGGACTGGTCTTAAGTTAGATTATAGCTATGACAGGCCTAGCAAGCCAGTAGTGGAAAATATATAGCTTGAATAAAAAAGTGACCCAAGGCAAAAGCTGGAAACAGTAATGGATGTAATTAGAAGTTTATCTAATTTCAAAAATATGACGGGAATTATTTAAATACAGCTTCCACACCCAATATGAAATTCAGTTTTCACAAATTCTGGAGTTAAGGTGATTTACAAGGGGAAAGGGGGGGGGGGGGGGGCGAATATTAAAGTACATGTTTTGTACACTCGACGGTTGCGACCAAGTTTCTGATGGTTCTACAAGTTGCTTGTTTCCCGCGCTATCTGCCTCGTGGGAAATATGTCTGGGGAAATGTCTGCCTTGTTTTTTGTTATGTTTTTTTTTATCCTTTTTTACTTGGCGAGTTGTGATGGTGCCACAGAAATTGTGTTTAATGTCCCGCAAAGATGGTTGGATTGAGCAAAGAGCACTGGTTACATCAAGTGTAACAAAACACTAAAAATACATGGTGCGGGTGGGATAACAGTTTGAGGCTTTTTTTATAGAAAATATCAAGCGTAGAGCTTCCCCCAAGTTCATTGAATATGTTGGCGAAAGAAAGTTTTTTGCCTCTTTCAAAAAAAGTTAAAACAGTTGTTAAAATTGGTTGACTGAAAAAAATAAATGTAACTTGGCTACAGAGTGTTTGTCTGTTTGGAAACTGTTAACATTTTCAAATTAAAACATTATATTTTAATCATGGAAAGAATTTCTTGGGGTCTATTTGGACAATTCTAAACACATGAAACGGTAAAACCATACATGAAGGTCTAAAGCGAATGTGAAAAGAGAGATGTGTGGCGCTCATTAAGTTTAATTATTATTTGTCTTTAATTAAAAAAGATCTCATATATATATATATATAAAAAAATACAATGTCTACATATCAATATACCTTTATATTTGTATGAAAAAATATAATCATTATTTTTGTTCTCACTGTTTAGAAAGCAGATCATTTTTATATTTGGCTATGAAAAAAATCATTTAATATAAAATTGCTAGAAAAAGATTATTTTTGAAAGTTTTACAAAGCTGTGTATAGTTGATATATTTTATAGTATAGCCCAAATATTTTAGTGAAACTCTTTGGGAGAGAGTGTGATATGTATTCGGTAAGATTTAACTATAGGAGTATGATAAAAAAAAAAAAGGCAATAATAATAATAATAATACCCATAGAAAGTAAAATACATTTCCTAGAACAGTTTTTTTTTGTCAATCATTTAATTTTATTTATATGGTAGTATTTGTCAGCCTATGACACCTACAAAGGAACAAAGAGGAAGATTTGATAAAACCGGACCAAAACGAACAATCACATGACCATCATATTTCTGAAGGGAAAAGATTGCAACGAAAGCCGGCTGCTACATGTCATACAAGCTCAAAGTACAAGCACGTAATTCTCACATATCTTCACATTGCGACAAGTAATATATAGAGAAAAGAGCCGACAGAGTCCAACAAAAGAGCATTGGGCCTCCCCCTCTTCATCTTAACAACAATTCAAACAAACTCCCGGTTAAAACGGGACTTACCTCCTCCCTCTATTTTAATCACACTCCCGCTGTAGGCACATTATCCCCTCAAGACATTATACGGATGTGATACGGGGGTGAGTGGAAGGATGCAAGGGAAGAAGTTGGGGTTGATCAGTATTGTGACCTAGAGAGAGAGAGAGAGACGCTAGTATCATCCCCTCGTCGCGGAGGAAATGCACTGACTGAGTCTGAACAGAGAGGGGGGGGGGGGAACAATAGAATCCCATGGGATTGCACAATGGGAGTGGTACACAAAAGTACAAACTGTTCAAACAAAACTTTGATCTCTTGTAGACCAGCAAAAAAAATAAAAAAATAGATTGAGGTGTAGTGATGACGCACCGGTGGTAGGATTGCGTAAAGTTTGTCTTGTATGAAACCATAATAAGAACGTATTACTATTTTATTGGTTTAAATACACATACCTCAGTGATGATGCTTAGATAAAACGCAAGTTGACACGAAAACAGATTTAAAAACGAGCTATCACAACCATATATTCACGACCTTAATTTACTTGGATGACAGCTCAAAATGTCACTAGAAAGAGTCCCTAATTTATCCCTACGCCAACAGGTGACATCTGTCACTTTGTATAAATGTAATGAAAACACATGGTAATGTATGAATGTGATAGTTAACCAGTGTAATTTAGGCCAATATTATTTATATATTTATTAGAGGTCGGGCACAAAGCATATTTATCGTTTTATTCTACGTAAAAAAATTATTAACACTACTTTCACAAAAGGTCTAACGAACATAGCCTCAAAATGGCGACCAACAAATTTAAACCATGTGATTGAATGTGACAAAAACAAGTTCTTTACGATGGTGCACCCACGCAGTGGATAAAAATATTTAATTTGGTTTAATATTTTGAAATACGATAAAATAATCATAAAATAATTTATTATATATATAAAAAATTACAAGTATTTATTTTCTCTTTTCTAAGTATATATGATGCATGTTTTTTTTTCACAGCCTATCCCTACCTGTTTGAGCTATGTGCATTAAACAACACCAATGTGTTAAGGTTGAGGAAGGTAGGATTAAGAAGAAATGCATCTGCATTTATGTGGAAGAATAGTGAAACACTATTCATAGAAAATAACCTCAATATACCTGATCAGGATCTAAACCCAGCTCTCCCTGTTATCGGATGTCCAGTCTAATGAGAGAGAGAAACACCTCAGACAATTCGAACAACGAAGTGGGTATTTTCTTTTTAATAACATTATAAAGATGGCAGCACTTTTAACTTTTAAATTTGCAGTCCAATCAAAAACAAAAGTTTAATCTCAGAACCTTGAAGAAGCTGCCTGTGGTAATAAAATATCCGCTTTAAAAAGTTGTGTGTTGAAAAGTGTTTTTATCTAACCTAGTTCTACTCTGTTCTGGTAGATGTACTAGCTACCCCTCCTAATCTAACCAAGTTATACTCCAGTATCATTTTGGTAAGTGTACTAGCTACTCCTCCTAATCTAACCAAGTTATACTCCAGTATCATTTTGGTAAGTGTACTAGCTACCCCTCCTAATCTAACCAAGTTATACTCCAGTATCATTTTGGTAAGTGTACTAGCTACCCCTCCTAATCTAACCAAGTTATACTCCAGTATCATTTTGGTAAGTGTACTAGCTACTCCTCCTAATCATTTATTATTATAGCACCGCGTCTTACTACCCGTTCGGGTTATACGCACTTACGCTAATGTGTAATGGTAGGGTGATTGTGAGATGAAATGGAGGACCTACAGTTTAACGTGGAATCCGAACCACGGTGGAGGCCTGGCATTCCTCACATTCACAATTTGTGATTAATACACATCTTGTCCTCCTAATCTAACCAAGTGATACTCCAGTATCATTTTGGTAAGTGTACTAGCTACCCCTCCTAATCTAACCAAGTTATACTCCAGTATCATTTTGGTAAGTGTACTAGCTACCCCTCCTAATCTAACCAAGTTATACTCCAGTATCATTTTGGTAAGTGTACTAGCTACTCCTCCTAATCTAACCAAGTTATACTCCAGTATCATTTTGGTAAGTGTACTAGCTACTCCTCCTAATCTAACCAAGTTATACTCCAGTATCATTTTGGTAAGTGTACTAGCTACCCCTCCTAATCTAACCAAGTGATACTCCAGTATCATTTTGGTAAGTGTACTAGCTACCCCTCCTAATCTAACCAAGTTATACTCCAGAATAATTTTGGTAAGTGTACTAGCTACTCCTCCTAATCTAACCAAGTTATACTCCAGTATCATTTTGGTAAGTGTGCTGGCTACCCCTCCTAATCTAAACCCTAATAATATAGCTTTATAGTGTTAGGTTCCAAATAACATACCATCGGAAAGTGTGTACACTTAACACAAAGATAAAGAATGTGAGATGAGATCATTTTACAGATTAAAAGGTTTTTTAATCACCATCTTTTACTACCTGTTCAGGTTATACTCATATATAATAGTTACTCTAATGAGGTAGGGATGAGGAAGGAATAATCTCAGTAGTAATCTACCCGCGCATTTGTGTGGAAGGAGAATGGGTAACCATTTAGTAAAAAAAAAACACCCTCAGTAGACCCGACCAGGAATCAAACCTCAATCTCCCTGCCATCAGCGTTAAAAGGAGAGTGACACCAGAGACCATTCGACCACCGAAGCGGGTCGATTAAAATTGTCCCATTCTTTCAAACAAGAAATGGCTTTAATGTTGACTTGATAGTATTAAAATAATAAAAGATTTTTCCCCCTTCGATTTGTGCCTCGCTTAGCACAGAAAATATATTTATACTTTCTTTTGACTTGCAAAGAACACGTATAAAACATTATTTTTATTGTATAGTAGTTTTAAGAACACGAATCACCATCTAACGTTGTTTTCAGCCATGCCATTGGTAATATCAACCGGAAAATAAGGTACATTAAAAAAAAAAGTAGATAAAGGTGGTGAAGACTTGAAAATTTCAATTTGGCTTTGAATATTCTTCCACTTCAGTTTGAAAAAAAAAAAAAAAAGTCTGATCTGACAATTGTGAAGCTTCGACAATAAAAATATTGACATCATATTATGTTGTTATTTACAAGCCAAATATTTGTGGTAAGTGAATAACATGCTGTAATAGTAACGATATTTATCGATTTTGTACGAATGTATACATACTCGATAAAAGAAAAGTATACATACTCGATAAAAAGAAAACACTTTCATATAATTACTAGTATTAAAAATTAAATAAATAATTGTAATATTTTTTTTCAACACAAAATAATTTAAATATACAAAACTAAATTTTTGCTTTGTCAATATTTCATATATTCGATTCGACTTCACCTTAAACCATAAAAGGGTACTTTTGAACACCCTTACTATCAAGTAGTCTGACCCAAAGAGAAAAATTAATGCTTATTGAACTGTGATTCACTTCACTCTAAACACATGGTTTGAAACCGAACAAACAAAAAATATTGAGTCATTATGTGAGCTGTGGAATACTCATTATCTTATGAATATAGCACAACCAAATAAAAATGTAATGTTTTCACACACATTTCATTAAAAACAACACCATCACAACAAAACACCCATCACACTTTTACAATCAGTGCACCAACAAATATGTTTTCAACAAATCTATATAGCTTTGAAATAAAATAAGTGTAAAACAAGTTTTTTTTAGAACTCAATAATCATTTTGATTTAAAGGATAAAACCAAAATGTGGCCAACAAATAAAGTTTTTGTTAGTTGTAACTGTACATTTAGATAAAGTACAAAAAGGGAAAGATGCAATTTTATAACCATGACCACAATTAGTTCTTTTTTATTCAAAGTTACTTATATCAATATTTTTTTCGCCACATTTAACTACCCATTATGGTTACAGAAATACACTAATAATTAAGCTAATGGCATAGAGATGAGGAAGGTAGAATTGAAGAGGCAATATACCCACATGTGTGCGAAAGATGAATGAAAAAATATATACAAAAAAAAAAAAAAAACTCGGTACATTTGGAGTCCCGCCCCTCCATTGGCAATCCAACATAACACAAGAGTGAGGCATTCAGCTACCGATACAGGTTTGTTGTTTATTGGTTTCCTATTTTATCATGATGATGATGATGATGATAGTAATATAATAATAAACAACAAAACCGTATCAGTGGTTGAATGGTCTAATGCCTCATCTGAACAAAATGAACACACATACACATAATAAACGCCAAGATTATCTTGTCTAGTCTAGTTTGGCCGAGGTCAGGGTTAAAATCCCAGCCAGGTGTAATGAGGGTGGTTTTCCCGTAAAATATACCTTCATCCTACCTTATTAATTGAAAATATGCAGATAGCTTTAACACATAGTAAGATGAGAAGCGCACACACAAAATAAAAAGGACAAAATGAAGCTTGTCTGGAAGGGAAATTAAACATTGATTGTGGTTCATAAATATCATAACCCCTATGGATATTAAATAGATTAAAAAATATATTTTGAGGTTAGTTTAAGGTGGCGTAGTAGGGAACGTGAGAAAAGGGCAGTGTTTTAGAAGTTTTTATATCAAAATACTTTTTTTTTTGCCAAAATAAATCAAATATTGTTCCAGTAGAAACGTTCAGTTTAATTTTTATGCTTATGACAGATATTCTCACATCCCCTTACAACCCCATCTTAAATGTGCTACATATATCTTTACTTTATTTGGTGCAAAGCTAGTCTTTTAAAGAATGTTATAAAACATTTTAAATTATGAGGATTAACAGACTAAATTTTAAGAGACATGGATTATCAATTCAATATTTTGGTAATATTAATGAAAATAAAATTTAGAAGCAGTGCAATAAGTTTAAAAATAATATAACAGTATTTACAAAAAGGAACTAATACAAAGTAGCAATACCACGACACATAGCCAAGTGTTCCGTACATTTTGGGGAGGAGTGAGGCATTGGTTGTCCACATAGATAAAACTAAAGAGCCCTTTTAGTCTAGAGATTCATTTTTTAACGTTTGTTATGTAGCTCGACAGCATCCAAGTTACTTTTGACAGTTTCCTTGATCGAGGAAATAGTAACTGTACACCATAATGGTTTAATATTTTTATTTTTATTTGATAAGTGAGATTAGAAGATAACGTCTGAAGCGATTTTGACAAACAACACTTATTATAAAGGTTAGCGAGTCTAGGATGTCGACAAAAATAATACCTTCAAGCAAAAATCCAATTTTCCTAGTTAATTTCTGGGGTTTTTTTTCTTCACTGTTTGCGCAGTGGCTTATTACCATGGAAACCCAGAGTGTAAATATCTTCAATTAAAATTTTGCAACTAAATTCTTACTTAAGCAGTGTGATGCAACAAATATATATATATATATATATATATATATATATATATATAGAGCTGGGAGAGAGTTCGTTTTAAAGTCTTCACTCTGTGTTAAGGGGAAAATACACCTTTTGCTTATAATTAAACACTTAAATCTAAATATAAATGGAAAGTTGACAGTATTTGAAGAGTAAATCTTCAACTAGAAAGTCGAGTGAGCCCATCATTTTTTTATAGAAATTTTCACAGCAAAAAGTTTTTAATACATTTTAACACAATAATCTGCAGTGGTCGTTTTAATGATTCGCTAGTTATTTATAATTTAATAAGCAATTATTTTTTATTAAATAATGTGTGGTGAACAGTAAAAAAATAAAATAATTCTATTAACATTCAAACTTAAAAGCAGAGCATGCAAGAGTGTGCCAAGTCTAGCTACCAGTGCCCTCCCCTCCACCAGAAAACAATCCGTTACTAAGCCCCGGGAGGCTCGTCAAGTTACTCACGTGTCGTCGGGGGTGAGGTGGACCGGCTCGTCTGTGAACTCTGGCGGGAAGTTGGCGAGGTCCCGGTCGGACTCTAGGCGAGGCTTGTATGGGGGCGGCACCTGCTTCTGCTCAAGCTGCGGAACCAACCAAGACTACAACTACCACAGGGGCCATGATGCAAGGGGGTTGGGGTGGGGGGAGCAGCGCTACGCTACGGCACACGTGTCCTGGCCTGGGCCTAGCGTCTTCTACCTACTGTAGCGGGCTGCAGGGAAGAATGGAAGAGTTGACCAGAAGTTTGCTTGTGATAACGTTTTGTATTTTGCATTTCATAAACGTCATTGGCTGATCAGCCTGATTGATTTTTTTATAATCTCAAAAATAATTTTCAACTTTAGTTGTTGCAAGGGTATTGCAAAGATTTTTTTTTTATCATGGGAAGAAAAATAGGTTTCGAGTTTTTCAATCCTACTAACAACTTCAGTTGAGAGCAAATGCACTGTGTACATGCGTGCTAAACTGGGCATGCTGTAATCATTACAATTAGTAGGTTTTTAACAAATAAAATTACAAAGAAGATGTTTTCTACAATTCAGTGAAAAGTAATTAAATTATTTTAAATGAGAAAGCGAATAAAATGAGTCACAATGGCTTAAAACACTAGACATTTTGTAACTATTGGAAAAATTAATGTCTTAAACGGTCTGATTACTTTGAGTAACATTTTCCAGACAAAATAATAACAATTAATAACAAATACACATGCAAGTTAACGTATTGTAGTACAGTATGTGAATTGTAAGAAAAGACTTTCAAGAAAATTAATGTTTACATGAGCAGGAGAAACTTCTAACAGAATAATGAAACGACAGCCACAACAGTGGACAAGAAAGCTCTCCATTGCAGAAGTATTTGATATCGGCACATAACATAAATCAATTCCGAGACATTTAAATATCACATAGCATAGCTACCAGTCTTAGCTTCCATTCCCCTTTACCCAGGCAAACTAAAATATATATAAAAAATAGAGAAAACAAAAGATCAAACAAAACTCAAATAACAAAACTAAAATAAAAGTGAAATAGAGATGAAAAAAGAAGTTTCAAAATCGTAGGTAGCAGCAGCAGCAGTACAGAAGTTCCCTCGATCGTGACTCGTTGACTTACGTATCGTCCGGTGTGAGTTGAACCAGCTCCAAAGTGAATTGGGGGTCAAAATTATCCAAATCTATCTCAGACTCCAGAGGAGGTATGTAGGGGGGGATTATGTGTTTCTGGTTCAGCTAGAAGAAACAAACAGACACATATTGGCGGAAAGCAACTAGCGCCAGTGATTTAAAATAATTATTGGGGTTTGGGACTACACCAAGACCAGATATTAGCCAGAGCGAAGCTTGGGAAAAATATTATTTTAGAGTGCACTAAGCCTGTAAGAAACAACAATTTTCAATCATGAAATTAATCCCGATCCTTGCCTAAAATCAATTCAGAATCAATTGGATTAAAAAATAATAATAATCTGAATTGAATATGTTATGATGGCATTTTATTTTAATTGAAATAAATTGGCCAATTACCTGAGATATGATGAAATTGATTACATTTTAATCAAAGATCTCTGTTATTCTCTATCTAAAGTTTGGCTTTTAGATTCAATTTAAAAAAAATTAAATTCGGTCAGATACAAATCTTAAATCTGATTCGCACGTGAAATTTTGAATCTTATTTGAACCCTTTAAATGTTAAATATTCCAAATTTCGAGTCAAATAACGAATACTATTTAGATTTGTAATCAGATAAGAAATTGAGAAGCTTCGCATAAGCTTAAGATTCACCAAATAATATAGACAATCCATTAATATGCAGTGGTACACGACGAAACCAAAGGAATTGTTTAAAAATTGTTCACTTATTAAATTACATTTTCAAAGCTGTTTGTAAGAGTTTAAGCCATTTATAATTCAACACATGATGGCATTGACAATACATCTTTTAATCGGGTATTTTTTATTTTTCTAAAAATGGAATTCCGTCAGTTTTTTTACAAAAATTCAACATCTCCCTCTGATTTGCATGATCTGCTCATCTGAAAAAGAAGACAAAAGGAACTATTGAGTCTAAATAGTCATATGATCAAAACTCGGGGAAATGGTGAGCTTTGAAGGATGAGATCACTTTAAAATATATATTTACAAGGTAACATGAACTTAAACCTTATCTTCCCATCTCAAATATGTCAATGAGTGACATATGAGATCATGTGTGATGCGGAATACTGGGTACTTGACAAGTTTGACATAAGCTTGAAAATAAAGTAAATATTTGTACTTTATTTGCCATCAATGAGAGGTATAATATTATTTTATGGCTGCGACAAAAAACTTTTCAAATTAACTAAAGAGTATAATATTATTATTATTATTAGCACCGCGTCTTACTACCCGTTCGGGTTATACGCACTTACGCTAATGTGTAATGGTAGGGTGATTGTGAGATGAAATGGAGGACCTACAGTTTAACGTGGAATCCGAACCACGGTGGAGGCCTGGCATTCTTCACATTCACAAGTTGTGATTAATACACATCTTGTCAGAGGTGAAGGAAGGGTTTGGCAATCAGATAAATCTGTGCCGGGACTGAGGATTGAACCCCGGACCCCTAGCACAGAAGTCTGACACCTTACCCCTAGACCACCAGGTCACCGAGAGTATAATAATTGGACATATCTTTTTAATATTGTGTTAAATTGGAATATGTTTTGACTATTGTCTAGAAACAGAATTTTTTTTTAATGTTTTATGTATAAGATTGTACTTGATTTTTATTAAAAGATAACCTTAAAATTCCTGGCTACAGATCAAGAGGTCCTGGGTTTGATCCCTGGAGCTTCCAGATGTATCTGTGAATCAGTGGGTCTGTAACGACGTCAAACTCAGCCTAGTGAGGACAAATGAGCTACTTGAATAAAGAAGTAGCAGCTCTGGTCCGGAAAACTGAGATTAACAGCCGGGATGGCTCGTGCTGACCACATGACACCTCTATCTACAAAAGTTGTTACTATCATCACTAACGGCTGCAGCCCAGCCGCCCAATCAGTATAACTCGCGAGCTCACACCATGGAGTTTATTTTCATATTCTAAATAAATCTTTTTTAAAATTTAAAAAATGCAAGTGAATCACATTTATATGTATATAAAAAAAACTATGAAAATATAAAATACAGAGAAAAACCTTCCAACAAAGAATAAGTTCAAAGCATATTTTCCCATTGCAAAAATTCCCTATATAAATACTGTAGGTTCAGATAATTCAGTCTGTGTGAAATGTAAAGGCCATCTGAGAGGTAGTTAATCCATCAAGACCGCTCGAGACCACATGCAACCTCTGAGCAGTTGCCAGTGTCACTAACTCTACTAATAAAACAACTTAACGAGTCTAGAGTCATAAAAAACATACACACACACACACACACTAACTACATATGTGAGCACAAGGTTCATCTTTGGATTTACATTCTTCAGAGCACATTAGTCTGAGAAGTACAGTGAATGTCAACAACAACAACAACAACAACAACAACAACAACAAGATTTATCAGTGTATAGTCCAATTTCCAGAGGAAAAACCTTTTTTTTTGAGAATATAAAGATATTTTTTAGGGAAAAAATTTACAACATTTTATAACATTATTATTGTTATTTTACAAATATTGATTAAACATCTGCGAAGCAGCGTTTTTTTTAAAGTTTAAATCTAATCTTGAATTGAATCAATTATTTGTGAATTTGGAATAATTATGGAATCAAATCATATCCTGGTTTATTTATAAATGTAAATCTTTCAACATGTTCATGCAACATTAAAGAAACATTGTTTCGCGTCCGAACTACAATGATAAAACATTTGTTTCCCCGTACAGAGTTCAGTTGAGTGAAATATGTCTGATGAGGAGGTGTTGCTATGGTTTGTGTTTTGCATGTAGTTAGGAGATGTTCAAGAAGACAAGAGAATAAGAAAACGGTGCTGGGTTCGTAAAGTGATTCAAAATGGTTCGTACCATGCAAATAAGATTCTGACAGAGGTGAAGCTCGAAGGCGGCAGTGGTTTTAGGAACTTCACTCGCACGTCTCCTACAGATTTTGAAGTTATTTTACAAATGGTTGGTCCCAGGATAGTGAAAAGAGACACACGATTTATATCAGCAATCTCACCAACTAGCCCACATTGTTTGTTGTCGGAAATGTTGGCCAACATTGTTTCTTGTACCCCATTTGAAATGGATCACTGGAAACATGTTTTCTCCGCTGGGAAACACAAAGGTAACATGAAAAAATGTTGGCCAACTGTTTCTAAAACAAGGGCAACATGTTGCGAACAATGTTTCCGAGGAAATATTTCCTTGTGCGTACTAGGCTTTAAGGTGTGAAAAACTGTTAAAACTTAAAGACTCTTCTCCAAATATTTGTTAATTTCATTTTAGCTTTAAAAAAAATCATGGTTTAGAGAGTTATGAAATATGAAATACACCCGCATCCATGGGGTGGGAGAGTGGGAAACAATTTAGGAAAAACCACCCATGTAACATAAATTGAATTACAATACAACTTTGAAAATATTTCATATGGTATACTTTATCCAGGGGGAAAAAAAAAAGCAAGTGATCGTTAAAGTTAAAATAAAGTTAAAGAGATGGGAGTTAAAAACCAACTAGAAATCAATTAGTCTCCAAGAAATAATATTTTGGGTAAGTTTTCACAACTCCGGGGAAACGTCGAGTGAAGTGTATACATAAACCAAAATTAGAACAGCGTTACAGTTTGCACTAGAGCCATAAAATGTTTCATCCAGAGTAATTATGTTTCCAAGTTTTTAGTGTGCTATTCCAAGTGAGAATCAAATATTACAGTCATCGTCTTGAACCGTGCCAAAAGTCATAAAATTAGTTTGTTTATCAACTGTTAATAAAAACCCAAAAAAACATTCCGTACCTCATCACACAGTTTAATTTATGACCCACGGTTTGAGAACATGTGCAGTGGTAATAAAATGCAAGACACAATCATTAATTAACAGGAAAGATGAAGGGCTGGCGTTTCACTAAGCTACGTGTTCATATTTCAATGGTAGTAACAGTTGTTTTGAATGTTTCACAGTAGGCGAACAAATATCTAGTAATGTGAAAACAAAACAATATGAGGAGAAATTCATAGTCTGCCCCTAGTGTAGAAAACACAACAGGCCCACAGATTTACTTTAAAGATAAGCAAAATATTACAAAGTATCAATATTTGTTGGTTGAGGATGCTGAAGAAAATGTTGAAAATGAAGTATGTGGGGAAAAAGATCGCAGGGGAGGCCAAGAAAGAGATGGGAGGAGCAGATAACAGAAATGTTCAAGTGAGAGAGGAAGAATGGAAAAAATTATAGTAGGAAGAGTGGTGGAAGAATAGAGGAAGATGGAGGCATTTTAACTAAAGTGACCCGACCACAGGCTGGAAACAGTTGATGATGATGTTGGTCATGATTGTAATTTATTCTCTTCTTGTGTGTTTAAAGGTAAGTTGACAAGCGGGAACTCCAGCGAATGAGTTAAACTTGCATGCAAGTGATTTTAACCAGGTAATCAAATCAAAGTATTTATCGGTTCTTGTCTTGGTTTTCCAAACTGATGCAAAGTGCGCGTTGGGAATTCATTAATGTTATAACACGACTGTTAACTAATATTTGTTACACACCCGACACAATGGCTAGTCAGACATATTTTCACCCTGGAAACAAAGACTATATATATAAGGGGTTGACACTTCACTAGCAACTATGGAGCCATAAACAAGTTTGCTACATACACTTAAGTTGTATAGATGGACAATTATTGGTTTCTCAACATAAAAAAAAATAAAATAAATTAAGGTGTCGGTTCTGGTAAGAGAATAATATATGTTCCAGTTATTTCAATTATTTATTTAACAAGTCACACTACCAACATAAAATTCGTAGTTCGAAATCTATATAAAAAAGTTATAACATGAAAACGTGAAAAGAAGAACATAGGTCTCACTTTACATGGCTGCCATTGGACAAAGGAGAAAATCGATCGTCATAGCCCAATCCCCGGACCTAGGTTTCATTCTATTGGAACTCATCAGGGAAACACGCAACCCAACCCCCTTCCCAAAAAAAGTAGAAAATGGAAAATTGTAAAGCATGATAGGACACATAAATAGGAACATGTAAAAGGTATAACATAAAGGACAAACATAGGAAAAGGAGATTTTATAGAATGATCAATGCTATTTATTTCATACATATTCTTTGTAAACTTGGTGGGGAGGTGAAAGTGGAACACGTCTACTACCACAGCACAGTAAAATGTATCACTATCTAGGCCAAGGGTCGGCCAAGAGTGGCACGCAGAACGATTTGAATAAAAAATAATACTAAACTATTTAAAATTAAAAGCAGTGATGTGAGCAATAATTTTAATAACGTGTTTTATGTTTCAATGATTCAATTGTTGTATTTCAAAATTTCAAAATGTCTTCAAAACAAATTTATAGCTTTTGTATTTATTCTGGTTTATCTAATTTATAATAGAATATTAAAAATTCAAGAAACAATAGTTATTTAATGTATTCGATTTAGAAACATGTTGTTACATTTACATTTTACTAGATCAATTTAATTTGTTTTAATCCTTGTACTAGTGTCAAAATATAAACAATTTGGATGGGATTAGTGTAGTTGGCACACTGAGCGACTTTTCAACATTACTTTGGCACAACACTACTAAAAGGTTGCCGACACCTATCCTAGACAATGTTCTTCTTGTTAACTGCTTTCCCGTTAGTAGGATCGCATTATGTACAGCTGAACAGCATCTACGTGCCATTCTTTAACAAATGTTCTTACTTGCATGTGCCCTTAAAGTGAGGCTTTATTTAAATAGTTGTAGCGTTCTCAACTTAGTATACCAAGTATTCTCTCTCAACATATGTAATATGTAGTATAGATTGTACTTTTACACAGGAAGCCAGGATGTATTCTCTCTCGACATAATTGTAGTTTTACACAGGGAATAGACAGCAGGGGAGACCAAGAAAGAGATGGGAGGAGCAGATAACAGAAAGTGTGCAAGTGAGAGGAGAAGAACAGAAGCAATTAAAAAAACACAGGAATGGCGGAAAGAAATAGAGAGATGGAGGCATTTTATTAGATTCATCCGAGCGCAGAATGGAAACAGTTGATGATGATTATTGTGATTATTATGACTAATGTGAGGTATGCTACTGAGCAAAGTACCTGGTTTGCAAAGGATCACATTTGAGCTTATAGTCTGGCATCATACACAACATACTTCTGTAGGAGAATTGAGGACAGGATCGGAGGAATGGTTTAGCAAAAGGTGTATGCGCCAGCAAACAATATTTAGGGCTGGTTTGTGCGTGTGTGTGTTTGTGTGAAGAAGAGAAAGGGAGAGATATGTTAAGCTTTTTAAGTTTCCTGAGAGTTTATAAGTTTTTAAACAGTATCAGTTTTCTCAATGATTACTGAATACAGTTGTAGCTTTCTAGAGTGACATGGATAATAAATTATTTTATTTATTTAATATATTTAACATGCACTTTCTGAACTGAGCGATTATATAAGCACATGATAATTTCTATGAGCGAGAGCAAAAGTGCCTACCAATTTTACCAGGAAAGGTATTTCACATACCTTCCAGGGTTCTTCTACAAGCCAAAATTAATAAAGGGCCGACAGCTTTATTTCCCCTCCGAAGGGTAATGTACTATATAAATATCTATTCATTAAGTTTTTATTCATTATAATGCGATGAGATTAAATTTTTCATCAACTTGGATTACCCAGCGTTTTTCAAATGTATGTACAACTCCTCTATTTATTTAACGATGATAGCCAAAGAAGAAATTTACATTTTTTAGGAGCTTAGATAATATTTTTTTTTAAAGTTTCTGAAAATCAAAATCAAGTGTGTTAGATTTGTCATAGTATTCAATAGATTACCTACCTTCTATCAAGTTAATACTAACATATGATGCACGACTCATGAGACAACGTTAACTGCTCTTGAAAGGATGGTTATTATACCCCTCAATATGATAGTACCAGCTCTCACCAATATAAATTACGAATAAGTGTTAATAGACTGTAAACGTGTCGATGGCAGCCAAATGTGTATGTTGTACCTAGTGATGGGCCAAATCTCCTAATTTAAGAATCCAAATCTAAGTCTTAGAAAAAAACATGGTGAACATAATAGGCTTACTCTATACTATTAGTTATAAAGTGGCTTTGGAAAAAAAGTATGAGTAGTTACATGTGTTTTTGTGGTTTTTTTTTACAATCACTAAGTTATAAATTAATGGACAGGAGTTTGGTTGCCGAGTTTGTTCTTTCATTATTTATTATTTTTTTTATATTGATAATACCTAAATCTCTAAATATCTATAATAGTACCTAATCGCGTCATTCCCCTATATGCAATCACCATCATCATCACCATCATAACCACCACCCCCATAATCACCATCATCATCCTCACCATCCTCACCTCCACCATAATCCCTCATCATCACCCCCCACCATCATCATCATCCCACCACACCATCCCACCATCACCATCACCACCATATCATCCCCATCACCACTATCACCATCACCACTATCACCATCACCACCATCACCACCATCACCTGTTTCCAACCTGCGACCCGGTCAGTTTAATAAAACCACCGTCTTTATCCTTCCACCACTCTTCCTCCTCTCACTCTCACAATTTTCTGTTATCTAGCTCCTCCCACCTCTTTCTTGGCCTCCCTTGTGGTCTTTTTCCTACATATTTCGTTTTGTCATTTTCTTTGATATCCTCTGTTTCTTCATCATCATTACTGTGCACACACGGGTCAAAAAACAGCAACTCCGTAAATAATCCCTCCTCACCAACTTTCTCCGCACTTCCCCATCCTTGCATACTCCCTTCGCTTCAACAACATTCTTACACCGAGTCATACATGCTCTTTTATTTTTTAAACTCTAGAATGTTTCTATTTTTCACCAATTTGTCTACAACAGTTAGCCATACCTTACATGACCTACCCCTTCCCTTTGATCCACACACTCTACCTTCATATATCTGCTTCGTCAGTCGATCCATACTAATCTTCTCAACATGCTCCAAACCAACATAAGAAGCTTCTTTCACATTGATCTATTGGATTCCCTATCAAACCAAACTCCTTCAACACCCTTTCCTTACCGACTCTGTCCATATGAGTTTTTCCATATAAATTTCTTAAACATATTATATCTGGAAGAAGGTTTAGGAAAGGTGGATAGAAACATATAAAAGGTATGAACACAATATGGCTTTTACAATTAAAATAACACAGTTCACACTTTACATTAGCTGCCATTGGACAAAGAGGTAATTACTGCCTCTTAAAGCAAATCGATCGTTATCGCCCAATCCACAAAAATAGGTTTCATTCTATCGAAATTCATCAAGAAAATAGTGTGAAACGCGTAAAACACAACTTTCTAAAAGAGAGAGAGAAAATCAAAGGGAGAAAATGGAAATTTGTAAAGAATGATTTTCTTCAAGAAGCAGCCACTGCCTCTCTGTCCAGTGGCAGCAATGTAAACTGTGTGCTGTGTTCTTCTTTTCACTGTAAAAGCATTTGTGTTCATCCCTTTTATATGTTTCTATTCAACTTTCCTAAACCTTCTTCCAGATATAATATAATTACCTCATAAAGCGAAAAGAGGTTTTCATTAAAGAGAGATAATTTCTTAAATATCTCATTCAAACTGCGTCCATCTTGCTCTTGTGTTTGTCCTGACAAACCCACTCTTCACATCCATACAACAATGTTGGTGTTAACACACTTTTATAACTATTGCCGTCTAATTTCTAATATCCTTAAGGAACCCAAGTATCTAAGGACTCCAAGGTCCACCCATAGCTGTAACATGATCTTACCAGCTCCCAGTCGATGCTCTTGAAGAAAGGGTGGTTGACGATGTCAAGGAAGCCCGTCTCTCTGTGGCACCCAAGCCTGTCCGCAGGGTTCTTGTTCAGAAATCCTTTGAGCACGGACGCTGCCTTCACGGACAGGGAACGAGGGATGCGGATCGTCTTCTCCAAGATAACTGAGGGGGAAAGCACAAAATACAGTCTGATTTTCATAGGAAACTTGCTATTTGAAAAACTGGGAACACATGTTGCCACAGTGGTGGAAATAAAGTATTACAATTGTATTTAAAATTCTCAATCTATTAAACTAATAATGTAAATATCAATTATAAAGTAGTCTGCAAAGTATTATAATGAAAGCTTCTGATACATTTCTAGACCAACTTTTTAATTGGTAAAGCAGATAAAACATATTTATATAATGTCCAATTTGAGTCCTTTTCAATCAATGTTGTGTTAGAAAGTAGGTTTCCTATGAAAATCGGGGTTTATATATAGTGGTGACATCTGTGATGGTGTTTTATAACTTGGGATGTCCAATAAGGCATATTTTACTTACAGTCGAGTTTGAATGAAAACAATGAGTTTTATTCGAGTTTGAACAATATCAAGAAATATTTTTATTATAAGTATTTCAAGTTGAGTTTCTGTAATTTATCCACGAATAGGCCATGTTTAAAAATATATATTTCTAAGAATTAAAATGTACTGTGAAAAAAAAAATTATAAACACACAAATTTAAGAGAATATTATGTAAGGAACGAGCTTTATGAGAATATTTCCCAAGTTGAAAGTAGTTTAATGGAGAAATGGGAGTTAAGATATTAGAAATGTAAAAGAATTAATATTTCAGTAATCAACGTATAATCAAAATATCCTTAAGATATGTGAAGTTACATTTATAAGTCAAAAATTAGTAGGTAGAGAAATTGAAAAGTTAAGTTTTAAAGAATATTTAGGATCAGTAACATTTAATAATTAAGAAAAAGAAAAATACAGTAATCCTATGAAAAACAAAAAAAATAACCTTATGAAAAAAGTATGAGATCAGAGATTGTAACATAATGACTATATGAACGTTTATATTTCTAATATCTTAACTACCATTTGCTCCATTAACCTACTTTCAACTTGGGAAATATTCTCATAAAGCTCATTCCTTACATAATATTCTCAATCAATTTCTCCTTACTAAAGATAAAATGAGTATAAATAAAAAACAAATTTAAGTTTTTTAATAAATTTAATTTTGTGGTAGAAATTATATTTTTTTAAAGCAGATAAATGGAAATATCGAGGTAATGCTATTTGCTATGCAATAATATCTCAAAATTCATCAAATTAATTAGAATAGCAATTTTTGAGATAAATTCTAAATGTTTTCTATCCTCCTTTCCTGTACCTTCTTCCAAAAATAATATCATATATAAATATATATATCTATATACTATATCTATATCTATATCTATATTATATATATATATATATATATATGCACCTAGTTAGTTTTAAAATGTTTTGAAAAGTTACCACAAAATTTTACAAGATGAAGTGTTAAATAGGGTATTAAGGATTTTAGACCCTCGGGAGTCCTACCTTCCCCTTCTATTACTGGTCGAATCTCTGATTTAATTAGTATCTGAAGCAATCTTTTTTTTTTTTAAAAAAAAAAAGCTTACTACTTGTGTGAGCTGTACACATGTGTACTAATTATGCAAATGTGTTAAGAACTGAGGAAGGTTGAATTTGGAGTAAGTGTACTCACATTTGTGTGGAAACCACTATATGAAAAATCACCCTTAGTACACCTTGATCGCGATTCGATCCCTAATCTCCCGGTCATCGGCAGTCCGTTATAGTGCGAGAATGATGCCTTGAACTATTTGACCACTGAAGCGGTTGATGATATAGTTAAATGTTATCAATGGTGACATAAAAAAAATTATGTCTACTATGTTTGTATTTTCTAAAAGTTTGGTTCATCCCATTTTTATTCCCTTGTGGAAAGTAGTCAACTGTAAACATTGCAAAACTGACCTTGGAATAGGTAGTCCTCGGTGTTTTGGTCAGGGTTTTCAGAGGCTCCAGCAATGTCAAAAGGGCTCCTCCCTGCCAGCATCTCATAGAGGAGCACTCCTAGGGCCCACCAGTCGACACTATAAACATAACAACATTACGTTTCCTGTAACTTCTTGAGAACATATTAGTTATTGGAAACCATGATTTGGAATACACATATAGCAGTTCAAGTATCTGGGAAGTCGGCTGACAAAGGATTCCTACTGCACCAAGGAAATAAGGTCGAGGATCGCCATGGCCAAGGATGCTTTCAACAAGAAGAGGTTACTGTTGACCAGGAAGTTGACATTAGAACTGAGGAAGAAACTGATGAAATGCTACATTCGGATCATCTCACAATGTATGGAACAGAAACTTGGACTCTTAAGATATGTACAGAAAGCTGGCTTCCTGCTTACAGATTTCTAGTGCCTGTCAGCGCTCAAGTCCAGCGTGTGTAGGTGTACACAAAGGACGCAGATGAAAGCCTGAAATCCTGCCAGTTGTCACTAGCTATTTCCTCCAATAAACTGTCCAGTTTATCCATCATCTGATGAAGAGTTTTTTACTTCTTTACAGCTTTAATCCAAAATTGAAAATAAATAGGTATATTTTCACTATTCTGTGGTAGTAAAGATTATGTAGAGAATCATTTATTTAATGACATGAAGCGAGACAAACAAAGAGTTTCTCAATAGACGACACCATTTTAGATAAAGAAGGCTTTTGAGCCTGGTTTAGTTAGATGACATAATACTATTTAGCAAGGACATGGTAGAACATGCTGAAAGACTGCGGGCAGTTTTGAATCGGTTGCCCCAGGCCAATTTATCCCTAAATATTGATAAATGCCACTTTGCAGCCTCTCAGGTACATTACCTAGGTCATTATTTAAGTTATGAAGGACTAGAATGTGATCCTCAGTTAGTCGAAGCCGTCCGAAACTACCTCATGCCGAAAAAACGTCAAAGAACTTCAATCATATTTAGGGTTGTTAAACTTTTATCGTAGGTTCATTGAAAATTATGTCAGGAAAGTCCAGCCCCTAACTAAACTACTAAGAATGGGAGCAAAGTTCAAGTGGACCCCAGACTGTAGTGAAGCTTTGGAAGTTTTAAACAACGCATTGACTTGGTCTCCAATATTAATTTTCCCCGATTTTGAGAAACCATTTATCTTGTCTACAGATGCTAGCAACTATGCACTCGGTTGTGTGTTGTCCCAGGAGGTTGTGGGTAAAGAACACCCTGTTGCTTTCGCATCCCACTTCTGACACCACTTTATAACGTCCTCGTTTTATTTGGGTGCCGCGGTAAGTGTTGTAGTTAGGGTTGGCTATCGAGCACCCAAATAAAACGACGACGACAACAACAACGACAGCAATAACAACAACAATAATAAATGAAATACAATAATGTTGTCTAAGTTGTTTACTATGCCTTATTAAAAGACATTTTAATGTCGTCATCATCAGTCCTGAGTGAGAAGTGGGGTGGATACAACTCGTCTGAGTCATAAAAATACAACTTTATTCGTTATAACTATTAACAACAAACATTGTGTTCCTGATTGTTTAACAGTTCAAAATATGTTTACTTGTTTAATCCATTCATTTTTTAGTTTTTACTTTTATCGTTTATGTTTTTAATTTTACTTGTTGTCTAACGTCAAGAAAAAATATTTTTGCTCCTCAAGCAAAGCAAGCAGATTAGTTGAAAATGGAGCAGGATGAATAGTTTATCCACCTCTTTCATCTACTATAGTTCATAATGGAGGATCCTTTCACTACATTTAACTGGGGTCTCCTCAATCTTATATTCAGTTAACTTTATCTTAAATATAATTAATTAATATACAGCCTATGGGTGTAACATTTGACAAAACTCCTTTATTTGTTTGATCAATAATTATTGCAGCTCTTTTACTTTCTTTACCAGTTCTTACTGGAGCAATCAATATATTCTTTACATAAAGAAATTTAATGCATGGTGTTTTATTTTGTGAAGGTTACCTGAAGCCATAGTCTTCCCCCCGGAGTATCTCCGGAGCGATGTAGTTGGGCGTGCCACAGAAGGTGGACGTGGTGTCTCCTGGCCTGATGCCCTCTTTGCACATCCCGTAATCTGTGAGCTTGATGTGACCTTCATGGTCCAGAAGAACGTTATCCAACTTCAAGTCTCGGTAGATTATACCTGCGCAATGTAAGGGCACATATTTAAAAACTTTATTTATTATTAAACCCACCTAGCATTTAAATCAGGGATTCAAAGCCAGTGTTCCACGAGCCAGTGTCCGGGGTTATGAGAGAATCTGTAAAAGCTTGCTCTTATTTGATCTACCCATAATTTTTGAACAGTGTGGATTATGTTAATAGAACTCATGTATCAGAAGATGTGAGGTTATTGATAGCAATGCAAAGCAACATTTAAGTACCAAAGGACAATAATTAGTAAATAGAAGTAGGCAATACACACTGGCATAAGTTATTATTATTATTATTATTATTATTATTATTATTATCACCGCGTCTTACCACCCGTTCGGGTTATACAAACTTACGCTAATGTGTAATGGTAGGGTGATTGTGAGATGAAATGGAGGACCTACAGTTTAACGTGGGATCCGAACCATGGTGGAGGCCTGACATTCCTCACATTCATTCACAAGTTGTGATTAATACACATCTTGTCAGAGGTGAAGGAAGGGTTTGTACAGTCAGATAAATGTGCCGGGACCGAGGATTGAACCCTGGACCTCCAGCACAGAAGTCCGACACCTTACCCCTAGACCGCCAGGTCACCTGGCCACTGGCATAAGGAACTCAAAATGACATTGGCGCACTTACAAATGTACGCCACCTATCCCCATCTTGAGCTAGATCTACCGCTGTCGAAACTGATGTGTCAGCCAGGTAAGGGCTCCTCGAGATTTTATTAGATATTTTAAGGGTTCCGCCATCCAAACAAAAAAGAATGGGAATCACTGATCTAGATAAAGGTCCAACCCCAGCCTCTCAGGTAAGAGCCAGGTATGCTAGAAAATACCAATCTCCTCTCAATCAGCTGGAAACTACTGTTCAATTTTCATATAAAGCTGACAGCTAGAAAAATTACTAGATCTACTTCATATTTATCATTTTTTATAGATAAACATGAATTATAACAGTTACACTCCATATTGTTTGAATATTTTGTGGATTATTATTTGGTTTTCTGTCACTTAAGGCGTTTTCAGAGGTGTTGTGAACTTTATTTGTGAAATAAAAGTGCATGTAATAACATTTTTTTACATAATAAAAAAGAATATAATAATTAAGAATCCTAAGCATAAATAAGTTTTACCGGCTGTAAAATTAACAAATTAAAACTAAATACCTTCTAAATTTAAATTGTATGCATCAAACTTTAAGGTTTTTTTTTATGCACATTTACTGTTATCTGCTCTTATAATCTCTTTCTTGGCCTCCTTTGCGGTCTTTTCCCTACATACCTTCTCTCCATCAATCTCTTTGGTATCCTCTCCTTTTCTACCCTCATTACATGCCCATACCATCTCAGTCTTGTTTCCTCTACTATCTCATGTACTCCAACATCCTCATTACATGCCCATACCATCTCAGTCTTGTTTCCTCTACTATCTCATGTACTCTAACATCCTCATTACATGACCATACCATCTCAGCCTTGCTTCCTCTACTATCTCATGTACTCCAACATCCTCATTACATGACATACCATCTCAGCCTTGCTTCCTCTACTATCTCATGTACTCCAACATCCTCATTACATGACCATACCATCTCAGCCTTGCTTCCTCTACTATCTCATGTACTCCAACATCCTCATTACATGCCCATACCATCTCAGTCTTGTTTCCTCTACTATCTCATGTACTCCAACATCCTCATTACATGACCATACCATCTCAGTCTTGCTTCCTCTACTATCTCATGTACTCCAACATCCTCATTACATGCCCATACCATCTCAGTCTTGTTTCCTCTACTATCTCATGTACTCCAACATCCTCATTACATGACCATACCATCTCAGCCTTGCTTCCTCTACTATCTCATGTACTCCAACATCCTCATTACATGCCCATACCATCTCAGTCTTGTTTCCTCTACTATCTCATGTACTCCAACATCCTCATTACATGACCATACCATCTCAGCCTTGCTTCCTCTACTATCTCATGTACTCCA
Source organism: Timema podura (assembly GCA_033556935.1). Classification (NCBI taxonomy): domain Eukaryota; kingdom Metazoa; phylum Arthropoda; class Insecta; order Phasmatodea; family Timematidae; genus Timema; species Timema podura. Next base: position 3,118,631 of record JAVRXN010000013.1, on the reverse strand, counting down.
ACATCCTCATTACATGCCCATACCATCTCAGCCTTGCTTCCTCTATCATCTCATGTACTCCAACATCCTCATTACATGACCATACCATCTCAGTCTTGCTTCCTCTACTATCTCATGTACTCCAACATCCTCATTACATGACCATACCATCTCACCCTTGCTTTCTCTACTATCTCATGTACTCCAACATCCTCATTACATGCCCATACCATCTCAGTCTTGTTTCCTCTACTATCTCATGTACTCCAACATCCTCATTACATGCCCATACCATCTCAGCCTTGCTTCCTCTATCATCTCATGTACTCCAACATCCTCATTACATGACCATACCATCTCAGCCTTGCTTTCTCTACTATCTCATGTACTCCCTGTACCCCAACTCTTTCCCTGATAACTTCATTCATAATCTTGTTTCTCCTCGTGATAGCTAACAAACTTCATTCCATGTCCTCCACTTTCCTAATCTTTCTTTCTGCTGCAAAAACGTGGTCTCTTACCTTATATGGGGGGGGGGGGGGAGTGGGGGGGGGGGGGGGGAATTGGAAAACAAGGGGCTTAAGAATATATTTTGTCCAAAAAGGGATTAGGCTACTGTGGAGTGGAGGAGGTTACATAATGAGGAGTTAAATATCCTATACTTGCAACACGACATTGTTAGGATACTCAAGTCTCGTAGATTACAGTGGGCAGGACATGCAGCATGAATGGGAGAATCTATAACCGTGTCCAGGGGTATTGACTGGCAAATTCGAAGAGACCAGTGGAAATACCTCGAGGCAGATGGGAGGATAACATTAGAATAGACCTGAAAGAAATAGGTTGTAACGAGGTGGACTGGATGTAACTAGCTCAAGATAGGGATATGTAGCCTACTATTGTTAAGTGTGGCAGTTAACTTTTAAGTACCTAGTGACGTAAGTAAGTAAACTAAATATTGATTAATTTTCATATAATGTGTTTATAACATTGATACATTTATTTAAGTGTTTAATTTATGGTCTGGGGTCTAGTTATTACATTTTTATTAGAATTATTTTAGATCTGAATCATAAATAAGCAGTATTAGAGCTCTGAAACATTCTTATACTTTCCTTCAAATCTCGAATATTCGTAATGATTCGAAAAATTAAAGTTCCCAATCCCTAAATAGTATTTGTGTGCGCGTTTGTTCCTAGAGCAAATGAACGCTCAATCACCCTTGTCATGGAGGAAGTTGAGGGCCAGGCTGATCTCCGCAGCGTAGAATCTCGCGTGCTCCTCTGGCAGCCTGCGCTGTCTCTGCATGTGGAACATCAGGTCACCCCCGCGGACAAACTCGATCACGAAGAAGAGGCGGCTCGGCGTCTGGAAGCAAGAGTGCAGCCCCACGAGGAACGGGTGGTTCGACGCAGTCTCAAACACGTGCTTCTCCGTCTGCACCCAGTCGATGTCCTGCAAACATCGCAAGGGATGTGTTAACAACATAGGTATACTCAACTTTGTTTTTAAATACAGTAAAACCTTGGATTGCGAGTAACTTGGTCTGCGAGTGTTTTGTAAGACGAGCAAAAATTTTCAATAAATTTTAACTTGATAAACGAGCAATATCTTGCAATACGAGTAGTACTATGGTTACGCTTTGTCTGCCGAGCAGTGTCAATGGATAGGTTCTTTGTTAAAGTCGCACAAAAAGAAAAATATTCCAGTGATCCAACATATTGCAGTGATTCCGTTAGTGACAGTGAAAGTCAACCTAAACTATAACCCACCTCCTCCTCTCCTCCCTCTCGTCTACCTCACACCAGCCACCATTAAATTTAATTAATAAATTTGATTACAGTACAGTTACATTTAAATAACGAAAATAAAAGGGTATTAATCATCTTCAGATTAAATATGTTTGGGTTGTGGAACGAATCATCTGAGTTTCCATTATTTCTTATGGGGGAAATTCACTTTGATATACGAGTGCTTTGTATTACAAACACGTTTACGAAACGAATTATGCTCGCAATCCTAGGTTTTACTGTAACTATATTAAATGAAGGGGTTAGGGCAGTAAGATGCTATGCCGCTAATTAGTATACAATTACAAAACCTGCTTCAGTGGCCGAATGGTCTAAGACGTCACTCTCACAATAGAATAGACTGCCGATAATGGGGAGATCAGGGTTCGAATACAGCTTGTATAATGAGGGTGGTTATTTGGTTTTATAAACTCACTCAACGCAATTGCAGGTATAATTCCTCTAGGTTCAACCTTCCCTGTCCTTAACACATTAGTGTAACTAGTATATTTGTGTATAGCCCAAATGCGGTGCTAAAAGAGAATCACTGAAACCTACATCATGTTCGGTCTACTACCGCTTGAGGAAGATGCCCCATGACATCGAAATATTGAAGTTTTTTTGTAAATATGTTTTAGGATTTTTAACTTTTATTTGAAATTTATTTTCTACAATTCTATTTTATGTATGAAATGAAATAATATTAATGTACTTGTATGGTCGAGCAGAGATTCCTAAATGCCAAAAACCAAGTGGGTTTATAAGGTTAATGGGTGGGATTGTCTGGCAGTAGGAGAACAAACAGGAGAGGAGGAAAACATAAATGACAGAACAATGTGTTAAAAGGTTTGGTCAATATTTAACCTAAGCGCGACATATGATTTGTAATTTCTCGGCTACCTAAACAACACTGGTAAGAGAAATAGAGAGTTAGGTTTACCTCATCATCTGTGACCAATGCCTTCTTGATGACCTTCATCGCGTATATTCTCCGAGTCTTCTTAAGCTCCACCATCAGCACTTTGGCATAGCTACCACGGCCGATGACGCGGATCAGCTCAAAGTCTATGAGCGAGTACTGCCTCTGTGACCCAGTTTGTTCCAACGCCTCTTCGCCAGCTGGACAAGAAATTGGTGGGGAAGTTATACGAGTGTTTGATTAGGCTGATAGAGAGCAGTGTTACCTTCTGAACATCATAGCTAGATTCAGAGCTAGTCAGCGGAAGTGAAATAATTGTTTGGAAGCCATTATAAGGAGAAAAGTCGGAACAATAATAATAACCACATTGTAAAGTGCAGGGGGAAAAAAAAAACTCAAGGTTTGTACTAAAGAAAACTTTTGATTAAAAAGTGCCGACTCTACAATTTCCAGAATAACTGTGGCTGTATTCATCTTGGTGTTTTTTATGTAAGTTTACTATCACATACAGTACAGTACTTTCTGGCATGCTCTATCACTTTCAGAAGATGGGTGTATGTTGACACAACGGTAGTCATGTAATGACTATTAGGTAGTGAATACCTTAAACTTATGTTACAGTAAATTAGTGCAACTCTATGGGAAATAACAGATTAATATAAAAAATATAAAAATACACTGGACTTCTTTCAGCTGCCTATTTTGTAGTTAGGTAAATATTGTATTAAACACCATTTTTAATTATCTTCCCTTCACCACATCTGAAAATTGAGAGTTAAAATATACACATGAGAGTACAACTAGCAACTTCTTGAACTGTCATAAAAGTTCCAACATATTGAAATATGACAAAAGAAAAAAATTAACGTATGCAATTTTGCAACATAGTTTAAATAAATCGTATAAAATGTTGAAAGTCTTCTTTTAAAACAAGCTAATTTCTTGCCGTTTTGGAGCAAGCCGTACATTTTTTTAATACATGTAATTTCGGACTATAGATAGGATAATAAGTGCATTAATAGTACAAAATGACTCGTCTGGTTGGTTCACATTATATTATAATCTCCAATAAAAAAAATTGTGCATTAAAATATAAGTGTCAATACCAATTTAAATCTGATTCTATATTCATAATTAGTTACATGTAAGCCTTCAATCCATTTAAGCTGAAATGTGACAGTTTATATGATAGGACCATAGTGTAATCCGTCAAGGTAGGCCTGTCATATTTCAGGGTGGACAGAATATACACACTGTCTAGTGTCTTATTTATTATTATTATTAGCACCGCGTCTTACTACCCGTTCGGGGTGTACGCACTTACGCTAATGTGTAACAGTAGGATGATTGTAAGATGAAATGGAGGACCTACAGTTTAACGTGGGATCCGAACCACGGTGGAGGCCTGGCATTCCACACATTCACAAGTTGTGATTAATACACGTCTTGTCAGAGGTGAAGGAAGGGTTTGTCAATCAGATAAATCTGTGCCGGGACCGAGGATTGAACCCCGGAACCCCAGCACAGAAGTCTAACACCTTACCCCCTAGACCACCAGGTCACCCAGTGACTTATTTAAATATGTACATACAGCATTACAGCTGAGATGACACGAGTGGTGAGGTGGATGTTTCATTGTCTCTCTTCCAACAAATAAGTGGATAATAGTTCAACAGATGTTTTGTTTTAATTAGAACAGAGTGTACCATAAATACATTCCACTTTACAAACATATAATATTGATTTAGTAATAAGAATAACGATAAGAAATTTTCTTGGTTTTCAAATCTAAAATTTACTTCGCTCGGTAGTCACAGAATAAATTAAGGGAAGCATTTAGCAAAATATTTGTTGTACAAACATGCCTAATAGGTACTTTAATTAATATTTTGTCTTTTAACCCCTTGACATACTTTGGCGAGCAGGGCTCACACATTGTGTCCTTGCTTATACTTCATAGATGGCAGGAGCTGTATAGATAAAACTTGGCAGTTTTATTCCTTATATTTCAAACAAATGTTTCGTCCATTTTTGTGTATTTTTTTTTGTTTTTTTCCCTTATTTCTTTCATGAATCGCAGGTGTTACCGCCATTGAAGGAATGAGCGTTATAATTATAAATTGGCAGTTTTATTTCTTATTTTTCAAACCCCCCCCCATGAATAACAACAGGTGCTACTTCCAGATACGGCAGGGGCGGTATGAATAGAACTTGCAGTTTTATTCATAATATTTCAACCAAAACTTTCATGTAGGTTTTTTTTTTTCGAAGATGTTTTACTCAATTATTAGTACAATCAAGCTATGAAATGGCTTCAACTAGTAAAGAGAAAGTTTCTCGGCCTAAAAACTGGCTAACCGACGAAGAAATGACACAGATACTTTGCGATTCTGACAATGAAAACGATTTAGTAGATACTAGTGATAGTGAGGTGGTAGATTTTTCTGATGATTATGATAGTGAAAGTGTTGAACTAACTGAAGGTGTCAGAATTAATAACCTAAATAGGCCTTCTGAATGTGATAGCACTTTTGACAATAGTGATTCAATCAAACAAGTGTAAACAAAGAAAAATTATTGAGGAAAAAAAACTACTTATGGGGCAAATCAACACTATGCTTTATAAATAATTTTATGTTACGTAATAAATTTGATTTTTCGTGAACAAAGTATATATACAGTCCAGAAAAGTAATCTTTGTCAATAATAGTTATAATTTGCTATGATAAGAACACGCATAGTGTGGAAGAAGGGGAGAGATATAAAGTGAAGGATATGGAGGAAATAATATAAGAGGGAGGGGAGATAAATAGAGTGAAATAAAGTAATAAAGGAGAGAAAGAGTGATAAATAAAGGCTGAAGGGAAGTGCAAGGAGAGAGGGGCGATAGTGGAGGTAAATTGAGGGGAAACAGGAAGGAGAAAGAGGTAAAGAGGAAGAATGTAAATGGGAGGAGGAGGGAGGAGAAAAAAATGATAATTTAGCATGACATAAAAATTCTGTTTAGAGCATTGAAATTGCAAATATATTATAGAAGTTTTATCAGCTAAGCTAAACTTGCGCATAAAGTATTTTGACGTGAATTTAAATAGTAATCCTGGTGTAAAACATAGCCAGGTTAAATGTTAAGTCAAGGGGTTGGTTTTAGAAATTATACAGTAGCCTCACGATACTTCGAGTTGAACCAGACTGGGCCCATCTTAAAGTATCAAAAACCCAAATTATACTAAATAAATGGGGGGGATTGAAATATTAAAATTACTTACATGTTGTAAGGGTAAAAATTACTTTATATATACTTGTAAACTTCCTAATACAAAAATAATCTCATAAATAACATTTGTATATTCCATTTCCACTGAAAGGTAGCAGTCTTACCCTTAGGTACTACACTATTACCCTATCCTATAAACTACGCCAGTGGTTCCATATTGCAGCCGCCCTGAAGCCAAAGATTCACCGCTGGTCCCCCAATCTCCCCCGCCATATGAGTGGGGGTATAAAACCTACACACACATTTCTAGTAATATATATAACTCATTACATATTAATAAAAGAAGAGAAATGTTTGGTCAGACAGTAACCGGGGAAAAAAAGAGAGTTGTGAGTAGTGAACATTTTTGATATGATGGGGAAAATACAAATAAATAATAACTTAAAAGTCTAGATTTGTTTTACAGACTCCCACAGGACTCTTCATGGACCCCAGGCTGGAATCCTCGCAAGGTGATTTGCTACCTTACATGGTAAAAGAAGTGTACGTATTATATTTTGAAAAAAAACAACAACTATTAAGTGTTTGATATGTTTACTCATGATTGTTGTTTTGCCATGTAACCAGACATCCAGCCCATGTAAGAAGAGGTGCACCAAGCGTATAGCTACCTCAGACTATACTATGGTGGAGAATGATTATAAATTAACCTTTTCATCTAAATGGTTCTCACAGCCGGAATTACACTTTTCATAACATGTTGCGTTATTGCCGACATTGGAAGAACACAAGTTTACCTCCGAGCTTTCCAAACTTACTCTTGGTGTGATCCTCGACCGGAACAGAATCGGTGGTGAGATCTAATGGTGGCTCTGGGAACTCCTTTAGATCTGGTAAGAGTTCTGAAGTCGGGGTACCTGCACAATTTACAAGAGCCTTGTGAGTTTTATAAATGTTCTGTTTTATCCCTGTTCTAAAACAAACAGATTATATATACATAATGCAGTTAACCTATTAAACAGCGGCCAGACGAGCAGCAAATAGCACAGGAATAATACACGTCGTGTACTCAAGTGTGACCGGCCAGACAGGGCAGTAGATGTCCCGCAGTAGGGTGGGAGAGAAAGACTTCAAGGTCATCTAACAGCTCGAATAGGCCCGGGTCCACTCCAAGAGCAATAAATACTGTTCTACAGTGGCTGTACGTGGCAATATATGTCACGGAATGAGAGCCATAATTTTGTTGTTTTATGTTTTTGTGCGTTTTACTTTCTTATAATGAATATGGAGTAAAGTGATTAGATCATATCATTATAGAGGTATAAAAATTACCTTGTTTATACAATAGAATAATACAAAAACTTGTTTAGGTAAGGGTTGAATGTTTACTATGTAACATAAAAGTTCTTTGAAGTTCACTATTATTGGATAATCCCAGGCATGTTAAGGTGGGATGGAAGGGACGTAAGATAAAGCCAGTGTTTTTGCATTTTTTTATGGCAAAACTTTTTTTTTGTCAAAATTAATAAAATATTGCTTCAGTGCAAACATAGAATTTAATTTTATTCACATAGTGACCTCATAGTTTCTTAAATATCTCTCAAGGTGTTCTGAAATTTAATGACAACTTTTTCTCTTCATTTAAAAAGTTTCTCAACTAATGCTGCTATGCTTATGACAGATCAACAAATGTTGATATCACCGTGTGAAGAAAATTAAACTCTAGGTTTAGACTGGAGCAATTTTAGATTTATTTGGTCAAAAATTAAAGTTTTTCCATAAAAACTGCAAAGAATGCCTTTTCTCGTGTCTTCTTCCATCCTACCTTAAGTACCTAGCATTACTTGCCATAACTTTGATCTTTTTGTGAAATATGAAATGATCCTAGAAACAATTCCGTAATTTTATCATTCATCCAGAAAATATGTTTTGTAAGAATGAAAAGTAATCTAAGTTGTAGAGATGGGCGTCAAGTCCAAATTTGAATCCTCGAATCTTTAAAAATCTCCAATTTTAGTTAAAGTGAAGATATTTAAAATAAGTTTTTTAGTTATTGGTGCCACTGACATATGATATTTAGATGGGTTATTGTTATCGCTGCATCAAAATATCATATTCTAATGATCTTGGGCATGAGAAGACTCCTGGATAGCTCAGTGGATAGAGCATTGGCATACTAACCCGAAGGTCCCAGGTTCAATTCCTATATCCAGGTGTAATTTTTCAATTTAAAAAATAAAATATTTTGTTTGTTATGTAAATTACATCATAAACAACAAAGAAACCGCTTTTTAATCAATTAGTTATATTATTACAATTTTGTCACTTTATGTGATTTTATTACTCTCCAAACTACATAAGTCTGAATAATTCATTTTACCAATTGCTTAAAATTTGAAGTAAAGGTATTTTTTATTATATTTGAGACACTTTTTTGAGATCTTTACAGATCTCGAATCTCAAATACCATAGGATTTAAGGGATTTGAGGAATCAAGGATATGAATATTTTATTATCAAAATGACTGAACATATTTACGAGTCGTGAAACTAATCTACAAGTAACTTTTCAACTGTAAACAGACTAAACTCTCACCGATTGACGGCGTCTCCCCGTTTTGCTCCTCCTTGACGATGGGCTCCACTTGCTCGTTGCTGCACGGTTTCTGCACCAGCTTGTGACACTTCTTGTGCACCAGAAGCTTGCACTGGATGCACTTGAACCCCTGGCGGCCCAAGCCCCAGATGCGGTCTTGGCAGAAGGCACAGAACGCTCGCTGCAACAACAACAACCAAAGCGATTAGACGAGCACGCTAAAACAAACTCTTTGTGACGAGGGAAGGTGAGTAAGCTTCAATTACTGTCCGAGTGGTAAATATTAACAGGCACACATTATGATGCTAACTTAGTCTTAGCATGACACTTATTAGAGTCCAATTTGCACAGAAAAAGCATTTTAGAAAATACAAACTTTTTTTTGTGCCAAACAATGATAACATATTAATATTGTATTAGTGTTATTTTATAAATATTGATAATATGTATCAAAAGTGACAGCTGCGAACCACATGACTTTATGTATGAATATATGATATTAGATAATAATAAAAAAAAAACGCCCTTCAGATAAATCCTTTCCTATAAAAATTGGAATATACTTCATTTTTTTTAAACTTACGATTAAAACTAAATTTCCCAATTCTCAACAGAAATTAAAATGAAATTGTGTCTGTAACAGAAAAGAATGAAGCCTTACCCACGCCCAGTGCTTGAAATAGTAAATGTTAATGTCAGGAATAACGGGCCTGGCGTGAGAGAAGATAGATCCTGGCAGTCTTAAAGAGGGTGTATCAGCCAGGTCCCAGGAGTGGCCAGGTCTACGAACACGTAACAAACATACCGCACAGTGATGCTTACCTAGTAAGGAGCCCGTCTCACCCCCTTGGATAACTCCCAACTTAGGAACCAGGTATCATATCGTGGCGCAGTTTTTTGTAGCAAAGATCTGAATTGAGACCAGTGGAACAATTGTAATGTAGGTGAGATAAATGGAACGGCTCACTTAACAGACTTTCTTTTATTATCTTAAAATAAAGACATTTACTTAAACCCTGCAAGCTTTGTGAAACAAAATAATATATATTGATGCAGAAACACTTGACCAATGTACATAAATGAAATATTATGAGCTGTTATTCAGAAATATTGAGAAAAGAAGAACATCTATGTACTCCAAAGAGCATAACAACCAATTAAAAATTCCAAAGACCTCTGCAATATATATTTGCTTATAGCTCATAAACTATTGGTTTTATAAAAATATATTTCAAATACAAGATTTTTATTTTTAATAGTTTTATAACTTTATAAATGATAAGTTATTTTGTAACTAAAATTGTTGTGGAGGTATTATCAAAATTGAATATTTCCATTATATTAAGTACCCTATGCTCAAACTCATTTTTATTGGAAAATTTGAATTTTCATTTTTTTTGTGATGTTAAACAGTGCATAGATACAAAACATAATCAAAATAGTTAAAGCGGATTTTGATAAAATTGATTTTTTTTTCTACCCTTCAGTAAACTACCCTTAATTTTAGAGTAAAATATCTAATTCCAAAAACCCCTTGGGGGGAACCCTATGAAAACTCTTGATACCAAGTTTCAGCCCGACCGCTAAAAATCCTTTTGGCTCTAGGCCGATATATGGACAACATCGTGAAAACTACTTTTACAGTTTCAGGGGGTCATGAAATGTAAAAATTTATCAAAATCTCAAATGTGATTTTTTTTAATGACAATCACAATACTTCTCTCTACAAGGAGTCGAGAGAAAGTAAAAATATAACAAAATTAAAAAATAATCATTTTAAAATTAAAAATCTACCACACTGATCCAAATTTCCTTGATGTTGAAAACCACACTTCAATACATTTACCTAGTGCGAGCATATTCTAGTATCTAATATGTACAGTACACTTCAAAATAATTATATAGTCAGGTTACCTAGGGTCTAGGGGTAAGGTGTCAGACTTCTGTGCTGGGAGTCCGGGGTTCAATCCTCAGTCCCGGCACAGATTTATCTGATTACCCAAACCCTTCCTTCATCTCTGACAAGACGTGTATTAATCACAACTTGTGAATGTGAGGAATGACAGCCCTCCCCCGTGGTTCGGATCCCACGTTAAACTGTAGGTCCTCCATTTCATCTCACAATCACCCTACCATTACACATTAGCGTAAGTGCGTATAACCCGAACGGGTAGTAAGACGTGGTGATGATGATGATAATAATATTATATAATAATAATTATATTTTTTATTTTTATTATTATTATTATTATTGTTATTATTATTATTATTATTATTTAGAGATTTTATTTTCATGTGGGCCAACAAACTGTAATTATTTCAGCTGTGTTTTATATCCAAGTTATCAATAATATATTTTTACCAGCTCCCAGTAAACCACAGTCCTAAATTAATAATGAGATGTATGATAAAAAGAGTTTGGAATGCTTCTTGGCAATTAAAGTATGCCATCATCATCATCATCATCATCATCAACTGTTTCCAGCCCGTGGCCGGGTCAGTTTAGTAAAATGCCTCCATCTTCCGCTATCCTTCCACCATTCTTCTCCTCTCACTTGAACACTTTCTATTGAGTTAAATTATGTATGTTAGTTTATATATATAAAGTTAATTGTGAATTCACCCCTAGAGCACACTATTACCATTTCAAGCACTTGACATTAATAATTCAGCTCCTCTTATGTGACTAAATTAAGACAAGTAAACAACTAGAATCCCTATCACACTATGGTGAGTATTATTTTTTAATTGATGACTTTCAGGCGCTCAACATGAACCCTATCAAAACTTTAATAATTAATTGCAGGCTAAATGACCCAATCACCAATCATACCACGCAACTTTTGAGAATCTCCGCAAAACTTGGCCATCTCGTATATTCTTGAAGATGAGATGAGTGGAGATGAATTAATACTAAACATGGCTACAATACTAGTATATTTCATTGATTATTTTTAGAGTTCAATTGAAATAGTTTAGCATAATTAATATTAATCACAAGTGCACACAAATTAATATAGTTTTAAAGAACACTCCCTATGCTAAACATTTTAGTGCCACAAGCTGATCTGACCAGCTTTCTAGATGTGCGCTGGATCTAGCGTTAATTCATAGATAAGGTAGGAATGTATTTAGTCACTAGAACAATGTATGCAGATAAAAATGATAGAACCATCTGAAAAATCGCTTCATGAACAACAGTTCAGCAATTTTTCTTATACAATCTTACAAAAAATTATGAAATAGCTGTAGCATTAAAAGAGTTAAATGTAAAAAAAAATAAAAAATCCACCCCTAGACATTGGCGCACTCTGAAATCTAATTTGTGTCAAAATCCTCATAAGTTTTTAAAGAGGCAGTTATATTATTTTAAATCCAGCTCTAGACTTGTCCCAAGTTTCAAACATTTTATTTCAAGGAAGAGAGAGAAACATAACTTTTTGGAGGACAATACCAAATATTCTTTACAGTGAATTCAATGAATCTCCTGTATATAGTGGACTCTATAACTCTAACATCCTAATGCTCCCTGATAGCATCCATTATTGGTAAAGGTAGAGAGATTACAGCACGACATTAATCTTGAACACAGCTGACTCGGTGCCTAATTAACTTATTTATTGTCTTAATGTATTATAGAATGTAGCATGTTCACTGGAATATGACATCTTAGGGCTGGCCTATAATTTGTTCTTGCAAATAGCCCTAAAACTCAACAGGCTCATTGTCCAATTAACATATTTACTGTGTTAATGTGTTTAGATTGTAGTGTAGTCACTGGAGTATGGCATCTTAAGGCTAGTTTATAATTTGTTCTTGCAAATAGCCCTAAAACTCAACAGGCTCATTGTCCAATTAACATATTTACTGTGTTAATGTGTTTAGATTGTAGTGTAGTCACTGGAGTATGGCATCTTAAGGATAGTTTATAATTTGTTCTTGCAAATAGCCCTAAAACTCAACAGGCTCATTGTCCAATTAACTTATTTACTGTGTTAATGTGTTTAGATTGTAGTGTAGTCACTGGAGTATGGGATCTTAAGGCTAGTTTATAATTTGTTCTTGCAAATAGCCCTAAAACTCAACAGGCTCATTGTCCAATTAACATATTTACTGTGTTAATGTGTTTAGATTGTAGTGTAGTCACTGGAGTATGGCATCTTAAGGCTAGTTTATAATTTGTTCTTGCAAATAGTCCTAAAACTCAACAGGCTCATTGTCCAATTAACATATTTACTGTGTTAATGTGTTTAGATTGTAGTGTAGTCACTGGAGTATGGCATCTTAAGGCTAGTTTATAATTTGTTCTTGCAAATAGCCCTAAAACTCAACAGGCTCATTGTCCAATTAACATATTTACTGTGTTAATGTGTTTAGATTGTAGTGTAGTCACTGGAGTATGGCATCTTAAGGCTAGCCTATAATTTGTTCTTGCAAATAGCCCTAAAACTCAACAGGCTCATTGTCCAATTAACTTATTTACTGTGTTAATGTGTTTAGATTGTAGTGTAGTCACTGGAGTATGGCATCTTACGGTTTGCTTATTACCATTATAACTGGCATCCAATGCTTGAGCATAGCAGCAGGGTCCATGACAAAGTGACATATATCTATTTTATCTATGGTCAGTAAGTTAAGGCTCCATCGAGGAGTGCCAGAAGCAAAGTCTCACCCTGTTAAACCTCTTGGCCTGGAATATGTGGCCGTTGACTCGATACAGCTTCCTCCATCTCCTAGCCCCCCGTCTGTAGATACTCCCTGGAACAAAACAACGATCAGTCAGGTGTTGTGATGGGCACACTGGGAATATTGCAATATTACCTAGATCACAGTTTTGTTTTGCTTTCCACTAAGGATTTTTTTTATATTTGGGATAACTGTTAATATTTTATAAGATACCATGTATGGTGTTTTTTTTTTTATGAAATGCTAAAAAGATGACATTGGCTAGGCCATACAACTTTTGAAAGTTTGGTAAACGCTACCTAAATTCAATCACTATCAATCTATCAATCTATTAATATATCAATAGAGACACACCTAAGGTTGGTAACCATGATGATTGAATTACTTTATAGGTCTTTAATCTGATGTTATGGTTTCCCACTAATACCCACCCCATAGAGCAAGTATACGAGTAGCCCAAATATTTGGAAATATGCTAATTATGAAAATAAATTATACTTAAATTATTATTGCCATTTTTTAAATGGGATCCCCTCTGTGGCTTAGTGGTCAGAGTTTCTAGCAACAAATACAGAGGTCCCGGGTTCGATTCCTGGCAGTTCCAGAATTCTAGAAAACTGAGATTAACGGCCTGAAAGTTCGTTGTGCTGACCACACGACACCCTCTATCTGTAAATGTTAGCACTATCTTCGCCAACATGCGGAGGCCGCTCAGCCCGAATTGCTCGCTTGCGGACTGACACCATGAAATATAATTTTTTTTCGCTTTTTTAATGGAGTGTTTTTTGTAGCGGCTTTATTTTTTTTCTAAGAAAACTGCATTATTTAGGAATGCTTTTGTCTAAAATTACTTACAGTAACATTAACGTTTGTAAATTCGAAAGACAACTAGAACGGAACATAATGGTAGCTGTGTAATGGGGCAGTTATCATTAACAAGAGCCATATATAATTCCAAAACATGGCGGATTTTCTCACGAGATTCATTACTCGGGAGGAAGATTACTCGCTAAACTCCAACTTCCCCCCTTTTTGTGAATCCACACAGTCCAAGTCCACCTTATCAAGCTGTAGAATTTAATTACTAAAATTGTTGGAAAGTTTGTTTCAAAGTAGAGTCAGGGTAGAAATAATTATAATAGGGGAATTGTTGAGCACAATATTACAGTAACTAATAATTATTACTTTAGCAACAAAGTTTAAAGATTTAATGGTATGATTATTATTATTATTAGCACCGCGTCTTACTACCCGTCAGGGTTATAAGCACTTACGCTAATGTGTAATGGTAGGGTGATTGTGAGATTAAATGGAGGACCTACAGTTTAACGTGGTATCCGAACCACGGTGGAGGCCTGGCATTCCACACATTCACAAGTTGTGATTAATACACGTCTTGTCAGAGATGAAGGAACTAACGGTATGAATTTAAGATGAAGTGTGAGGTAGCGCATATTAACGTCAGTATTTTTGTTTTTATAGTACAAATATTTTATTTTGCTAACGTAGTGCAGTGGTATCTTACCACCTTCAGAAGTTTTTGAACTCAATTTTTGTCTTTTAATCATCGCAACCACTTGATTACTTACAAGAATTCATATCCTAATTTTAAAATTATTATTTTCACTGAACCTTAACTACCCGTCAAGTATAGCCACATTTAATTAAACTTGTAGAGGAGGTATAATTGAGAGGAAATGTACCTTTATTTGTGGTTGGAGTTTGAATCCTGTTATTAACACGACAAAACAAACGAGCTTGATTTAATTACTGTAAAATGCTTACATAACGTGTATACAAACTAGGATATCTTAAAAGAGAATCAAAGAACCCAGTGGGTATTTTATTATGTTAAGTTAGTTAACAATTTTGATAATTTTAACCGCATAAATATCCATTTGAATTGGGGTGCCTTCCTACAATCATTATAATATAATCACTTTAAAATGTAAACATAAAGCTATAACCTCAACAAGAATTGCGACCCCCAGGTTGGAAACCACTGCTTTAGATTACAACGTTTAGAAAATCAAACTAAACATATCTTGTCAAGAAGGTTTTTTGTTATAACATAACATAACATAACATTTAGCACCGCATCTTACTACCCATTCGGGTTATACGCTTAAGTACTAATTACGCTAATGGATTAGGAATTGGGAGGGTTGAATTTAAAGGAAGTGAACTCGCATTTGCGTGGAGTGAGAGTGGAAAACCATTTAGGAAAAACCACCCCCAGTTCACCCGACCGAGATTCGAACCTCAATCTCCCCGTCCTCGGCGGTCGAGCTCTACACGACTAGCGCGTTAGCCAACTACGCCACCGAGGCGGTTTTTTTTTGTTATAAAAAAGTGTAAAAGTACAACTCTTGACTTCAAGTTACCTTCCCGCTTACCCCTCTTGATGAAAATTCTCTAGCCTTCTGTGAAACTAATTAAACACATTACATTCTCATAGAGAGCAAACCAGATTATTTGTTTGTTTCAATATTTTGAAAAATAGAGGTACGGTAAATGAAATTGTACTCACTGTCCTCCCCTTGGCACGGCATCCCTGGTGCGGGCGGCACATTAGGGAACACTGTAACAAGGAACACATCACTTGGATACAGGATACATCAAGATAGATCTACCCACCCCCTGGCAACCGCAACCACGGTAAGCACACACATCATAAATGGAAACATGAACAAACATAATTTCGGTCTGTTCATGCAAAAAATATTTTAAGATTATGTTGCAACATTGCAGATGGCAGCTGTCAGAAGTGACAGAAGCTGACCACTTTGTATGAACGGGAGAACACTAAGATGTATCTAGGTACTTTACAAATTGACAGATAAGGTTCTAGTTGCTGTGATCAGAATATACAATGTATAGTATGATTCTATTAGAAAGATACTTTTTTAAACTCTTCCATAATATTTTGTGCTAAAAAATGATAACACTTTGCTATATTACTTACTTGTTTACTGTATGGTACTAGAAACTCAAAAGTTCTTTGTCACACTTACAAAAGTACGCCACATATCTCTATCTTGAGCGAGTTCTATCCAGTCCACCTCATTAGCCCTATTTATATCTTGAGCTAGTTCTATCCAATCCACCTCAATATACCCTATCTCTATATTTAGCTAGTTCTATCCAGTCCACCTCAATATACCCTATCTCTATATTTAGCTAGTTCTATCCAGTCCACCTCAATATACCCTATCTATCTCTATATTTAGCTAGTTATATCCAGTCCACCTCAATATACCCTATCTCTATATTTAGTTAGTTCTACCCAGGCCTCCTCAATATACCCTATCTCTATATTTAGCTAGTTCTATCCAGTCCACCTCAATATACCCTATCTCTATATTTAGCTAGTTCTATCCAGGCCTCCTCAATATACCCTATCTCTATATTTAGCTAGTTCTATCCAGGCCTCCTCAATATACCCTATCTCTATATTTAGCTAGTTCTATCCAGGCCTCCTCATTAAATCCCATCTCTATCCTGAGCTAGTTTTAACCAGCCCACCTTATTATACGTTATCCCTATCTTGAGCTAATTATATCCAGTCCTCATTAAACCCATCTCTATCTTGAGCTAGTTTTATTCAGTCCAACTCATTACACCCTAACCCTATCTTGAGCTAGCTTACAGTCCTATTTTCATAAGAAGGGCCTTTTATCTGATAGCTAAAAAAAGCTACTAGAGCTACTATTATGTATTCGTACGTCAAGTCACTTTTGATAGATATTGTTAAAACCTATAAAATAGCAATAATAATGTTATCAGAGCTGGGCCCCCAAAAAGTTGTAATTTTTATGAAAATTGGACTGTATCTGTTGAATGTTTTGTTGGGCACACTATTTCGTGTTTTGACACCTCCTAGAAAAACTCGTGTTTTATGAACAGACAAATATTTCCTAAGACTTTATTTAATCAGCTCATTGGCTGATTTATATAAAACAACAAACATAAATGAAATGATTACAGTACAGAAATAGTTCATATGAAACCTGTGCACGACACCGCCATTTTAATAAAGTCCAGTCCGTGAGTGAATGGTTAAAACTTAAGAAAGAGTCGATAAAATACTTACAACTTTCATTCTAAAAAGTTTACAAATAAAAAAAGAATATGTGAAACTACCTACATCAGTGGGGTACGCGGAAAAAGGAGTCAGTCTCATCTTTTCTAGTTTTCCGGTGACGGAGAGGTCGGGGTTCGAGTCTGGGTGGGTGTATTGAGGGTATTTCCCCCCTATCCTTCCACGCAAATGCCAACACATTTCCTCCAACCCCCCAACAATGTAACTACGCGAATAACCTGGACGGGTAGTAAGACGTCAAGCGCAGGAAATATTTAAAAATAAGCCCGAACTATGAAAGTAGAAACCAAAAACAGAAGTTAGCCTGGTTCGAATCCCTTTTTGTATACTACGGTCTTTAATACATAGACTTCTGTTCAAATGGAGGTGTAATGCGTGTCGGGGTCCATACTTGATTGGAATCTATCGTACAAGCGTCCCGACGCCACGCGTCGCATCCATCACGGCGGCTGTAATATAGCGTCGCTGATGAAGATAGACTGGGAGGGGGTTGTAGCTTATCGTGCAACAACGGCTCAAATGCAGATTTAAAAAAAAAATGTAATCTATTGCTTTGAAAACTGGAAACTTTATTGATCTATAGAAAGGAGGAAGAGGCTGGATATGCACCAACATTAGTGTTTAACATAGACAACGCTATTTTACTGATGATTTGAGCAGAAAATATTTTCACAAAAAAGCATTTCTTTAAAAAAATAATGTCCTATACAAATAAATGCATACACGTACATACATCTACAAACATATATAGTTACAGCCCGCCTCCCCCCTTTATTTTCACCATGTCGTTCCCACGTCTTACTACCCGTTCGGGCTATCAGCATATTCACAATAACGCGGAAAAGACGAAGAAGTTAAAATTCAGAGAAAGTGAACCCAAATTTGCTTGGAGTGAGAAAACATTTTAGGAAAAACCTTCTTGGTGCCTCCCACCTAGGATTCGAACAGAAGATGAAAATCGGTTAAGTAGAACTCGGGAAAATTATGGCCGAGAAAGGGATCGCTTCAAGTTTTAAAAATGTATTAATTAAAAACTCCCCTCCTTGGTGTATGTAGAAGTTTTAACTTTTTTTTCTCATTACTTAACTATATTAGTTAATATTCTGAAAATTGAAAAATTACACATGGACACGGGAATCGAACCCGGGTTCTTTGGCTTAGTACGCCAATACTCTAACCACTGAGCTATCAGTTTTCAGAATATGATATCTAGATGGAGTAATCCTCACTAAAAGCATAAATAATAGCTTTGGCTATTTAATTCTATATTAGTTAACATAACATACTTCCTATATCTTTGCTCTGACGTAGAGAACCAAGCAAGAGTGACATAGCACACTGTTCCTCCGAGCACTTGGAACATGTTTAGGCCTATCCGCACAGGAGCCGATAGCAGGGAGTATGAACAAGCCCACTATAGATATATTCTTTTTTACAGATACACGCTCAACCAAAACTTTTATTCTTGGTCGTAGAGGCGGTACAGTTTCCAAACAATGACAAACTGTGATAACACGACTGTAGAGACAAGAGTATATTATATGTGCGCGAGAGAAACATATATTGAAAATACTGTTCCAGCGGCTCTTTCCAGTTTGTGTTCACTTCATCGCTTCATTTTCAAACTGTTTCACTGGAAGTCGCAGATCAATAGAGGTATATATTCCTTTTCTCTTTATTTTAATAGTTATACTTGTTTTTAATATGTTTTGTATTGTTCAAGCCTCTAAGGGGTCCAGCTACCGGAGCTTGAACAAGTCCCCAAGAAAATATCTCCTTAGTTTTAAATATGTTTCCCACCTAAATGAAGTGTATTTAGACCAAAGAATATACGAGCATCCCGTACGGGATATCAACCTGGTTACATTTATAAGATAGGGATGACGAAGCTATAATTGAGAGAAATGTAACCGTATTTGCGTGGAGGAAGAGTTGAAAATTATTACTTTTATTATTAATTAATTTATCTAGGAGGATCCACCCCTTGGCCGGCGTGCGTCGTTTAAAAATGTTTCTAGGTAAACGGACATATTCACATACCCGTATATGGTATCGTTACACTTTTGATTGTATTTGCACATCGGATCTACATTAAAATAACAACGATACCAGCAAGGTGGTCGCATAGTCTAAGGGAGCGGTCGGCAACCTATGGCCCGCGGGAAAGATCCAGCCCACCGACTAATTTTATCCGGCCCGCAAAAGATTTCGGGGAAAATGTATGTGCATGAATGTAGGTTCATCCCCTTAGGTTTTTCACCCCTTAAAACTACTACACATTCCTATCTGTTCCGCTAACAGACAAAATATTCCCATAAATAGTTGACCTTGGCAAGTTACTACCCACCTACCCCTCACTGCTCAGTAAAAAAAAAAAAAAGGGGCGTGGCTGTGTCATGGTCACGGCCGTGTGTTGTACGTGAATACCTTTATGTAACGGGTTATATTTTTTAAATAAAATATTTGTATTTATGTATTTAGGATAAAAGCTAATGTTTTATATACAATCGATAGATTTTGACGACAGCTGACGATTAAAACTTAAACGAACATCGTAGCTTCTCCGAGTCAAAAGTTATACTAATTGCAAATCTCGATACGCAGCAAAATAACCTCAAAATGGCGGCGCTTCCCCCTCCACCGCGCGCGATGCGTCACTGTTCTCGCTTATTGTGATGAATTCTTTGATCCTTTAGCTATCCAGTGGTATAATTTAATTTGGGATGTAGAGGAAAGATTCGAAACTACAACACCAAACTGTATCCCCCGATTTTGTTATCATTAGGTTTTTTGGATTGCCCCCGTATGGTAGCAAATTTAAAGACGTATTCACGTCAAAAAAGTTCGATACCTAAATATACGGCCTATTATATTAAAAATATTGCTGACCCCTGTGTTTAGGCGTCACTCTCACAATAGACTCAACTGCCAATGATAGGGAGATAAGGTTTATAATCGTGGTTAAGTGTACTGAGGGTGGTTTTTCTTACATGTGTTTCCACTCACCCTCTACGCAAATGAGGGTATACTTCCTCTATATTAGACTTACCTCATGCATAACAAATAAGCGTATAAGTTGGACGGGTAGTAAAAGAAAATTTTTATGGATTCTGACGCGCGCACACTTTTGAGACACCTGTATATAAAAGGGGAGGAAGCGACGCAATAAAACGAAACTTTCATATGACATGTTAAAAAGTGTATCCAACCGGGAGACCTAACTTTTTACGTGTTCAGATATTCATAGCTCCTTCCCAACTTGGCGGTGGGACGACCGAACTCGAGTCGTGTTCTCACATCCAACATTTATGGAAGCTTTCACAAGTTCTCGATACAGGTCACACCAGAAACCACTCTAACCACGCCACCGTCACATACAACCCCCGCGCACGGCCGATATTCACGTATTTAACCCAGTATTTTGTCCGATATCTTAGCTCAAGACGGTAGCGTGTCTGTCTACTGGGCTAAGAGTCCCAGGTTTGTTTACCGACATAGCCGAAATATCTATCTTTGTTGGGGTTTCCACTTTCACAGTGATGAATGGACGAACGGGGGACTAGGTGTTGTGTCTGTTATAGATTTATTTAATCAGTCGGTTCAGAAAGTGCTCGTTAAGTACCGCAAATAAAAAGTAAATCAATATTAAAGTACGACTAAATATCATGACGATTATTAGAAAACAGTGGCGACAGGGGGTATTTTCCCTCCTACCATTTCTCCAAGACCACAAATAACTTCAATAATAGTTTTAGAAAAACCAAGAAGAGCCGAATGCATGTCGCATCCCCCGGATAAAATCTCACTAAGGCAGGTAATAGATAATACATCTAAAACCAGGCTACAAATCTTGCTCTGAAATTAAGGGTGGTTAACCTAATTGATTTTTTTTTTAATTCAAAATAATAACGTGTCCAAAAAAACTCAACAGTAAAACTGTAACAAGTGAAACCGCTCAGCCACATTAAAAATATATTATTTTAAAATGAAAACTATGCAGAAAACCACATTTCGAGACATTTTGTTGAGTGAAGTTGATATCGTACCGAGTACCCCGGATAATCAGACTGTCTTCAGATAGAGAGGTCCTGTTTCGATCCCCGGCGCTTACAAATCTTTCTGTGAAGCATTGGGTCTGGAAAGGTGTTTAACTCAGCCTCGTGAGGACACATGAGGAGCTACTTGAATGGAAAAGGTAGCGGCTCCACTCTATAAAACTGAGATTAACGGCCGGAGGGTTCGTTGTGATGATCACATGACACCCTCTATCCGCAAACGTCAGCACCATCTTCACCAACAGACGGCGGCTTGTTTGCGGACTGACGCAGAAGAGTTTTTTAGAAATTCTCAATTTAGGAAAAAATTACAGAAATAATAAAAGTAGTAGCAAACTATAAACAAAAAAAGCCAGGATGAAGTCCTTTTTCACTTAAAAAAAAAAGGCCAGGACGAAGTCCTTTAGCACTTTAAAACAAGCCAAACAAAAGTACCCAGCACGACGTTGCGTCTCACACATGATACCTCGGTTCAAATCTCAGTGGGGTCAAAATTAATTTGAGCAAAGTCACCAAA
Source organism: Timema podura (assembly GCA_033556935.1). Lineage (NCBI taxonomy): Eukaryota > Metazoa > Arthropoda > Insecta > Phasmatodea > Timematidae > Timema > Timema podura. The sequence goes on along the minus strand of JAVRXN010000013.1, from coordinate 3,096,774 downwards.
ATCCCGGGAATGGGGAAAAACCTAAAACCCGGACCAGTGGGCTCGCGGACAGAGTTGTCGGTCTGGATTACTAGTGACAAGGAGATCAAGGTTTCAAGCCTGGCCGGGTAGATTGAGGTGTTTTTTATATATAAATGATTTCGCACTCTTTCTACCACACATTTATTCTAAATTCTAACTTTCTTATACTTATACCATTAGTGTAAATATGCGGATAGTTCGGACGGGTAGTAAGATGCACTATACGGAAAAAAAAATAGTGTCAAAGCTATTACTTGCTACACACGTAGTTCAATTTTAATATGAAAGGCCTTTTAGAAAATACTAACCTTTTTTGCAGTCAATAGTGATAACATTGTTATTTTAAAGGTATTTATAATATACCATATTAAAAGTGACAACTGGGGATAACACGACTTGACGTATGAATATGTGAAAGTACTGGTAGATATGTTAACTGACATAAAATTGGACCGTAATAACAAACAAGTTGCATGCTCTGACGAAAAAGAGTTTTGAGAGTTAGTCCATTTCTACGCCAAGCGCCTGTTTCCTCTTCATACATCTAGTAGAGTATAATTACGACAGAGAGCAGCACGAGTATCAGAACAAAACACCCATTCACTAAAAACCAATTCGCGGGTGTCACGAGGGATGTAGGAGTATAAAATATCATTCCTTTCAAACCGTGCATCTATGAACATCTTGATTAAAAATTTAAAGACGAAAGAAACTTCCTTTCGGTCATTTCTCATAGAGCGGTTTTCGAATTAAAGTCCTGGGTTCGAAGGTCAGTGTTTTCCCCCGTGGTCATTTATAATTGGGAGTTCCCAGGCACTAGTTAACCAGTAGCTCGGGGCGAATACAGGCTGCAACTATGTTTCTGGACCCCTCCCCCCCCAGGTGTTCTCACTTATACGGCCATAATCATACAGGTGTAATAAAAGCCTTATTTGACAGTTATATAGTTAGATAACTGTTTTTGAGCCTTATTTGGCATATCTATAGTCAGATCACTGCTTTAGAGCCTTATTTGACAGTTCTATAGTCAGATCACTGCTTTAGAGCCATAATTGACAGATCTATAGTCATATCACTGTTTTAGAGCCTTATTTGATAGTTATAAAGTCAGATCACCGTTGTAAGACCCTTATTTGACAGTTCTATAGTCAGATCACTGCTTTAGAGCCTTATTTGATAGTTATATCAGATCACCGTTGTAAGACCCTTATTTGACAGTTCTATAGTCAGATCACTGCTTTAGAGCCTTATTTGATAGTTATATCAGATCACCGTTGTAAGACCCTTATTTGACAGTTCTATAGTCATATCACTGTTTTAGAGCCTTATTTGATAGTTATAAAGTCAGATCACCGTTGTAAGACTCTTATCTGACAGTTCTATGGCCAGATAACGGTTTTAGAGCCTTATTTGGTAGTTGTATAATCAAATCTCCGTTGGCAGTTCAAAAAGTGACAAACACCTACTTTTATGTGACCATCTGTTTTTTCTGCAGTTATCACTTTTGACAGGTTTAAGTTAAATGCCAACCACCTAAAACTTTTTTGTATTTGTTCATAAACTGAGGTTTCTAAAGTTTTTCGTTGGAGTGGGTTCAAATAAATATATTGTTTATTTTGTATTTATAAAACTATATTCCAATAGCTTCAAATCAATACGTGAATTTAAATCTATGTAAATATATAACTAATATTATTTAACTAAATTAAGGAACATATTGTATAATTTTTAGTGAATTAGATGTTAGTTTAATTAACCTACTAATATTTTAACCAAAGTACCAAATATTATAATACTCGAGCCTTTTTCAAATAGCAGTAATTTACGTTGCAGCATTATTATTTTTCTCATAAATAGAAAATATTATAATAGTGAGAATTTTCGACCTTAACGTTTAATGCACCGCGAAATCAAAAAAATAAGTGGGCCATAATGTTGATTCTAGCTCTAAAATTAAGGGTAGATTACCAATTTATTGTTTTACCCTACAATTCTATATTTTTCTAAAATGTCTATCGATTGTGTTAAAAATGAATATCTTGGGTCAGCGTTTTCCAACCGGTGTGCCGCGGGAGTTTGGAGGAAGATCAAAAAGAAGCGAAAAAAAAATTGAGGAATAAAATTTAAATTTTAAAACCATGATCAATATTAATTTTTTATTAATAACATATTATTAAAATATTAGCAATTTAACTTCTATACACAATCCTCGTTATTTATGCATGATAGAATCTCTTCTTAAAAACTGATGGTGTGCCGTGACAATTTTAGCGTCTTGTTCAGTGAGCTGGGAGTTGAAAAAAAAAGGATGAAAATCGCTGGCCTAGGGAGTGATTTACTTAAAATATACTTTATACTTGTTTTTTGGAAATAAAAATTCATTTAAGGTTAGTTTACTGATAACTGATTTTTGAAGATTTGATATTTACTCGTATGTATAAGAAAGTATTTACGATTACATCTACCATTTATTTACATAATTATATACTATAAAACTTAGAAGAAGAAAAAAAAACTCCACGCCAGAATCTATGAGTCCACGGATGACCCGCGGGCTACACTCTGAGATCCGAGCCGACTATTTTCGATACCGTACTCATATCGGCTCAACAAAAAGGCGTCCGACGGGAAATGGAGTAGACCTATCCCCACGCCGGAATCCCATTCTCTCCCCCCTCCCCCTTCTAAACAGTTTTCTTTTCTGGCAAATATACAGTAGCCCCATGGCTTCTTTGGTGCTGACTGTCAGAAATGATAGCTGCTAAACCCATGTTTTTTGCAGATCATATGGTTCGGCGTAGGGATACATAATTTGGTCTGGCAGCTTTTTAAAGCCGTCAACTGTCAGCTGTGAGCTGTCAGTCAGCACCAAAGAAGCCATGGGGCTACTGTAGTCTCAGGCACGGTACCGTTGTCTCTTGACACATCGGAAAAGTGCGTGACGCAATAGTACGAGAGAATGGGTGTGAAGGTTTACTTTTATTTCTCAAGGGGATGAAACAAAGAAAAAGTTTCGTACTCACCGAAAAACATCAACTAGTGTCCCGTTTATACTGGTATAGGAAGTCAAACATATCGACAGGGTTGGATAAACTTCGGATTTACTAAAAGTAAACACTCGTAAATAAGATATACAAACACTTCAAATGTGTATTGCGAGAGAGAGAGGAGAAAAAAACAAAAAAACAATGGCGCGCGAGGTAGATTATAAATATAATTTTGAGATTAACACAATCTGCATATTCACATTAACGAGGTAATGAAGAGTAAGGTAAGACTTTAGAAGAAATGTACCCGCATCTGAATGGAAGAAGGGTGGCGAAACCATTTATGAGAGAGAGAAAAACCCACTTTGAATACAAAACTGGGATTCGAGCCCCGACCCCATAACCAACCGGCAAACACAAACAGACGCGATTAGCGACCTAGCCCACGTGGTCATCAATTTGAGTTACGTCACTCTTTTGAAATTCAGTGCCCTTCTCGTTTACCCCGAAAAGTAGCCTTGGTAACACCTGCGGTGTGGCAAGAGAGGGTCATAGTGTACTCCGTAAATAATACTTAGCACCGCGTCTTACTACCCGTTCGGGTTATATGACTAACCACTAATTCCGCTAATGGGTTAAAAATTGGGAAGATTGAATATAAAGGAAGTAAACCCGAGCAGGAGAGTGGAAAACCATTTATAAAAAAAAATCACCCCCATTTCACCCAAGCGAGATTCGAACCTCGATATCCCCGTCCTCGGCAGTCTAACTCAACACGAAACTAGCGCGTTAGCTAACTACGCCCCCAAGGCGGGTTATGTACTCCGTAAAGAAAAGGCTGATATCTTTCAGGGTAAACGGACTGTATAGACAAATTTCAAGCGGAAGGCATTTACTGAAAGAAAATAATAAAATAGATACTTTCACGTATTCATACGTCAAATCATGTGATCTGCAAATGTCCCCTTTGTTAGATACCTATAAAAATAACACTAATATTAGAGTAAAATGTTATCAATGTTGAATGCAGAACAGTTTGTATTTTGTAAAAGTGTCGTGCTACCAAAATCCTACTACAATAGAAAAGACATAGGTTGGCATAGCGCGGTACCGTTTAGATAACAATAACTGCCACTATATTACAGTGACAATGGCGGTGAACCCAAGTCGTCCTTCATTGAGTCGGTTGGTCTGGCTGATTATTGTTTACGTGACATTAATCTGTCCACTGTAAACACCTCCGCTTGGATGGGAGAGCACCCCTTCCTCTCCGTACAGGAGCATTGATCGGGCGAGCTCTCGCTGCCCTGTGAGTGACCTTGACCTCATACTACTGCTTGCCACACCTTGTCATCAGGGAGTAGAAAGTGAGATCTGGGCAACGGGCAGTACTGACAACTGTATGTGGGCTATCGCTGCCCTGTTAGTAGCCTTGACCTCATACTGCCCTGCACGAGACCTTGACCGCATACTGCCCTGCACGAGACCTTGACCTCATACTGCCCTGCACGAGACCTTGACCTCATACTGCCCTGCACGTGACCTTGACCTCATACTGCCCTGCACGTGACCTTGACCTCATACTTCCCTGCACGTGACCTTGACCTCATACTGCCCTGCACGTGACCTTGACCTCATACTTCCCTGCACGTAACCTTGACCTCATACTTCCCTGCACGTAACCTTGACCTCATACTTCCCTGCATGAGACCTTGACCTCATACTGCCCTGCACGAGACCTTGACCTCATACTGCTCTGCACGAGACCTTGACCTTATACTGCCCTGCACGTGACCTTGGCCTCATACTGCCCTGCACGTGACCTTGGCCTCATACTGCCCTGCACGTGACCTTGACCTAATACTGCCCTGCACGAGACCTTGACCTCATACTGCCCTGCACGAGACCTTGACCTCATACTGCCCCGCACGTGACCTTGGCCTCATAACTCCCTGACCGTGGCATTGACCTCATACTGCCCTGCACGTGACCTTGACATCATACTTCCCTGCACGTGACCTTGACCTCATACTGCCCTGCACGTGACCTTGACCTCATACTGCCCCGCACGTGACCTTGGCCTCATAACTCCCTGACCGTGGCATTGACCTCATACTGCCCTGTACGTGACCTTGACCTCATATTGCTCTGCACGTAGCATTAAGCTGATACTGCCCTGTACGTGACCTTGACCTCATTATTCCCTGCGCGTAGCATTGAGCTGATACTGCCCCGCACGTGACCTTGACTACGTAACAGACCTGTGTCACTAGCGCACGTATTGAAGAGGGGCACAATTAAATATAAAGGATAATTTAAAACCAAAACAAATACACAAATAAAGAATAATATTTAGCACCGCGTCTTACTACCCGTTCAGGTTATACGCTTAAGTACTAATTACGCTAATGGATTAGGAATTGGAAGGATTGAATTTAGAGGAAGTGAACCCGCATTTGCGTGGAGAGAGAGTGGAAAACCATTTAGGAAAAACCCCTCCCAGTTCACCCGACCGAGATTTGAACCTAGATCTTCCCGTCCTCGGAGGCCGAGCTCAACACGACTAGCGCGTCAGCCAACTACGCCACCGCGGCGGGTCACAAATAAAGAAAGATCTTATGATAGTTTTTGAAATGAAGGCCAGAACAACATGGGTAAAGAAAAGCCAAAAACGATAGATAAGTCCCGGGTTTGACTCCTGGAAAAAAAAAAGGCTTAGCACTCTAAAATAGGATTTGATCTTTTTCACCAAGTGGTTTGGAATCTGAAGGGAAGAAAGCGAACATATGAATGTGTTTTGTTTTATTAGTATTTGAACGTGTGCACGTACCGGCGGTCACAATGTTTGAGGCATCAGATTCTAAACAGAGACAACTGGTAGGGATCAGAAAAAGAGAATGGGGGAGGGAGACGGGTGTCAAGGTTCAATCTCGGCCCGTGTCGGGTTCCAAAGTGTCATTTATAAATTCTGATTTCCCATCCTCTCCTCACGATAGTGCGATCCTACATGCTATAAAAATACTATCATCTTCCTTTTCTCCTAACTCAACTCGTCGATGAACCTTGGTGGTTAATAGTTTAGAGGAGGGGATAGAGAGAGATAGATAGAAAGAATGAGGAATAAGAGAGTGAAAGATATTAATAAGAAAGATAAAGTGAGAGAGAGAAAGCGGTTGAAAGAAAGAGAAAGTGAGAGAAATATATGAATTAAAAAAGAGAAAGGGAGTGAGAGAGAAAGCGGGTAAAAGAATGAGATAAATATTTGAATAAAGAAAGAAAAAGTGAGAGAGAGAAAGCGGGTGAAAGAAAGAGAAAGTGAGAGAGAGAAAGCGGGTGAAAGAAAGAGAAAGTGAGAGAGAGAAAGCGGGTGAAAGAAAGAGAAAGTGAGATAAATATATGAATAAAGAAAGAAAAAGTGAGAGAGAGAAAGCGGGTGAAAGAAAGAGAAAGTGAGAGAGTGAGAGAAAGCGAATGATAAAAGTGAGAGAGAAAGAAAGTAAGAAAGAAAAAGAGAGAGAGTGAAAGAGATAGTAAGAAAGAGAACGCTCAGCGAGTTGTCGGAAGTTATTCCCACGCTCTCTCAAAATGACTTTGTCCGAGTGTACCGGTAGAATGGGGGGAAGGGGGGAGGGACGAGGTTAGAAGAGCTTCTTCTCAAATTCTGTGTAACGCGAGCGAGCGGAAGAGGACGAAAGAGAGAGTTGTTTACCTGTAGAGTGATTTCACTTCTGTGATAGAAACGATCTCAGCTTCTTGTCCCACTTACCTCCCTTTCTACAGTGAGCTAGTTTGTACGAAGGGGGAGGAAGGGGGGTGAGTGATTGCTTCCATCCTGCCAAACTTACAAGAAATAACACCGGAGAGAACAAAGACGTCTGTCAAAAAATAAAGAGGAAGTTTGTTAACACACAAAAGAAAACTGGCTAAAAACTGGAAAATTGTAACTAAAAACCACACAAGCTTGAGTTGATTACTATATTTTTTTTAAGGGTAAAAGAGCCCGATCATGGGCGAGAGCGTTCGGGAGTTATGTTCCAGACGTTTTCTAACCACCTTCACGAGCCAGACTCTCAAGGTCTTCTATACACGTAAATTACTATGAGTACTCTAATGGGGTAGGGATAAAAAAAAAGGAAGTGTTTTAAGAGGTAATCTCCCGCATTTGCTGGAAGGCGAGTGGAAAAACAATCTAGCACAAACCATTCTCAGTAGACCCGACCAGGATTCGAACCCCAATCTCTCCATCATCGCAGGCCAGTCTAACACGTCCATGAAGTTGCCTCCCTTCCTCCCACTTTAAAAATTCTGGATTTTATGATTGCAATCGTTGTTCTTCGTTTTTCGGATTGTTCCGCAAAAAAAAAAATAAAAAAATCGTGTTCGTTTGATAAACTATATGTCCGTTTAATTGGGGGGGGGGCAATTCACGTAGCCCCACCCTTTTTGAAAAAGTGACCTTTTATGTTGCGATCGTTTGTTCTCGTTTGTTCAATGTTCAAAACTTTTTTTTTTAAGCCCAATGATGTTTACATGGGGGGAGGAGGGCAACTTCACGGTAGCCCCCACCCTTTTTGAAAAAGTGACCTTTTTATGGTTGCGATCGTTTGTTCCTCGTTGTTCACATTGTTCCACAAACTTTTTTTTTAAAGCCCACAATTAGTATGTTTACATTGGGGAAGGGATGGGCAACTTCACGGTAGCCCGTTCCGTTTTGAATAATATTCATGCACTTATGTTAAATTAGTAGCCTGTATTTTTAAATGCAATAGATATTTTATGAATGTATAGATACTCAAACATATATTTTTAAAATCAAACACTGTCGGAATGAGAAGATAATGTTGAAAATGAATTTCGTATCCTCTTTGTTTGTCATGTTTCTAAAATCCACTTACCTAAGAGACGCTAAAATTAAGCGTGAAAAGTTGCGTTTGGATGGGATTTTTTTTAAAAGCATATTTTTTTAAATCAATGATATATTTACCAGAATGCAAGAAAGAGTTTAGTTGTTAAAGGAATTTAGATCATAGCTATTTTTTTGTTTCTATTGAAGAGCTTGTTTCCATTTGTAAAGAGCGTGTTTGATTTGGTCGTGTGCATTCATTTCGATTTTTTGTTTAAATTCTTAGTTTTTTTTTTTTTGCAAATTTGTAGTAATTTTTTAGAATTTCAGGCCATTCGATAGGTATTTTTAATCACTTTCTGGGTCCTACTAATAAACTTTGATTTGAAGAAATAATTTTCATCGTCAGGAATTTCTTTGTCTTGTTCCTAAGTGCCAGAATTGGAATAAATGACATTTCCCTCCAACCACGTCTCTTTGTGGTCAAAGCTACTCCTTACTACATCATAACAGTAATAGCAGCAAACAAAAGGAGGGTGTGGTGTCAAGGAGAACATATACTCCACGGTAGGAATTACTCTCTGAAAGGTCTTTTTTCCTACCAATATCCTACTATATGATAGATTTCTGGTAGGGAAAAAGGCCTTTTAGAAAACAATTCCTACGCTGACAGACTTTAGTTCTGAGCTCACTGTTTTGGTGGGGAGTTTGGGGAGGGGGGCAGGTAAGATCTAAGGTAACTGTCAGTGAATTCACAACTGCCCAGTTAGAACAGGCCGTGGTGGCGCTATATGTACGGAAACCTTTCGGACGCAGTTTCTCTTTTGATTCGTATTCATGGCACCTTAAACAATGTAAAAACACATCTTGCCACCAATTCTTTGGGTCAGGCTTCCCTTGCACCGCCATTAAAGATGGCGGACGGGCCAGGTCTCATTGACGTCATTATTTCAATAACAGCTCATCCGATTTAATAATCTTATTTTTTTACCAAGAAGATCATAAATATTCTTTAAAATTTGTTATTTTACATTGTTTGATATCTCCTCTTGTTATCTTGTAAAAATGCAAAAATCGCTAATTTTAGGTAAAAAAAATCATATTCAAGCGGAATTACTCACTTTGAGGTAATAATAACGAATTAAGCTGAGCTAAGTAAACAAAAATAATTTTATGATTCCGAGCTAATGTGACAGAAAGTTAGGACCCCCCCCCTTCCATGATTGGGTTGTGGGGCCTCTCCATCAGTCACCATTTAGCGTTCACGTCAAGTGGTGTTATGTACAAATGTGTGATTTAATATCTTGCTGTGTGTGCGTACGGTAGGCCTACTATTAATATGTAATATGTCTATTCCAGTGGTGTCAGTCAAAAAAGGGAACATTCAATGTAACTTAAACGTATATATGGATCAGAACGCTGTTAAAATGTTTCGAAACTATTTTTTGGAATGTTTCACCTGAATCAGTAAAAATCAATCACTATCGTGGCATAAATTGTGTCTCGCAAGTTACATATTAACGAAGTAAGAATTTTAGGAAGAAAAATCACATCACAAAAACAGTTAAGACAGCGCTGAACAATGTGATGACGACGACGGACCTTTTCCTCAAGTTCTCGTCGCTATTCTGGTCGGACAAATGTTCAGGGTGTGGAGAAAAAATTACATATGTATTATTTGTACACAAAAAAAACAACTAGGAACAAGAAAGAGAAATTGCTACAAGTAGCTCAAACTAGAGCTGATGGCGTATTTACAAAAATATGTACTTGTGAAACAGAATATTTGTTCACACAACGAAATAAAACACCATAAGCCGTGCCTAGGAAACAACAGTTACATTAGGAGGAATTCAGGAAACAAGATAGGACGGGTCTCGCAAACAATTCCTCGTGAACTTCTACAAGAATCACTAAATCAGTTATTAACACAAATAGAGACTGAATTCGAAAATAAGGCTTTTGAATTAACTTATCTGACAAATCTATTGTTGACATTTCTGGAGTAGAGGGAATTTGTATTGAAAATGGAACTACAAGAGATCTTCTAATTGATAATTTTGGTGAAAATGTATTATTTTTTCATCCATCGGATGGATCTAAATCATTCGTTGTTCTGAAGAGTAACATTCCTATGGGACAAATGGCTGATATAATTATTAAAGAAGTAAATAATTTCCAAAGTAACTTGAAAGACACTGCAATACAGCTAAGAGAATACATATCACAGCACAAATTAAGATCTGAAGGTTGTGTCAAAAGAAGAAATTGTGGTAGAAAATAAACTAAACAACTTTGAGCTTCCACCATTGTGGGCCTTCTTCATGAACCAGTTTTTTTGCCAATGATAAAACACTAAGTGATAACAAGTTACATCGTGTTAAATACATTTACCATGACTTTTATTTTTCTGTTAGAGGCATGAGTATTCCCGAGAATGTAGCCTTGGCATAGTCTGTTCATGATCTAACTCGATCAATCATTGCAATGTTCTTCAAATCAGGTCACTGCATTTCATATTATACTGCCTTACATGATATAGATTAATAGCTTTGGCGTAAAGTAGTCTGGGAAAATCAATGTCAAAATGTTCCAGTTCTAGCTAATGTTAAAAATAATCCTGCTCTCTTCTTACATGGAGCTATTGACAACAAAGATTTTGTGGAAGAAACCTTGAGTGGCAATAATACAACACATGTAATGGCAATGGTCTTGTATCAAGAAAGCAATGACTCTAACCAGGTTGTACATCTTCGAACAATAACAAGTGAGATGATTCGAAGTCTAAACATTAGACATACTACATCACTTTCCTGTCAAACTATATGGGACAACAGTACCCCTTTCTAATTCGTATGTGGAGATGCTTCCATCACATATCTACAGACAAGAGCAATTCTGAGTGGTTATGTATTGTAACTGAAATTGCAATTGTATTTAACACAGATACATAAACCTGGACAAACTGCAGACGATGTCTGCGTTATCTCTATCTCATGTTCTCTGGCCATACGGGTAGTATTAGAGAAAATTCCATGCACATAAGATAATTTAAATCAAGATGAATTACGAGCATTTGCCCAAGCATACATTAGGATTAATTCTGTCAGTCCTTTCTACAAGCCACTAATCTTAAAGCATTTTGGATACAAAGAACAGATTAATGAACTTACGCCGAGATATTTCACCAGAAAAGCAGTGCCCGATTACCTAATTCCACCATGTAATTGCAGGAAACATTGTATGACATTTAGTTGCACTTGCAAAAAAAAAAAAAACTTAACTGAAATAAATTCCACTCTGTGCTTGTTTTGCCGAAGACTGTAAAAATGTATCAGTGTACGTTTCACTTGATTTATGGATATCACAATAATCTTTTTTATTGAATAAAGTGTATGTATGTAATTCTTTTGCATCTTTACTGAACAATCCATAGGTACTCGTTCATTACTATATAGAGTTATTATTTTCATTATTTCAAATAATAAACAAATGCTCCAGTGAGAAATGCTTTGGCCTACAATAACCGGTGGAAAGATTAAGATTATTTTAATATCCCCACCGTGTAACATTATTAAATGACTGAATAATGTGTGTTAGAAATGGTTTGAAACTGTTTATTTAAGAATTAAAAGATTTAGTGAAGAAATGAGTAATTCCACTGAGTATTTTTTTGTATTAAGCATAATGATTTTTGAATTTATACAGGATAAGGAGAGGAGATGTCAAAAAAATGTATGGTAACAAATTTAAAGAATATTTTATGATCTTCCTGGTAAAAAAAAAAGAATTATTGAATCGGATGAGCGGTTACTGTAATAATGACGTCAATGGGACCTAGCCCGTCCGCCAGCTTTGATGGGGGCCCAAGGGAAGCCAGACCACAAGAGTTGGTGGCAGCCTGTGTTTTTACATTGTTTAAGGTTCCATGAATACGAATCAAAAGAGAAACTGCGTCCGAAAGGTTTTACATAATAAAGCGGCACTACGGCCTCGTCTACAAGTAGACGAAACCAATATTTTGTAGCGTAGGAGGAAGTGAGGGCTATAGAAATACGTTTGTTTACTATTAGTTTTATGGCATGCAATAAGTTGTATCTGTGCTGGGGGTCCGGGGTTCAATCCTCGGTCCCGGCACAGATTTATCTGATTGCCAAACCCTTCCTTCACCTCTGACAAGACGTGTATTAATCACAACTTGTGAATATGAGGAATGCCAGGCCTCCACCGTGGTTCGGATCCCACGTTAAACTGTAGGTCCTCCATTTCATCTCACAATCACCCTACCATTTCACATTAGCGTAAGTGCGTATAACCCGAACGGGTAGTAAGACGCGGTGCTAATAATAATAATAATAATAATAATAATAATAATAATAATAATAATAATAATAATAATAATAATAATAATAATAATAATAATAATAATAATAATAATAAGTTGTAGGTAGAGCAGTCTCTCCCCAGTTTTTGTATTCCTCACTTGCTTGGCCTCTTTATTGCTTTTTTTTTTTTGCATAGTGAGCGAATCAAAGACAATATTTTCCATACTCCAGACTCTAAACACAGAGGGTGGGACATTGTTTACTCGATCCTACAGGTCGAAACCACAAAAGGCGATAATCACTAGTGACACTAGTTTATTTTGAGATCTAAGAACGAACAAACTAAAAAAAAGTTATAAAATTAAAAATACAAATTTGGTTATATTTTATCTAGATGAGGTGGGGAAAGGGAGGTTGGCATAGTGATAAAAATATATTAATTTTAAAACTATCAACATGAAACAAGAACTTTTTTAAAAAAAAAGCAATTAAAAATAAAAATAAACATGTTAAGGAACATTCAAACAAACTAACAATAAACTTTAAACAAAAAAAATGTTCAGTTTTGAAAGAATGTGAAAGAGATACTAATAAAAAAATAATTTCGAGGCTTTACAAAAAAAAAAGGAATAAATGAAAATCTTTGCGAAAAAAATAATCTAAAATGACCGAGAACGAATTATTGATTCCAAATATAGAATATCGAGTTTTAAAAGGTGTATGTGTGTATGTGGAGAATTAGGTTGCCAAAAAGCCGCCAATCCCCGCTCCTAGGGTAAATATCTCAAGTGTTTTCCTACCAAAACGAAATGGGCGTATTTTTTGAGGAACCATCTGGAGCAAACAAGGAATAAACTAGTGCAATCCTAAAAATATAGATTTAAAAAAGTTGGAGGATGGGGGTCAACTTCGTGGACATGCAACATAAACCTACAATTTATGGGCGTATAAAAACATATCAAACTGATTTTTTTTTAAAAATCCGGAACAAACGAAGAACAAACTATGGCAATTATAAAATATTATTTTTTTAAATGTATTTAGGGAGAAAGGACAATGAGGCAACTTTATGGAGGTCCAAATTAAGCATATCATTTGTGAGCGTATCAAAACGAAAAAGTGTTTTTTTTTGCGGAACAACCTGGAAGAAACAAAAAAAAAAGTATTAGTCATAAAAAATTAGTTTTTAATAAGGGAGAATGGTGAATTCATGGACGTCAAATGTAAACGTATAATTAATTAGTGGGGTTGTATCAAAACGTAACAAACAAAAAAATATCCATCGAACAATCCGGAACAAATGAGGAAAAAACTATCGCAACCATAAAAATATCAATTTTACAAAGTGTGTGTGTGTGTGGGGGGGGGGGGGATACCGTGAAGTTGCCCCCCCCCCCCCAATGTAAACATACCATTTGTGGGTTTATCAAAACGGAACAGACGAACATTTTTGCTGAACAATCCGGAACAAACGAAGAACAAACGATTGCGATCATAAAAACATTAATTTTCAAAAGTGGGGGGACGGGGGGGGGGTAATACAGTGAAGTTAGCCCCTAAACAAAGTGTCACAAGTTCACGTATCATTTGTGCAAGAACAAATACGGAACAAACGAAACTTTTTGCGGAACAACCTGGAACAAACGATCGCAACCATAAAAACATGAAAATTTAAAAGTGTGTGTGTGGGGGGGGGGGGGGGGGGGGGAATTCACGGACTTCAGTCCAACACGAGAGTGACGCTTTAGACCATTCGTCCCTCTGAAGCGGGCGGGTGTCTGGAAGGGGAGGAGTGTAGGACACGCGAGTTGAGACAATTGTTCTTGCATTTTTTCTAGCAAAGAGTATTTTTTGGCCAAAATAAATAAAATATTTCTCCAGTACAAACTTAAAGAGTTTAATTTTCTTCACAAGATTATACCAATAAATTGGTGAACATCTGTCATGGGCGTATTGGCATTAGATGAGAAACTTTATAAATTAAGAGAAAAATTTGTCATTAAATTCCAGAACATCAACAGATATTAAACAACTGTTGTTATCATCACGTGAAGGAAATTAAACTTTTTGTTTCTACTGGAGGAATATTTGATTTATTAGGCCAAAAAAAATGCTTTGCCATAAAAACTGTAAAACCCTTATCTTTTCTCACGCCCCCTACGCTACCACTCTAAGCAGTCGATGGATTCTAGTTTCCGAAGGTCCACTCAAAAATCAAAAAGTGAGTGACTTTATCTAAAAAAAAAACAACCTAAGAAAGTTTGTGCAATATATTGTTGCAGGTTTACTTTCTTTCCCAGATAAATCTTTAATTGAGTTATTCCTGAACAGGTAGACTACAAGATGACTAGTAAAAAATTGCTCGATGTTACCTTCTTCCCCCCACCCTACCTCCCAGTTTAGTAGCAATAAGAATGTAAAGCCCAAACGGATGATATCGTAATAAAACTCGCATTACTGTCGAAAGAGTAACGAGTTTACCTTGCCTCTGTCCCCAATAAAAAAAAAGGTCCTTCCCGAAAGGAAGATCTAAAAAAAAAAGTAGCAATCAATACGAAACAAGCTTCACCTTACGAGACTCTATTTGTCGACTTTTTACGAGTTTTACTTTCTCGTCACAAAATGATGAATTTGAGGTTGGTTGGTTTATGTGTACAAAAAAAAAGGGGGGGGGGGCAGGGTTTTAAGAGGAAGGGCGCGGGATGGTTGTTTACATGATAAAACACAAACAAGACAGGTTAAGTGCCACAATGAGGGAAAAAGGGGGGGGGGGATTGTTTGTGTGTGGTTGAAGGCGAGGGTTGTAAACCAGTCCTCTTCACTGGATCAATGTTGAACCCTCCCCCCCTTACCACGGGAACACCACGGCCCAACCAAAGTGGAATTTGGGCTATAAGTCTAACTTTCGCCGAGAAAGTTTCAAATAAAGAGAGCTTAGGTTTATAAAAATAAGCTCAGAATAGCTGGTTAACTCAACGTTGGTAATTTTTAAACTATTATATATTTAAAATTTAAATTCCTTAGGAAGAACTGTCTTCTGCACGATGTCAAAGAAGGAGAGGAAAGAGGAAAATGCCGGGAGCTGAAGGAGGAGGCAGAGGACAAGGCGCATTGGCGGTCTAAGTTCACTGACAAAAGGAATGAACCTATCGTAAGACAGAACACCTAATAAATATAATAATAATAATAATATAATAATCTATATGTGAATTATAAAATTTGTTACACTGGCTATAGTCTCTGGAGGGAGCTGTATAATTACTAATGAGGAAACAGCTTTGTCGCTCTATTGTTTTTGTGTGGTCAATCTTCCCTTAAATATAAGACCAAGTTCGCAACACTGGTTCATCGAGGTTGCCAGTAGCTCCTTCTTAACCCAACACAGCACTTTTCGACATAACTGAACGAGAGGAGATTTGGCAACAGTTGACCGAGAGAGAAAGCAGTTCTTACAGAGGTGTGTGTGTGTGTGTGTGTGTGTGTGTGTGTGTGTGTGTGTGTGTGTGTGTGTGTGTTGTGTATACTTGCCGACACTGCTAATTTATCCTACTCCTCCCTCCTAGCTGTAATGATAAATAAACTGCCATTGGTCAAATAGACCATCGTTTTTAATTTAATAACGCGGACGTTCAAAATTCGTTATTTATTTCAAAGATTAAAATAAGTGACTTAAGGTGGGACGGAAGGGGACTCGAGGAAAAGCCAATGTTCTTGCAGTTTTTTGGGCAAAACTTCCCCCCCCCCCCCAAATAAATAAAATATTGCTCCAGTACAAACAAAGAATTAAATTTTCTTCACATGGTGAACTCAAAATTTCTTGAATATCTGTCAAGGATGTCCTGGAATTTAAAGACAACTTTTTATCTTCATCTAAAAAGTTTCTCATCTAATGCTGCTATCCTCATGACAGATATTCAACAACTGTTGATATCACCGTGTGAAGAAAATTACACTCTATGTTTCTAGTGGAGAAATATGTTATTTATTTTGGCTAAATAAAATTTTGCCATAAAAACTGTAAAAACACCGGCCTTTTCTCGCGTCCCCTTCGATCCCACCTTAAGTACACAAACTGTATAAAAGTAACTAAAAATGAATTTGCTAAACGACCTGCTACCCTAATGACAAAAATGTACGGCTAACCCAGGCAGGTAAGACGATCTTAAATCAAACCTTTCTTCTAGACCACTCTTTAATTTATTTATGTCTGAAAAATTAGTATTAGATTAAAAATAAAGTCCAACTTCAAGGATTAATTAAATTAACGATACTTTTTATTTTATATCGAAACGATAAAGATATGGTTTAACCTTTGCTCCACCCTCTGTAAGAAAAGAAAAGACAGTAAAATCAGAGAAAGAGAGAGAGATAGAAAGCGCTTTCCGTTCCTCATCACTTGATCCACCGCAGATCGAAGTGAGGAGTGCAGAGCGCTGTAAACGAGCTCAGAGAGGCGTGAGAAATGAGGTTTGAGGGGGGGGGGGGGAGGGGTGTGTTCTCAATTAGAGAACAAGGAACGCGCTTCGCACCCGATTAGACCCTTTGTGCTCAAGAAACTAAACACGCGAGCTGAGTATTGCACGAGAAACGATAATATTGTATAACATAACATAACACATTGTTCATCGAGCTATCGGCTTCGAGCTCAATATTTGAAAAGGGTTGGCAACCGCAAGCAGATGAACCTCCTAGATGAGTCATCCCCTTATGCATCTTTTGAGCCCCCCCCCCCTAAAAAAAAGCTTAAGCTTATATCTAAACGTGATGAAATCAGTACCGTTTCCCGTGTTCTAGGCGCAATTTAGGTCTGAAAAGTATCGAAACTCATTAAAAAAAAAAAACGGTTTTGTACAGTCTAATATTTATGGGAAGACAGCTAGATTTTTTATTAATTTTTCTGTCACAGCGTCTTAACTATCTGTTCCGGTTATAAGAATGTAAACTAGTCCCGTTAATGTGTTAGAATATATGAAAATTAAACTTGTTAGAATGTGTGAAATAACTATGGCGAAACGTGGTTCGAAAAGCGGTGCCCTAAAGAACCAAATACACTTTTCCCCCCTGATCGATTAGAAAAATTCCCGATTTTTCAAACCGTTTTAAATTTCCTGACTTTCCCATGTTTCCCATACTTCCCCCCTGGCTGTTGCCCCACTGCTATTTAATATAAACAAGAATTTTAGTTAAACGACCTTTCGTTGATTAAAAAAAACAACCTCTTCAAACTTCTTCAAAACTTCTTCAAGCGTCGAATTTACCTCCTACTTTAGGACATAGATCAATATTCAAGGACGCGAGTCCTGGAAGCCACAGTTTGTTAAATTACCTGTTTCAAGAGTACAACCTATCAATAAATCAATAATAATAATAATAATAATAATAATAATAATAATAATGATGATGATAATAATAATAAAAGTCCTGACCTTAAATCGGATAAAATAATAGACTTATAGCAAACACACCTTTACAAACGCCTTCAAAAGAATTTTGTTTAAGGTTTTCGCGGCCAGTGTTTGAATCAAAAACGTTTTAGGGCTTAATCCACGTTTAAAAATAATAATTTTCGATGTTTCAATTGTAGCTAACAAGAGCCATAATCTGGGATACGCAATGGAGGAAAAAAAAAGTGTGGAAAAGAAGTTTGAGGTCAATTTATAGATTTTAGTAGTAATTGCAGATGAACCAAAAGTTGTTGAAATATTCTTCAACTTCTCAACGTTTAACATATTATTTTGTCAGGTTGGTTGGTATTCACCCGGAGACAACAAAAACTATTTCCACATAAGTTTGCAAACAAAATATTATTGGTGACTTTTGTGTTTCTAGCTGATTTAGAAAAAAGAACATTGCATTTCAAAAATTATTTCGAATAAATGCTAGACGTGCTTAAAGGATGAGAATAATTTAAAGAAATGATAATTTAATAAATGACACTCAAACCGACGAAAATCTAACTGGTAAAATCAACACAAATAACCAAACTAGCATCGGAAATGTTAAAAAGAAAAGCCATGCCGGGTGAATCAATCCCGGCAATTTTTTTAGCTTAGTGGGCAGTGACGCGCTGCCGATTGAAATGCGTCGGAATACTTTCGGTTGGTGGCCAACCGACGCGACGCTATGGACGGTAAATACCGCGCGTCCTCGAAATGCTGTTCCACTAACGAGGTGCCTTGCCCCTGTTAATACACCTCCGGCCCACCACGGCCCAATTTACTTCGGCCTATCGGAGGTAATTGGGGGGTGGGGGGGGGAGGGGGGCAGAGAGGTGAGCGGGCATTAGAAGCGAATTTTCACTCGGGTTACATCTGGGTCAGAGCAATTCACACCATCAGCTTCCACACATACACACGTATTTAAAAAAAAATCAGACGTTGTAGCAGAAGCGGTGACCGTCAGGAAACAATGATTGGATTCTGTCATGCCTCGGCGTTTTTTAAACTGGGGTCCGCAACCCTCTGAGGTACTAGTAATTAACTAAGTATCCACGATTTATTTATTTTTGTACTAGTACGCTATCGTACGAGTACCTGATAGTATCGAATTAAATCTGTCTAAACGAGAGTCGAGTTATTTTTAGCTTTTTTTTTTTTTTTTAGTCGTTTCAGCTAAGGCATCACTCTGGTAATATATTGGACTGCCAACGACGGGAAGATCCTGGTTCTAATCCCAGTCGGATGTAATGAGTACTTTTTTTTATTTTCGAATGGTTTTCTATTCTCTGTCCCATGCAAAATTCGTATACACATCCTCTATATTCGACCTTTCTAATCCCTTTAACATTAGTGTAATTTGTACACATGCGTGTAGCCCAAAACGGGTAGTAAGACCCGGTGCATAAAAACATATATTTTTTTGTAATGAAACCATTTTGTTAATAAACTTTTGTTAGAGACTTTCTCAAATATTTGTATTGCCATACAAAACCGATATTGAATTTAATAATTAAGGTTTTGCATACAAGTGATTAAAACTTAAATACACATTAACTTTTTTTTTTACGAAGCAATGCACATTTTATAGAATGTCCTCAACCATGTTTATTTTAGAACAAAAGTTTGTTAATCCAGCGAGTACAAATGGTTTCCCAAGAACAACAAAATTAAATAGTAAAAATTAAAAACAATTCAAAGCTCGTTTTGAGCATCACTTAAGACTAATCAATCGAGATCTTATTGGAACCGGAATTTCAAGGTAATTTGCACAAGTAATCGCCTAGAGATTGAGAATCGATACTAAAATGGAAGAAAATTAATCTAGTATGCAACCAATAAGGATCAAACGCCAGACTCAAACTTATTCGCTCACCTAACTATGACAGTCAACATAAAACAGTGACATAGTGTGGAAGTTAACGACAAACAGTACGAAATGGTAACACAAGCCAAGTACAGTATGATGCGGATTTAAATAAACCTATTCGAGAGTTACTAAAGTTTCTACGATGTTCACGTATTCATACGTCAAGTCAATACCTATAAAATAACACTAATAATACACTGTATTGATGTTATCAATGCTGACTGCAAAAAAGTACCTTTGTATTTTCTAAGAGATCCTACAAGAATCTTACTGTATTTATTATGGTCACACTTGATGGATATATTTCACAACTCAGTTGCGAATCAATTGCATTTAATTAATATGAAACCCTCACTGATGAGCACGAGCAGATAAAGGCGTCTGTATCGTCTTGTTTGTTCTGCAGTTGATGGGTGTTCGAATCCCGGCGGGTGCAAAGAGAAATTTTCTTTCTCTATAAATAGTTAACAAACCTTCCGCGTAAGTGTGGGTATATTTATTTAAAAAAAAATCCCTTCCTAATTCTTCTCTCAAGGTTCGAATAATCTTAAGACTCGTAGCTAAAATTAATAATAAGTTTTGCTACAAAATTAGAGAAATTTTATTTACAGTTGCCTGTTTACTGTTATTACCTCGTTTTCAGGTTGAGCAATGAAAGAAACTTTTATTCATGGATGATACCCTGGAATTCTTAAGGATATTCAAAATTTGAAAAAAAAAAAAATATATATATATATATATATATATCAGATTCAAAATTGAAAAATAAATTACTATTCAGAATTAGAATTGGTTTAGAGCTCTAATACCGCTGGCGGTTTAGCCGCAGCATAATTATAGGATTATAGGATAAACTTAACAACCAGAACAATGAATGTATTTATTTTATAATTTATAAACTTTAACAACAAACTGTACTATTTAAATTTATTTATTTTATTCGATCGTGTTTGTGTTTCCTCTTAGACTCGATAGTTTTTTCCAAGATTCAGATTGGTAAAATAGTAGATTTGACTCAACTATATATTTGTTAAAAAAAAGTTAAATAAAAAAATAGCCTTACCCTCATAAAAAAAATTCCGGGCGAACCAGGAGCACTTAGCGTTAACGATCGGGTTGCCTATCCCAACCAACTTCCAGGGCAACCATCTCGGGAAGGACAATATAGAAGGAGTGGAGAGGTAGGGAGGGAGGTTAAAAGGTCTACCCTCCTGCTAGCACCCATCTCCAGGGTGGCCCACTAAACTACCCCTCGAGCAAAAAAAAAAAATTAACACCGAGGACAAAAACCACATCTCCTAGACTCTCGTTTTTACTGGCGGACCAGAGACACGTCATTTCCACAGCCCCCTTAAACACGTTAGCTATAAAATTACAACGAGGGTCCATAAAAAAAAAGGACCCGACATTGAGGCAAGAGAATAAAAAAACTAACAAAAATAAAAAGGTCACGGTGAAAAAAAATACGTTAACAAAACGGTTTCATCTTTTAAATATACTTATGGTCGACTTATAATTAAGAAAAATGTAAAGCGACTTAAGGGTACAGCTCTCTACTACATCCCTTAACCATGATTTACAGAAAGCCTACATCTGATAACATTGTTTGTTTTCGTTAGCTCAAGGCCAATTAAAACATTTATAAAATAAAAAGTGTTGCGTGTCTAGATCACGTGTCTGCGAATCAAACTAAAAGTAAAAAAATTGTGCTGATCTAAAAAATACATGTATTTTCTTAAAATAGTTTTAAATCTAAAAGTTCAGAATATAAACTTTTAAGGACTTATTTCCTGATATGTACAGCCATCAGAATAACATTGTTAAATTAGTTTTAGGATTTTTTTAAATGAAACAAGCGTTATTTAGAGGAAATGCTCTCCCATTAGCATAGAGAGAGAGAATTAAAAAAAACAACCACAAAGAATAATCATGTGAATAAACATTAATCCGAGACTCGAATCTCAAACTCCTCATCACCGTCAATACAGCCTACTGCGAGCTCTACGCCTTACCCCGTGACCATCTGTTCAAGTAATATTAGGCCTACTAATGATGATGTATAAAAGGCAGCCTTAAACTTTTATTATCTTAATAGAGCTATTTACGATCTTTATATAAATGTAATTCTAGTTAAAGTTTTAAGTGCAGTGATAACACTACAAGTTCACTGGAATAATGAGATCAAGTTTCATATCAAAAGTGTACTAATAGTTTGTTGACATATCTAATCCTACTTAATTATAGTTCATCAGAATCAGCCAATTCTGACGACACACGTAAAT
Organism: Timema podura; assembly: GCA_033556935.1. Taxonomy (NCBI): domain Eukaryota; kingdom Metazoa; phylum Arthropoda; class Insecta; order Phasmatodea; family Timematidae; genus Timema; species Timema podura. The sequence goes on along the minus strand of JAVRXN010000013.1, from coordinate 3,075,011 downwards.
ACCGGCAGGGAAAAAGCGCAGAGGAGTGTTGGCAGCCCTGATGACTCTGGGAGACGATAGTGTATTATCTTTACCCTCCTCATCATGTGACTAGAACAGGTTGTGAACCGTTGGAATGGGCACCTTGGCGAGTGGCGCCCAGGTCACGTGGGTCAACTTGAAGCAGAAGATATATTCATGAATCCCCTGTTTTTAAATTAGCTAAAGGGTATTTTGGGTTTGATTTTTGGCAGGCTGAAAAATGGGAGCGTCTTTCACAATTATTAATTAAGGTTATGGGGACTGGGTGTTGTGTTACTCTGTTATAAGTTGCGGGCTAGTATAGATAAGTCGGTCCAGAAGGAGCACGTTTAGCACCACAAATAAAATAAGAATCTGAGTGAATTATAATTATATAGGAGTATTAAATACTTAGTATTTGCGTTAAACGTTATTTGTTATATTATGTATGTTTATACACCCAAATACATTTGACATCATTTGGTTTGATTTAATATAATTTATAATGTAGGCTAAGATTTAGTAGTTAGAATAACCTATTTAATTAGCAGTTAAGTTTGTTTTCAAGTCAAGATCTTGTAATCGTAGAAGATATCAGCTATCAGCCCCAGTACTCCTAATTTTTTTTAACTCACTATATTAAAATATTTGTTTTGGTGTTAAAACTGTTTAACTTTTTACATTGGCTCAGCGAGTTATGGATACACTATATTGGTAGAATACTAGTGATTTATTTTTGACACTTCTTCTATCAAAAACTTCTCTTAAGAATTCTAAATACAGGTGCACTTATTACTTTGACAGGCACTAACCGGGGTTATTTTAATTCAAAAATAAATAAAATAGCTTTCTGCCGTGATATATTTTTATACCCTTACGTCCCCAAACTGTTGATGTAAAGTATGTTCGCTTCAATATAAAGACAAATTAATGGTCTTAAAATACGAATAGAGCAAAAAAAAAAAAACTTCAATGCACTTAAATCGCAATATAAAATAAACTTAATCTTACAAACACAACAAAAACAATATATGACGACGCAAACATATGAACGCTATCAGTGAGATGATAACGACTCTAGCGAGCTAACACTTCAAACAACAGAGTCAGATAAGTTGTTAATTCCGAGCTTACAATCAGGATGGGAGGATTACACACAAGACGGTCGGCAGGATTCACCACAGTTACCTGTGAACTGAATTACATCAGCATGTGTTTGTAGTAATCCTTATAGCTATACTCAAATGATTATCTTATCACCGCGATAATACAAAGGTCCCGGGTTCGATTCCCATGTCCTGTAATTACAATGGTTTACACCTTGTGTGTTGGTAATAATTGCACACTACACTCGCACGGCTTACGTTAATGACAGGATCGCGATAAACTTAACGTTCACGTAACGTAAATTAAAGGTGTTTTTTTTTTAAAGTAGCCACTATGATGGAATTAGGTTAACGTTCACTTAACTTAAGAGGCGTCCAGGGAAGAACTGTGGGTAGTTTTACATAAGGTTTTCAACGCTTCTTCCACGCAACTACGAATACAATTCCTCCAAATTCAACCTTCCCTATCGCTTAACACATTAATTTAATTAGTAGGCCTACATATGCGTACAGCTCGAACGGGTAGTAAGAGGTGGTAATAAATAAAAAATGTTAGAATAGTGATTAGTAAATGGGAAGATAAAAAAATTAGCCAAAACTATTCAATCTGAAAGCGAATTGTGTTACCCTTTTATACAGGAACTCACTTTGCTCGTTGGGGGTTCCGTCCCCAAACCCCCAGTGAGTTTTCTTTGCAAGTGGATCTAAACTGATGTAATCCCAGCGTTGTTTTGAACGTAACAACTTAAAGTTACCGGTATTGTATTGTATATACCGCACCGAATTTAAAGTTGCTCCACCATTTTGATTTTTTTTCGGGGTTAATTTTTTTAAACTTTTTAGAATTTTCCCGTCGGTTACGGGCTAGAAGCTATAAGTTTGTCAAATTTCAAGTTTCTAGCTCATCTGGAAGTGGGTAAACATTAATGTGAGTGAGTGAGTCAACCATGTGGCTTTATAGTAGTATAATCTTGAACAGGCAAAATTGTTTCCTACAGGAACTTAGCGATCGGGCCGTATTTATTGTGAGCTCTGAACCACGCGTTCCGTCTGCCTCCGCAACACGCAGAGTAGATTTCAACCAAACCGGGACCTAATTCTTTCGGAGGGGGTTAGGCAACTTTCAAAATACAGAGCGTGTAAAAAAACCCATTAAAATATGAACGTTCGCTGTAACAGACGAGTGACACAATTTTAGGTTGTATACGTCCTATTGTAAGATGATAAAGAGGCTGCAGTTTTTAGTTTATTACGGCTTCTGTCATTACTCTGTCGACACGTGTAGCAGAGACGTGAGAAATTTCATCTTGAATCGGTTTACACGTCCAAAAATGTGCGGAAATTCTGAAAATTTGTATCCGAGATAATTAGTCTGTTGAGCTATAGTGCGATGATCAAGGGTTTTGTTGGCACCAGAAATGGAGTAGATTGGACAGGAGAATGTTTATTTTAACAGTAGGGCAGCGCAACTACAAACAGCCAAACAAACAAGTGGTTTTTTTAAAAAAAAGAAATGATCTCCCATTGTCTAATCTAAAGTTTTCGCCATTTGGAATGGTCGCAGAGATCGCCCGATTTGACAACGGCTGACTTCTTTTTGTGGGAATCTCTCTCAAAACAAGGGTGTGTGTTAACAACCCTCAGATACTATAGCAGCTAAAGGATGAATATAGCACCGGATGTAATGGAAACTGTTATAAAATAAAAGCCCGTATGTGCGTCACAGAAAGAGGCAGCCATTTATATGACCCCCAAATTCAGCATATTAAGATGTTACAAAACTTCAAATAAAGACATTACAATAAACAAAATATTGTTTTTAATCAAAGTTGTATTCAACGCAAATAGAATGACTTATTTTGCGCCACTCTGTATAAGCGATTAAAGGCAACGTTCATCTTGTAAAATAGTTTTAGCGCACGCGCAAACAGACGCCCACGCGCGCAAATAGACGCCCACGCGCGCACGCGCACGCGCACACACGCACACACACAGAGTTAAGAGCATCAATGTGGATAACCCATCTACAAACAAGTGTGTGTTTACTATTTATGGTATTTTCTACGTGAGAAACTGTATTAATTAGCACCACCACTTAAAAACAACATGTTATTAATGTTGAACCCATTAATCATAAATGAAGGCTATTACTACGTATGTATATATAGTACACTTCATTCACCCTGACAGGTAAGTCTTACCTTGAGTATTACACTATGGCCCTATCTTATACCATAGCGGAATAAGGCAAGATACCTCACAGGGTGAACGAAGGGTAAACAGACAAAAAAAATAACACCCTGCACACCACAGCAACAAGTACTAACTCCCTGCCTCCAGGTACGTCGTGACGCTGGAGAATGGATGCTGGACCAGCGCGGCGCTGGCGTACATCTCCAGACCTCCGAGCACGGCCCCCCCACACATTCATCGTCGAACACTCCTCGCAGACACAGCATAGCACACTGACCGGACCAGGTTCGCTTATCGGCGATATCTGTGCCGACACCTATCTTATCAGCCGGGCAAGGTAACCCACCCACCAGGGGACGACAAACACGGCGGTTCCTGTAGCCAGGCTGGTGACGCTGCACTCAGAGTTAGGACAAACACGGCGGTTCCTGTAGCCAGGCTTGTGAAGCTGCACTCAGAGTTAGGACAAACACGGCAGTTCCTGTAGCCAGGCTTGTGACGCTGCACTCAAGAGTTAGATGGGGAGGAACATTTTTTTTTGACAGTTATTAAAGTTACTAAAATATAATTTTTTAATAGAAAAATGATACCTGAAAACGGGAACAGAACCTGGGAGCTTTGGCCTAGTACACCCATGCTCTTACCATTGAGCTATCCAGTAGTAGTCCCGTGCGCAGGGGTTATTCCTCACTCAAATTTAAAATTTTGTAGTGAAATCACGGGATCGGAAACGGTCAATTTTACTAAATATAATGAATAAATATAAAAGCGTACAAAACAAAAAGTTCACACCACTTTTGTTGCTTTTTTTCCTCTCTCTAGAACTACTGTACATTCTCAAAGAAAAATCCTGCTTTGATTTGGGATGCATTTCAATTCTATTTTGATAATAGACGAAGCTAGCACAAAGATATTGGACTATGTATAGCCATTTGTGACCTGTAGTATTTACACACACATACACCGTACAAATTGAACTCATTTTACAAATGCGAAAGTGGAGTTATTAATACAGTGGAACCTGACCAATTCGAACTTCCGTAATTCGAATTTTTCACCCGGTCCGGTGAATTTTGTATTAAGACAATGTTAAAAAATCGTGGATAATTTGAATTTTGTTTTGGTTAATTCGAAAGTTTCATAACTTGTAATGTACTGTGAAGTATTGTTTCCCTACTTCTAGTTGCGGCACCGTGTTCTATTTTTGGAAACAGGGGAGGCGACGGTGGAATGCGGTCAGCACCCTTTTCACGCCCCTCTCTCTCCCCCATACGTCTTTGTTTACACGTACAGTTCTGTACTCCGTTAGTCAAGGTCGAACCTCTCGAGCGGTTACATAAGCTGTTCTTAGTGATTCGGTCGTAGCGATATTCTTGTGACGTGCGAGTTTATTTTGTTGTTTAGTTTTAGTTTTGTTTAGTACATGCTGTACAGTAGTGAGTAGTAAGTGTGTGTGTGTATGTGTGTGTGTGTGTGTGTATCATGATGTCACTGTCCAAGCCACAGTCCTATAAGGCCGAAAAAGTAGCGGTGATAAAGGAAGTGGAAAAGGGAATTCCTTTTAAGAAATGTTATTTAATTAGAATTCTAGAATAGTTTGAATTTTTTCCTGGCCCTTTCTAGTTCTAACTATCCTGGTTTTTACTGTATCAATGTTAACTGCAAAAAGAAAAAAAAGAGTATTTTCTTCTTACTACTTTTATTTTATAGGCAAAGAAGACGAAACAATGAAAATCATTCCCGGCTTTTGTACGTATGAATCCTAAACGGGGTTGGTGGGCTTCGAAAGAGATGCTAAAAATATAAATATACAAACCGCTACTAATTTATCTGACGTGGGAGTGGGCGCGTTTTTCTGTTCTTTTTAAAGTATATACATACACACAAAACTGTAAATCTAAAACAATCACGAAATTCCAACGCACCAGTTTATTTAAGGGGAAACTATTATATAAGTATGAGCCAAGTCATCTGTGTATTTGTGTATGATCCCCTCTTTCTTGTATCAAAGAGAAGATTTACCCCACTGACGTCATCAGTCGTAACCCCAACAGCGCGGCCTCCCACGGAGCATCAAGGCAACTAATGGCCGTCCTCGTCTCCAGCTTGATGGCTCCTACCTTCTTCCCTTTTATGATCTCCTGGTATCTTCCCGGCCCCGGGATCACTGCTTTACACTTTCATTCGCACCTGGCGGCTTCACCTCAGGGGTGAATTGGGGAGGGGAGAGGATTATTTATTAACCGTGAGGGCTAGGGATGGTAAGGATTGTTTCTATAAGAAACCTGTTGATTAATAAATTCGGTGGGCAGATGGTATACCTTTCTCGTTAGTGTGCTGACGGGTGTTAAGACACAGTTTGGGCTGTAAAGCTTAGTTCCGAGGCAGAAGGGAGGGGTTTGATAATTGACAGGGCTCACTAGGCGAGTATAATAAATATTTTTTTAAAAATGTGGATTCCCACTCTCTTTCCAAACGAATTTCCTAAACTTCAGTCTTCTCGTCCTGTTTTCCATACGCCTCAGTTCAATCGCTTTCCTTCCCCGGTAATGTCACACATTTTTCAATTGTGAAATTGGTTTTGTTCCTTTTTTTTCACTAGATGGTAAATTAATTATCTTGGTTATGGTTGCTGTATCTTCGCTAGAGTCAACCAGTAGCAACAGTCTTTAATACCGAGCTAGTACTGCTGCTGTAGCGTGTTAGTAAACACAGCCGTTGTATTGGCGTCCCAGAGGGCAGCTAACCCGTGCAAATTAACAAGAGAGCAATTAACCAGGTTACTGGTTACAATAACTCGATCGACCCGACACAAAGTGCTCTAATGGTTAGAGCAAACATCAACCCTCAACGAGGTGGAGAGGGTATTATACCATATACCCGCGGGCAGTCTAACTCAACACGAGAGGGTAATGATCTCTGTTCATGAACTAATAGGAGAGGTTAGTTACCACTGTTAAGTCACAAATAGGAGAGGGTAGTTACCATTGTTTAGCCACAAATAGGAGAGGGTAGTTACCACTGTTCAGCCACAAATAGGAGAGGTTAGTTACCATTGTTTAGCCACAAATAGGAGAGGGTAGTTACCATTGTTTAGCCACAAATAGGAGAGGGTAGTTACCACTGTTCAGCCACAAATAGGAGAGGTTAGTTACCATTGTTTAGCCACAAATAGGAGAGGGTAGTTACCATTGTTTAGCCACAAATAGGAGAGGGTAGTTACCACTGTTCAGCCACAAATAGGAGAGGGTATCGTAGTGACCCTGTTTAGCCACAAATAGGAGAGGGTAGTGACCCCTGTTTAGCCACAAATAGGAGAGGGTAGTTACCACTGTTAGCTCAAAATAGGAGAGGGTAGTTACCATGTTCAGCCACAAATAGGAGAGGGTAGTTACCATTGTTTAGCCACAAATAGGAGAGGGTAGTTACCATTGTTTAGCCACAAATAGGAGAGGGTAGTTACCATTGTTTAGCCACAAATAGGAGAGGGTAGTTACCATTGTTTAGCCACAAATAGGAGAGGGTAGTTACCATTGTTTAGCCACAAATAGGAGAGGATAGTTACCACTGTTCAGCCACAAATAGGAGAGGGTAGTAACCATTGTTTGGCCACAAATAGGAGAGGGTAGTTACCACTGTTCAGGCACAAATAGGCCGACGATTTGAACTAAGACCTCCTCGTCATCCTTATCTTCACTCTCTCTCGGTCATTTGTTGCCAAATTCCTCGCTCTCAGTTATGTATAAAGGGGTGTGCTGGGGCAAGAAGGAGCTATTGGCAACCTCGATAACCAGCGTTGTAAATTGTCTTATAGTTAAGGAAAGCGTGACCGCATGAAAACAAGAGAATGGCAACGTTGTTTCCCAATAGTAGCCAAAAAAGTTCCCTCAGAGGTGATATCCAGTGTAGACGAGTTCTAGGGTTGTGCTGGTATTACAAACCAGCGAAACAAGGCTCAACTAACCAGGATCCGAGCGTCGAACCAGTGGTCTCCTAGGGATACTTCCTAGCCCCATTCATCACATTCCAACATCCCCTTCCACTCTGTGACTGAGGACGCGGGGGGGGGGGGGGGGTGTCATTTACACAAGAGCATCGCGAAGTGTCAAACCCGACAAATGGCTTCCACCTCTCTCTCTCCCTCCTCCGTCGATCCAACCACTCAATCCTATTAATAAAACTAGGGGTGGTAAAATAAAACTTTTAAACCACACCCATAATACGAGTGGTATATTCCAAACGGGAACTCTTGATATATTTACTAGTTCCCCAATCATTTCATTGGCAAGAAGGGGAAGTGGAAATAACGGGGAAGATAATACAATTTTTTAAATGTTTTGTTTACTCCCCGACAATCAGGCTGATGAACAATACGAGAAGAGAAAAGCGACTACGCAATTAATTTTCTGATATTTATTTCATCGAAACGAGTTATTTTATAATACACGCTTGGAATGAAAAAATAAATAGAGAATACATTTTAGCGAGAACGGTTTTGAGTTGACTGCAATTTTATTAACTAAATGGGAGCTTCCAAAGGGGTTAAATGGTATCACGGTTATATTATAATGAGTCCCAAAATCAACTTTCGATTGGCTGTGAAGGAATTAAAACGTTTTTATTCCGATTCCGTGTGCAGATAGCGTTAAACAATTATTCATTCAATATTTCAGTCTACTCGATATTTTTTACACAAGGAGGAGGACTTTGGATTTTTTAATGTAAGAGTGTTATTAAAATAGTACAATTATCATATGAAGAAACTTATCTGAGTGCTAGAAAAGTTGTTGGATCCACTTTCACGTATTCATACGTCAATTCATGTGATCTGCAGCTGTCACGTTTGATGGATAATATCACTGTATATAAAATAATAATATAAAATGCCCACATGGTCTAAGGAGTCACTCTCGTAATAGACTGAACAGCAGATCATGGGAATATCGGGTTCAAATCACGATCGGGCCTTGAGGGTATCTGCTACTAATCGGTTTTCCACTCTCCCTCCACGCAAATAGGGTTACACTTCTCCTAAATACAACCTTCCTCATCCCTAACGCATAAGCGTAATTAGTACCTTATGCGTATAGCTCGAACATGTAGTAAAACGCGGTGCTAAATTATTTTTTTCATGAATGTTGTCCACAACAAAAAGTTTATAGTTTCTAAAGTTCCCATGAAAATCGGAATACTACACTTCACACAGCTGTGTCACGCGGGATGCATTGTTTTTCAAAGCAAGGGATAGTATTTTAATTTGTTGTGTGCCTAACTTGACCACCAAGGACAAAATGTACCAACTGCAAATCAAAGGAAAACTAATTATCGGAGTTATTTCATCTTGAAATTCAAAGAGAAATCTTATGAATGTAGTAATGAAAAGAGCTTGACTCAACTTCATTACGTACTTAGCATTTTTGGAGGGAGGGAGGTAACGAGGTCTACTTGTAATGATATGGAATTATACTTTAAAAAGACAACGCAGTTTGGTCAACAGATACGCACCTGGATGACCGCACCTCTTTTTCAAGGAAGCTTCGAGAAGAAAATGTCGCTTGATACACCCCTTCAGGGTACACATCTACTTCACTTTCTTCCTGACGAGGAGCCGAAGAGGTAAAGTCTATGTAAATCTTAATCCGTGTTTTTACCGGAATATAAATCTCGCGTGTCGGGAATTGTCCTGTAGATGACGTAATAGTCGGGCATTTAGATTGAAGTCAATAATTATAGGTGACCTGGCGGTCTAGGGGTAAGGTGTCAGACTTCTGTGCTGAGTGTCCGGGGTTCAATCCTCGGTCCCGGCACAGATTTATCTGATTACCAAACCCTTCCTTCACCTCTGACAAGACGTGTATTAATCACAACTTGTGAATGTGAGGAATGCCAGGCCTCCACCGTGGTTCGGATTCCACGTTAAACTGTAGGTCCTCCATTTAATCTCACAATCACACTACCATTACGCATTAGCGTAAGTGCGTACAACCCGAACGGGTAGTAAGACGCGGTTATGATGATGATGATGATAATAATAATGTGTGAAATATCAAGCGCAAAACTGTTTATCTACTTTTTTTAATATAAAAAATTACCAGGACTTTTGATTTCTAAAATAAGACATCACCTCTTTTTTTATTATTATAAATACAGGATAACAAACTTGGACCCGATTTTATCATGATAACAAATGTCACCCTAATGGTGGCAAATAAACATTAATGTTAGACAATCTTTTTTAAACAAACGTTACATATTGTTCTGAGAACTAATAGTTATATCGTCTAAAATTATTATTATTATTATTATTATTATTATTATTATTATTATTATTATTATTATTATTAGCACCGCGTCTTACTAACCGTTCGGTTTAACCACGGTGGAGGCCTGGCATTCCACACATTCACAAGTTGTGATTAATACACGTCTTGTCAGAAGTTGAGAGGTTGAAGGAAGGGTTTGGGCAATCAGATAAATCTGTGCCGAGGATTGAATCCCGGACCCCCAGCACAAGAGTCAGCCAGGTCGCCATCGTCTAAAATGTACAGTACTACCATATACCATTGTAAATAATGTAAAAAAGTAGGTGGAAATGTGTTTCAATTATGGGCCCAGGAACGGAGTACGGCTGTTTTTAAGCGTCACGTGCACAAATATTATCGGAAATCGTTACTGTAATTACTGTAGGTGACTCTTTAGAGCTTTTTTTTTTGGCTAGGTGTTTTTTGCATACGTCTCGATAAGGTAAAGTCTGTTCATCGTAGGAACGGTTTTCTGAAAGGCCCTTTTTCCTACCAAAAAGCTATTATATAATAGGATATTGGTAGGAAAAAAGACCTTTCAGAGAGTAATTCCTACCGTGAATGGAGTATAGAAGAGCAACACACGGTATTAGAGAGTAGCAGTAGGCATGTAGGCAGTGAGGCGGGTTTATACTTTATGTGAAAGTGAACACAGGGTGATGAAATACGACCGTGGGGGTGATGGGGTAGGGGGGAAAGGGGTGCTAACACTTGCTATTGAAGCAGTGTCTTAGTTGCTGACTAATATTCATCTCAATTATATTGTGAGATTATTTAAATAAATTACTATTTGTGTTGAACAATCTCTGCGAGCCTAAAATCAATCTTTTTAGTTATTAATAAGCAAACATTTTAATCTAATATAATGAGACAGCTAGAAAAAAAAATATAAATATAAGTTAGAAAGACAGACTAAGGAAAGAATTCAATTATCTCTTGTCATATATTATTTATTTTAATCTTATATTTTCTCAAGTTTTATATAATATTTTTTAATAACACAATTCCGTCTTTCTAACTTATATTTATATATGTTTTTTCTAGTTGTCTTATTGTACTTATGACTTAGAAGCCATCGTTTATATAATTATATTTTAACTTTTAATCAACACTAAATGACTCAAAGTTTACATGTTTAATGTGTTATCAACTTTTTAGATGTTCATTATGTATAAAGACTAATGAAATTTTATAAATTGTTATCATAATATAGATCACCTTTTCAATTTGTTATTATTTTTATAAAAAAATTTCTAATTAGTCTCCATCTATTATTATAACTTCAACTTTTTTTTTTCAAAGGTGACCTGGTGGTCTAGGGGTAAGGTGTCAGACTTCTGTGCTGAGGGTCCGGGGTTCAATCCTCGGTCCCGGCACAGATTTATCTGACTGTCCAAACCCTTCCTTCACCTCTGACAAGACGTGTATTAATCACAACTTGTGAATGTGAGGAACGCCAGGACCTCCGCCGTGGTTCGGATCCCACGTTAAACTGTAGGTCCTCCATTTCATCTCACAATCACCCTAACATTACACATTAACGTAAGTGCGTATAACCCGAACGGGTAGTAAGACGCGGTGCTAATAATAATAATAATAATAATAATAATAATAATAATTCAACTTTTTCTATTTTTGGCAACTTTGAATTCCATCCTCATCAATAATAATAATCGGTTCCTTACTACTATTTTTATAATGTTTTTCAAAATATATATATATACTTTCATGAGACAAGGTTCAGACTACTAGAAATTTGCCCCGCGAGATAACGATGATAAAATGAAATCTACTCTCCCCTTGTTCCAGCTAGTTACCAGGAGCGGCCAGGATGTATAAAGGACACGAATCCCTACTCGGGGATTAATTACAATTATCACGTGCGAGTGTCACACATGCACGGGGCCGGGCGGGAGTCCCAGGGGCGTCGTGACCACACTACAGTGCGACATTATTCACGAGCAAAAGAACACCACGCAAGCCGCATCACACGAGAGAGAACACACTTAAAATGTTCTCATAGGTCGGTAAAAACAAAAGTGTTCTTTAATTTAAATACATCATTACAGTTAAATGCATGCACACCCTGTTCAACCTGAAAGAACAATCTTACCTTGACAGATTACACTATGGCCCTACCTTATATTATTATTATTATTATTATTATTATTATTATTATTATTATTATTAGCACCGCGTCTTACTACCCGTTCGGGTTATACGCACTTACGCTAATGTGTAATGGTAGGGTGATTGTGAGATGAAATGGAGGACCTACAGTTTAACGTGGAATCCGAACCACAGTGGAGGCCTGGCATTCCTCATATTCACAAGTTGTGATTAATACACATCTTGTCAGAGGTGAAGGAAGGGTTTGGCAATCAGATAAAACTGTACCGGGACCGAGGATTGAACCCCCTACCTTATAAATTGCACCATAGTGGAACTTTGCAAGGCAAGTTTGTCACCTTTCAGACTAAACGAGAGAACAGTCAAATATCGATAGTCCGGTCCTCACTAAACCGTATTTGCCTTAATCTGGGCTTTTTTTTTTTTTTTTTGCTTTTTACTGTATTTATATGAACAGATTTCAGCCTAAGACAAACACTTAAAACCTCTACACGAGCTTATAATTAACGAAATGAATACAAAAGTTTGCCAAAATATTATTTTTTATCGCCGCGCCTCGCTAACTGTCCAAGTTGTACGCGTGTAAGATCATTATTCTAATGGTGTGGGGATGAAGGAGGACGAATTTTAGAGGTAATCTCCCCGCATTTGCGTGGAAGGAGAGTGGGAAACCATCTAGGGAAAAAATCACCCTCAATAAACCTGACCAGGAACAGAACCCTGATCACCCCGTTATCAGAAGGCCAGCCTAACACGAGAGTGACGCCTTAGACCATTCGGCCACCGAATCGGGTTTAGTAGAAGATTGAACGCTTCTTCAAACCCCGCCCATCTTCAAGTGCTACTTGTTACAACAGATCCAGGACTGTTTAATTAACTTTTAGTTTGATTTTTAGATCGTGTTACAGTTTTCTAAGTAGAATACGGTATAATCCAACAAATACATAGCTATTCTATGTTGCATGCACCGTTCGTATACTCTGTAATATTGTAGGCATTCCTTGTAATATTACACTATGGCGCAGCTTATAAGATAAGGGTCATAGTGTAATCCATCAAAGTAAGACTGCTGTCTATCATGGGGAGCGGAGTGTAAAATATATATTTTATAAATGTCCTTGGAGTAAAACCCACGTTATTTTCGTTAATCCGGACAATCTCTCTCCTTAACCCCCCCATTTATATTTTTCTTACTCAAATGAACCTACTGGAGATGGTATTAGGACTATGTGGAAAGTTTCCCAGTTTAAAAAGAAACTGCACTTTTTTTTTATCAGGATACAGGCGTAAATATATATTAACAGCGGTAGCGATGCCTTTTGATGCTTGGACTCACAAATACGCTCCTATCAAACCCAGATTAAGGATTTACAAGAACATTTTAGTATAGGAACATACGAAGTGGTTCCTAGCCCACTATATCGAGTAGGTCCAGGGTTCTAGTAGCCCATGTACATCGTGATGAGGACCAATAATTACAGCCAGCCGCTAGATAAACTTAAGCTACTCAAAGACGTCACACATACACACAAAAATATTAATGAATTTTAAAAAACAAACAAAAAAAAGCTATTAGAACCATGCCGCAGTTGGGGCCCCCTCCCCCTCCCATCCAAGGTAGCGCATCCCGTATTGATCATCCCCGCAAACAATGCAGTGAATGATTCAGCAGCGAGGGGGGTGTGGAGTGGGGAGTCAGTACCCCCCTCCCCCCGCAACGCGTCACTTGAAAACACTATGTGTCTCTTCGTTCGTCATAACAGTCAATTAAAGGGGTGAAGGTGTGTTGGAGGGGGAGAACAATGATTGGTACACCAGCCTGAGGCCAAACAACTGACAGTCCCGCGAAACAATAACCAATCTAATCAATATTAAATTAGGGAACAATAAACGAACCCGCGGGATGATAACTTAATATCCTTGCATCGCGTAATGAGATTTGCGGCACGATCCGTCGAGGTGTAAATGATCACGGAATGAATGGAGCCTCCCATCACCATCCTGAGAGGTACACTCGGCCAAACAACAAAGTGGAGGTAAGTTCAGCCAAACAACAAAGTGGAGGTACGTTCAGTCAAACAACAAAGTGGAGGTACGTTCAGCCAAACAACAAAGTGGAGGTACGTTCAGCCAAACAACAAAGTGGAGGTACGTTCAGTCAAACAACAAAGTGGAGGTACGTTCAGCCAAACAACAAAGTGGAGGTACGTTCAGTCAAACAACAAAGTGGAGGTACGTTCAGCCAAACAACAAAGTGGAGGTACGTTCAGCCAAACAACAAAGTGGAGGTACGTTCAGTCAAACAACAAAGTGGAGGTACGTTCAGCCAAACAACAAAGTGGAGGTACGTTCAGTCAAACAACAAAGTGGAGGTACGTTCAGCCAAACAACAAAGTGGAGGTACGTTCAGCCAAACAACAAAGTGGAGGTACGTTCAGCCAAACAACAAAGTGGAGGTACGTTCAGTCAAACAACAAAGTGGAGGTACGTTCAGCCAAACAACAAAGTGGAGGTACGTTCAGTCAAACAACAAAGTGGAGGTACGTTCAGCCAAACAACAAAGTGGAGGTACGTTCAGTTAACCGGACCTCCAAGTTGTGTACATGGGAAATTTCAGCATAATCGGTTGAGTTTTTTTTTACGTGAGAGCGTAACCAACACCAACTCATGTATGTATTACAATATATTAGTAAGATCACTGTTACTAAAAAATTACATAAATATATTTTAATTAATGTGTTTTAATTTTAAGGTGACCTGGTGGTCTAGGGTAAGGTGTCGGACTTCTGTGCTAAGGGTCCGGGGTTCAATCCTCGGTCCCGGCACAGATTTATCTGATTGCCAAACCCTTCCTTCACCTCTGACAACACGTGTATTAATCACAACTTGTGAATGTGTTGAATGCCAGGTCTCTACCGTGGTTCGGATCCCACGTTAAACTGTAGGTCCTCCATTTCATCTCACAATCACCCTACCATTGAACATTAGCGTAAGTGCGTATAACCCAAACGGGTAGTAAGACGCGGTGCTAATAATAATAATAATAATAATAATAATTACAAATGAGAAGGGTAATTTTAAATTCATCCGCATTATATTGGAGAGGGGCTCGGCTAAAAAATTATAAATCATATGTAGAAAACCCACCTTACCGTACTTGGCTTAGAGTCGAAATCGATATACCAGTCACCAATGATTATCCCTTTATGGTGAGCCTGACATCTTATATCGTAGAACCACTAGTGGAGAGGAAAATGGAGGGTACAAAAGTGAATACGAATTAAAAAAAAGTCGATAGCTTTTTTTTTGTTAATCCAAACGCAATTAACAAAATCTAGAGAGAGAGAGAAATATATCATATTAAAAAAGAGACTATTTAACTAAAACTGATCCGTATTTGGGCCTAAGTAGAGAATATTGCGTTCGAAGGAAGTCATCCACATCACATTAATATCGTTCCTTTTGTAATCTCGGAATGGGTACCAGAGTCACTCGATAAAAGGTGCAAGCTTGAAAGAACACGCTTTAGTCAAAGAACGAATGTCAAACGATATCGTGAAAAATAGATCGGTTTTTTAATGGGGGGGGGGGACTTCAAGAGCAGAGTAAAATATAAGCTGTCGATATTTAAATAAAGTAGTCTCTTTAGGGCTATGAATGAAATATTAGTCTAATTTTCTTAGCAGGAACCTCTTAAAAAAATACGAATTTTTTTTTACTGTCAACGTTGATAGGTATTGATAATATCTATCAAAAATGACCTTTTCAGATCATACAACTTGACGTATGAATACGTGAAAACAGATGCTTACTTTTCTAGATGTCAGATAAAGTTCTTCCTATGAAAATGGGACTTTAGTACTATATCCCGGTTGTCAGGCGAGCTGATGAACTAATACGTTCGCCCACAACAATTCACTGGGGGTGAGTGAGGGGGTGTCTGAATTAGAAATAACACACAAAACTACAACCATCCGTGGATACGAGCACCAAATTGTTAAGCTCATTTAATCTATTTTCCCGGAGGTCAGGGTTCGAATTCCGGTCGGGTGTGGTGAGAATGTGTTTTCCTAAATAGTTTACCACTCTCCACGCAAATGCGGGTACATTTCCTCATCACTAGCCCACGAGTGTAAACATGCTGATAACCCTAACAGGTAGTAGGCCACGGCGCAAAAAAAAAAGTTATTTACGCGACCAAATAAAATTCTTGTTTAAGATGCGGCTAAAGGGAGTGCGAGTAATTTTACAGTTTTTATAGAATTGAAATTTTTTTGGCCAAAATAAATAAAATATTTCTCCAGTAGCAACATAGAGTTTAGTTTTCTGCACGTGCTAATATCAACAGATCTTGAATATCTGTCAAGGGTGTCCTGGAGCTTTGCCAAAAAAATTTAAATAAAGAGAAAAAGTTTTGACACAATTCCAGAGCACCCTTGACAGATATTCAAGATCTGTTGATATTAGCATGTGCAGAAAACTAAACTCTATGTTGCTACTGGAGAAATATTTTAATTATTTTGGCCAAAAATTTTTAATTCTATAAAACTGTAAACATACTTGCGCTCCCTTCTGCCGCACCTAAAGTTAATGAACGTGAATTATTCCCAGTAACGAACCTTGCAATGTATAGATGAACCCTTTCTTCGTAAGCCTAATGATTGGTTTCGCCCAAGATGGCGAGCTTCTAACCAAGACATCGTTAGCATCGATTCTCCCCCTGGAGCTGAGCAACTTTAACGACACCAGAATACAGCCGCAACAGACACTAAAGGGGCCTGCCTACCAGTAATGCAGAAATAAACAGAACCATTCAATATATTGATTAGATTAGCATACAGGACATAAAATACAACACACTAACCCCCAAATAATAGTAGACAATTAAATAAAAATGTGTATATAAACACGTTACCGATTAAACTATTATTATTATTGTTAGCATCGCGTCTTACTACCCGTTCGGTTTGTACACACTTACGCTAATGTGTAATGGCAGAGTGATTGTGAGATGAAATGGAGGACCTACAGTTTAACGTGGGATCCGAACCACGGTGGAGGCCTGGCATTCCACACATTCACAAGTTGTGATTAATACAAGTCTTCTCAGAGGTGAAGGAAGGACTTGGCAATCAGATAAATCTGTGCCGGGACCGAGGATTGAACCCCGGACCCCCAACACAGAAGTCTGACACCTTACCCCTAGACCACCAGGTAACCTGTCGATTAAACAAAGACCTATCATAAAAATACGTATAAGTAGAACACACCATGTAAGCCTATGTTTATAAATTCAAATGGAATGATCTTTGTATATATTACCACACATAGATACAGGCCTATCGACACTAGTAAAGCCTACTTTTCTATGGGTCTTTCTCTCAATATATAAAGTTAATTCAATTTTGTGTTTATGTATGTGTATAAATATACACTATACCGTATATCATTCATATACCTTATAATATACAAGATAATGTGTTTGTGTATGTGTACATAAACATACATGGGTTTGAACTTTAGAAATTTCATAGGTACCATAACCCAAGTAATCAAAACTTTATTCACGAACTATCTGTGTGTACGAGACTAACCCAAATACATACAAGTTAGGAGTTTAGTCCCCCCCTCGCCCCGGAGACGTGCCACCAAACAAACTACACATCTAAAGTTCAATTTTCATATGAAGGGTCTTATCTGACAGATAGTATAATTACATCTACTCTCATGTATTCATACGTCAAGGCGTTATCTTCAGCTGACATTTTTGATATAGTATCGATGATGACAAAAAATAAAATTGAAACTTAAAAAAAAAATTGGACTATAGTTTTAAATGACAGGTTAGAAAATAAACTTTCAAATATTAATACTTATATTAAGTTATTTTGTAATAATCGTTAAATACATGTTTCGGTAGCCCCGCAAAAGATCTAAGGCGTCTGTCTCGCAATAAATTAAGACAGCCGTTGATGGGGAGATACAGGTTCGAATCCCGGTCGGGTGTATTGAGTGGTTTACCACTCTCCCTCAACGCAAATGCGGGTAAACCTTCTCTAAATGCAACCTTACTAATCCCTAGCTCAGGAGCGTAATTAGTACATATGCGTATAACCTGAGCAGGTAGTAAGACGAAGCGTTAGAGGGGCGGGGGGGGGAATCGTTAGTTAATAATCAACGTTAGGGTAAAATCGTAAAGGTAGTTCTATTTCCGTACATGTCACGGATATTCCAGATAAATAAAACACGGTAACGGAAACATTAATTCTTTACAGCATATGAGAAGAGGCATTTAGTCAAAATGTGCGACCTCCCAGCCCGGGGAAAATAAAACATCACAGAGCGTCTCACTAACCACACGAACGCGGCCGACTAACCCGAATAAAAGTGATCGATTACGGCATTTGTAAAAAAATAAAATAATACCAGGAGGTTGAATGCTATCACCGAGACGTTGTGGCAAGACATTGCTGGTCGGATACCACCCCTTGAAGACCGCAACCCACGAAACTCTTCATAGAAGAAGTCTAATGCCCTACGAAAGTAGTCATAAATTTTAGACACAGTCTAGTAACGGTGTCCAAGCAAACTGTTGATATTTAATTTTATATATATAAACTTCTTTTCTATTTATTAGTAGATCCTAAAAAACTAAGTAAAAATTAGAGTGTTAAGGAAGGTTCTCAACCATTTTTGTTTTAGATCAAAGATTTATTATTCAAAAAAGTACAAATAGTTTCCCAACTATATATATAGTTGGGAAACCATTTGTATAGTTATATATATAAACACCATTATATATTATATATATTTGTATAGTTATATATATAGTTGGGAAACCATTTGTACTTTTTTGAATAATAAATTGATCTAAAACAAAAAATGTTGAGAACCTTCCTTAACACTCTAATTTTTACTTAGTTTTGTAATGTTAACTTGCAGTTAGTTACAATTGGATCCATCCCGTTATAATGTTGATACGTAACTATCAAGAATTCATACCACCCGCTCAATAATTCCGACCCAAATAGAATCCCTACAATGGTACATTTCTCTGTTGTAGTCCCTGTAGGCTAATACGGAAAGATAATACGACTCAGTATATTTCATACAGTACAATCTTCTGTAATAGTACACTCATATTTGTTCAGGAACTTACCTTTGAAATCTTCTATCACTAGCCGCCACCAAAGCTGAACTACACCGTGCAGCTAATGTGAAGAATGGGGCCGAGCTAACGAAAGTCTACAATCAACGCGTGGTCATTCTCCGTCTAGTCAGATTGATTCTGAAGAATGACAACATGGAGAACGCTAGAAGACAACAATCCACCCGCCCTCTGACGGATGTCAGATGAACTTCCCCAAACAACACAAACATCCAATGATCGCCGACTTGTTCTAATTTTCCGATGGAACAACCCTACAAAGTGACTACGTGACCGATGACAGCTAGCAACTGCGTGCTAGAAATTACCTCCCCTCTTTCCGTGCAACGAAAATCACTATAAAACAGGCTGACATTGTCTAAAAACTTTGACTATCTAAAATCTACGAACGAGGACGGATCATTGTCGTCTACCTGGACAATGATCGGATAAACATTCATACATCATAAATTGGAACGTAACTATGGATGTTACTTATAAAGAACTCTATTCATTTTCAACTTATAATATTTTCGTGTTAAAATCTTTATTTTGTGTTTTGCTTAATATTTAACTTTTTGCTTTATTATCTCAGTCGCATAAATGTAACTTGTATGCCGCCACTTAGGCGCGGTTGGTTAGTTGGTTAGTTTATTAGTTTAGTTTGAAATCCACCATTGGTAATTTTGTATTGAGTGAATTTAAATGTAAATTGTTAAAATGTGTGGACTTTTGTATTTTGCTATTTCACGCGACTGTAGAATTAAAATTAAGCTTGTTATTTTTTTTATATAATTTAATTTTGTTCTAAATTTCATTCTTTAGTTTTTCTAAGATATAGTTAGTCCCGGGAGATTTTGACTAGCGTCTGGAAGTCAAACTCTCGCGTTATGTTTTATGTAATTGTAAATTTTCGTATTGTAACTTGTAATTGTTTGAGGAGCCCATCAGGCAAGAATATTTAATGTTTGTTTCATTTTTGTGGATATCTTACTTCACTTCACTTTTAGTAGTTTAACTTCTCTTTTGATGTTATTATCTACGTAATTTTGTGTCTCTTAAAGACGTCCTGTAATAAATGTAAACATGGTATGTTTACATTCTGCGCTTCACGTTATTATTTTCAGCATTATTCAGAATGATATAATGAGACCACTGTACTTTGCTTTATCTACGTTTATACTGAATAAACCATATTATTGTTATATTTTTAATTCTGCTTATATTTTCCCTTATGTAGATTATACCTTCTCCCTTTTATTTAATTGTGGTCGTTAAGTAGAAGGCACGGAGACGGTGTAACACTGCGCCACTCTGCTGTCCTTTTAATTAACTGATCTTCCTGTTTAATTAGTTAATTAATAACCTATATCATTGCTGAAAAATGTTGGAAAATTATACTGTATATTTTTGTTGTTGTTGTGAAATCATAGCCTGAGTTTAACCTTGTATCTCTTTCTGTTTCATAATGGAACACAATTTGACTACGGACGCTTCGACTGAGGAAGTAGTGACTGGCGAGCCGAGCGTGTTGTCTAAATCTGATGTTTACCGCCTCAATAAAGAAAGCCTTATCTCCGAGCTTGCTAAGCGTGGACTGCAAGGTTCAACAGAAACCACCGTAGCAAGACTTCGTGCAGTTCTCGTGGGAATCCTTTCGGAGAGCGATACGTCTCGGGACCAGGCAACAGTGGGAGTGGAGAATCATCATTCAGTACCGGTGAGGGTTGGAGATCCAATTGAAATGTCACGCGTTTTGGTGAGTGATAAAATCCAAAGTAAAATTCTCGTTGATTTTGTAAGTCGTATACCACTGTGTGATGGTCAGGACAGCTCATCTCTTTTTTTATTTTTAATTGAGGTTCAAAGGATTTGTCATTTAAATATCGGTTCTGAGTCCGAGTTTATTGCATTGTGTTTAGGTAAAACTTCTGGATATTTAACTCGTTTATTTTCTGAAGGGTTAGTTAATGGGTTAAGTTGGAAACTTATTAGTCGTAAGATATTAGACTGTCTTGTCCCTACTAGAGCTAAAGATAGTTTGTGTAAGCAGTATGTACATCGCTTTCAACGTCCTGATGAGTCGTTAAGGAGTTTCATCATGGCCATTTCTGAGGCCGTTGAAGTTTTAGGGTTAGATCTTTCTGAATATCAGATAGTAAATATTATTTTGGAGAATGTGTCGCCCTTGTCTCGACGTCATTTTGTATTTACTTCTAAACCTTGTACGATAGTTGAGTTACATGAGCTAGCTTCCCTAATTGAAGGTACTTTGTTGTCTGAAAGTGAATTTCTGGAAAATCATGCGCCTTTTATTGTTGACAATCCAGGCGTGGGTTCGAATCCTAGTTATTGTGGTAGTTCTAGGAATAATACTGCGTTTTCTCTGTTGGGTGTGCAACCTGTGAAGAAGAACCATATTGGCCCGCGAGCGTTGGATAGTAAGTTTTTGTCAGGAATTCGCTGTTTTAATTGTAAACAGTTAGAACATGTCCGGAGCAAGTGTAGTTCTGGAAACTAGTTGTGCGCCGTAAGAATCATGGGTCTTACGAGTCAAGCGCATTTCCATGCCCCCCTTCCCCCGTTGTAGTTCTTGTGCTTGTTTCTTTATGTTGTCTTGTTTTAAATAAATATCTGCCAAGCTCTCTCCCAGATGGGATAGACCCTGGTCAGTTGAATCTTTCTTAACACCCGTGTCGGTCAGGTTGATGTGCCAGACAGACCCGACCGATACGCGAAGAGCTCATGTGAGCCATCTTAAACTAATACCGACGCTTTAGAATGTCGTAGTTTAATGGATAATGTTCGTAAGTTATTGTACTTACAGATTTAATTACTCCATTTTGGATTTACTTAGGTAAATGTAGGATGCCAAGAAATTTTTTTATAAGTTTATGGGGACTTGTATTTGATCTTTTTGGTATTCCTGTTTTGGGTAAGACTTGGTGTCTTGATATTATTTGACTATTGTTGAGTCATTTAATGAACGGTCAATTAAAGTAATCTCATTTTGTTAATTATTGTATTGACCGGGTTTATTCATACTCTTAATAATAATGTGGAATCATGCCTAATTTATAGGTATATGGGGACCTATAATTAATCTTTTGGCATCCCTTATTAATTTGAGTTTTGTTTGATGGCATTGTGCCATGGCTGTGAGCCAAATCGTGTTTAAAATTTAAATTTTGTTTACCATTAATGATATGTTATATATCAGTGGTTTGTAGATATAGTGTTTTGTTTTATATATATATTGTTGGCCATGTGTATAGTTATTTACAGGTATTGAACCGTAATTGAACTTGTAGATAGTATGTGTTTATAAAATAAGTGAATAGTTTATAGATTATGATGATGTTCCACTTCATGGAATTTGGATCACGAAATCAAATGTTGTTTTGATTTAATTAGGACGTAACTTTCTCTATTCTATGTGTTGAGACACTCTATTCTAGATTGAGTGCTGAGAATGGACTTATATAGAATATAGTGAGATTATAGTGATCTAACATTTGAAACTCTCAAACCTTTGAATAGGAACCTTCAAAAGTGTTGAGGGGGGGACGCTCCTCCGATACATCTATGTAGGATTTCTATAGGATTTTAGGATTTCATGAGGATAAACTTTTGTGACTTTGTAGTCTAGTGAACTTTATTGTGAGAACTTGAGTTTGAACTTAGAAGAAAGAAGAGATTCTTCATGTGTTCATACAGACAATTAGACATGTGGTTGCGTATGACTTAACGCCACTTACATATCGACAAGACTTGTTGTATATGATTTTTCGTTGCGCATCCTGTTTCCCTTTCTCTCCTGGTTTCTGGTAAAGTCTACGTAGTGATACCGACTGCTTCTCTAGATGATGGAATCTAGAGCTGAAAAAAATGGATCATCTCATGCTGTTTGGGAAGATGATGTACAAGAAGGCAACCTTGAGCCTTTTGATGTTCCGCCTTGCTGAGGACGGATGCTGCATCTTCTTATTCTCCTGGTCAAGGGGGGGAGATTTGTAACGTTAACTTGCAGTTAGTTACAATTGGATCCATCCCGTTATAATGTTGATACGTAACTATCAAGAATTCATACCACCCGCTCAATAATTCCGACCCAAATAGAATCCCTACAATGGTACATTTCTCTGTTGTAGTCCCTGTAGGCTAATACGGAAAGATAATACGACTCAGTATATTTCATACAGTACAATCTTCTGTAATAGTACACTCATATTTGTTCAGGAACTTACCTTTGAAATCTTCTATCACTAGCCGCCACCAAAGCTGAACTACACCGTGCAGCTAATGTGAAGAATGGGGCCGAGCTAACGAAAGTCTACAATCAACGCGTGGTCATTCTCCGTCTAGTCAGATTGATTCTGAAGAATGACAACATGGAGAACGCTAGAAGACAACAATCCACCCGCCCTCTGACGGATGTCAGATGAACTTCCCCAAACAACACAAACATCCAATGATCGCCGACTTGTTCTAATTTTCCGATGGAACAACCCTACAAAGTGACTACGTGACCGATGACAGCTAGCAACTGCGTGCTAGAAATTACCTCCCCTCTTTCCGTGCAACGAAAATCACTATAAAACAGGCTGACATTGTCTAAAAACTTTGACTATCTAAAATCTACGAACGAGGACGGATCATTGTCGTCTACCTGGACAATGATCGGATAAACATTCATACATCATAAATTGGAACGTAACTATGGATGTTACTTATAAAGAACTCTATTCATTTTCAACTTATAATATTTTCGTGTTAAAATCTTTATTTTGTGTTTTGCTTAATATTTAACTTTTTGCTTTATTATCTCAGTCGCATAAATGTAACTTGTATGCCGCCACTTAGGCGCGGTTGGTTAGTTGGTTAGTTTATTAGTTTAGTTTGAAATCCACCATTGGTAATTTTGTATTGAGTGAATTTAAATGTAAATTGTTAAAATGTGTGGACTTTTGTATTTTGCTATTTCACGCGACTGTAGAATTAAAATTAAGCTTGTTATTTTTTTTATATAATTTAATTTTGTTCTAAATTTCATTCTTTAGTTTTTCTAAGATATAGTTAGTCCCGGGAGATTTTGACTAGCGTCTGGAAGTCAAACTCTCGCGTTATGTTTTATGTAATTGTAAATTTTCGTATTGTAACTTGTAATTGTTTGAGGAGCCCATCAGGCAAGAATATTTAATGTTTGTTTCATTTTTGTGGATATCTTACTTCACTTCACTTTTAGTAGTTTAACTTCTCTTTTGATGTTATTATCTACGTAATTTTGTGTCTCTTAAAGACGTCCTGTAATAAATGTAAACATGGTATGTTTACATTCTGCGCTTCACGTTATTATTTTCAGCATTATTCAGAATGATATAATGAGACCACTGTACTTTGCTTTATCTACGTTTATACTGAATAAACCATATTATTGTTATATTTTTAATTCTGCTTATATTTTCCCTTATGTAGATTATACCTTCTCCCTTTTATTTAATTGTGGTCGTTAAGTAGAAGGCACGGAGACGGTGTAACAGTTTTTTAGGATCTACTAATAAATTTAGGAAACCTAATTATGTTAGTATATTATATATATAAAAATGAAAATATTAGGACATTTTAGAATTACAGTTTGTTATAAGCAAAGAGATTGCACATGGTTTCAAAATAAATTAAAAATGATTCAAAACTCACTTGAGACCCCCCTTAACGACGTAACCTACTTGGCGATTTCCACGGTATGTTTCAAAACGGGTTGCATCTTAACTCGACGCAACTAAGCACCAAGCACTGTCACACTCATAACCCAATGTATAAAAGAGAAAAGGAAATAAGTTGTTCGCCATGATAGGTATATTTTGTGTACTTATCGACAGTACTTATCCTTTTCCACTGACGAATATTAACTCTCTCTCTCTCTCTCTCTACCATTTATGCCTGTACTACATTAACTTGCATTTCAAAATAACTTTTATCTTCTTTCCTATTCTAGATAGATATTTGCTTCCACGGACTTTTTTTTTTTTAATCTACATCCTGGAAGGAGGTTTCCTGCAGGGCATTTTCTTTAACAAACCAAACTGCTTAAGTTGGATAAGATTTTTTTTAAACGTGCTTACTAAAAAAAATCAAGATCAAAAAATAATTATGTGACATTACAAGACCATTTCTAGGATTATTTAAGAATGTATGGTTTTTTTGTTGGAATATTATATCTATAAAAATACACCTTCCAAATAAAACGTAAATACATTAATATGTGGAGTTCTATCTTGACTTGCTGTGACGTCACAGATAGGTTACGCCCTTAGCCAACGTTCTAAAAGAGTAGCTCTCCAGGGAGGTCACAAGACTGTATCTCTCGTACTAAAAGGAGTAAATAAACAAAGTCAGTTAAAAAAAAACATGACCGTTACTGGCGAATTTTTTTTTCCTTCGAATGTCCCGAGATAATCGCGGGGGGGGGGGAGGGTGCGAATAAAAAAAGAAAACCTCACTTTGGGGGTGGTTATACAACTTACCCCAGACACACCCTCGTTAGAACCGAGGCGAAAGGACGACCTACGTCAACCTGTACCCCGACCGTCGACAGACTGAAGACAAAGTCTCACACACGGAGGAGAGAGGCTCGCTAGATAGAGGATCCGTCTACCCCAGTAGCGACAACAAGTGGGTCGATACCCGCGCAGGGCAGGGGTGGGTCTAGCCTCCTCCTCCTCCTCCCTTGCCCCTAGCCTCTGAGCATCAACTGCGGTTTGAGATCAATAACAAGGGCGTCATTCCTTCGTACAGGAATGGCAGAGATAGAGTGGGTTGTAATAAACCTAGGTCATGTAGGTCATTCAGACGTTCTGACCGCAAGCCTTCCCACTAACGGGTAGTTTAACGACACATCTCCGTTAATACGGGGTGCACTGTACCACTAGAACACCGAGCCTCACGACCCATTCGTGATATGCGCATGTGTGCTTGGGATAAGGATGATTTTAGTGAAAGAGTACCCACATTTGAGTAGAAAAACCATTTAGAGAGAACCACCCTTAGTACACCCGACATGGCTTCGAACGCCTATATCCCCATCTTGGGCCGTCCAGTCTATTGTGAGAGTGACGCCTTTAGACCATTAGACCCCACCAAACGCTCTACATGCATATATCAATAACGTTAATAGGACGAGGACGGTAGAATTTTGAGGAAATGCACTTGTATTTGCGTGAGGGAGAGTGAAACTGTTCAGGATAAGCCACTTGGAATACACCCGACCGGGATTCGAACCCCGGATTCCCCATCATCAGTATATTAAAGTGGATGAGCCTGACGTTTAGACGACGTCCATACTGGGACTAAGGTGTGTGGTGTTTGTAAACATTAACTCGACGCAAGTGAGAGCAATATTTCTGGAAGGGAGGATGATAAGGAAATGATGGGGCGTAGGTGGGGATTGGGCACTGCTACCTTGCAGCACGATTTACCTCCAAAGGTGATTTGGGCACTGCTACCTTGCAGCATGATTTACCTCCAAAGGTGAATTGGGCACTGCTACCTTGCAGCACGATTTACCTCCAAAGGTGAATTGGGCACTGCTACCTTGCAGCACGATTTACCTCCAAAGTGATTTGAGCACTGCTACCTTGCAGCATGATTTACCTCCAAAAGTGAATTGGGCACTGCTACCTTGCAGCATGATTTACCTTCAAAGTGATTTGAGCACTGCTACCTTGCAGCATGATTTACCTCCAAAGGTGATTTGGGCACTGCTACCTTGCAGCATGATTTACCTCCAAAGGTGAATTGGGCACTGCTACATTGCAGCATGATTTACCTCCAAAGGTGAATTGGGCACTGCTACATTGCAGCATGATTTACCTCCAAAGGTGATTTGGGCAATGCTACATTGCAGCATGATTTACCTCCAAAGGTGATTTGGGCAATGCTACATTGCAGCATGATTTACCTCCAAAGGTGATTTGGGCACTGCTACCTTACAGTACGATGTCAAAGGTATCCAATCCACCAGTTTGCAATTCTTTCTAGTCGAATCAACGGTACCCAATCCAACAATCTCTCTCCTGAAAAATACCCTTCCACCACCGCCCAAAAGATGGACGGTGAAATAAGAATAGGGAGAAATTTGGAAAAGACATAAGCGGAAAAATTGAACGACTTTCTTGAAGAGGCGAATAAGGTATTTTATAATATATTTAGCACCGCGTCTTACTACCCGTTCGGGTTATACGCTTAAGTACTAATTACTCTAATGGATTAGGAATTGGGAGGGTTGAATTTAGAGGAAGTGAACCCGCATTTGCGTGGAGGAGAGTGGAAAACCATTTAGGAAAACAACACCCCCAGTTCACCCGACCGAGATTCGAACCTCGATCTCCCCGTCCTCGGCGGTCGAGCTCAACACGACTGGCGCGTTAGCCAACTACGCCACCGAGGCGGGTAATAAGGTATTGACCGTCATTTAACCTGAAACGGGCGTCATACAGAAATGTGAGTTTCTACAGCGCCTATTAGGAAAGAGATGAAATGATACGAGAAAAAAACATTTCCCAATTAAAAGCACTAATAATTGATTCAAAACTTTTTTCTTAAACTCTTTTATCAGTATAAATTTTGATTCTTTGACTGAAAGAAGCAAAAAAAAAATCTCATTTTGACGCGATGTAAAGTAGGACCTTATTTGTGTTTCTAAGTTGGCAGCTAACTGGGCGTGACACGGATTATATAAGTCAAAAATTCAAAAAGAAAAGAATATTCAGTTTCTTGAACGTAAGAATATCGTTTTACACATACTCTGCAATTATCCCTACACACAAGAGCTATATTTTAATATTTAATTCGGTAGAAAAATTATATGCAAATAATGATGGGGACTATCACGAATTAACAATTTAAGTGACTTAGTTTCAGCGCCACGTCTTAATATCCGTTAGTGTTATACGCATGTGTTACTATTTAAAATAATGTGAACAGTATATGTTTAGAATCATAAAATCATTAACATCATTATAGTCACCCGATGTTTCCAGTCCGTTGCAGGGTCGGTTTGTAGAAAATGCCTCCATTTTACCCTTTCATTCCACCACTATTCTACCTTCACTCGTATGCTCGATGTTATCTGCTTCTCTCGTCTCTTTCTTGGCCTCCCCCTGCGGTGCTTTTCCTCCATACTTCATCTCCATCACTCTCCTTGGCATTCTTTAATTTTTAATTCTCATTAGGTGGGGATACGATCTCAGTCTTGCTTCCTCTACTATCTCATGTACTCCAACATCCTCATTACATGACCATACCATCTCAGTCTTGCTTCCTTTACTATCTCATGTACTCCAACATCCTCATTACATGTCTATACCATCTCAGTCTTGTTTCCTCTTCTATCTCATGTACTCCAACATCCTCATTACATGACCATACCATCTCAGTCTTGCTTCCTCTTCTATCTCATGTACTCCAACATCCTCATTACATGACCATACCATCTCACCCTTGCTTCCTCTACTATCTCATGTACTCCAACATCCTCATTACATGTCTATACCATCTCAGTCTTGTTTCCTCTTCTATCTCATGTACTCCAAACTCCTCATTACATGTCTATACCATCTCAGTCTTGTTTCCTCTTCTATCTCATGTACTCCAACATCCTCATTACATGTCCATACCATCTCAGTCTTGCTTCCTCTACTATCTCATGTACTCCAACATCCTCATTACATGTCCATACCATCTCAGTCTTGCTTCATCTACTATCTCATGTACTCCAACATCCTCATTACATGTCCATACCATCTCAGTCTTGCTTCCTCTACTATCTCATGTACTCCAACATCCTCATTACATGTCCATACCATCTCAGTATTGCTTCCTCTACTATCTCATGTACTCCAACATCCTCATTACATGCCCAAACCATCTCTGCCTTGCTTCCTCTACTATCTCATGTACTCCAACATCCTCATTACATGACCATACCATCTCACCCTTGCTTCCTCTACTATCTCATGTACACCAACATCCTCATTACATGTCCATACCATCTCACCCTTGCTTCCTCTACTATCTCATGTACTCCAACATCCTCATTACATGCCAAACCATCTCTGCCTTGCTTCCTCTACTATCTCATGTACTCCAACATCCTCATTACATGACCATACCATCTCACCCTTGCTTCCTCTACTATCTCATGTACTCCAACATCCTCATTACATGTCCATACCATCTCACCCTTGCTTCCTCTACTATCTCATGTACTCCAACATCCTCATTACATGTCCATACCATCTCACCCTTGCTTCCTCTACTATCTCATGTACTCCAACATCCTCATTACATGCCCAAACCATCTCAGTCTTGCTTCATCTACTATCTCATGTACTCCAACATCCTCATTACATGACCATACTATCTCACCCTTGCTTCCTCTACTATCTCATGTACTCCAACATCCTCATTACATGTCCATACCATCTCACCCTTGCTTCCTCTACTATCTCATGTACTCCAACATCCTCATTACATGCCCAAACCATCTCTGCCTTGCTTCCTCTACTATCTCATGTACTCCAACATCCTCATTACATGTCCAAACCATCTTAGTCTTGCTTCCTCTACTATCTCATGTACTCCAACATCCAATCCAAATTCGAGCATGATAATAAAATACACATAGAAAATTCATTCGATCAAAACCATTTCCAACAAACTTGTATTTGAAAGAGTGTGAAATCGTTGTTCAGATTTCTTGAATACAACTTTTATCTTACTGCGCAAGCGTTTATACAAACACACCACCCAGGACTAGAGACTAACGCCTACTACCAAACTACGCCTAGGACTAGAAGCTACGCTACTACCAAACTAAGCACACGTATTCATTCAATGACAATCACTTGTTTTTGCCAAAAGTCGCCGTGGTGGTCAGTCGTTCACACGGTAATAGTTCACTTGTACTGAATTCAGAAGTGAATTATTAAAGAAAAAGTTGACCGTGTGAACGGGGCACAAGGAAACAAAAGGATAAAATAATACAACAAAGTAGGAAGTTATAAAACAAATGTTAAGTTTGATTAATTCCTACCGACTTGGATTAATTATTTATTTCATTATTGGACTCTTATTAACCGTCCGGCTAACTACATATTCACAAAAATAAGATAGGTATGAGGAAACTGAAAAGGAAAGGTACCCGCATTTGCACGAAGAGGGGGGGGGGAAACATCCTCAGTACACAAGGCCAGGATTCGGATTCCAACCTCTCGGTTAAACGGAAAACCAGACAAGACGAGACTGGCCTCGTGTGGCCAGCATTGGATTCATTAATGTTCCCAGTTCATGAATCCGGAAAATTTATGTCCGTTCCGTGAACTGTCCTCCTCCAATTCTTATCCAGTTCATGAACCGCTCGGTTGGAGAACTGGATAAGCAAATAACAGGTTTGGTATTTTTTTTTAAATGTTAATTTAATTATTAATCGTTTTAGAATTGAGGGTTAGGTTAAGTTAGGTTGGGTTGGTTTAATATAATATCTTAAAACGAATTTAGTTAAGCTCGTAGTAAATAGTACAATAAGTTCCAGTTCATCAACTGGGCAAAAGTTTTTATTTTTTTATTTAGCACCGCGTCTTACTACCCATTCGGGTTATACGCTTATGTAATAACTACGCTAATAGATTAGAAATTGGGAAGGTTTAATTTAGAGGAAGTGAACCCACATTTGCGTAGGAGGTAGATTGGAAATACATTTAGGGAAAGTCCCCCTCAGTTCACCCGACGGAGATTCGAACCTCGATCTTCCTGTCCTCGGCAGTCTAGTTCAACATGACTAGCGCGTTAGCTAGCTACGCCACCGAGGCGGGTATGGGCAACAGTTAATGACATTATGTTTACCCAGTTCATGAAATGGTCAAGCGAAGAAGTCAGTTCAAGGAATGAAGGAAAATGTTCCCAATTCATTAATTGGGTAGTTTCACTGTTGGGGTTAACATAATACACTAATATAGAAGAGAGGGGGGTTAAAGAATCACTTTTGACTCTACGTTCATTAAAGTAAAATACGGGGCTGGTTAAAAAAGATTCTTGGAGCATTTCCCCTAAATTTGTGTTTTCATCTTCTGGCTATGGTGGAGGGGGTTAAAGGGGGGGGGGGCTCTGTACGAACTCCCCTTTCGCTCGCCACTGATTGGCGGTGTAAAGCAATAAAGGTAAGTAATGAGGAGGTGGGAGTCCCAACCTTAGTCTACCCTGAATCACTTTGAACATCTGAGGGGGAGTAATTCACACACGCGACGCTAAAACATCGCCCGTCGCACGCGAGCACTTTCTAAGACGAGAATAATTCTGAACCTTTTGTTAACTAACGGAGGTGGAAGATAACGTCACGTTAACGAGTGCGTGTCAATTGAGCGAGGGGAGAAAAATATATATTAATAGAACTAACACAACTTCAACGAAGGTTTATTTTTATTTGTCAAGTCACAATTATTGATAAACAGAAGAGATTTTAAAAAAATGATATAAATAAAATCCTACATAATTTCTTAAATGTAAATTAAAAAATTTCATAAATTACTAATCAATTTACTATCTTAAATTAATTTGTTTTTTGAAAAACATTGTATTTTTTTTTATAATATAACACTCCTCAGATATACATTTTAAAATAAAATCACCTTTGTCATTTTCAAAATACTTCAATTTTTCAAAAATCAGTGATCAGTAAACTAGCCTATATAGACATTTATTATAAAAACAAACATACGTCCTGGTTTATCATTAAAAAAAATTTTCCAGATATACAATTTGAACGATATTCACGATTGGAACACCTCTATAACGAGAATGTTTTAAATAAAATACGTTTCACCACATGATTTAAATATATATATATATAATCTATATATCTATAATATCTTATATATCTATATATTAGTGTGTGTGGTGTGTGTGTGTGAGATAGAGAGAGAGAGAAATAGAAAGAGAGGTACCGCAGGCAGAACATATTTTGAAATAACAAACCACCATTGTGATAATTCAAACATAAATAAAATATATAAAAATAAATCTTACTATCGTTTAAAATTATAACAAGTTTATTCTTAGTATTTTATCCTTCAACAAGAATTACAAATCTATCAAATTAATTGAATTACGAGACAACTAAACGTCTACAAGGCGCTTCAATCATCCAGAAGGATGTCTTTCCTCAGCATTTAAAACAAATGCCAGTAGAATTCCTCGAGATCACTCGACCATACAAAATGTTACTGCACAGTTTTAACACGTGTATAATTATGAGCTATAAATAGTGATTCCTTTATTTCAAATCATTACAGTTCACGAGTTTTAAGGGGTCAAACTTGGTATTTTATGATTTTTGTGTGCCAATGTTAAGGTAAAGTAATTAATGTACAGGGCTGAAATTTAGTAAAACTAAACATTCATTATGAGGTAGAACAATGACATATTTATAATATTAAATATTATATGAAATAATAATATTATTGATACATATTAATAGCACTTGATAGTTTTTAACTATTAAAACATTTTTTTTAATTATTTAGGAAATAATGTTAGTACACTCACTATATAATTTTGGATTAGTACAACTATAAATAAAAAGTGATATTTTTCCTCCCCCCACGCCCCTCACAGATTGCGGTATCAAGAACCGCCAGTAAAGTGCAGCAGCAATGCGGCAAGACTCCCCGGAGAATTGGCTCAGAAGAAAGATTAAAAAAAAGTGACAAGTCGAACGAACCCGCGCGAGCGACGAATAATAAAATGCATCTACTCTACTTTCATCCAGACACTGATCTTTTTAATATTTCGGATTTCACAATACGCCCTCATTTATTTTATGTGCCCCTCGTCTTAATGCTCCCCCTTCCCCTTACAACCATTTAAAATAATGTATCGGTGAATGAAGCAAGTCAAATTTTGAGGAAACAAACACTTCACTCAGTCTACCATGAACGGTAACAAGATTACAAACACACCACTCAGTCTACCATGAACGGTAACAAGATTACAAACACTCCACTCAGTCTACCATGAACGGTAACAAGATTACAAACACTTCACTCAGTCTACCATGAACGGTAACAAGATTACAAACACTCCACTCAGTCTACCATGAACGGTAACAAGATTACAAACACTCCACTCAGTCTACCATGAACGGTAACAAGATTACAAACACTCCACTCAGTCTACCATGAACGGTAACAAGATTACAAACACTCCACTCAGTCTATCATGACAGGTAACAAGATTACAAACACTCCACTAAGTCTACCATGAACGGTAACAAGATTACAAACACTCCACTCAGTCTACCATGAACGGTAACAAGATTACAAACACTCCACTCAGTCTACCATGAACGGTAACAAGATTACAAACATTTCAGAGTCAGAACTCTATGAAACGTAACAAACACGCCTTTTTTTTTGGGGGGGTCAATATTGATAACATTTAACTTAATATTGTTATTTTACAGGTATTGATTATACCTATCAAAAATGACAGCTACAGATCCACATGACTTGAAGTATGAATACGCGGAATTAGATATAGTAACTATCGTATACTTATAAGATAGGGACGGAATGTAATCGGACAAGGTAAAACTGCTAATGGAGTGCACCTCCATCTGCGTGGAGGGAGGGTGGAAAAAAAAAACCACCTCGATACACCCAACAGGAATTCGAAGACTCGACCTCCCCATCACCGGCTAACATGACCGAACGAGACTGACACCTAGTCTACGTAATGAATGCATATAAGCGCTATTAGCGACGTGTTTAAAATGATTAGCTAAGCATAGAAAGCAGGACCCAGACTATTATATAACCACTTAAGGAAGGAAACAACTCT
The DNA here is from genome assembly GCA_033556935.1 of Timema podura. NCBI lineage: Eukaryota > Metazoa > Arthropoda > Insecta > Phasmatodea > Timematidae > Timema > Timema podura. The sequence continues at coordinate 3,041,241 of JAVRXN010000013.1, read as the reverse complement.
AAGCCATTGACGAGAATCAAACCAGGTAGCGTTAAGTCAGAAGATAAAGAGCACAACTGTAAGTAACAAACTATTTGGATAACACCAACTTCGGCGGTCTAATGGAATAAGGCGTCACTCTCGCAATAGACTGGACTGTCGAGGACGGAGAGGTAGGGGTTCGAATCCCGCTCGGATGTATCGAAGGTGTGTTTTTTTTACTAATTTTTTTTACTCTCCTCTCTATGCAAATGCAAGTACACATACTCTAAATTAAACCTTCATCGTCCGTAGCAAATTAACGTAACTACACCCAATACCCTCGATCTCAGTTATGTCTGAAGGTTGTGTGCTAGGATAAGAAGGAGCTACTGGCAAACTCGACTAACCAGCGTTGCGAAAATTGTCTTATATTTGAGGGGAGATTGACCACATGAAGCCGAAAAAAAAAAAGGACAACGCTGTTTCCTCAATAGTAAATACACAGTTCCCTCAGTGATGCTATCCAGTGTAGTAATAGGGGTATAACCCAAAAGGGTAGTAAGATGCAGTGCTTATATAACACCGGATAGTTGACCGACTTAAGCGCCAGCAAGTTAATCTATTTCGCTGATCGTTTGCACTATAACCGCTGTTAAAAAGACTGGTCGATACTTGGCAAGCTATAAAAGGAAAAGGAAATGTAATTTGTTGCAGTTAGTCAAATTTTAACTTAATTAAAATGAATGTGTGTAAGTCAACTGATTTAGTTCAGGTATCCAGCCAAACTATATGTTAAAAATTCCTGACTTTTCAAGGTTTTACTGAGCCAATTTTCAACATTTCCAGTCGCTATATATTACAAACATTATTTTATATGATATATATGTAATCATTTTTTAGACACACACAAATTATGAAATTATGTCACTCTCTGAAGGAAGTTATGGGAAACTTGGTAAAGAATTTAATTTTAATTTCAATAAGATCATATTAAGTCATTAAAAGATGTGAGACACTATTTTATAGTTTCTTCTTCCGATAGCGTATACAGTCTGAATTATCGCGCATGCGCAAAGCCATGACTCAACTCTGACTAAGGACGACACAGAATCACGTGTTGACCTTGAGAATTCAGTTAGTATGTTCAAGAGGAACAACTGTGCTAGGGAAAAAAAAAGCAGGAGGAAAATTGTTATTTGTACTATTGTAAATAGAGGTTAAATTTTTTTAAAGAGAATATGTAAAAATGCTAGAAATTTTTAAAAATCCCCTGAACAAGGCTGTTTTCCAGATCACTGGACACCCTGAGTAGAATTTTAATTAATCAGGTTGCAATTTAAAGTGCAGCCGTGTGCCATTTTGTATTAATAAATCAAATAATTAATATAACCAAATAGTGCATTCAACTCATATATTGAGAAGCTTTCTTTGCTATTTAGAAAACTAGAGATATCTTACGGTCATTACTAAACTCGAGTCACCATTTATTAGTTGGCCTGTGTATATATTCTAAATACTTCTCAAAAGTATTTGGAATATAATTATATATATATAAGCTTATACACCGTGATTTCCCTAAAATTATAAATTTCAGTAATATTAAAAGCGGAAGCCAAAAACTCCATGATTGTACAACAGATGGCAGCACTATCTCCATGATTGTCCAACAGATGACCTCACTAACTCAGTAATTGTCTAACAGATGGCAGCACTACTCAGTGATTTCTAACGATGGCAGTACTAGCTCAGTGATTTCTAACAGATGCAGACTAGCTCAGCAATTTTCTAACAGATGGCAGTACTAACGCAGTGATTGTATAACAGATGGCAGCACTAGCTCGATATTGTCTAACAGATGGCAGCACTAACGCAGTGATTGTATAACAGATGGCAGCACTAGCTCAAATATTGTCTAACGGATGGCAGCATTAACTCAGTTATTGTCTAAGAGATGCAACACCCAATATTGTCTAACAGATGGCAGCACTTGTTCATTTAGAGTTAAGTCCAACACCTCAGCTCAGTCTGTAACGTATTTGTCCACCGAGCATGGACAAAAAATGTATCACTCGAGATGTATTAACGACCGGGGGTTTGGCTGTGCTGTCTCTTATAGAGTTAAGTTAGTTTATAAGTCGTGTGGCGATATAATCAGTCGGTTCAGAAAGTTCACGTTAAATACCTCAAATAAAATATACATTTTAGTTAAAATTGTAAAATTGTACTTTCCCATATACTCTTCCTATTATAACAAAAGTTTACAAATGTTCAACAGTGAGGCTCTAATCAAATTTATATTTAACTCGCGTAAATCGGTGAATGTGTGGACGCACTTAAGACAAGATTACCGATGCTATAAAACATAAGTGGTTGAGGTCTCCGGGGTATAAAATAGGGCCATGAGTTGAAGATTTGCATTAAACATCTTAAGGTACAAAATTAGTATATAATAAATTCTTAGATGCCAGAAAAAGAGTGGTTTTATAATGTTACTGAGTGAGGTTGTCCGGTAGTAGGAGAACAAACAGGGAGGAGGAAAATAAAAATACATAAAAACTTGTGTTGCCCCATATAAAATGACATTCTGTGCACAAAGACCCATTCTACGCTACGATACCAGTTACCTTTCGCTATCCGGACATTTAGCTCTTTATAATCAACAAGACTATGTGGATTTTTGAAATTTTCAGAGGGAAAATTTTAACTTCTAAGCTATATTTATGAGTCTATATATGTATAAGGTCATAGAAAATAGTTTTTGTGTTCATTCCAGTAAACAAAAAAATGTGTGTACTGTCAAATGTTTTGTCAAATATTTAACATAATAGCAATATCTGGTTGGTAATAATATTTCGGATATCTAGACAGACACCTTAACTGTCGCCGGGCTATCCCACAAACACTGTATCTTGGACAATATATAAAGTTGTCTCGGCAACTTTTCGAAAGGGGAATACAGCTAGTTTCATTCTAGATCCCGAAACAATGTCAATAAATATCGAAGATGACATACACGTGGACATTGAAACGAGAAAAGCGTTCAGAGCGATAAGACATTGTTCTTTTTTTTTTATCCGAAAACAAGTTTGGAAACTTTGTCTTTCCGTCTACTACAACCAAGTCTAGCCACATCGACTCGACAAAAAGTACCCCCTCGGGGATATTGGGAACACAATGGATGGGAATTTATCTGGAAACTCTCTCATAGGGGTGGGACCTGTCAAGACTTGACACGATCTTGAGAAACAGGTTGAAACATTCACCAGCGTTCGCAAACAACGTCTTCAAACAACATTGTACTTATTGACGTGTACGGGGAAGTATGGGATCCAAATCCCGGCCGATTGCAGTGAGAATAATTTTTCACATGTGATTTTCAATATTAATTTTTCATACTCTCTACACGCTGATTCGGGTTTATTTTTTTAAAGTCACCCTTACCCTAATTTTTTTTATTTATTTAATAATAACCAATGTATTAAAATGTTTTATTAAATAGTCTGTAAAAATTAAGATTGCCCAAGTTTGAAAAAAATAAAACTTTATTATTATTATTATTAATATCCCGTCTTACTACCCGTTCGGGTTATACGCACTTACGCTAATATGTAATGGTAGGGTGAAAGTGAGATGAAATGGAGGAACTACAGTTCAACGTGGGATCCGAACCACGGTGGAGGCCTGGCATTCCACACATTCAAAAGTTGTGAAATAAAACTTTAGCAGGCGATAAACACGAATGTTGTGATATTAGTGCCCGAGATTTAAACTTATGGCCGGGATTCAAACCTTAATCCCAAGGTGATTCGTTATAATATAAGGCGCAACTTTTCAACGATCTTAACAAGGGGCCGAGACCATTATTGTAGAATAAAAATATTTGTCTCAAATCTTGATGTGTATATGTGTGTGTAGAAATATTAAATGTACACTTCGTTTAACCTGTGAGGAGTTATACTATGACCCTGTATTACAACTGAGTGCACCTCGTTTTTAAAACGAAAACTGGCGTGTCTGCTTAAAAATAAAAAAAAGTAATCAAAATACGAAAAAAATTTAAACATAAATTAGAAAAACTTAAGTTATAGTTACTTAAACACAAAAGGCTCTGTCAAAGATAAGGATTGAGAATTTATTTTGCTAACCATGCAAAAAAAAAACCTTTTTTAAATAAGAATCAAACCATAAATTTAATTTGAAAATATATGGCTACCCAAGTTAAAAATAAAATTATATATTATAAAATTTATTACGTGTGCATAAAAAACACGCATTGGCAACAGAAACTCAAAATAAATGACTATCATAACAATCTCGTGCGGTAGGAGGTTTTTTTTCATCTAACCACTGTATCTTGAAAGTAATGCACAAGGAGACCAATAAGAGAAACGTCGATGTTAGGATGAAAGAAAGAATAGGAGAGAGTTAAGAAGAAAATGATTACATGACACAGGAAGACAATATTCATTCCTGCTTAGCGAGCCAAACCTCAGGGGTGCAATAGTTTAAGGCACTTAAGCCCCTCTGACAGCGAAAATACTAAGTTTCTAGGGTTGTAAAAGGGGGGAAGGGCTGGGGTACCAAACTATCACTGTAGTGAAATTAAGAACAATTTGGAGCAAGACTAAAAATAATTTACAACCAAAATTGACAGGTTTTTTTTTTTAGCGCCTCGTTCGCGTTATACGTTGATGTACGCTAATGCGTTAGGGATTATGAATGTTTAATTTAACGGATATGTACTCGCATTTGCGTGGAGGGTGATGGAAAACCATTTAGTAAAAACCACACTCAATGAACTTGACCGGGATTCGAACCACGACTCTCGCGTTATCGGTAGTCCAGTCTATTGCGAGAGTGACGCCTTAGACCATGCGCCCACCAAAGCGGTTGCAAGCTTATTAAACAAATATCTAAGAAATTATATAGTTCAAAGCTATGGTTTAATAATGTGGTACTACTCGCGAAGCGGTGGGCACGCTGATTAGATGTCAGTCTCGTTTTGTCTGATATGCGATGATCAGGATGTCAGGGTTCGAATCCCAGCCAGGTGTTCAGAAGGTAGTTTTTTTCTAAATGGTTTTCTACCTCTCTTCCCACGGAAGTCCTCCAGTCTAGCGTTTTTAACCCCATTGGAGTCATTAAATTCATATAGCTCGAGAAAAAGTAGAACACGGCGTGGGAAAAATATAGCACTCGAATTAATGAAAAAACTGCTTCGGTGGATACATGGTCTACGGTGTCACAATGAGGGTATGATATTCTAAATGGTTTTACGCTATATATCCACGAAAATGTGGATACACTTTCACTAAAAATTCAACCTTCCTCATCCCTTGCATATTAGCGTTAACTATTATCATATATGCGTACAACTCAAACGGATATTAAGACGCGGTTATAAATAATATGGCCATGTTTTGATTTATCATTAAAATTGTCGGTGACCTGGTGGTCTAGGGGTAAGGTGTCAGACTTCTGTGCTAGGGATCCGGGGTTCAATCCTCGGACCCGGCACAGATTTATCTGATTGCCCAAACCCTTCCTTTACCTCTGACAAGACGTGTATTAATCACAACTTGTGAATGTGTGGAATGCCAGGCCTCCACCATGGTTCGGATCCCACGTTAAACTGTAGGTCCTCCATTTCATCTCACAGTCACCCTACCGTTACACATTAGCGTAAGTGCGTGTAACCCGAACGGGTAGTAAGACGCAGTGATAATAATTATTGATTTATCATTAGTTTTATTTATGTTCGTGAATAGTTAAAAAGTAACTCTTGTAACCCCACCATTTGCCGCAACAATCCGCAAGGCTCATCTATTTCCGTGTACGGTTGCTTTACTTGTACAGAAAGGAATTTGAAAGTATCGAAGAGGAAATTGAAGCAGGCATCGAGTGAGTCTCTGACGTAGCCATTCATTCATCTGTGTACGTCATGGTCCTATCAAAAGAAGCTTTATCGCGAAAGACATTTTCATTTCGAAGAGATTTTTTTTAACAAAAAAAAAAACCTACTGTCACATAACGTTCAACGTGAATACTTGGAAGGGGGGAGGGGGGCTTAGCACCTATACTACTATTTCCATAAAAAAAATAATAAGTTTCAAAGTGAAACTACCCTCTCAAAGCGAAAGAAGATAAAAGGGGTCGTATTGGCCGAGGCCAGTGATAAGTGGACAGTTGAATGAAAAAAGAGGCATTAGACTAAGCGAGCGGCCTTCAAAGTCTTCAGCGGTAAAAAAAAAAAAAAGGGGGGGGGATATTTGGGAATGAATGGGTACTTGAAACGTCCTCGTTCGAAAGAGGGGGTTTTAGGGGGTGAGAACATTATGTCTGCATGAATGTTACAGACCAGTTTTTTAAATCTAGGGACGAACTTACTAACTTGCACATCTCTGTATGTATAAAAGCGAAAGCCCTGACTGACTGACTGACTGACTCACTTATCCATCTCTAGTTCTCACACTTCCCAAGAAGCTAGAGGGCTGAAATTTGGCACAGGTGCTAATTAGGAAAAGTAAAGATGTTACATTCGGATATTTTGTGATTAAGGGGGTGAAATCGGGGTAGCTACCCTAATCAACAATATTGAAACTCTTTTTAAGCGTTTAGAGGGTAATAATCCTATAAGTTTTTTCTAATAATGTCTTTGAAAAAATATATCATTTTTAACCCCGTAGATGCTTCTAAGGGGTAGGGGAAAAAATTAATACAGACAATTAATTAAAATATGTAATTACGTTTTAATATGCAAAGCCAAGAGACGGTAGAAGTTTGTAGTTGATATTTTGCTGAATTTTGTGGTGTTTGTAGTGTCTGTGAGAGTGAGAGGGCCCGGCCCGGGGCGGTGTGTGATGGTGGGGAGTGGTTGGGAGAGAGGGGAGATCTGTCCAGCCGCGCTCAGCTGATAACGCCCCAGGCAGTAGGCAAGAGGGCCTGCCGAAAATATAATTCCCCGTGAGAAACGATACATGGTCACCTCCTCGCGATGTTTCTCAACATGCCATTAAGCTTCAAACAAAAATTCTTCATTTTCATCCAAAAATAAATGATACAATATCCCGTGCGAAGAACGGGCATTCATCTAGTATATTTGATGACCATGCTGTAGTTTTCTCTGGTTTTGTTCATAACAAAGGAAATATAAAATAAAGTCCTCTCGCCACATATTATATTAATTGTAATATTAGTTAATATAGATCTAGTCTATAACTATTGTTATCTTAATCTGTAAAATGATTTTTAACCATACACAATAATTTCTGCACTTTTATTGAAAACTGAATAAATGGCGCACGCATTCGTGTTTACAACACACACACACACACACAATATATATATGTATGTGAATATACATAGATATATATCCATAGAAATTGTGTATAGTAATCGATTTTATTACTTTTTGCCCTTCGATTAGCTACCATTAATTTTAGGATTAAATATATAATTCCAAAAACCCCTCGGGGAGCCTTATAAAGACCCTAGACGCAAAGTTTCTGTCCGATCGGTGAAATGGTTTCGGTTCTAGGCAGAGATATAAGACATTACAGGCGGCAACGCGAAAAAACACCTTTTCGGTTTCAGGAGGTTACCAAAATCTCGAGTTTGATTTTTTTTTTTTACGATCACAATACTTCTTTCTCCGAGGGTTCAAGAGAAAGTAAAAAAAAAAGCTACCTTATCAAATGGAGAAGTTTATTATTATTATTATTATTATTATTATTATTATTATTATTATTATTATTAGCACCTAGTCTTACTACCCGTTCGGTTTATACGCACTTACGCTAATGTGTAATGGTAGGGTGATTGTGAGATGAAATGGAGGACCTACAGTTTAACGTGAGATCCGAACCACGGTGGAGGCCTGGCATTCCTCACATTCACAAGTTGTGATTAATACACGTCTTGTCAGAGGTTGAAGGAAGGGTTTGGGCAATCAGATAAATCTGTGCCGGGACCGAGGATTGAACCCCGGACCCTCAGCACAGAAGTGTGATACCTTACCCCTAGACCACCAGGTCACCCAATGGAGAAGTTCCTCCCCCTGAATTCTAGATATTATTGGTTAGGATAGGTTCGACCTCCATCCCCCTCACATTGACATCGCTCTTGGAGCATAACGGATACACATTTCCGACGGGTGGGGAGTTAATAAACAGAGGATCGTGCCTCGGTATAATTTTAGGCTCGGGAGGGAGGGTTGTCATGTCACAGGAAGTCCACCACTCCTAGCGATGGAGGAGGAAGCAATTAGAGAAAGAGGAAAGGGTGTGTGTATCGGTCCGCATGACGTCATAGGGTCCGGTCTACACGAGTCAGGACGGGCTTGGGGGGGGGGGGTGAGTTCCCTGGAGAGGGGGGAAGAGGGTTGACGATAGTTACATCCCGAGGCTTACACGTTCCTACCCCCCTTTTCCCCCTTCCCATCGGTGCAACACGACGAATAGACCACAATGTATTATAGCCAGGGGTTCGCGGATGTTCCAGTTTATTAGAAATAGTTGGAACCGATATGAATGTATGTTTTATTTAAATAAGTTATTTCAGACCTATCGCGAATTTTTCCATATTATTATCATCACCATTATTAAACAACGGAACCTGACTAATTCGAACTTCCGTAATTCAAAATCGTCTATAATTAGAATCTTTCGCCCGGTCCCATGAATTTTGTACTAAAATAATGTTAAAAAATTGTGGATGATTCAAATTTTGTTTTTGATTAGTTCAAACTCTTCATAAGTTGTAATGTGTACTGTGCAATATTGTTTTTATAATTCTAGTTACGGAGCCGTGTTGTTCTATTTTTGGAAACAGGGGAGGCGACGGTGGAATGCGGTCAGCACCCTTCTTCACGCCCCTCCCTCTCCCCTATACGTCTTTGTTTACACGTAAATTTCTGTACTCCGTTAGTCAAGGTTGAACCTCTCGAGCGGTTACGTGCACTGTTCTTAGTGATTCGATCGTAGCGATATTCTTGTGACGTGCAAGTTTATGTTGTTTAGTTTTAGTTTTGTTTAGTACATACTGTACAGTAGTGTGTGTGTGTGTGTGTGTGTGTGTGTGTGTGTGTGTGTGTATCGTGATGTCCCTGCCCAAGCCACAGTCCTATAAATCACACTATCTTTGGCCGAAAAATTAGCGGTGATAAAGGAAGTGGAAAAGGAAATTCCTTTAAAGAAACTTATTTAATTCAAATTTTTAGAAAATTCGAATTTTTACCTGGTCCCTTCAAGTTCGAATTATCCAGGTTTCATTGTATTAGTATCCCCGTCAAACCTAAAAATTAATGTCATGATTTTTACGGATCCTTTATTAATTGCATATGAGTTTGGGAACTACTTTCATTCCTTGTAAGATTCAGCCTTACCTGTCTTACCCTACCCCGTTACTGAAACCAGAGTGCCCTTGAATGTTGCTAGTGCCATCAAAAAGATGTACCGGGACAGATGAAATTCCAAGCTTTATTGTTAAAAGCTGTGCCAAAATTTTCAGTCCATTATTAACCCATATCTTTAACATTAGACTGTCATATTAAGGTGCGGCAGAAGGGAGCGCGAGTAATTTTACAGTTTTTATAGTATTACTTTTGTTTGGCCAAAATAAATAAAATATTTCTCCAGTAGCAACATAGAGTTTATTTTTCTTCGCATGCTAATATCAACAAATCTTGAATATCTGTCAGGGGTGTCCTGGAAATTTGTCAAAACTTTTTTTCTTTATTTAAAAGGTTTTGACAAATTTCCAGGACACCCTTAACAGATATTCCAAATCTGTTGATCTTAGCACGTGCAGAAAATTAAAATCTATGTTGCTACTGGAGAAATATTTGATTTATATTAGCCGAAAAATTTCAATTCTATAAAAACTGTAAAAATGCTTGCGCTCCCTTCTGCCGCACCTTAAGCTTTTAGCCTTAAATTGAAATAATCTGTTTTCAAACCTATTTAAAGGAAAGGGGGGAAAAACAAATGTTTGTAATTATAGACCCATTTCTCTCTTAAATACTTTAGCTAAAGAATTCGAGAAAATAATACATGAGCATACTTTCCACCACCTAAAGAATAAACTCTCAGAAAATCAACATGGCTTTATAAAAAATAAATCTACCGTCACAAATTTAGTAGAATTTTCAGGGCATGTTGGCCCCTACAAGGCCAGGTTGATGCTATTTATTTTGACCAAAGTAAGGCATTTGACTTATGCCGTGATAATATTATTCTCTCGAAACTTATTTTGGCCTATCTCACTCATATGTAAATTAATTTAGCAATTATTAGCATGAAAGATAATTCGCTATTAAAATATATTCATACACCTCCGACACATTTTTATCCCCTGGCGGTATACCTCAAAGTTCTAATTTAGGTCCTATTCTCTTTAATATGTTTATTGATGACATTGGTAAATATTTAAGCTCATCTAGTTTACTCTTTGACGAATGATATAAAACTATTTAAAATTATCAAATCAATTGCAGAGTGTATAGACTTAAAACGAAATAAATGGTATTTTACAGTGGTATCTTGAAAATATAAAGTCTATTCATAGATATAAGACCAAATCTATTTATTTTACTATAAGAACCAATCCTATCTTCTCCACCTATAAATTGGTCAATCATAACATAGCTTTAGCTCCCTTTATGTTAATGATATAGGTGTTCTCCTGAACAACAAACTCTACTTCCACTATTATGTTGGTGACCGTATAGTATATCAATTATTGAAATTACTTGGACTTAATAAATTTATCACCCCATCATTTAATATAGTCGACTGTTTTTCATGTCTATACTATATCCTGATTAGATCTAAGCTAAAATATATTGTTGTTGCTTGGAAATCCATTAACTTAACTGACTCGCTCAGAGTTAAAAGTGTTCAACGAATATCTGTCGTTTCTTGCATCTGCGCGGAGGAAGAGTGGAAAACCATTCAGGATAAACCATCTTCACTATACCCCAGCAGGATTCTATCACCGATCTCCCTGTAATCAGCGGTCTAAGTCTATCGAGAGAGTGACGTCTTAGACAATGCGGCCATTGAAGCCAGTAAAAAGATGTATTCTAATGTGTAGTATATACAGGTGTGTGAAAAGTGAAGGAGGTTGTGTTTTAGGGGTAGTCTGAACGAAAGGGCAGTTTTGATCCCAGCACCGCAAAGAGAGAAGGGGTAAACGTCAATACTCCCGGTACTGGGTCAAGGGTTGGGCGGCCCCGGACCGACCGGTTCTCTCCTTGACTCATCTGACGGGGTACAGGGCTGAGAGGGGAGGTATTGGTACGAGTGTGTGTGGTTGTATGAATAATACCTTCAGCTATCCTACCTACGCGACTGGTACATACACCCTGAGTTACAAAGCTAGGACAGTCCAAGTTTCTTAGGGAAGGCTCTTTTAAATGTAACACCCTTTAAAAAAAAATTCACACGTTTTAGAGCAGTTAGACGCGTTGCAGACGTTTTATAAGTCCCGGATTATTTATGAAGTGGTTTGATATTGTTAAATATTGTTTTCACCAAGATGTAGGCCAAAGTTCAGACTAGTTGAAAAGGTTCAATTTTAAGCTAAAATCGTTTAAAATAAAGTGTGATAACTTATATAAAAACCTATAAAAGATCGCCCATCATTATTTTAAAGTGCTCTGTTGTGACCCTATCAAAACATGACTTTATTTGATAGAGGAAGGCTAGATCTAGGTTTCTTACCTTTTCTCCTAAGTACAGACAAGGCTATTCTTTCCTTAACCCGTTGTTCGAGTTTCAATTAAAAGAAAAGAGGTGTGAAAATGTGACATTAGTTCATATTCAACGACTTTTAATTATATTTGCGAAGCTATGAGACTAGGCTTGATAAAAAAAAAGGGATCTAGATTTAGCCTTCATTTAACAGAAAATTTTAAGAACTTTCTTTCATCTTTGCCTTGAAATAAGAAGTATCATAGTTTTTCTCCAGGCCACTTTATTATTGACATGTCAAAGGGTGGTTTTAGGCGAAGGGTAAAAGGGAATATAAGCCTAGACATAATATAGAAGTGGTTCCAGAAAACGATACAGACCATTGTATTTTAAGCCGTCTGTCCTGAAAGCGAATGGATACTTTCCCGCTGACCGAGGCGGCCGCCTTAAGTCGATTGGCCCTTTTCATTTGGCCGTGGAAATGCAGAGCCACGGGAACAAACGGTTATCTTCAAGAATTTTTATTGTTTTGCAATTTTTCTTTTCGGAAACGGTTTGCTCAAGAATAGAAGCATGTTGATTAAGTTATACTTTTCTATATACACACCTCCTCTATAATTTTACCAGCGATCAAATAGCGATAAAATTGACAGTTTTTAATAGAAAACTGCCGGTTGCATAGCAAAAAATAATAAAATCTAACACCTAATAAACATCGATACATAATCTTGGAAGAGGTGTTGAAAATATTACTATAAAAATTTCACTCGTTTTCGAGAAAACTGATATTTCCAAACGTAAGATTTTTCCGCGAGACCTGTTCGGTCCATCTACGGTTTCCGTGATCCATCTGTTCTTGTTGGCGCGGAAGGATACTTTGGTCGGTTGCGAAGCCACGTCACGCCTTTCACCCTTCCACTCACCATCCCACAAAATAGGTTTTAGAACTTGAAATCGACAGGGCCAAGGGCCTTAATTTAGAAGTGTATCCAAACAATAGCTACATCTCTGATAAATCCCAACACAGTTTTAGTACAACGGGGACTGAACCCACACTATCAACATACGACGTCTAGTCGAGGTTTATGTGAGACATACTATGAAGATCATCCCTCGTGATACGCACAAAAACGGCTAAAATAAGATTATTGAGTCGCCAGCATTGAAAAACAAACAAAAAAAACTTGTTTCAAGAGCAAAACTATAAAGCGCCGTGACGTACATTCTCATACTGTTCTTCGTACAAAGCTGTAACGCGTGTAGTCTCGCTGTCTAGACAAGGCGTATGGAGGGACAGACACACACACGCACACACACACACACACGCACGGACGGACGGTGCTAGGATAGTCCAGTAGAAATTATTCTTAAATGTCAGAAAGTGGGTCTATAACGTTATTGGATCCATCCGGCAGTTGGAGAACAAACAGGGGAGGATAAAAATGACAAATGGCAATACCTGTACCAGTTACCTTTCATTTTCTGGGTATTTGGGTCTTTTTTTTTTTCAGTGGAAAATGTCAACTTTTAAACTGCGCGTTTATAGAGAGTAATAGAAACTATTTTTGTGTTTAAGAATCAAATAGCCAATACTATTATTTATGCTTTTAGTGAGGATTACTCCCTTTAGATATCATATTCTTAAATATTCAATCCCTTACAATTATAATAATTGTACAAGTGGCAGCATTAAGCCAACTACCAAGTCAAGGGTGGCTGCGTTATCTGATAGCTTGTTATCTTAATAAAATTACACATTTTTAGCCAACAATTTCCACACGTCCATCATAGACTCTACCTTAAAATATGAGTGAAGAATGACTCTGGGCACGGCGGGATGATTCCTGGATAGCTCAGTGGTTAGAGCATTGGCGTACTAAGCCAAAAGTCCCGGGTTAGATTCCCGCGTCCAGGTGTCATTTTTCAATTTCCAGAATATTATAGTTTTGTGTCCCTTTCAGTAAACACCAAACTCAATATTTAACCTAAGCGCAGAATCTGGCCAGGCAGCCACTTTAGTAACCCAGAGGTTTATTTTGAACGATCATCTTATGGTGTTAAACTCTTTTTATTTACACTCCTTAGTCCTTTATTTACACTCCTACGAGAGAAACGATATCAATCATATTTTTAATTAGTTTGCAAGGCACGTGGTGTCGTTGCCAGATTGGTGTATCAGGTAGAGATACGTTGAATCAGAATATTACATTTTATTTCGAACATCGAATCCAAGAAGCTTAAGAAAATGTAAAAATTATTAAAAACTGTTTTTAAAAGGCTTTGTACAGCTGACGAATACGTCATAAAAACAACTTTTTTTTTGAATATCTAAATTAATTATATAATCACAGTAATTACCCCTTTTTTTTGTTATTTTATTATTTTCTCAATTACATTGAGAATTATTTTTTCCAAGTGCTTAAAATTGTGATTTCAAGTAAAAGCCTTCATAGTTTTATTCGTGATACCATTTTGAGATTTTTATGAAAATTGAACTCTCGAATATCCTGGGCTAAGAAGGATGCAAGGGTCGACCTTAGTAACCTCCAATAAATGTTTGCAATTAGGGGGGAGGGGGGGAGAATTTTTTTTAGGTACTTCAAAGGGATAATTTCTTTATCAACGCGTCTTACTACCCATTCAGGTCATACGCATCTGTATTAATTATACTAATGTGTTAGTGGCGAGGAAAGTTAAATTTAGAGGATAAAGAGAGAGTGGAACATTATTTAAGAAAAACCAATCTCAATACATCCAACTGGGCTTCGAACCGCAATCACCCCTGTCAGTGACAGTCCAGTCTATTGTGTTCTTAGACCACCGACGCAGGTCAAAAGGCTATTAGTGAGAAAATTGAAGCATATATCTTATATCATCTCTGGCCCTTTCTATGAAATTTGGACTGAACGTTTTGTCGTACCATCTTTTTGATTTGGGGTAGGGGGGGGGGAAGGGGTTAGAGAGTATGTTCTTCTGCTCCAGCTCGCGCGGTGCCGAAATGAAGCGTATCAAAGATAATACCAGACAGTGCTTGTGGCGAGGGACAATGGCGGTACAAAGGCTCCTTTGTTCCGGACCGCCCGCTCGGTGGGGTACAAGGAGATGATAATTAATATTGCTCAACATGTGATACTAAACACACATATCTGCTGGGATGAGAGACCACGACACACACGTCAGACCTGATAATACCAATATACTAAAAAGGCTGTGTGAACATGGACAGATCGCAAGAGTTTCGTTTGAAAGAAAATTAATTTTATTGACAGACCGGTCTCAAATCAACAAACATATAAGTGTGTAGTTTATATACATAAAAAAAATTTCGCACATATTTCTATAAAACAATTAAGTACACAAAATTAAAATTTATTTTACAAATAAAGTCAAATAAGCTGCTTTAAAATAGACAAATGAAACGAGCAACAAGGACAAAAATAAACTTAAGTATTGTTTAGAGCTAGTGAATATTGGAATATAAGACGTAAAAAATTAACGTTACGACACGATTGTCCGTAGTTTATTACTGAGATAGTATGTTACGATTTGTGACAAAGTTTTCTAAGCTAAGTCACCAGTAATTTACCCTAAATTATTATTTATTCTTAGAAAAACTAACATAATTTCTTATTTATTATGTAAAACTAATCATTTTGAACCAAAACGTTTGCGCCATTTTAAAAAAAGTTTCTAACTTTCAAAATGATCAGTAAACTACCCCTAATTTGAGTATTAGAATAAAATTTATTTAAAAAAAAAGTTACGACGTATGTCTGGTCAAATAACATTAAAAAAAAAAGTTTGAACGAAAACCATCAAAACTGTTTCGGCTATAAGACCCAAGGGAATATAATTGTAAAACCCAGTCATTTTGGGTTTTGGGAACATAAAAATCAATATTTGGCGTAATATTGAGGTAGAAAAATGTATTCTGTTACAACATTTTATCTATGTGAGAAAGAAGAAAAGAATATGGAGAAAGGCGGTAGTTAGATAAACAAAAGCCCCACTTAGTACATTCACTTCTGTTCTAATAAAACAAAAGAGCATATGGCGGTGACGTCAATAGGTCCATTCTTCCTCCTCGCCTTTCTTGGCGCAATTTCTCTCCCCCCCCCCACCACCCCCCATGACTGGAGCAGATGGAGACAGGTCGTACACTCCCTCAAGATTTAACTGAGCCGACGACGTCAACCAGCGGCTTACTAACAGGTCGAGAACCGTTTTATTATTATTATTATTATTAGCACTGCGTCTTACTACCCGTTCGGGTTATACACACTTACGCTAATGTGTAATGGTAGGGTTATTGCGAGATGAAATGGAGGACCTACAGTTTAACGTGGGATCCGAACCACGGTGGAGGCCTGGTATTCCACACATTCACAAGTTATGATTAATACACGTATTGTCAAAGGTGAAGGAAGGGTTTGGGCAGTCAGATAAATCTGTGTCAGGACCGAGGATTGAACCCCGGACCCTCAGCACAGAAGCCTGACACCTTACCCCTAGACCACCAGGTCACCCTATAACCGTTTTATTCACGGATGGACTAGGACACTGGAAGATATCCCGATGGGCCGGTTTAATCTGGGCCCTCACAGTTACTTTAAACTAAAATAAAACTAGACATTCAATTATAAATAACTGTTTCTGTTAAATTGTAATAAAAATGTTTAGCGAGTTAGTATGAGGGTGTTCATATGTGATACTGAAGCAATATTTTGATCTATTTGCGCCAAAGCAATGTTTTGCTGAGAAAAACTGTAAACACACTGGCCTTTTCTCGCGTCCCCTACATCCTCACCTTAAATCTTCAAAGTAATCCTTTTTTTTAAAAAACAATGGTTGCTATACTGAGGTATTTATTGCGCGCCTGGTCGTGGTATGAAGAGCCAAGAGAGGAGGAAATATAATAAAATAAATCACTTGAAAGTAAGACTTAAGAAAACAAACAAAATCACTATCCGGTCTGTTTTGTTGGTAAGATTCCAAGGTTCGTAAGTTCGTCCCGGCGATGGAACTGAGGGTTGTAAGGCGACAAGGGGAGGGGGGTGGAAGAGGGCGAGTGGGGGGGGGGGGGGTTGCAATAATTCAGTTCCACCGGCTGCAAGGACACGACGCAGGACACAAGTCCTCGGGAGAGGTACCCACCACCACCGCCAGATAAATCGTCACGTGACAATAGCAAGCGACCCCTCCCGCATTAAAACCATCCCTTAACGAGCTCCTCGAGTACTCGGAGGCGCCGTCGAAACTCAGCCTTGAGGAGAATAGAGGAGCTCGGTTTATATAGGGTACACTCATGTCTAAAACAAAATCAACCACAAACTATCCTTAGGGTGGGGTTGTAGGGGACGCGAGAAAAGGTCAGTGTTTTTTGCAGTTTTTATATTAAAACTTTTTTGGTCAAAATAAATAAAATATTTCTACAGTAAACCCACAGAGTTTAATTTTAGTCATACAGTGATATCAACAGTTATTGAATATCTGTCGAGGGTGTCCTGGAATTTAAAGACAACTTTTTATCTTAATTTTAAAAGTTTATCATCTAATGCCGCTATGTTCATGACAGATATTCAACAACTGTTGATATCAACATGTGAAGAAATTAAACTATATGTTTCTACTGGAGAAATATTTAATTTATTTTGACCAAAAAAAGTGTTGCTATAAAAACAGCGAAAACACCTTTTATCGCGTTCCTTACAATCCCATCTTGAGGGTTCGGTACACTTGTTAGCACATTTTATTTTTACTACAATCTAATTTTAGCAAGAAAAACTTTTTTAAGAATTTTACTTTGTTATTTTTTAGGTATTGATAATATCTATCAAAAGTGAAAGCTGTAAATAACATAACCTGATGTATAAATACGATAAAGTAGATCCAGTAACTTTTTATCCTGTAAAAATTGGATTGTAAATCTACTTTCACGTGTTCAGAGACACACACACACAAACAGTTTGATATACTCGGTCGATATGTCATGTTAGTGTAAATATGTACTCACCCTCGGCCTAATTGGTCACAAGGCATTGATCGACTACTCTTGAAGAGAAAACACTTACCTGAAACAAAAACAACGAGTACATGTAAATTATTATTATTATTATTAGCCCCGCGTCTTACTACCCGTTCGGGTTATACGCACTTACGCTAATGTGCAATGGTAGGGTGATTGTGAGATGAAATGGAGGACCTACAGTTTAACGTGGAATCCGAACCACGGTGGAGGCCTGGCATTCCTCACATTCGCAAGTTGTGATTAATACACGTCTTGTCAGAGGTTGAAGGAAGGGTTTGGCAATCAGTTAAATCTATGCCGGGACCGAGTATTGAACCCCGGACCCTCAGCACAGAAGTCTGACACCTTACCCCTAGACCACCAGGTCACCGAGTACATGTAAAGAGTGTAAATATTGTTATTTAATCTAAGGGAAGAGAATAGTGATGGCGAATTGTGAAGGAAGTCCACTAGTACTTAAATATGGTGAGCAAAATTCAAGGAAGGGGAAATAAAACAACCTTTTATGGTCGAGGAGGGGGGGAGTGGGGGGAGCACTCCCTTTCTTATGCATCCGGTCGAGCTTAGAGAAATAACTAGAGTAAAAACGCGCTAGGAAGAACATGAATAAAAATATTTGTAGCCAACATTGATAACAATTTACAATATTATTAGTATTATTTTGTCGGTATTGATGCGGCTAGAGATTATCTGATTTAGAGCGTGCTTATTAGAAAGTATATTCAGCAAGTTTTGTAACTGCCAGAACTGTAATTTATTATTATTATTATTATTATTATTATTATTATTATTATTATTATTATTATTATTATTAGCACCGCGTCTTACTACCCGGTCGGGTTATACGCACTTACACTAATGTGTTATGGTAGGGTGATTGTGAGATGAAATGGAGGACCTACAGTTTAACGTGGAATCCGAACCACGGTAGAGGCCTGGCATTCCACACATTCACAAGTTGTGATTAATACACGTCTTGTCAGAGGTTGAAGGAAGGGTTTGGCAATCACATAAATCAGTGCCGTGACCGAGGATTTAACCCCGGACCCCCAGCACAGAAGTCTGACACATTACCCCTAGACCGCCAGGTCACCTAGAACTGTAATTCATATGGTGTTCTTTCTAATTATTAACCCTGAAGGTCGTAATGTATAACACGTTGACAAAAACCGTTGTGGCTTGTTAGCTGAAACCTAGGCTCTTGCCAACGAAGTTTTCAGAAAATTAAAAAAAAAAAAATATATATATATATGCGCTATCTATCAAAGGGTGACAGCTGCAGAACATATAACGTATAAATATATTAAAAAGGTTTTTTTTAGCACCGCGTCTTACTACCCGCTCGGGTTATACACTTATGCACTAATCACGCTAGTGGTTTTAGGGACTAGGAAGGTTAGATTTAGAGGAAGTGTACCAACATTTGATTGGAGGGATAGAGGAAAGCCATTTAGGAAAAAGCCTCAGTATGCCCGACCCAAATTCGAACCTCGACCTCCCATTCATCGGCAATCTAGTCCGCTGCGAGAGTTGCGCCTTATACCATGCGGCCACCGAAGCGGGCTTTTAACTGGTTATTTTGTGGCTGCCAAAATACGGCCTTTCGTCAACAGAATCATCCAATATGTTTTATTGTGTGCTCGGTAGCGGTTGAATACAACGTCACCCGCTTTGGTGGTCGAATGGGCTAACGCGCTAATCTCGCAATATAATGGACCACCGATGACTGGAAGATCGAGGTTCGAATCCCAGTCGGGAGTATCGAGGGTAATTTTTACTAAAAGGTTTTCCACTCCAAAGAACACACAACTTTTTTTTTCATTAGCACTACCACCAGTGCTGTTGAGATATGGATTACCCTTCTCCCTCCATGCAAATGTGGGTCCACTTCCTTTAAATTTAACCTCTTACCTTTCTAACACAAAAAACGTATAAACCAAAACGGGTAGTTGAGACGCGATATAGCCTCACCAGCGCATATGACGTCACGTAACCCTTCGCCTCTTAAGGCGAGGACGGTAAGCATCAAGACGTCCCCCCTTTTTATCACCCGAGACTTCTGGGTCACGTTCTTCGCTGATGCACGGACTTGTTTCGATTGGATGCCCCCGTCATTGCGGGTTTTCAATCATATAAAGTAAGACATTTTACGCCTTGTGACGCCCTTCACGTACGTGCTACGTGTGGTTAAAATAGACATTTACTAAAAGCTCGTAAGATTTGTGAAACGAAATAGTAGGTCTATACATTGTTTTATAAACACTACACCAAAGATCATAGATAAAATAATATACACTGTTACATACTCTATGGCATTAGGAACTAGAAACATCGTTACAGAAAAATTGAGTCCACCAAAGAGAATAAGAATCAAATTCGTTTTCAAAGAAATGAATTAAAAAGTGTTTATATTTGCTTATAGCTTAAAAATTATTGGTTTCATAAAAATATATTTCAAATAAAAGCTTGTTATCTTTGATTGTACCACAACTTTACAATGATAAGTTATTTCGTGTCTCAAAGAGTTGCGGAGAAATTATGAAAATTGGAGAATTTCTCCATGTAAAGTACCCTCAAAGTCATTTTCATGAGAAAATAAGAATTTTCATCTTATTTATAAGAATAAAAAACAGTGTCTAGATATAAAATTTAATCAAAATCGTCAGAGAAATTTTGAGAAAAACTTTTTTTTCTCTGTTTGCCTTTAATAAACTACCCTTAAATTCAGGGTTATATATCTAATTCCAAAAACCCCTAGGGGAGACTTTATAAAAACCCCAGATATTAATTTTAACCCAATCACTAAAATGGTTTCGACTCTAGCCCGAGGTACAGACAGACAGACAGACAGAAAGACGACATAGCGTAAACCGCTTTTTTGGTTTCATGGGGTCATGAAATGTCGGGTTTTTTTTACGATTACAATACTTATCTCCAAGGTGTCGATAGAAAGTAAAAAAAACCCTCCATGGCGTCAGCCCGCAAACGAGGGGACGCCGTATGTCAGCGAAGATAGTGCCAAAATTTGCATATAGAGGCTGTCAAGTGGTCAGCACAACGTAGTCTCCCGTAGCTAATCTCAGTTTTCTAGACAGGAGCCACTACTTTTTCCTTCAAGTAGCTCCTCATTTGTCCTCTCAGGGATGATTTTGACCCCGTTCCAGACTCACAGATTCACATAAAAAACTACAAGCACCGGGGGATCGAGCCCGGGACCTCTGGATCGAGCCCGGGACCTTTGGATCTATATCCAGGAGCTCTGAACACTAGACCTTGTATAAAATGTTTTACAAATATTTGAAACTGTTTATCTATAGTAACAATGATGTATTTGTTAAGACATTAAATCTTGTGGTGACGTCACTTTCAAAATAGTTGACAAACGCTTGCCAGTGAGCTATGGTTTCTCGGGAGTTTATTCCTTGTCATACGAGAGAGAGAGAGAGAGAGAGAAAACAAAACTCCTTCAGACACTCACGTGCTCATTGCACATGTTTGGTTTGTATGTTTAACATCATATGGGAATCAATCTCTTGTGATTAAAGGTAAAGCTTATGTATATAGATTTCTTAAAATAAAGAAAAATTTATAAATATCATAATCCCAAAGTGTCGTATAAATATAATTTTTCCCCCAACTTAAATGTTGTGAAGCCATGTCATTGACACGTCAAACTCGCAATATACTATACTGCAGATAATAGGGAGATCGGGGTTCGAATCTCTGCCTGGTGTACATAGGGTGGTCCCCCCCAAAGTGTTTTCCACTCACTCCACGCAAATTCAGATACACTTCCTTTAAATTCAACCTGCCCGATCCCATACACATTAAATTTATTAGTACATAAGCATAAACCAACCACGTAAGGGTAAAAATACGGGGTGACAAAAATTATTTGTTTCAGTCAAGGGAACGCCTTCTAGCAACAAAAACAACAACAAACTTTGCTCCTCTTTTTTATTAGAAAGTTGAATACAACTTTGACAGCGACGACGTAGAATGTGTTTGTTCAAATATCCCCACAAAGATACAAGTACATACGTTAATTACGCAGTCTAAGTAGTCTAGATCCTGTGGTGTTTAAAGAGCACCCCCCCTTTCCCCCCCCAAGAGGGGAAGCACACAGTTTGTTTGCTAGGAAACATCCCCGTCTTCACGAACAGGGGGAGGAACTATGTTTGCGTTCACTTCATGTACCAGCTAAACTAACTCTAAATTATTTAGTGGAAAACACAAACAAGTTATACAAACATCAGATTCCATCGGACCTTAAAACTAGATTCTTTCTTAGGGTCTTTTTTTTTTTAACGTATGGAATCTTTAACCGGGAGAATATTCTAGTTCGGTTGGCTGTACAGTACATTCACCCCTCGAATTTTACTTGGATGAAAGCTCAAAAAGTTACTAGAAATAGTCCCTAATGTATCCGTACTCCAACAGTTGACATTTGCCACTTTGAACAACTGTAATGAAAATACATGGTAATGTATGAAATTGATAGTTAACCACAGTAATTTAGACCCATACTATTTATATTTATTTGAGATCGTACACAAAGCTTATTTATAGTTTTATTCCACTTTTAAAGAAAATTATTCACAGAAATTTCACAAAAGGCCTAACAAATATAGCTTCAAAATGGCGATCGATAAATTTAAACCATGTGATTGATCATGAGGCAAACAAGTTATTTACAATGATGCACCCACGCAGTGGATACAAATATTTTATTCTGTTAAATATTTCGAAATACGATAAAATAATCATGAAATAATATAATCCTATGATAAAAAAAAGACAAGTATTTTCTCTTTTCCATGTAAATACGATGCCTGTATTAAAAGGTAATAATGTATGCACTATATAACACATCATAGATAACGTTCCAAAACGAAGAATAAGTACTTTTAATTATGTTTAAAATATTGCTTCGGAGTGGATAAAAATAAATTATTAAAAAGTTATGGAAGAGTGTAAGAAAACTTAAGTTTGCGTTATTTTAAATGTAAAATATAACATGTAATTAAAAAAGTAACATTTATAATAAAACAGTGATCTTTTACAAGTGTTGGGAACCTAAAAGCTAAACATATGATTTTCCAACTGTCATCCAGGTAAAAAGCTATGTTGAATATACTACATCTAGACTATTAGTCGCTCTGGTGGAACAGAACGTTACCCATGCTACACATATGGAGGTTTTCTACATGTACCCGCGATGAGATGATGTGATGATAGTGATGATGTGATGATAGTGATGATAGTGATTATGGAGTTGTGAAGCTGGTGTGAGTTTTAAGGTCCGTTTACACTGAACAATTAGCTAGTAACAAAGTTACTTGCAAAAAGCTAATAACTAAAAACCTTTTAAGCTAAACATGTTCTTCCAAAACGACTTAGGGTTCAGCTAGACTGACAAGCGTGCGAGCGAGCGAGCGCGTGATTAGCAGATAGCTCTCGATAGTTGTTGACGAGGAGGCTCCGAATTTTGGCTGAGTGATTGAGGGTGGTTTTAACAAGTGATTTATTGTTGTGGTTTTCTCCTCCTCTCTCACGCTAATAGTGATTCTTATTTGTAAAGGCCTACTTGATAGTATTGAAGTATTTTAACATATCAGTTATATATACATATATATAGTTTATGATCGTACCAAATAAATTAGGCCGTTAGTAGCAAGTGTGCTAGACCTATCGATATTAATAAAAACGTCAAAATGAAAAGTTTTCCTAGCACTCAATGAACCAACATACAATAATATTGCCTAGCGCCTGTAAACTAGACTGTACCGGCTCTCATTACAACCAATGTGTTCTATTTTATATTTTAGTCGCTGGCTCCAGTCTGACCGCCCCCTTTCTGTGAGTTATCAACAAAATGTGCTATTCACACTGTGGATTACACAAAATGTTGACAACAAAGTTAGAAAAAACTAAATAATTTTGAAATGAAACTGCTAGTGGCAATGCTACTAGCAAAAATGATATAGTCAAATGTTAACAACAATGTTGTAAAATTTATAACAATTATCAACATTGTTAATTACTAAAAATGTTCTAAATCGTAGTAATCAGTCTAGTCTAATCTGTGTACATACAGTATGTCTATACTAGTGATCTGTGGTCTATACTAGTAGCCATTGTGTTATTAACAGTGCTACCAACACATGTCTAGTTAATTTTTCTTCTATAACAATGCTAATAACATTTGCTTCAAACATTCTTTGCTCTACACCGCCAAGTGTTGGGTTGCAAGAATTTTGTTTTTGACATTGTTTACAACAAATTTATCAGCGTGTTATTAAAATATATAAAAGTTTTCAGCTATATCTATATTGTTGTTCTAACTTTTGTTGTTAAGACTGCAACTAACGCGTGTTATTAGCAATGTTATCGTTGGTGTAAAGGGACTTTTAAACTAGCTTAAAACTAACTAACCAAACCTTGATGACTGTTGGGGTAGTTAGCTTCCAGGAAAAATACCCAATGTACCAGTCGGGAATCGAACCCGGGACCCCAGGTTCGTAGCCAGATGCACTGACGCTACACACGGTGCCTGTTTGGGTCTGTATGTATCGTCTACTCACGGGTGTCGAACAATCTCCCAGTAGGCCCGACACGAAAATAATCAGATACATTTGAATGGAGCAATAGCTGACCTCCGAATATCGACAATCCAATTTTCATAAGAGCCTCATCTCACACTTAGGAAAGTCACAAGAGCTACTATTGCGTATTCATACGTCAAGTCATGCGATCTTTAGTTGTCACTTTTGATAGATATTAGCAATACTCACAGTAAAGTGCTATCAATTTTGAGTACAACTTTTATTTTTTCTAAAAGGTCATTCGTATGAAAATTGGACTGTTGTACAATTATTTGTATAATTTATGTAATCGTTATTCAGAATATATAAACCAGCAACGGTGGGAAAGGAGACAGAGGTTCAGTCTCATGAAACATGAATTGTGGAGGTCGGGGTTCGCTTTCCAGCAGGATGTAATGAGATGGTTTATTTCCTTAGTGGTTTGCTATCCCACCTCCACGAAAATGAAAATACATTTTCTACAAATACTACCTTATTCATCCGTGCAACAATAATTCAAAGAGTCCTAACGGAAGCTAAGACGCGGTGGACGCAAAAAAAAAAAAAATTAAAAATCAAAACTATAAGATTTTATAAAATTGTTTACAAAAAATACATCTAAAAATGATTAGTTCATCAAAATGCTTAAAAGTGTAGTCAACGTCTTGGAGGCTCTGCCGCAACTTTATTAGAAATATATTTTTATTTTTTAATAATCATTAAAAGCTAAATACTAAAAAAGCCTCGATAAAAATAACTTTTATGTTCCCCCAGAAGTACCCCCTCCCCTTTCATTCACCCCCACCGCTCATACATAACAAATTGATGACAAAATAATGTCAAAAGAAGGCTGGCATAATTATTTTTTGAGTGATGTTCAAATTTAAGTTTCTACAAAGGGGCAACATCTCAACAACTGTTTTTAAAATAAAATAAAGTTATGGGAGTATTTTAAGAAGGAATTAAAAGGTAAAGTTAAAAAGGGGGAGGGGAGAGGAGTCCTACGCACCTGCCGTTCCTGAACTAATGCCCTTTTCCCTGCTAATAAAACTCGCCTTTATAGTAACTTTGTTAGCTTTTTTTTTTTTCGAGAATTTTAAAACAAAAACTTACAACTTTAAAGATCCCAAGCACAAATACAAAAGGTTGAGATAGGGGGAAATAGAGAGAGAGAAAGAGAGAAGGAGTGAGTGATTTAAAATGAGTGCGGGGAAGATTAAAGGTGGATTAAAACTTGAAAAACCCCTTCTATTATTAAAATAACACAATGCACTATTTTAAAGCGGGATTGTTTCATTCTCTTGATGAAGGACCATTTAACTTTTTGTTTTACTCCTAATTCCAATAGATTTTTTAATTAATTCAATGGCAAATAGTTATTTTATCAACTATATATATATATATATGCATATATATATATATTTATATATA
Source organism: Timema podura (assembly GCA_033556935.1). Classification (NCBI taxonomy): domain Eukaryota; kingdom Metazoa; phylum Arthropoda; class Insecta; order Phasmatodea; family Timematidae; genus Timema; species Timema podura. The sequence goes on along the minus strand of JAVRXN010000013.1, from coordinate 3,015,547 downwards.
TATGCATGGAAATAATTTATAAAAAGAATCAATGAGAAGTTTCTCAAATTAAGCCAGTTGGAACACAAATAGTTCTTATAAACCATCCAGCATAGTATGTTTTTAGCACCACGGTTATGTACCGATTATGTACTAATTACGCTGTTTGGGATAAGCAAGTGTGAATTTAGAGAGTAAATGTACTTGCATTCTAGTGAATGGAATGTGGGCAGCCATTAAGAATAAAACTAGGTCTCTCAATTACGGAAAGTCAAGTCTATTGACACGTACACTTCCACCTTCCGTTCGGCCTGAACAGTTGAAGTCTGAAAGGCCTAACTGACGTGTGTGTGGGGTGGCCGTCCGGCCAATCGTTTGGACCGTGGGAATTCCGACAGTTCTACCTGCAGACCGTGGCGCCTGTCAAACGGAACTGACGTGTATGAGGGAAGAACGCGGCCGACCGGCAGGCTAAGTCTTCATTCAGTTGAATTTCCACGTTCCACGTGCTCGGTGATGTATCGTGTTTGATCCTCTACTACGCCAAGGCCACTTGGTCAAAAGATTTTGTATAGGAATTTATCGAGGAGTTCAGAAATATCTCTTCGTTGAGGAAAATAAAAAAGTAAAGTGTATCAGAGTCGCGATTTGAAGGAGAAAACATGTTCTTAACTGCTTGAAAAAATAAAGAGAGTTGATCCCAAGTTTTCTTCTGTAAGACACACGCAATCGCTGCATATGCAAGCAATTCATCAACTGAGAATATTTTCCCCAAGAAAAACTTGTAAACACCTACAATCAACCAGATTGTAGGGCGGACTGAAGATAAAAACCTGACAGTCCACTCAACCAGATTGTAGGGCGGACTGAAGATAAAAACTGACAGTCCACTCAACCAAATTGTAGGACGGACTGAAGATAATAACTGACAGTCCACTCAACCAGATTGTAAGGGCGGACTGAAGATAATAACCTGACAGTCCACTCAACCAGATTGTAAGGCGGACTGAAGATAATAACTGACAGTCCACTCAACCAGATTGTAGGCGGACTGAAGATAATAACCTGACAGTCCACTCAACCAGATTGTAGGGGCGGACTGAAGATAATAACCTGACAGTCCACTCAACCAGATTGTAGGGCGGACTGAAGATGAAAACCTGACAGTCCACTCAACCAGATTGTAGGGCAGACTGAAGATAATACCCTGACAGTCCACTCAACCAGATTGTAGGGCGGACTGAGATAATAACCTGACAGTCCACTCAGCCAGATTGTAGGGCGGACTGAAGATGATAACTGACAGTCCACTCAACCAGATTGTAGGGCGGACTGAGATAATAACTGACAGTCCACTCAACCAGATTGTAGGTGGACTGAAGATAATAACCTGACAGTCCACTCAACCAGATTGTAAGGCGGACTGAAGATAATAACCTGACAGTCCGAGCTGTTACGTGTGTGGTGGGGAGCTGGGACAGTGAACTGTTTCAGTTCGGCCTGTCAGTTCAATCTGAAGGCAAACTGTACGTGTATGGGGAGGCCTTGGAGCAGCGAATTGTTTAACCCTTTTCAACTCACGGCCCACTGAACAATGCGATAAAATTGTCAAAGCCCACCATCAGTTTTTTATTGATAAATTTGATCATTAAAAAAAAATTATTGAGATTGTGTTTAAAATAGGCATAATTGTGTGTTTTTTACTTTCTCTCGAACCTCGTGGAGAAAGTATTGTGATCGTCGATAAAAATAGAGCTCGATATTTTGATAAACGTTGACGTTTCATGATCCCTGAAACCAATTTGTTTTGGCAATGTCATCTGCCTGTACCTCGGGCTAGAGCCGAAACCATTTTACTAAATGGACTCAAACTTGGTATCTAGGGTTTTCATAAAGTCCCCCACCCCATAGGGGTTTTTTAGACTTAAGACATCTAACCTAAAATCTAAGGGTAGTTTAATGAAGGGGAAAAAAGAGAAAAAAATCTATTTTCTCAAAATTCGCTCTAACGATGTTCATTAAATTTTATATTTAGACCCTGTTTATCAAAATAAACAAGATGGCGATTCTCATTTTCTTGTGAAAATGACTTTGAGAGTATGTAACGGGGGGAAATTTTCTAATTTTGATTATTTTTTTAAATTCGGGTCTTAGAAAATGAATTTATTCTTATGCTATTTGGTGGACAAAGATGTTTCTCTTTTCTGAATTTTTCTGTAACAGTGTTCCTAGTTCCTAATGCCATAGCGTAAGTAAGTATTAAAAGTATCAAGGGGAAACCTAAAATACGAAGAGAGTAATTAATATTTAACTATTAAAAAAAACCAGTTGTGTTTGAGCAAGGAGAAAGCAAGTCAAGAAGCTTCAAGGTCTTGCAATAAACTTTTCTCTCAGGGGATAATAAAGATCTACAAAGAGAGGGACTTGTTTTATGGGTATACCCACACCCTACCCCATATACCCTTCCAGCTAAACAAGAACAAGGTAGAGAGAAGGTTCCTCCCAACTTTATACAGGCTCTTGAACATCACAATATAAAGAGAAAACTTAGTTTCATAAAAGCTTAAAGAAATCGTGCTGTTCACAAAACTGTTTTTTTTTTAATTATTACCATGATCGCTAGTGGCACCTAAGCAATACAAAAGTCAGAATGCGGAAGCAACTTTCTTTTATTAAAGGCACATGCTTACGCCTGTGGAATTGGTCAAAATAAAACTCCAGTTGAGCCTGTAAGGAGTCAAAGCCCGGATCGCAAGGCTAAACATGCTAGCACAAGCATACAGTCCAGTATTCTTATGAAGGGCCTTATTTTAGCTATAAAAGCTCCTGAATCTACTTTCACGCATTCATACGTCAAGCCATGTAATACACGGGTGTCACTTTTGATAGATATTATTAATACCTATAAAATAACAATAGTAAAAAATTTGACCACCAAAAAAAAACCTGATTGTATTTTCTGAAAATCCCTTCATACAATAAAGGACTGTAACCATGCCTGTTTAATAAGTATGTGGCATAAAAATGTTATTAAGTTGGAGAGGTACGTGGTGACATTAGCAGACATTACCAGACATTACCAGAGTCAACACAGCCAGGCCGACATTTCTTTATTTTCCTAATATTATGCTTCTTACTACCCATTCGGCCATTAGCGCATTTACACTAATGGAGAGAGAAATACACAAACTAAAAAAATAAAATATATAAAATTAACCGGCAAACCCTTGCGAAACTTTTGCACATTCAACCTTCCCCCGCCTAAAAAAGAATGATTTAGTCTTTTGTTGGTTTGTTGAAATTAAATACTCAGCGAGGTGTATACACAAAATATCAAAGAGAGTTTATTTTCGGTAATTGATAAAAAATATTGTTAAATTTTTCTTTTAACTTGAATTTTAAACAAACAATGTGTTTTAACGTAAACTGAGTTAGCTATGTCAGAAGTCGGTAAAAAAAAAATCCTATCCACTGATAGCTTATTCATCGCTGTAGGCTTTGTATTAGTTGATAAAAAGGGATGTTGAAAACAGAAATAATATATGGGATAATATTAGACATCCGACCGTAACCGAGGACTCCAGAGACAGGTATTATGAATGAAAGCTTCGTCTACGCTCTCTCTCTCTCTCTGTTACCTGTTGCCAGGTATCCTCCCTCTCACTTATGTCGGAAGGTGGTTTTCTTGTATATAAGAAGGAGATCTACTTGCACCCTCATCGAGCCATAGTTGCAAAATTTGCCTTATATTCAAGGGGAAATTGACCAAACGAAAACAAAAGAATGACAACAGTGTTTACCCAATAGAGGCCATACAATTCCCTCAAAGATGATATCCAGTGTAGAGCTCTTTTATCATATATATATTTTTTTTAAGATTCTAATCAAGAGTTGGGAAATTCAGTTTTGTCAGGGTGATGATCTTTTAAGAATGTCCCTCCCTCTACCATTTTCCACCCCTTTCTTTTTTTTTTCAAAGTCCTTCAAGGAGGTAACACGAAAAATGAAAATACCTGAAAACATCAATGCATGCGCAGACCTCGAGAGTGAAGAAAAGTGTGTGTGTGTGTGTATATATATATATATATATATATATATATATATATATATATATATATAAGAGAGAGAGAGAAGGGAGAAGATGCTTTGTATCATGAGAAAACGAAGGGGTGTCTGTGGATGAGCAAAGCGATACAGATCTACAAACAAGATCTCATCCCAAACAACACTATCGAGAACTGCCATAAACTCAAATAAAAAATTAACTCTTCAATGTTGGAGCTATACAAAAGGAAGGACCTTTTAAACAATACAAACACTTTTTTTGTTGCGGTCAACATTTATAACATTGTACTACTACCATAAGGTGACCTGGCGGTCTAGGGATAGGGTGTCGGACTTCTGTGCTGAGGGTCCGGGGTTCAATCCTCGGTCCCGGCACAGATTATCTGATCGCCAAACTCTTCCTTCACCTCTGACAAGACGTGTATTAATCACAATTTGTGAATGTGTGGAATGCTAGGCCTCCACCGTGGTTCGGATCCCACGTTAAACTGTAGGTCCCATTTCATCTCACAATCACCTACCATTACACATTAGCGTGAGTGCGTATAAACCGAACGGGTAGTAAGACGCGGTACTAATAGTAATAATATTGTACTTTTAACATTATTTTATAGATATTGACGTTATCTATCAAAAGTGAAAGCTGCATACCACATGACTTGACGTATGAATACGTGTAAGTAGGTCTAATAGCTTTTCTGTATGCCAGGTCATTCCTACAATGTTGCGCTGTAAGAATAATGCCCCAGTAAAAAAGATAAAACCAAGTTATTTAAGTCAACTGTTCCAGAAAAATCGTTTTTGCTGCTCTACCTGTACACGTTTCTAAATAGGTTAAGCAGATTTTTTAAAAAATATTTTGTAATTAAAAAAAAATATTATATTTTATTATGTACACTCTGTTTATCCTGAAAGATTGTAGTCTTACCTTTACCAATTACAGTATGGTCCTATCTTATAAGCTACTCCATGGTGTAATATGTCAAGGAAGGACTAATATTTTAAACGTAATCTGAGCGTGCAGTTCTTATGTTAACTCAGCTTTCAACGTTGCAACTAATTTGGAAAAAAAACAAAAAAAACACACTTCCACTTTTTACTTGACATCAAATTAAGTATTCCAGCACGTCTTATCACCAGCTTCCTTTATTTTTATATCCTCAAACTTAATCTTCTTTCTTGTTTTGAGGCCATCCGTCAGTCGCATTCTTGGTATTCCTGGTACCTTTTCTCCCTTCTCTCTTGCCTTTATGACATCACTCAATAAGACATTTCTTCTCATAATATGCGACACATCCGATTGGCCTTTCTGCAGAATGGTTTTCTATTCATTTACTCTTCTTAGAACCTCTTTGTTAATCACCCAATCTGTCCACTTTATCCCTCTATTCTCCTCCAACACCAGATCTCTAAGCTTTCCAAATACCTGTTCTCTCCTTTATCAAATATCGTAGATATATTTGAGCTATTTATCCCCCCTATTTGAAGCTCCGGTCTGTTAAGAGGGTGGTAGTAGTAAATGATGTATCGCCGCTTCACTACCAAGACACACACCACCTTCTGTTGAAAGCAGTCGTCGTGGACGTTTATTGATCTCGTGATGTGTGGCGCAGTGCCATTACTTGCTACATGAATGTCCAAACTGTATTCCCAGAGGGGCAGCGAGCATAATTTATGCTCGATTAAATGGTTTACACAATCTAATGTCACCATCAACCATAGTGCTGAATATTAAGTCGGTGTAGAAATGGCGTGGTCTAATGTTAATGGCTCTAGACGAGTGATACCTATAACCTTTGTAATCGTTATTTAATCGATTAGAGATTAACTTCTTTACTAAAAGTATAGGGTAACCTGGTGGTCTAGGGGTAAGGTGTCGGACTTCTGTGCTGGGGGTCCGGGGTTCAATCCCCGGCCCCTGTACAGATTTATCTGATTGCCAAACCCTTCCTTCACCTCTGACAAGACGTGTATTAATCACGACTTGTGAATGTGTGGAATGCCAGGCCTCCACCGTGGTTCGGATCCCACGTTACTCACAATCACCCTACCATTACACATTAGCGTAAGTGCGTACAACCCGAACGGGTAGTAAGACGCGGTGCTAATAATAATAATAAGAAGAAGAAGAAAGTACAGCACTCTTAATTACTTATTCCGAACAAGTCTGGCCAGCTCCTTAAAATATATTGCCCCTGTTATGTTATATAAATCAATAAAGATCTATGTATACACAGTACTTACACTATGTACACCAAAAAAAAAGAGCTTTTTATATAATGTATAAAAATAAAGTTATTTATAAATTAATGTAGTGTCGCTGCTCCCGCCTCCCCCCATGCCCATTATCTAGAGCTATCAAACACCTGTCAACACTCTCCAAATACTCGCTTAAATATGTGTCATGTTTACTGATGTTTTGTTAAATGTAGTTCATTGGCATGTAACTGTACACAAGCACAGCTGACTTTCAAAACATACGTATAAAGTCGTTGTGGACTGTTCTGAACAGCTTGGCTGCCTCAGGCTTTTATCAATAGGGGAGAACTGTGTCTTGTATGTAACATACCTAGGTCTCAATGTTACTAAGACACTGATAGTAGGTGATTATAATATATACAAAACCATAAATATATATTCTTTAATGATATAAATGTATAGCTATATAAATAAAACAAAAACCTAATTCTAAATAAACAAAATAATCATGCTGTATTTTAGGCCTAAATATATTTGGGGCCTATCTTTCTGGTTTACATACAAGGGCGACCGATTCCTCATAGTAACCAACTATATGCCTTGTTTGTAGCCAGGTCAATACCAACTTAAAGTTGGCGATGGTAGGTTAAATCCTCCAACCCCCCCTCCTTTTTTTTATACCCGAAGATCTATCAGCAATGTATTCCTATCTTTCTTCTCAATCCCCGGGATTCTAGCTTGTTGAAGACTTGTAAAATTCTTAACACTTAAAACCACAAGTATATATAAAATTCATAGCACTTACAACCACATTTATGTTTAAAATAACTTTAGACTAATAAGATTTCAATACAGTAGGTCGGTGAGTAACGCGTCTGCCTGCTTAGCTAAGGGTCCCGGATTAGATTCCGGCAAGGCGCTAAAAAATTATCCTCGGTGAAAATTTTGTTTTTCCTGCCTGGGTGTTGTGTATATTCTAGGTTTAAGTCAGTTTATAAATAGTGTTCTGATATGATCAGTCGTCTTATATACTACTAATTAAATACCTTATATATTAATTATAAAACCAGCTTTAGTGGTCGAATGGTCTAAGGCGTCACTCTCTTGTTAGACTGGCCTGCTGACGACGCAGAGATCAGGGTTCTAATCGTAGTTGGGTCCAGTGAGGGTGGGTTTTTTAATAAATGGTTTCCCACTCTCCTCCCAGGCGAGTACGGGTAGATTACTTCTAAAAAATACTTCATTCCTCATCCCTACCCCATTAGAGTAATTATTATTTATGCGTATAGCCTGAACAGGTAGTAAGACGCGGTGATGATGATGATAATATTAGTATTATTATTATTACTAGCAACGCGTCTTACTACCCATTAGGGTTATACTCACAATAATGTGTAATGGTAGGGTGATTGTGAGATGAAATGGAGGACCTACAGTTTAACGTGGGATCCGAACCACGGTGGAGGCCTGGCATTCCTCACATTCACACGTAATAATAATAATAATAATAATAATAATAATAATAATAATAATAATAATATAACAGATTTGCCTCAAGTATGATTTAATGTTAGAAAAAAATCCTTGACATTTGTTGGGGTTTTGGGTTACTCTCACACGAACAAAAGCGGGGAGAACCCCTCACCTAATGCACATTTCTGGGTACGGGCCGGTTCGTAGCAGTGAAAGGAAAACGGACACTGCGCGGTTTTGTATTTATTCCCTTGTAGCCCACGTCTGAATAAAACCCTCCCCCCTTGTACTTATAATGTGTTCACCCGATCGCGAATAACTCGACTTAAACAGTCCACTCCGCTTTCAGATTCAAACAGAGAAAAGTCTTTTTTTTTTTTTGAAGAAATCTAGGGGAAAATTAACTAGAGCCGAAACGAGCAATCAAACTGCTACAAAGAGTTCAGAAATGAAATTCCCCGGGACAATGTTCGCTCAGCGGAGGAGATGGAGAGAGAGAAAAAAGAGCAACATTAAAAGAGGGAGGGAGAGCGGTTTTATTAATCTAATTTACATATCAAAGATTGAACTGAAATGAACTGAATGAGATGCTTTAAGAGGACGTTCAATGATTAGGAGTAGAATATACTTTTATAAACTGTCTTCAATTTTTGTGTATATTATGTATATATACGTTAAATATATACCACCGTGATAGGTGTGTACAATTATACACGTGTATACCTAAGTGTTACATATGTTGTACATATAGGCTATATATATATACTATAAATATACGTATATATACATACGTATTGAACATATACGTATACATACACACATATACATATGTTCCTCTTAAAGCGCATCAACTCCCGCCAAGAATCAATCAAGTGGAGAGAGCACAATCGTTCAAATACTTTTATATCCTCCGCCCCCGCCTCCTAGCAACCAGCAATCAACCTTGAGACCAGCCAGGATCTGCCCACATCTACAGAGACCTCTAGCCGATGGTATGAAGCCATCATCACCCACGCCAGTGCCAATACCCATCATCCCACTGCGAGTAATCGGGCGAAGCTCCTCAAGTGAACCTCGTTTTCCGCGCGGATGGTCGAAGGTAAGACGCAATGGAGCACCCACCAGGTCATTGACGAGCAGGGTTCTCAGAAATCGCACCGTTTTCAGAACAGTTTTTCGACCACCATTAAAAAGTGAATCGGTAGGGAGTTTCCATTCATCAAACGACGTAATTTGAGGGGTAGTTTTAGAGGGTAGACCCACTCCCATTAGCGCGGAAAGAGGATGGAAAAAAAACATAAACAAGTTAAATGGAGGTGTCTCAGACTAGGGTTGAATGGTGAGCTTACGTTCTGGCAGTCATCATTTCATTAAGGCAGGAGAGTGTGTTATTTTTAAATTTTAAAAACGCTAGTCCGACACCTTAGCTCAGTCGGTAGCGTGTCTACCTACTGAGTTAAGGGTCCCAGGTTTTATTCCCAGTACGGGTGAAAAATTTATCATTGGTGAAATGTTGGTTTACCCTTTCACAATGATGAATTAACGGCCGGGGACTGGATGTTGTGTCTGTTCTAGGCTTAAGTTGCTTTATAAGATGTGTGCTGATATATTCAGAAAGTGCATGTTATATACCTCAAATAAATGAAAAAAAAAAAAGAAAAAATGAATATTACATAAGTTATAAAAATAAAGTTATTAAACTAAAAAAAGTTTTGCGACGATTACGAGAAAGGAATTCAAAAGTAAATTGGATTTCGGCCCTCCTCCCCAAAAATCGACGGAGAAACTATTTAAAAATGTAGAGCAAACAAGCTACATGTTCCTTAAGCAGTCATGAGACGTTAACAGCTTCTACCCCTACCCCCCACACGACAAACTTCTCTTTTAATTGTAATTGTTAGAGAAGTTGGGTCTACCCGTGATTATAATAGAGCAGGTTAATTAGTTCGTTGAGCACAGGTCGTTACGGGAAGGAATATAATGTTAAAGTTTCGTATATTACCAGCGTCGGGAACTGAAAGGGGGAGGGATAATGTCGAAACAACGAAACATATTTTAAAATTATATCAAATTTTATTTGGCGAAGGAAAAATATTTACCGGGGTCACGCGCATCAAACAACAGACACGGAGTGATTTTAAACACTATAGTCCTAGTCGTGTCGTTGGACACGCGAACAAAACGTCAAGCTCTGGTTTACCAGTGACGGGGAGGTCTGGATTAGAATCTAGGACGGGTGTACCGACTGTGTGTTTTTTTATCCCTCCACTAAACAGTTTCCCACTCTCTTCCACGCAAATACGGGTTCATTTCTTTTAAATCCTATCTTTATCCCTACAATATTAGCGTGGTAACGAAACGCAAGGACAAAGATACTTTTTTATTTTCTAGCTCTGCTTCGTACTCACGACGTTTGGGTTATGTACAAATTAAGATATGTTAGGGTAGAAAAGGTTGAATTTAGATAAAGTGTATCCGCATTTGCGTGGGAGTGAATTCGAGCCCCGATCTCCCCCGTAATTGCCAGTCCAGTTTGTTTCAGGAGTGACAAGGTGAGGATTTAGGGAATGCGCGAAAAGGTCGTGTTGTTGCAATTTTTATATCAAAACTTTTTTTTTGGTCAAAATAAATCTAAACATTTCTTAAGTATAAAAATAAATTAGGCCTAATAATTTTCTTCCCACGGTGATATCAACAGTTGTTAAATACCTGTTAAGAATGTCCTTTGGAATTTAATGACAACTTTTTATCTTCATTTAAAAAGTTTCTCATCTAATGCCGCTATGCTCATGACAGATATTCAACAACTGTTGATGTCACCGTGTGAAGAAAATTAAACTCTGTGTTTCTATTGGAGAAATATTTGATTTATTTTGGCCAAAAAAGGGTTTTGCTATAAAAAACTGCAAAAACAGTTACCTTTTCTCGCGTCCCCTACATCCCCCCCTCACACCATTCGACCATATAAGCGGACCAACAACGATTAAAGTCGTGGTATAGGAACTACTCTATCCAAGGAACCAGGAAGGGGGCGGGGCGGAGGGGTATGTCACAGGGGACCACGCGGACATGGAATCGTTTCACGCGCGTCAGTTACAAACCACCAGAATATACGTCCGTTGAAGGTACTCGCGGTACCATAAAATAGCGGGGGGTTAAGGGGGGGGGGGTAGGACTTTTATCTTTAAAACACAGTAAACTGCTCGGAGAAAGGAGAATAGAGGATCGGGAGGTGCTCATTCAGTTTTATAGCCGTATTCTGCACACACCCCTCCTCCCGCCCTTTCGCCCCTCATTCCATAAACCACGCGATGACCACACACATTTCAAGCGTTTCCTCGTTAAGGGCATTCCACACGACGCTTTTCACGCGGTTTCATGCTGAAGTGAGCCGCCGAACCCCCTCTCCATGTAATAACTCTGAGACTAATCTTTCTGCCTAGTTTCAAGAGGACTGACGGACTCATTTCCGGACTCGTGGAACAAACATCACGCCCCTTCCCCTCCACCCCTTTGCTTCAGGTTCACTGGAACATACATCCCTAGTTTATTATTATTTTAAAAACAGGAACTATTTCAGAAAAGATGTTTTTTTTTCCCCACTCCCATCCGTTTATTTTTTTTCACTATGACTTGAAGTTTTTTTTCCCCCTTTTGCTTAGCATATTAGTCTACCACACGTTCGGGCTATCCACATATTTATAGGGTTGGATTTAGAGGAAGTGTAACCTCATTTATATGGAGGGAGAGTGTAAAACCGTTTACAGGGTGTCTAGCCAAACTATTTTTAAAATTCCTTAGCTTTCCCAGCTTTTCTAGAACCAATATATGTTTCTAACCACTATATTATCAAGTACTTATCACAAAGATTTAAAAAAAAAATTAAAATTGCAACCTGATGCAATCATATTTTTAAACACATGCACATTCTGAAAATGTGTCACTTTATGAAGGGGTTTAAGGGATTTCAGCCTAAGGCAATGGGTTATTATATTAGTATAAAATTGTTGTAAAATACATTATTGTTTATAGTTTATTCTTAATATAACGTATAAGAAATCACGTGCATGAGCATAACAATGACTCAACTTTGTCTAAATTATTATTATCGTGGTAAAATTGAGGTAGCTACCGTTTGTTTAAAGTTATATGAACTAGCCTACTAGGCTCTGCCATTCCCTTTCCCTCTACCAACCATAAACAGTCGGCACGCGCGGCCCGGCTCAATGTCGCTACGAAGAGAAGAGGTCAGCTGTACGCATTGCGGCCCCGGGCACCGTGCCAGGTGCGGATACTCGATAGGGGTACACTCTCCTCTCCTCCCTCTCCAACATATTACACCCAACCAACCCTCCCAGAGAGAATTTCAATGTCGCTCGCGAGAGAGGATCTTTTCCGTCAAAACTAAGTGTACTTTTAGCGCGCAAGCTCATTCCTTGGGCTCCATTATCTACTCCCGCCAGACCTAGCCCCCCCTCCCCCCCTTCTATTGGCCTGGCACGTCGCAGTGCTGAACAACAGCGATATGATAAAAGGTATCGAGTTATTCTCTCATTTTAATTTATAGATCAGTACAGTTGTATCCGTTTAAGCTCCGTCGCCTGCGAGCATATTAAAACTCTACATTCCAATTTTCACATGTTTAAAAAAAATTACAAACATTTCTTTTAAGGTTGGGTGCTAGTGAGCGCCAGTTTAGTGCAGTAATTTTGCAGTTTTTATAGCATAAACATTCTTTGGCAAAAATAGATCAAATATTTCTTCTATAGAAACATATAATTTAGCTTTCTACACATGCTAATCTTAAGAGTTCTTGAATATCTCTCATGAGCATAGCGGCATTTGGTGACAAAATTTTTAAATGAAGAGAAAAAGTTGTCACTAAATTCCAAGACACCCTCGACAGATATTAAAGAACTGAAGAGATTAGCATGTGCGTAAAACTAAACTTTATGTTTCTATAGAAGAAATATTTGAATTATTTTCGCCAAATAAATGTTTATTTTATAAAAACTTCGAAAATACTGCCCTAAACTCACGCTCACTAGCTATAGATGTTGATAATATCTATCAAAAGTGACTTGAAAATTAAAAATGGTTTGAAAATAACGCCTTGTTTTAATTGTTTGACCTTCCAAATAACACAATAACTATATTTTACCTCAAAAATAAGTATGAAGGGTAGTTTATTGATGAGTGATTTTTAAAAATTCAAAATTTTCAAAATTGTTTTAACGATTTTTGTTTAAAATGTAGTGGGAGTGTTTGATATGAACGTCAGGTAAGAAGACCCTTCCTATGAAAATTAGATTGTATAAACCTCCATCTCCACTACGTCACACCTCTAAGCATTAGGGGACGGCCAGACCGGGCGAGAGAGAGCGCTCGAGCCGGTACAGTCTAGTTTACAGGCGCTAGGCAATATTATTGTATGTTGGTTCATTGAGTGCTAGGAAAACTTCTCATTTTGATATTATTATTACTATCGATAGGTCTAGCACACTTGATACTAACGGACTAATTTATTTGGTAAGATCATAAACCATACCTATATGTATATATATGTTAGTTGTTGACGAGGAGGCTCCAAATCTTGGCTCAGTGAACTGAGGGTGGTTTTTTAAGTGATTTATTGTTGTGGTTTTCTCATCCTCTCTCCACGCTAATGGTGATTATCATTTGTAAATGCCTACTTTGATAATATTGAAGTATTTTAACATATCAGTTATATATGTATATGTTAAAATACCTATATATATATATATATATATATTTGGATTATCGGCTGGATGATCTTTGAATCCCTAATGGTGCTTATTTCGAATGCTTATAACTTATTTACTTGGATAAAAGAATCTTTGGGTTTTCTGTGTCTACATTTCCTTAACTGGTAATTCTTTGTGTATTATAAGATATTTAATTTCGTATGATATGAAGATAAGTTTCGGACACTCTGTATATATTTTGATTGATGGTTATGGGTTCGGCCAAACTGACAAGCTTGCGAGTGAGCGAGCGAGCGCGTGATTATCAGATAGCTCTCGATAGTTGTTGACGAGGAGGCTCCGAATCTTGGCTCAGTGAACATATATATATATGTAAAGCTGATTTTAAAATACTTCAATATTATCAAAGTAGGCCTCTACAAATAAGAATCACCATTAGCGTGGAGAGAGGATGAGAAAACCACAACAATAAATCACTTAAAAAACCACCCTCAGTTCACTGAGCCAAGATTCGGAGCCTCCTCGTCAACAACTATCGAGAGCTATCTGATAATCACGCGCTCGCTCGCTCACTCGCAAGCTTGTCAGTTTGGCCGAACCCATAACCATCAATCAAAATATATACAGAGTGTCCGAAACTTATCTTCATATCATACGAAATTAAATATCTTATAATACACAAAGAATTACCAGTTAAGGAAATGTAGACACAGAAAACCCAAAGATTCTTTTATCCAAGTAAATAAGTTATAAGCATTCGAAATAAGCACCATTAGGGATTCAAAGATCATCCAGCCGATAATCCAAATCCTCTCATATTAAAGGTAATTTTCGGACAGTCTGTATATTATATAATATAAATGTCATAGGTGTGGCTCATGAACTGGTGAACGAATGAAATGCATTAAGTAGTTCGCGAACAAGACCAAACCACAAGCCGTAGTTTGCGCGAACGACTCAGCTGTTGAACTAAATAAACGAACCACTTCACTTCAACAGATTGAATCACTTCAAACTAATTAATCCCCAACAATGATCAGTTTCCGCTCCTCTCTAATGAGAACTGTATTTTATATTTTTTTTAAATAATCACAACACAGAAATTCCATATAAACTGCGCACTATTTTGTATAATCGACTATAAAGAAACATGTAGTTTACGCCCAGGATGACAGACTCAAAACGTGAGGCTTGTAAAAGTTTCATCAAATAAATTAAAATGTCGGCAATAAATTGCGATCAGTGGGTGGGGGGTGGGGTAGAGGGGGGAGGCAGTGTGAGGTTCTATACCATCGACTCCAGCCCTTCACTTAAAAAAAAAAAGGCAATAAGCTAAAGTACTGCATCTCAGACGTAAATCACAATTATATCTATATTACAGTCGTCACCGATATAACACCCTTCAGCAAGGAGCGGGGGTATACACATGCAGGCTAGCCAACCCGGAGAGAGAACACATTTTCTGGTTAAGTGGTAGGTTGGTGGAATTTATGTCGGACACGTTGGGAGCTATATTAACCGCGATGGTGGAGGGCTTTGAGAGAGTGCACTCAAAGGATCGGAATGTATTTGGCACGGAGAGTATCTGGAGAAGGAAGAAAACTGCGATGGAGCCCTTTTGGTTTTGGGGGAAAAGATAGAGTGATTGCTTTCATAACGTCTCCATTAAAAAAAAATGGAACTTATATATTTTAATTTGTCATATCAAACACTCCTAGATATAAATTTTAAACAAAATCGGTAAAGAAATCTTGGAAGCATTTTTGAATTTAAGAAACTCACTTAACAGTAAACTACCAATGAACGATTCTTTACCCCCCCAAAAAAAACTAAAACCAAGCACACAGTGTTATATACTTATATTTTAAACAAAGTCATCAGAGCTTTTTGAAAAAATTTTGAATTTTCAATAATCCCTCATCAGTAAACTACCCCTAATTTAAAGGCAAGGGTCAAAATAAGAAATATTAAAAATCCCGAGGTATAACCATGTAGCATCTAAATAAAAAAAAAAGTGTGAACAAAATCCACAAAACCGTTTCGGATCTAGTTTCAGGGACAAACAGACAGAATTGTAAAATCCACTTTTTGGGGAGTTTGGAGACACAAAAACGTAAAGCTTCATAATAATCTCTAGGGCAAAAAAAAGAAAAGTTCCCGATGACAATAATTTATCTATATGAGAACGTAAGATCTAAGAAAATACCTATTTTAGACGAGTAATAGAGTATATAGTCAAGTCGCCATTGGAGTGTAGGTGACAGCTAGCAAAAGCTACAGGACGTACTCTCATGTATCCATTCGCCAAGACAATATGAACTGCAAGACCATGTATTGAGCTGCTGTCATTTTTTGGAAGTCTAAACTTTCACAACAAACCATTTGTTTTTATCCGCTTTGGTGGCCACATGGTATAAGGCATTACTCTCGCAAGAGACTATGACTAGAAGATCAAAGTTAAATCCCGGCCGGGTGTACTAAGGGTGTTTTTTTCTAAATGGTTTCTTAATCCACTCCCCCCCCCCCCCCCCCCCCCACGTAAATTCGAGTACACTTCCTCTAAATTCAACCTTCCTCATTCTTAACCAATTAGAGTAATTATTACATAGGCGTACATCCCAAACGGGTAGCAAGATATTTTTTAAATCATGTTTTTCTTTTAACAATTTTTATATTTTCTGCTAGTTATAAGTTACCACCACTCCTACGGCGAATAGAGTCTATATAAACTAACTAAAGGTCAACATAGAGAAGAATAGTTTTCTAAAACTAATTCAACCCTTCTCGCTTCATTTGGCTTTTATTAGCTTCCTTCCACACCATATCCTCCTTGTCCGCCATCTTGAACACAATCCACTACCTCACAGACACAGGGAATACGGCATCACATAATACCGGGACTGCGGAGGGAAATGTATTTTACAGTCTCCACACACGGTTACCACGTTTTCAACACATAAATTACCACAGTGTAATGTTACACACATAGAGCCGTAATGGAATAGTTAGTTCATTCAACTGTGAAATATTCTATGTCAGGGTCGGTAACTTTTTGTGCTCCAATCGACCTATAAACTTATCAAAGGTCCCGCCCGCGATCACTCATAGCTTTTCCTCCCGAGTTTATATATATATATATAATATATATATAAAACTATTTAATTATCTTGTACCATTACCGATTACGACCGATCAAGGTTATTTTTCTAATACTCAAATATTATTTGAAGGTAATTGGTATACTTGCGAGTTTAAAAGACTTTGATCTCGACTGAATTTCATCGTACGATCGATCGACCGATCACGATCGACCAGTTGTCGGCCTCTGCACAATATCATAGGCGATCATTGGTAGCAAACTTACCTTGACGGATCACATCAAGGTGTAGTTTACATGACAAAGGCCCTATTATCAGCGAACAAAGTATAACAGAAGCCAGATGTAGTCGACAAACAAAGTATAACGGAAGCCGGATGTAGTCAGCGAACAAAGTATAACGGAAGCCGGATGAAGTCATCGAACAAAGTATAAAAGAAGCCGTATATATTCGGCGAACAAAGTATAACGGAATCAGGATGTAGTCAGCGAACAAAGTATAAAAGAAGCCGGATGTAGTCAGCGAATAAAGTATAAAAGAAGCAGGATGTAGTCAGCGAACAAAGTATAAAAGAAGCCGGATGTAGTCAGCGAATAAAGTATAAAAGAAGCAGGATGTAGTCAGCGAATAAAGTATAACGGAATCAGGATGTAGTAAGCGAAAAAAGTATAAAAGAAGCCGGATGTAGTCAGCGAACAAAGTATAAAAGAAGCAGGATGTAGTCAGCGAACAAAGTATAAAAGAAGCAGGATGTAGTCAGCGAATAAAGTATAACGGAATCAGGATGTAGTAAGCGAACAAAGTATAAAAGAAGCCGGATGTAGTCAGCGAATAAAGTATAAAAGAAGCAGGATGTAGTCAGCGAACTTGGTAGTGGCGTAGAAACGCGCTGTACTCTAGAGGGAAGAACTAACTACACAGGAGAGGAGGAAGTTAACTAAGTACTGAAGTTAAGGAGCCCGAGGGAAGATCTGGCCGTATGATGAATGTATTCCTGTTCCTGTCGGTAGTGCTCCTTAAGGTAAAGCCGTTCCTCCAACAAACCAGGCCGGAGCCTAATCCTCCTCCTTGCCGTAGGTACGGCCCCACACCATGAAAACTAAGTAGCTCTCTGCCTCGCAGCGTTCAATACGGCCGCGTATGGAGACGAAAGGTAACTTGTACAGTAAGTACAAAAAGTATCGCCATACATAGATGGATTAAAATCATGTTCAAATGTTCGATAAACATCCGTCCAAATTTTTTAATCGTACATGTAATTGATTTAAAAGCATGTTAAACTGTTCGATAAACATCGGTCCGAGTTCTTTTATCGTACATGTCATTGATTTAAAAGCATGTTTAACTGTTCGATAAACATTGGTCCGAGTTCTTTTATCGTACATGTCATTGATTCAAAAGCATGTTCAACTGTTCGATAAACATCCGTCCGAATTATTTTATTGTAAATGTCATTGATTTAAAAGCATGTTCAACTGTCTGATAAACATAGGTCCGAGTTCTTTTATCGTACATGTAATTGATTTAAAAGCATGTCCAACTGTTCGATAAACATAGGTCCGAGTTCTTTTATCGTACATGTCATTGATTTAAAAGATACTCATACTCAATGAGCCACGAGATAGATGATATTAGTTCGTTTTAACAGGCAATATTAAAACGCCTTTCAAACTTAACTAGCCGCTGACGACAAACCTAATACGCCCGGCCTATGGATCAATACCATTATATTATATAGTTGCATATTATATGTAAATATATATTTTAAGGGCGTGCGAAACTTCGAAATGTCAAAGTCGGAGTCGAAGTTCAAATCGCCTTCGCTTCAACGTCCACAATAACCCTCGCATCTTCGAAACTTTTTAAAGTAACAAGTAAACTTACATATTTTGTTATGAACATATTTGTCATATTATTTCACTAGTACTTTTTTTTTAGCATCAGGTCTTACTAACCGTTCGGGTTATACGCTTATGTAATAATTGCGCCAATGGCTTGAGGGATGAGAAAGGTTTTATTTATAGGAAGTGTACTCGTATTTGCATGAAGTGAAAGTGGAAAAACATTTTGGAAAAGCCACTTCCAGGACATCAGATTCGAAACTTGATTTCCCCGTCATCGGCAGTCCAGTATATTGCGAGAGTAGCGCCTTAGACCATGCGGCCACCGAAGCGTGTATGGCATATTTAAACTTTTAATAAATTTTAGAACAGCTACTATGACGTATTTTAAAACTATTATTGATTGAATGACACCTATAAATTAAGCAGGGATAAATTTAGTTATATTTGCAAAAAATAATATAGTGGGCTTTGTTATCCACCCTAAATCTTTCTCTTTACCTAGATGCACCTAATGGATAGCTTAAAAATATAGAGTTTTGTTTTGCGACAGCAAAAACCTTATCTTTGACTTCACTTCTCATTTAAAAAGTGACCTTCGCAACCTCCTTTATATATATTTGTATGATCAATTTGAAGAATCCGAAAAACACAATATATTTAAAGCGTTTCAAGGAACAGTATTTTTTTTTTACTATAAATCCACCTCAATAAACTTTTCAAAACAAATCGCTGCTCTGCCGAATGATTTATTAAAGCCGGTCATATCGAATAAAGGAATCAAATCACACAACGGGGGGGGGGGGGGGGGGGGGAGGGTCGGGGGTGAGTTATCCGACAAGACCAAATTTTCAAAAGAAATGACGGCTAAAAGAGTCGAAACGAAGGTTACCATAATGATGAAGTCAACTGGAAGGGGTGAAAAAAAAAAGACGATCTCTTGATTTGGAGAGGGAAAGTATGGGTGGGAAAAGGTGGGGGGGGGGGGGAGACGTGAAAAAGATTACGTACAGGGATGCGGTAGGGCCGTAAGAGCTTTCAAGCTGATTACCAATCATAGAGATTATCTGGGCAAGGACGTGAAAAGACGGAGGTAAGGGATGAAGAAGAGAGAAAAATTGAAGAAAAGAGGACAGGAAGATGGTTCTATACCCTCCCTGGCTTGCTTTGGGGTGAAAAAAAAAAAGAACCAAAAATAAATGGTACTGTGAATCGCACAAACTTTATCGCTAATTTGTCTGAAAATTTAAACATATCCTTTTAACTCGTAAGATATTTGATACGAGATAATATACATTGATACAGAAACATATCGAGATAATATACATTGCTACAGAAACATATCGACAAGGAAAAGGGACATCACTGTTCACCAAAGAGCATAACAATCAACTTATTTCGATGATATTAATCTAAAAAACACATTTATTTATTGCTAGCATACTATATATATATATATATATATATATATATATAAAGTTTATCATAGCTGATAAGATAATTCGTATTTCAAAGAGTTTAGGAGATATCAAAATTGGAGATAACCGTTTACATGTGAAGTACATTTCAAGTAATTTTTCCAGAAAAATGAGATGAGGCTTTTTTTTTTTTTTTTTTTTTTGTAATGTTAAACAGTGTCTGGTTACGAATTGTATTCAAAATGGTTTGATCCTATTTATATAAAATCTAATTTTTATTTTTTCGCTCTTAAGTAAACTACCCTTGATTGTAAGGTTGTAAAGATAATTACCAAAAACACCCGTGGGGGGCCTTATGGAAACCCTTGAGACCAAGATTTAACCCAATCGGTAAAACGTTTTCGGATCTAGGCCGAGATACATCCATGCAGACACAGACGATATCACCGAAACAACTTTTCCCGGTTAGTTCATGAGGTAATGAACCGCAAAATCTTGATTTTTTAAAAAATATCACTATACTTCTCACTCCAAGGGGTTGCGAAAAAGTAAAAGATTATGAGTGAAAATCAATATTTCGCCAGTGAATATAGGAGATATATTTTGTCCGGTTTCGAATTAGAAGTAAATATTGAACTAAACAATGAATATATTCAATTCTAGTCAACACGAATCGTATACTTTTAACTTCTTAAGAGCTTAGACGCTGCGTAGACTTTCAGAAATGTCGCATTATTTAAGAATTGGTGTGTTATTTCAAAACAAGTCTCATACCAAAATGAAGCTGAACGGTATCGACATGTCACTGAAGGATTAATAGTTTTAAATATTAAGTGTTACAATTTTTTTAAAAATTATCAGAAGATAAAAATACAGCCCATTTCGGATATGAAATTAATATCCCTTTGAAGAGTTAAAGGGTAGAATATATATATATATATATATATATATATATATATATTTGTACATACAGTATTTAACTAAACGGTTGTTCAATAAAACAAAATTAAATCTACAGTAAAAATAAATTTATTCTTCTTCTTAAAGTCAGGAATTTTCTTTGACTATTTTTTTCGATTTGTATATATTAACAAATGAAGGTTTTATTCCCGTAAAACCTTTATTTGGCAGTTCAGCTACTGAGGGGGAAAAAAATGCATTAGCAAATATACGGTTAGCCGTTTCGGATATATGTTTTACTGTAGTTGGTTTAATTATTTCAACAACGTTTTAAGCTTAATGCAGCAGCTCGGAGATAAACGTGAGTTGAAAAATAGATTTAGCCTTCCTCAAACACAAATTAATTCTTTTTTTTTTTAACAAGATCATAAAATAAAGTTAAACTTTCATATAATCGTACCTCAAGTATGTTTGACAGCTGTCGCATTTGACAGCCGGTTGTAAACTGGTGTCTGATTTATGTCAACTAGCTGGAAAATCAACTATTCCTTAAGGCATTGTCCCTAACAACTTAATTTACCAAAATTGCGAGTAAAGGTATTTATTATTATTATTATTATATGTTTCATTAATAAATCAAAGTACACGACTTTCTGCTTTCTTTTCAGTAGCCATTCTCTCTCCTCAAGACTTATTTAAACCTTTTTTTTATTTGTAAAATAGTTGCTAATCGAAAAGTTATGTTCATTCTTTAAATATGATTTAATATTATATTTATAACTGGTGCGTGCACTTGTAAATAATAATCCTTCGACTAAATTTGTTTGTTTACTCAGCGCCTTACTACCCGTCCGAGCTAAAAATAGTTTAGTTACAGACAAAAAAAAAAGGAGTAGGTTAGAGGGCGGTAGAATGTATAGAAAATGTATGGAAAAAACATGAGAAACAATTATTTTTTTAAAACCAGTTAACCCAGCCGGGACTAGGGCCCGGACCCTTCCGTCATCGGCAAACCAGACTAGACGAGCCTGACAATCAGTCCGCGTGTCCACCAGCACAGATCTCAAGCTCAAACGGACAGTTGAGTCTTTATCTTCGATAACTAAAAGAAAGTAAGACAGCTGAAGGATCTAGTTAATCTCTTCTTTTATTTTTTTTAGCCTTGCTGGTGGTATATTATTGTTCTACACCGTCTTAGTCTGTATAACCTTCTTTTCCTGCCCCCCCCCCCCCCTCCCCAAGCCCTTTAAACATCACCGGGTTATTTAATACCACCAACATTTCATTCAGTTACTTTTTTTTTTTTTAAATCCGACTCGGTTAGTCACTTAATCTACAAGACGGTGCTGCTGCGAGATGTCCGCGGAGAAATAATGAACCAAAGCCCTCCCACACAAACAAAAGATATTGGTGTATTAATTTAATTTTTTCCCTTCGGGATAGAGGGGTGAGGTGATGATTGGGGTGAAAAGAGGGGGGAAGATTCGAACCACCCAGAAAACCTCTTCTTATATATGGATATATGTATGGAACTATATAAGGATTCTGGCAACAACAAAAAAGTTATAGAAAATACAAACGTACTTTTAACATTGTATTATTGTTTAGGTATTTACCCTTACTAGCCGGCATCGGTGGTCGAATGGTTTACAACGTCACTCTCCTTATAGACTGGACTGCCGGTGACGGGAGATCCGGGCTCGTATCCTAGTCGTGTGAAATGATGGTGGTTTTTTCTTAAATTATTTCCCACTCTTCCTCCAAGCAAATGTGGATATATTTCCTCTAAGTTATACCTTCCTCATCCATATCTCAATAGTATAAATAGGCCTATGTGGATATCATAAAACGCATTGTATATCGCGTTGCTACAAAAAAAAAAGTCTAGAAACATTTTAAATGAAGATTGTTTGGACACTCAGTTTAATAAAAAATAGTACCTTCAACAACATGGTTATTAACGTCTTAATCCAAGGGATAGGTATGAGAAAGGTTATTTTAGAGGAAAAGCACCCATAAATGGTTGTAGAGAAGAGAAGGAGAAAACGTAGTGACGGAACCACTCGTGAAAAATTATCCCACCAGCGGATACGTCCGAGATTAGGATCTCTTGCAACCCCGTTCCATTCTATCCCGAGTATGACGTCTTGCACCGCACGACCACCGGCATAGTATGGTATGGGTCACCTTGAAAAAAACATTTGAACAGTAAAGATGGCACACCCATTTTTAAAATTTAAATGTTTTTATTTATTCTGGCAAAGTCAAAGTGTAAATAAATATTGTCTTTCACTATATCCGGTTAAAAAATCATTTTAAAATATTTTAGATTAAAAATAAAATATTTATATATTAAAATTCAAATAATTATAAATACATACAAATCAACCAAATTCAAATTCATTATCAAGATCTATTAATTAATTATAAATTGTGCCTCAATCGTTTGAGGAAATTATAATCCAGAGGAAATGTATCCGCGTTTGCGTTGATCAAGAGTTGTAAACCATTATGTTAAAGAAACGCCCTCGGTATACTCGTCCGGGATCAGAACCTCGATCTCCTGGTCTTCGGTAATCCAGTCTAACGCGAGAGAGAATTGGTTCTTAAAGGGTGTGCCGTGGGACACCAGTGTGCTGCTAAATTCATTAGGTTTTTCACGCAGTTCTCTAATAAATAAAGAAAAAATATTTTGTTTGAAAGTTATAATATAATATTTTTCTTCCAGAGAATTGAATTATTTACAATCAAAGAGTTGAGTCGCTTACCACACATATGTTCAATTAGTGATCGAATAAAGGACACACCACGCATTTTCTGTGTTGCCAACGTACACGTTCAGTGTGCCGTGAAGACTCGCAGCAAATACTAGTGTGCCGTGAATATTCAACAACAAATAAAAGTGTGCCATGAAGATTCAACAACCAATAACAATGTGCCACGAAGATTCAACAACAAATAACAGTGTGCCACGAAGATTCTACAACAAATAACAGTGTGCCATGAAGATTCAACAATAAATACTAGTGTGCCATGAAGATTCAACAACAAATATCAGTATGCCATGAAGATTCAACAACAAATATCAGTATGCCATGAAGATTCAACAACAAATACTAGTGTGCCATGAAGATTCAACAACAAATAACAGTGTGCCATGAAGATTCAACAAAAAAAAACAGTGTGCCATGAAGATTCACAAAAACATGGCATGAAATCAACAACAAACAGTGTGCCATGAAGATTCAACAACAAATAACAGTGTGCCATGAAGATTCAACAAAAAATACTGCTGTCCATGAAGATTCAACAGCAAAACAATGTGCCTTGAAGATTCAACAACAAATAACAGTGTGCCGTGAATATTCAACGAATACTAGTGTGCCATGAAGAATCACAACAAATACTAGTGTTAACAAAAAGTAAAAAGTAGATAAATTCAATATCCTGGCAAGGTCTCCCCTAGCCGAGGGTTATTCAAAATTTCGCCGCAGGAGGTGAACAGGGAGGGAGGGTTAGGGAGGGTTCTTGTCGAAGAGTTTGACGGATGACGGTATTAGTAAGAGAGGACGTATGACGAGAGATGTTAACAACCCAGTCGACTCTTTGAAAGATGGATTGATCACCTTGGTCCCGTCCCTGCGGACAAGTTTCTAATCCCTTACCGAGGGGATACACACGCTGTTCAGGAGCTGGGGGGGAAGATATGTGTTGCCCTTTCTTACTCTCGGGGGTCTTAGGCTACCGGTTCTTTTTTATTGTGTAGAGAGAACTACTCTTTGAAAAGTCAGCGAAATATATCATCCCTGTGATGTTTCAATTTTGACAAGTTTGGACCAGTGTGACAACTGAGATATAAATGCCACCCTCTCCAACACCCCCACAGCGTTTTACTACCCTTTAGGAAAAAAAAAATCAATCTCAATATATCAGACCAGAATATGAGCCACGATCTTAACCGTTATTGGCCTCCCCTCACCCCTTAAAACACCGTGATGTACCTACCCTCCCCCTTGTAACACCGTGATGTTCCTACCCTCCCCCTTTTAACACCGTGATGTACCTACCCTCCCCTTTTTAACACCGTGATGTACCTACCCTCCCCCTTGTAACACCGTGATGTTCATACCCTCTCCCTTGTAACACCGTGATGTTCCTACCCTCCCCCTTGTAACACCGTGATATACCTACCCTCCTCCCTTGTAACACCGTGATGTACCTACCCTCCCCCTTGTAACACCGTGATGTACCTACCTTCCCCCCTTGTAACACCGTGATGTACCTACCTTCCCCCCTTGTAACACCGTGACGTTCCTACCCTCCCCCTTGTAACACCGTGACGTTCCTACCCTCCCCTTGTAACACCGTGATATACCTACCCTCCTCCCTTGTAACACCGTGATGTACCTACCCTCCCCTTGTAACACCGTGATGTTCCTACCTCCCCCTTGTAACACCGTGATGTTCCTACCCTCCCCCTTGTAACACCGTGACGTTCCTACCCTCCCCCTTGTAACACCGTGACGTTCCTACCCTCCCCCTTGTAACACCGTGACGTTCCTACCCTCCCCCTTGTGACACCGTGATGTTCCTACTCTCCCCCTTGTAACACCGTGATGTTCCTACCCTCCCCCTTTTAACACCGTGATGTACCTACCCTCCCCCTTTTAACACCGTGATGTACCTACCCTCCCCCTTGTAACACCGTGATGTTCATACCTCTCCCTTGTAACACCGTGATGTTCCTACCCTCCCCCCTTGTAACACCGTGATGTACCTACCTTCCCCCCTTGTAACACCGTGATGTACCTACCCTCCTCCCTTGTAACACCGTGATGTACCTACCCTCCCCCTTGTAACACCGTGATGTTCCTACCCTCCCCCCTTGTAACACCGTGATGTACCTACCCTCCTCCCTTGTAACACCGTGATGTACCTACCCTCCCCCCTTGTAACACCGTGATGTACCTACCCTCCTCCCTTGTAACACCGTGATGTACCTACCCTCCCCCCTTGTAACACCGTGACAACAGCGTTACGTGGTTTATAGATGATCCCTAAAGCAATATTGTATTCATTTTGTTAGAAAATGCATTTTTGGTCATAGAAATTAAAAAAAAATTAAGGACGTTAGCTCAGGAAAATCCTTCCACAAATGTATATTTCGTTTACCCTCTAAGGTATAAATCTTACCGTGATGAATTACACTATGGCCTTGTGAGCTACACCATAGTGTAATTAGTCAAGGTATGACTGCTACCTCTCAGGGGTAGTGGAGTGTACCTCAGTAATTCATTATCTACCGGAAAGCACAATATTAGGAAGAAATAAATCCGTTTTAGGCACAACAGTTTTACAGTTTAGTTATTAATCAGAAGTTTAGTACTCTGGTATAGGCCTACTAGTTACTAGAAATTTGTCAACGAATAAACGAAACATAATAGGACATAAGAATAGGGGAGATGAATTTTAAGGAAATGTGCCAGCATTAGCCTAAGAAAATAAACAACGCCAATGAACCAGGTCAGTCCTGCAACCGATGCCGATGAAATTTCGTCTTTAAAAGTTTTATATCTAACATTATATCAAAAAATAATGGCAAAGTATTAATCTTCGGGGAAACAAGTCACAACAGACCAATTTAGGGAAAAGGGTATGAAGTGAATTATAAAAAAAACACAGCAAAACTCCAACTAAAACTATATAAAACGAGACAAGCTTTCCAAATGAAATGTATAGAATACTGACGCCATTATATACACACAATACTACTGTAAATACAGTTAGGTGTTGCGGATTGTATAGTTATCAAATACAAGGCGAACTGCCAAGTCATATAAAGCATCGGTCTTAGTTGCAGCTCGTTTGAAGTTTATATTGGTATCTTCAGCACAAACTCTATTAATGACTTGCTCTATTGAGGCAGAGGTTATAAGGGTAGTTTCTTAAATATAACAGCATTCGTTTGGAAAGGAGATTGTAAAATGACTTACATGGGGAGTTGGAAAAAAAAAATCAACTCTTTGTGAACTACATTCAATCCTAAATCTGACAATATTTTATTTTTATTATCAATTAATTTCAACAAATGCGCGATAGTGCGAATGCGTTCTAAACAATTGTATATCAAAACGTACACCTTTTAAGATTTTTATACAAGTAGCGATGGCCGAAAGGCATAGGGCGTAAAAGACTTTAATCGCACTAGGTTGTCATTGATAAGGAGGTCAGGGTTTTAATACCGGCAGGGTGAAACAATGCAGTTTTAACTGTGGTTTTCCTACACCTTCTCCAGGTCACTGCGGATGTATTTCCTGCCAACAACCCTCTTTAAATCTACCCTTAGATAAAGTACTCTCACAATTTTTTTTTTTTTAAAGTAGAGATTGGAGGTTTGATCCCTCTGGTAGAGATTCGAAATTCATAAAAGATCTAAAAAAAAAGTAATTCGAATCTAATTATAAAGATCTTGACTTCAAAAAACAATTTTAAGCAATTTGTAAACAGAATTGTGTAGTTGGGAGAGTAATAATATCACAAAAAAGGACAAACTTGAATTAATATAATTAATTTACTAAAAAAAAAAATCGTTATTTATAAAATAATCGTCAGTAAAAATAAAATAACACGTCAGTGACAAAAAGTCCTAATAACATTTTCTTAAATTTAATTTTAAATATTTTCATGTTGATTAAAATGGCATATTTTTAGACATTCGAGGATTCGAAACTCGACCCGTCTATAAAAAACATAAAAAAAATCGATGACTAATAAAAATATGTTACGTCTAAATCTCGATACAACGCGCCGGGATGCGAATTAACAAACGGGATCGTTCCCACATTCAATTAGAGTTATTGGCAAACCTTGGTTACACCCACTGAACCAACTTATGACAGTCTCCCGGCAGTGATAAAACCAACCCTTTCAAATGTAAAACAGGAGTAAATGTGTTTACACGAGCACATCAAGCCCCACCGTATGTGTGTGTGTGTGTGTGTGTTTGAGAACATATGAAGTCTACTTTCCATAACTCCCCCTTTACACCCTTTCCAAAACCCTCAAAACTAGCTACGAATCGCAAATAGCCCTAACGTTACTAACGAAGAGAAGAACACACAAGAGGAAATGGGGAGGGGTGGTTTGCGAGAGGAGTGAAAACTGATGATAGCACGTTTGGTGAGAGGGGAGAGGGTGGGCAAGGGAAGGGGGGGAGGTACACGAACCATCGAGTGAACCTCTATCTAGGGTTCATACGTCGAGAGTGTATGGTCGCGTTCAAAACTGTGTTCACCCACATACCGATTTACGCCAACGTGTGTAATACAATTGTTACATAATATTCGATTCATTTAGGTTTTTAGGGTGTTCGGGGTTCACTTTCTAATCAAAGGGTATTAGACAATACCATAAGAGAAACTACAAATTAACTAAACCTAACAATAGCGACTTTGCCAGGGTTTTATTTTTTACCACAGCTTACTGGCAATCCGGGTTATCAGCCTTTATAATCATACCGCTCATAAAGACAGACTTAGATTCCTAAACAATGAAGTAAGTTTTTTTAATGCGTTTGATTTTATTTCGAGGCAAATGCACGTGTAGATTATAAAAGCGCTCTTCATGTAACTCGCCGAAGTCAATTAAGTGATTGATAATCAATGCTTATAATGGAATGCGCGATAAGAATGGCTTTTTTTTTTTTATCACCGTCCGAGTTACACGCATATGTTATAAATACGCTTACGTATTAGGGGGCGAGGAAGGTTGAAATTAGATTAAATGTAACCGAATTTGTGGTGGAGACTAGAGTAAAAAGGGATTTAGGAAAGAAATACCTTCAGTACACCGGGGTGACCTGTCGGTCTAGGGGTAAGGTGTCAGAATTCTGTGTTGAGGATCCGGGGTTCAATCCTCGGTCCCGGCACAGATTTATCTGATTGCCCAAACCCTACCTTCACCTCTGACAAGACGTGTATTAATCACAACTTGTGCCAGGCCTCCATCGTGGTTCGGATCCCAAGTTAAACTGTAGGTCCTCCATTTCATCTCACAATCACGCTACCATTACACATTAGCGTAAGTGCGTAAAACCGAGCGGGTAGTAAGACGCGGTGCTAGTAATAATAATAATAATAATAATAAGAAGAAGAAGAATTCAGTACACCGGTATTCGAACCCCGATCTACACCGCGGTCATCGGCAGTCCCAGCCTATTGCGAGAGCAGCGCCTTTAGACCCATTTGACCGGCAAAGCGGATGATGCTGTGGGCAGAACGTACTGGTCAATTATTATCGGACTATGTTTCGAGATTCCCGACTTGCACACGTTGGAACGGCGAGGTATATCCCCCCAAACACACACACAAAGAGGTGTGGGGGGGTAAGAGGGGGTGGAGATTACCGGCACGCAAGCGTCGGAGCGTTTGATTTACCCCAATCAGATTCCCTTGACTCAACTCACATTATCAGAAATAATGGGGCTCTAAACAAACTAAACAGAATCTGCAAGTGTTGGCGAGATTGGTCACGGGACTAGGTGAAGTGGTGAGGGGGTGTTGGCCGACATTGATTGCGAGGTACACTCCGTTCACCCAGCGGCCGGCGGAAGCCATTGACGACAAGAGCCAGCCTAGACAGGGTCACCACTTTTTTTTTTAGTACCAAAATTCTCCAAAGTTTTACAGGTTTAATTTTCTCCACATAGTGATATCAACAGTTGTTGAATTTCTGTCATTAGCATAGCGGTATTAGATGAGAAATTACTTAAATGAAGAGAAATAGTTGTCATTAAATTTAAAGACACCCTTGACGGATATTCAACAAATGTTGAGGTTACCATGCGAAGAAAATTACTCTCTTTGTTCCTACTGGAGAAATTTTCATTTACTTTGACAAAAAAAAAGTTTTGATGTAAAAATTACAAACAACATTGCCCTTAACTCGCGTTTCCTACACGCCCAACTTAAGATAAGCAAATAAAGCCATATTTTAACGGCTGAGTAATATGGGGCATATTTAGGGTTCTAACCACAAGAGAATCGGGCGTAAGGACATGGAACCTGGGAGAGACATTTTTTAATATATATTTTTGATGTAGTTTTTTTTTATTTTAGATGTAGACCCTAGATAATAGATTTTGTATAAGTTAAATTATGCACCAACAACTTTGATGGTAAGATAAATTATATCTGGAGGTACGCGAGTAAAATAGTTTAAATACCACTCGTATAGAGGAGCTATATAGAATGTTCGGAAATTCATAGCTCAAACTGCACGCATAGCGTGTTTGAACCAAAATTAATACAACATCCTAATACACTTATGTCCGAAAAACAATGCTTAAACCATTAAATTATGTTCAAAATTTTGGCATACAGCGCCGGGAGAGCAAAGCTGTCAAGAAAGCGTGTACAAGTTGCATAGGAATTGGGCACGCGGCATCGCACACCTCGACATTTTGGAGCACGGCAGCAGAACATACCATTATTAATAGTAAACAACACACCAGTCCATCTAGAAATACGAATACTTTCCGAGAGGCATCATCATTAACGATCCTACATCACAGAAAGTGCTTGCCATTATTACATGTTCAGCGCCACGCGCCTAACTCTTATGCAACTTCTCGTACACGCATGCTTGCACAGCTTTGTTCTCCCGGCGCTGTACGCCGAAACTTTGAACACAATTTAATGGTATTGACATAGTTTTCTGGATGTAAGTGTACAGGGATTTTGTACTCATTTTGGTTCAAACAAGTTATATGTGCCGTTTGGGCTATGAGTTTCCAAACAACCCATATTTTATTTTTTCATAAAATTGACTAATGTGAAACTATGTTATTGATTCTTATAAAAGATTTGACTTCGATGAGAAAAATATATAAAGTCATGACACAGCCCAGAGAGGATGTTGGGATGGGTAGGGGAGGGGGTACATGATATGTGTTAAAATCAGTGCACTTTTTCTTGCAGACAAAGTCGTACTATTTAAATATCATAGTTTAATGTTTATTTGTGTGAAATGGTATATGTTTTCCCTGTTTTTGTTTTTTTAACTGCAGACACAAATATTCCCCGTTTTACCGATGCGTGGCAAAGCTGGACAGTTCTTTCTTTATAAAAAATACTATCTACAACCGGGTTGCAGTCTGGTTCCTGAGGAGCACGTGATATGGAGTCACCCACACCCCTTCGCAAGGTACGTAGGAAGAGTTGTAGCAGTTCTCTTGACAGTTCTGACATCCGCCGGGTGAGGTCGCGTGCGACATGCGAACTACACCTCCTCTTGATACTCGGCGAGACTTGCAGACACTATCTGGGAAGTTCATGGCAGACAGAGTCTTTCTCTCTCTCTCTAGGAAGTTAAAGACAGACACCCTCTGGGACGCTGAAGGCGGACACTCTCAGGGAAGTTAATGGCAGACACTCTCAGGGAAGTTAATGGCAGACACTCTCGGGAAAGTCAATGGCAAACACTCTCTGGGAAGTCAATGGCAGACACTCTCAGGGAAGTTAATGGCAGACACTTTCAGTTAAGTTAATGGCAGACACTCTCAGGGAAGTCAATGGCAGACACTCTCAGGGAAGTCAATGGCAGACACTCTCGGGGAAGTCAATGGCAAACACACTCGGGGAAGTCAATGGCAGACACTCTCAGGGGAGTTCAAGGCAGACACTTTCAGGGACGTTCAAGGCAGACACATTCAGGGAGGTTCAAGGCAGACACTCAGGGAAGTTAATGGAAGACACTGTTTGGGTAACTCAAAGCGGAATCTAAGTTTATACACTCTAAACTGATCAATTGCTTCAGAATTGTTAATTTGAGTATTGATTTGTTACGTAAATAAGAGCTCAGAATGTTAATTTTGACATAAAAGGGTATTTTGGCTGTCAATATTTTTATTGGCGCAGCTTTGTAATTGTCTAAGTAAAGTTTAAGTCAAGTCTAAGTTTTCGCACACCCTTAGTCCAGAGTTTGGTGTCGGCCAAAGTCAAGAAGTTTGAGGCTAGTTTCCCCAAGTCTTGCACTTAGCATAACCTTTTAATGTTCAAAAGGGAGCGATAATTCATATAATTAAATTAATTAACACAGGTCAAAGGTTCCAGAAGGGTGAAAGGAAGGCGTTGTCTAGCCTCCCGGGGTAGCACAAAGTATTAAGGCCGCTGTGACGATGTCAGGTTTGGCCCAAGTTAAATTATACACTTTTTTTTTTTTACTGTTGGAAAGTTTGATCGTCCCGTTAAAATGGTTCAAATTTTAATCAGTATAAATTAGTTGAAAAATGAAACTTGGACATGGGAAATCGAACCCGAAACCTTTGAATTCACGTGGCAATGATATGACCACTAGACTATCCAGGGGTCGTCAACGTGATCAAATTTTAAATTAACTTGAATAATATTTAGCACCGCGTCTTACTACCCGTTCGGGTTATACGCTTAAGTACTAATTACGCTAATGGATTAGGAATTGGGAAGGTTGACTTTAGAGGAAGTGAACCCGCATTTGCGTGGAGGGAGAGTGGAAAACCATTTAGGAAAAACACCCCTCAGTTCACCCGACCGAATTAACTTGAAGACGTAGAGGCTAGCACACAAATTTTAGAACAACAGAATTGCCCTCTTGTGGATCATCTGAATACTACGAATGAGGTTTTCTCTAAAGTTGTGAGAAACTATGTAGCAGTGGGGTATTTATGGAGTGGGGGATTCGAACCCCTCCTCCTTCACCTCTAGCCCCAGTTACAAGTTATAAATAATATTTTCCTACCATACCCAACTGAAGTACTTTATTATATGAGGTGACCTGGCGGACTAGGGGTAAGGTGTCGGACTTCTGTACTGGAGGTCCGGTGTTCAATCCTCTGTCCCAGCACAGATTATCTGATTGCCAAACCCTTCCTTCACCTCTGACAAAACGTGTATTAATCACAACTTGTGAATGTGAGGAATGCCAGGCCTCCACCGTGGTTCGGATTCCACGTTAAACTGTAGGTCCTCCATTTCATCTCACAATCACCCTAACATTACACATTAGCGTGTGTATAACCCAAACGGGTAGTAAGACGCGGTGTTAATAATAATAATTTATTATATGTATTTAATATTTTGCTCTATTATTGAGAAATATATTTTCTCTAGATGGGCCTACTTGCGGGCATGGTAAATTGTGTTTACCCTCACATACATATTGTGGGCTGATCAATTTTTTTAAATCTGCATTTTAATAATTTTATAATCGAAATAGGATTTTATTTATATTCTAAAAAAAAATCTTAAGCAACATTATCTTCCCATATAATTTTTTTTTTAAAGTGAGTCCCTTTAACCCCCCCCCCCCTCCATCCCCATCCATTCTTCTAGAGGAAATTTACCCAAATTTGCACTAAAGGAGTGTGGTAAACTGTGTAAGGAAAAACACCCTCAATACACTTGAGTGGGGTTCTAACTCAGATAACCACATTATTGGAGATACAGTATATTGCTAGAGTGACAAATTTGACCCTGCTACCGTCGATGCGGGTTTGTACTATTGTTATATAATATAATATCAAAGTGCTTGGACTTTATAGTCTGCTAGATATAGGACACAAGTACTTTCCTGCAGGATGACCTGGCGGTCTAGGGGTAAGGTGTCAGTCAGACATCTGTGCTGGGGGTCCGGGGTTCAATCCTCGGTCCAGGCTAATATTTATCTGATTGCCAAACCCTTCCTTCACCTCTGACAAGACGTGTATTGATCACAACTTGTGAATGTGAGGAATACCAGGCCTCCACCGTGGTTCGGATTCCACGTTAAACTGTAGGTCCTCCATTTCATATCACAATCACCCTACCATTACACATTAGCGTAAGTACGTACAACCCGAACGGGTAGTAAGACGCGGTGATGATGATAATAATAATAATAATACTTTCCTGCATTCATTGGAAAGAAATGTGATCAAGTTCACTTTTGGCGAATGTATCAATGATGGCCTCATCTCCAATTATTTATTTGTTACTTCCTCTAAAAGGTTCTTCCAAAGTCCGTCACCTTAGCCCAGCTGGTAGCGTGCCTGCCTTTAGTGTTCGATTCCCGACCTGGGCATGTGGGTTTCCCCTTGCACATTAATGAATAAATGGCCGGAGGTTTTGTCTGTTATATGTTTAAGTTAGTTAATGTGTATTGATTTAATCAGTTGGCTCAGAAAGTGCACGTTAAATACCTCAAATAAAAATAGTAATAATCTTCCAACATTAATACAAGTGATACAACTATAATTATATGCACCCTTTGCTTACCCTCGTAGGTTTTACCTTTATTAAGGTGGGAATAAAGTAGACGCGAGAAAAGGTCAGTGTAGTGGCGGTTTTCATAGGAAAACTTTTTTTGACCAAACTAAATAAAAATATTGCTCCAGTAGAAACAAAAGAGTTTAATTTCCTTCACACGTTGATATCAACAGTTGTTGAATATTTGTCAAAGGTGTCCTAGAATTTAATAACCACTTTCTTTTTTTATTTAAAAAGTGTGTCATCTATCGCCGCTATGCTCACGAAAGATATTCAACAAATGTTGATATCCCCGTGTGAAGAAAATTAATCTCTATGTTTGTACTGGAGAAATATTCTATTTATTTACGACAAATAAATGTTTTGCTATAAAAACTGCAATAACACTGGCGTTTTCTCACGTTTTCTACTACCCCATCTTAATTATACTATGGTCCTATCTTATAAGCTGTACCATAGTAGAATAATGCAATGGTAAGCTTGCTACCTTACAGGGTAGACAGAGTTCAGTCACACAATTATCTCCCATCGAAAATTTAAGATATTCCCGACTTTAAGACTGTTTCTTTGAACACGAGGGTGAACCATGTCTGCTGATAGGCGGTCATAGTTCATAGCCTCATTAAACCTCGGTTTGGCCTCGTGGGTACCCTTCAACCACCCCTTCCCTGACTGGTAGTGGTCAAACAATACGGAACGGACGGGCAAAGATAATTGCAGAAATCAGATCAGTCTTCGGTCCCCTTCAACATCAGCGGTGATGATAGTAGCGAACAAACAAGCAGATCGGAGGGGACTATGCCAGTGTTTATCACGCATGACTTGACTTGAGAAGTAGGAAAGGGTTCGTCGAACCCTTGACCCAAGTCCTGTTTAACATACTCTCTTCCTTGTACATTGTTTTTCTTCTCGCCCTGTTTATCCGACCTATGTGTCACTGATATATTGTCTGTTTACGATGCGGTGTCTGTGATGCGAGGCCTCGGCCCTTGTCAGGAATGTTTAGACGGTGTGAACCAAGCCTAGACTTCTTGGGTGGGTGCAAGAGTGTTTCGGAAATCATTAGGAACGATTTATGATATTATATATTTACTTTACATCCATCCATTACTGTTCCCAGCCCGTGGTCAGTCTTTTATTCATGCCATATATTTTCCAGTACCGGCTTGCTAGGCCTGTCGTAACTTCATATGCCTTATGATATAACTTAAAGACTAGGACAGGCACAACATCCAGTCCCCAACCGTTAATTTATCAATGTGAAAGGGTAAACCCACAGTTCACCCAGTGATAAATTTTTCGGCCATGCCGGGAATCGAATCTGGGACCCTTAACTCAGTATAGAGATACGCTACAAACTGAGCTAAGGTGTCGGATTATATAATTAATATGTATATTATTTATTATGAATCAATAAGGTTATTAAAAATGTAGTTATTAAAAAATGCTACTTTACATTCTAATTTCGAATTAAATCCCATCGAATTCGAAGAGAATATCCAGATTCATAATTTTGAATCGAATACGAAACCTAGCAGGATTCATATTCGAATCACCCGCTTCGGTGGCCGTGTAGGCTAACGCGCTACTCTCGCAGTAGACGAGACCGCCGATGACGGGGAGATCGAGGTTCGAATCTCGGTCAGGTTTAGCCTACTGAAGGTGGCTTTTGAAAATAGTTTTCCCACTCTCCCTCCATGCAAATGCAGGTACACTCCCAATAAATATAACTCTCATAATCCGTAAAACTATTGGCGTAATTAGTAGGCTACATAAGCTTATAATCGAACGGTTAGTAAGACGCGGCGTTATGGAGGGAGGGGGGGGATCTAATTCAAAATTTCGAAGCCTTAAACGGGCTGAGAGAGCGCACACCTCGTCTTCCTACGTGTGTACTTAATTCCTGTATCGAACACACTTTGCCTTTTGACGGCCAGCTTCCCTCGAGCGTAAGGCAACCCGTCGGTCACTTCAGGGGGTTCGTGTCAGATTTTTACCTCTAGTTTATATGCGAGGGTATCTCCATCTCTCTCTCTCTCTGTCGAGTCTAAGGGAAGTTGTCTGTGTCGTGCTATTTGATGTCGTCTTTGCGGTCGAGCGGGTTTGTTAGTAAACTGTGCGCCGGTTAGTCTTTAGGTCGAGAGGGGGGGAAGAGCGGAGGGTGCGGAGCGGACACACGGCCTGTCTCGGATCGATGGCGAGGCAGGAAGGAAGGGAGTGAACTGCTCTTGCGATCCACGACTGAAGGGGTCGAGTCTGGTCGCCTGGCAACCGACGGGCTGCACACATCACGCACGCACTTTGTACGTTTCAAGATAAGTTGGTTGGGTACCTGAGGATTTTCATCTCCATCTATCTCTTTCCCCGGTTGAAGGGAAGGTAGGATGTGTCTCAGAAGGCCAACCAAAGGAATGGCCGATATGTTGGCTAGTCTGAGGATTTTCATCTACATCTCTTTCCCCTGATGAAAGGAAGATAAGGCGTGCTTGAGTACATCACCAAAAAAATGACCAAAAACTTTATCCACGCCCCCCCAAAAAAAGTTTGAGAAGCTTTAAGTATTGTTTTACTGTTACTTCGATTTTTTGGAGAGTTGGTGATTACGACATTGTTCAAACATGCTGGAGATACTTTGGTTTCGAATCCAGATGGGGCCAATATTAAAGCTTCACGTCGTAAGAAAACTATGGCGATTTGTTGGGGAAATGTCGGGAATCCAATCTTGGACCCTTACCTCTGTAAACGTGATACCGATTGGAATTGAGTCGGACGCAAGAATAGTTTTTTCTCTTCTTCTGAATGCTGTTCGTGGTATGCGCATATTTAAGGATGAGTAAGGTAGAGTTTAGATTATATGTATCCACATTTGCAAGGAGTGAGTAGCGGAAAACCACTTAGGAAAATATATCCTCAGCACACTCAGCCAGGGTTCAACCTCTGACCTCCCCGCTCCCGAAAAATCATTTTTATAGCTTGTGACTAACAAATAGTTTATTTTCTTCATGACCCCAACCCTCAACGTAGCGGGTAGTTCCAGCATCGGGGAACAAGAGGTCTAAACGTCAGACTCATCTAGTCTGGTTTGTCACTGACCGAGGAGTTCGGGGTTTGACTCGCGGTTGGGTGTACTGAGGGTGTATTTGTTAAATGGTGTCCCGCTCTACCTCCATACACAATTGCGGGTACATTTCCTACACATTCTACCTTCCTGATCCCTACCCTATTGATGTAATTAAAAGTATAACTCAAATGGGCATTTAGAAGTGGAGAGAATGCATATACCTTAGATAGGAATGGGTGCTATATGGGTGTTAAATAAGCCTCCATTTGTTAATGTCGATATTTAGTTATTTTTAATAAATAAAAGCGTAAACTAATCAAACACACCATAAAATTGTAAAAGTAACTATACTGTCCGTAAATATTATGCAAAAGAAAGGCAGTAACGTAAATCCTTATTACCGGGGTTCAAAATCTTGCGGGGATGTCATTTTTCTATATTTACAAATTCAGAAGGTGGGTGTGTAGGGATCGTGAGTTAAGGTCAGTGGGTTTTTTTTTCAATTATGATATCAACACTTTTTTTTATCATAATAAATCAAATATTTCTCCAGTATAAACAAAGAGTTTACTTTTCTTCACTTGGTCAACAGTTGTTGAATATCTGTGAAGGGTGTCCTGAAATTTAATGACTTTCTTCCCTCATTTAAAAAGTTTATAATCTAATGCCGCTATGCTCATGATAGATATTCAACAACTATTGAAGTCACCATACTAATAAAATTAAACTCTAGGTTTATACTGGGGGAATATTTGATTTACTGTGGCCAAAAGAAGTTTTGCTTAGAAAGAAATGCAAAAAACACTGGACTTTCCTGGCGTCCACTACATTCCCACCCTAAGGCGCTAGAATAGTCGAGTAGAAATCCCTAGACACTAGGAACCAAGTGGTTTTATAACGTTCTTGGGTGTAGCTGTCAGAGAGTAGGAGAACAAACAGGGAAGAGGAAAATACAAATACAACAAAAGTGATGTTATGATCCCGCACCATATAAAATGACAATTAGCTCTCAGTGACCAAAAATATGTGGACTTTTGGACTTTTAAGAGATGAAAAATCACCAATTTTAAAACTATGTGTATAAATAGGGTCGTTGAAAATAGTTTTGTCCTCATTCCAGTAAACACCAAACTTGTGTACCGTTAAAAGTGCTGTCTATAATTAACCAAAGCGCAGCATTCAATTGGGAATAAGTCAGCTACCCCCTTAAACCTAGTTTGTGGCTTCGTTGTGCTGTGCGCGCGTTTTAATCAAGAACCACCCCACTGAGCGCTGAATTTAGTGTTATGGTAAGATCTACCCTTAGAGGGAAAAGGGAGGGTGTCGTACCCCCCCACCAAAGAATAGCAATTTCACTTTACACCCACATCCTATATCAACGACTAGTCTTCCTTCTTAATGTTGTTTATTTTTTACTTACAAACTATTGTCTTCAAAAACAACTACAACTTTCTTTCAGACTTTTTAAAATAAATTTTTTGTGGGGGGAGGGGGATCTTTTAGCCCTCTTTTGTTCCTTCCCCAGTTTTTATATTCAATTTTACCCCTTAAGTGTTAAAAACTTTTTTTATGAATAACTTTGGCAAAGGCGGGTGTACGCCTTTATCAAAATCTTTTAGCACATCCTCATTTTAATGACTCTCCTAACATCCAACGTTTTCTTTGTGAAGTCCACCTCTCCCCCCCCCCCAAAAAAAACCCCTCTTGCCCACCTACTCCAGTATCCTTCCTCTACCCCCTTTTTTTACACACATTTCCTCTAAACACAGGTCAGCCCCTTTAATTAAAGACTCTTCCCTTTCTTAACGTTTCTTATACGTAACATGGAACGACTCAAAATAGATAAAACTTGTTTGTAAGAAAATGTTGATTATGTTACGAAAAAAAAAAATATCTGAAATTACAATTTACCAGAGAAATTCTTTTGTGTTTATTTTATATGATATTTTATAACTTATCAGTTTTTACTGCGGAAGCTTTTTTAAAACAAAATTTAGTTGCATAGTAATTTCTTCGGTTTTTATTTAAGGTTGTGAAACTTAGTCTCTCATTTGATTAGGATATACGAAAACAAAATGATTATTAGGATATTTGTGCCAAAAGGTATCAAGGTAATGGATAGAGTAATAGGTTACATAATGTTAAGTTACATACCTTGTGCCCATTGCCATACATTGCTAGGGTAATCAAATCCCACAGGTTACAGTGGAAGAATGAGATAAATTAGAACCTTGTTCAAGGTGTTGACTAGCAGACCCAATGGGAAGATACCAGTGAGGATACCTTACGCAGATGGGAGGATAACATTAGAATAGACCTGAAAGAGAGAGGGTGTAATGAGGTGGACTGGATAGAACTAGCTCAAGATAGGGTGTAATGAGGTGGATTGAATAGAACTAGCTCAAAATATGTGTAGAGTGTAATGAGGTGGACTGGATAGAACTAGCTCAAGATAGGGATAGGGTACAATGAGGTGGACTGGATAGAACTAGATAAAGATAGGCAGAGGGTGTAATGAAGTGTACTGGATAGAGCTATCTCAAGAGAGGGATAGAGTGTAATGAGGTGGACTGGATAGAACTAGCTCAAGATATGTATAGAGTGTAATGATATGAACTGGATATAACTAGCTCAATATAGGGATAGAGTATAATGAGGTGGATTGGATAGAAATAGCTCAAGATATGGCTTGGGTGTAATGCGGTGGACTGGATATAACTAACTCAAGATAGAGATAGAATGTAATGAGTGGGACTGTATAGGTCTACCTCAAGATAGAGACAGGTGTCGTACTTTTGTGTGTCGATGAGCTTTCGAGTTCCTAGTGCGATAGAGTAAGTAGTTGTATAGTAATTTGTATTAAGTTCTAATTAAATATAAACAACCAAAGAGGTGCGCAACACAGTTCATTAGGTCGTACCAAATAAGGAGTATTCCCATATTAATGTGGCCCCAAGTCTTTAGAGATGGCTTAGTGAAAAGCTTGGAAAGAGGGGGGGGGGGGGGGGGGGGCGGGTTGGGAGTAACCATATTAGTTTAAAGAACATAATTTGTATTTATCAAAGAAAAGACATTTTCTTTTAATCAAAGCCTAAAGTTTACCAAAAGAATAAAAAACTTTTTTTAAAAAACGAGATAAAAAAGATAAGAGGTTTCTTTACCTTCCCATTTTAGAGATTGAGATGACGCTCGTCTGCTGGTGTTATTGACTTAATTACTCATTCACATCGACTTAATTACCTGACAAAGTCAATTCTTGGTTAATGTACAAAATTTGAGAGTCAAAGTGTTGTTTGTAGTAAATGGTTTATTTTTTACATACGGTACTCTGAAAAAAAAATGCTCTATTTATGTACGTTAATTTATACAGCATTCTGTACATAGCATATATTATCACTTTATCCAACGTTTAAAGTACTCTATACAGTCCGTATTTTAAACTTTAAGAGAATACCACGTTATTTTTTTTTTTTTTATTTAGCACCGCGTCTTACTACCCGTTCGGGTTATATGCTTAAGTACTAATTACTCTAATGGATTAGGAATTTGGAGGGTTGAATTCAGAGGAAGTGAACCCGCATTTGCGTGATGGAGAGTGGAAAACCATTTAGGAAAAACCACCCCCAGTTCACCCGACCGAGATTCGAACCTCGATCTCCCCGTCCTCGGCGGTTGAGCTCAACACGACTTGCGCGTTAGCCAACTACGCCACCGAGGCGGGTACCACGTTATTTAATTAAGAAGAAAATAGACTTAATTTTTTTTTTTTTTAGACACGCACGTTTCTGTATATAATAATACCTATATATATTTTTTAAAGTACGTACTAGCTATTTTCAGACTTGAGGGAACGAGATGAAAATCCTACATCTTAAAGAACGAAGAGAAAATTGTGTAAATATTATATATATATATATATATATATATATATATATACACACACACACACACACACATAATATATAGTAGCCCCATGGCGTCTTTGGTGCTGACTGACAGCTCACAGCTGACTTCTGACAGTCAACATTTAGGTATATACCTAAATTTTGACTTTCAGAAGTGACAGCTGCTAAAAACATGTTTTTTGCAGATCATATGGTTCGGCGTAGGGATACATAATTTGGTCTGGTAACTTTTCAAAGCCATCAGCTGTGAGCTGTGAGCTGTCAGTCAGCACCAAAGAAGTCATGGGGCTACTGTATACAGTATAAAAAAAACTTCGAGCGACAGGAAGTGAATCACAAATAGTAAAATATATCATCGTGCGAGCTAACAGCTTCCCTGATTCTGCGAATGAAATAGAAATAAACAAACCAAAAAAAAAAGCTTTCCCATATTTGGTGGGTTTTTTTAATAGTATATTTGGTCGTCTCTTCATCCATCGTCTCAAGCAGACTTCTGCCTTATCTTTCCAAACCGCTTTTAATTCTTCTCACCCTTCTTTAATCCACACTTCTCTCCACTGGTCCTTCATCCTTATTTCCATTTCACCGTCTTGGAAATTTCCCTTGTCACCATCGAGACCCCCCTCCCCTTTTCCCCAAGATTTGCCCCACTTACAACGCGCACGGGTCACCGTAATGCGGCAAAGAGGAGGGTAGTGGGTGATGGGGGTGAGGGGGGTTATAATCCCACCCACAGAACAGAAGCGCCAACTTAAAGAAACAAAAACAAGAAGGCATCGAGATGTATGTAGAGTTACAAAGCACACACACGCTCTAAATTTCTTCAGGCTCACCCCCCCCCCCCCCCCAAATCCTTCTTATCTTTTTTCCTTCATTATTATTATTATTATTATTATTATTATTATTATTATTATTATTATTATTATTAGCACCACGTCTTACTACCCGTTCGGGTTATACGCACTTACGCTAATGTGCAATGGTAGGGTGATTGTGAGATGAAATGGAGGACCTACAGTTTAACTTGTGATCCGAACTACGGTGGAGGCCTGGCATTCCACACATTCACAAGTTGTGATTAATACACGTCTTGTCAGAGGTTGAAGGAAGGGTTTGGCAATCAGATAAATCTGTGCGGGACCGAGGATTGAACCCCGGACCCTCAGCACAGAAGTCTGACACCTTACCCTAGACCACCAGGTCACCCTTTTCCTTCATTGCAAGAGTCGTCTTTATTTTCGAGACAAGCCGAGACTTGAGAATTAGAAATTATTGTCTAGGTCTGTGTGGTATTTCATACAAAAAGGTAGGGGATATGAACCTCAGACTAATGCAGCCCAATTTTGTTAGGAAGGGTATTTCAAAACAGCGGTATTCAGCTTGGGGTACGCGAAGACATCTTAGGGGGTACGTGAAATTTAAATAAATATATTAGTAATATTACAAACTGAATAATCAGGGCCGGATTTAGGGTTAGTCTCAAGAGACCAGGATTTAAGGACATAAGATCTGGGAGCGCTTTTTTTCTCTCCCTCCCTCTTAGGTGTAGTGTAGAGTGTTATATATATATATATATATATAACCTGCACTATACTTTTATGGTAAAAAGTTGAAGAGAATTTATATCTGGAGGTGCACGAACAAAATAGCATGAATATCATCGTTATATAAGCTAAACATTTTTTTTGTGGCCAAAATTATATAATATTTTACTATTTTATTTAGTTTTATTTGATGGGTATTGACAATATTTATAAAAAGTTACAAGCTACAAATCACATGACTTAACGTATGAATACGTGAAAATAGATCTAGCTGTCTTGTTTTACAATATTTACACCTTTTTTTTATAGTATGCTTTAATGAAAGTATTATATATATTAGCTACTTAACATGACATAGTCCAAGATAACAGGACGGAGGTTAATTTTAAGTTAAACCAACAAATTTAGCCTGGAGAAATGAATGAAGTCGGGATCGAAGCCCGGTATATAAGGCCATCCAGGCGTGCCAACTGTCACGTTAGACCTGCTAACTACCTTACATTAAATACAAGATAAGTAGCAAATTTTTATGAGCAAAGGGCCTATTCAGGAATTTGAGTCTCGGACCTTTCTACTTTCACCCCATCTACCATCAACCGAAACTTTTAGAACAAGTGTTTTTATCTACGCCATCAAGAGTTAATTCTCCTTAGATATTCGTTTAAAATTCATTATTTAGCTGTCAATATTTACAGAGCCTGTCAAAAACTATATGGGACTAATTTCCTTAACTTAGGTATTATTATGAGGCACTAATACACTATTATATGGCTAATATTAACCCTACGATTATTCAAAGTGACTTAAAAATGGCAAAGTTTTCTAAACATGTAAAAAGCATGATTGATTCCAAACCCTTACAATCGACTACAATCAAAATATTATTTTATATAGCTAAGGGTTGTTTATGCTCACTTCCGGGACTATTTTTACCACTGCACTGGGCAAATTACGGCCCATCACATATTTTAATCGGTTCGCAAGCTATAACTATTTATCTACTATAAAAAAATACGCTAAAAATACTAGCATTAAAAAATTTATATTGAATAATAATAATGATAATATATAACACTATTCATTAAAAGCACCGATAAACATTCAAAAGAAGTCTTAAGAATATCAATTACGAAATCTACACCAGACCTTAAAAAAATGAGAGAAAAAAAACACTCCATGACTTGAGTCTTCGATCGAGCTATACAGACCGAGCGGCCGCCGCCGTTAGAGATAATAGGGCTAACATTTACAGATAGAGGTTGTCATGAAGTCAGCACAACGAACCTTTTAGCCGTTAATCTCAGTTTTCTAATGTGAAAACGCTAC
The DNA here is from genome assembly GCA_033556935.1 of Timema podura. Taxonomy (NCBI): domain Eukaryota; kingdom Metazoa; phylum Arthropoda; class Insecta; order Phasmatodea; family Timematidae; genus Timema; species Timema podura. Next base: position 2,971,732 of record JAVRXN010000013.1, on the reverse strand, counting down.
TTTTTCATTCAAGTAGCTCCTCATTTGTTCTCTCGTAGCCCAATGCTTCACAAATAAGTTTTGGAGGCGCCGGGGTTCGAGCCCGGAACCTCTGGATCTGTAACCAGGAACTCTGACCATTGGACCACAGATGAAAGGTATAAAATAAATGTATTTGTATTGTATATGTAACTTTATTTTAAAAATAAATTTGAGTATCGAAAAATTGTATTTTACTTGTCGGTCCATTCTTATATTTAAATTCTCAATGTGAATCTTTAGCCCGAAAATTTTCCAAGGCCTGCTTTATCGTAACACTTGCGAAAAAAAAGGGAAAAGGGGGAAGTAATAACAATAATAATAGTAATATTAAAGAGCGAAGTTGATTTATTATGCATGCAAGCTCCCTCATAGTCTACAAACGCGCAATACCTCGTTGATATGCGGGTTGCTCTCATGCCTAGCTCAAGGGCGTTTAGCCCCTTGCGAGTGTAAGTATGCATCCTTGCTATACTCTAGTGTCGTGCGACTTGCCGGAATTCTATCTCGCGGCGTTTATTCGGCAGATGCGGAGTTTCCGACTATATTTTAACATGTGTCAGCAATTATAACCAAAATAATTCAGCATACTTTTTTTAGTCATCAAAGTTTTATATTGAATAAAAGTGTCTACATATTCCAGTTTCAACTCATTTAACTACCTAGAAATTAGACTGCATATCGCTACGAAATGAATATTAATGGTTATTGAAATGATGGAGTTTATTACTTCTGATAACTGGCATATTTATTATCATGCACGATATTACACGATAGTTAGAAAGTTAGAATATAATTCCTACAGCTCACAAGGGTAAGGAAAGTTGGGGTCGGGAGGTAAGATATTTTCCTCAACGGTCCGACGTTCGAACAACCTAAAATATTTTTCGTAATGTGAGGTAAAATACCAGGTTTCAAAACCATAAAGTACAACAGGTAGAACTATTGTTTTGTATGTTAGAATTTTTACGTTCTTTGACAGCAGGCGAGATGTTAACAACTTATTGACCTCCCCAACTGTATTCTTTTCCTAATTTCCCGTCTAATATCGTTATTGCTAGTTAAAATTGTTCCTATATATTTAAATTCATTAAGCCTGTCAAATGATATGTCTTAAACCGTCGTTCTCGGTTTGTGATTTTTACACTAATTTTTTATGTTGTAGTGGTCGTTGAAATAATCATAAAAGGTAAGTAAATATATTAATTTATTTGCATTGCGTTGGGTGGATTTTTAATTGCTATTTATAACGGTAGAAACTTGCACCATTTTGATCACACACAGTTACAGTTGACACATGATATGAAGAATTTGTAGCCGAGTGCCAGTATATTTGAAACCATAATCCTACTAAGTTTGAACGCAGAGCGACTGTTTTGCTCGGCGGCCCAATCACCTTTATGATCTTGGATGAAGCTCGTCTTACTTATTATAACATTTCCACCATCCATCACTTACCTTATTTAAATGTAAATCAATGGGAGTCTGGTAAATCCCAACTGTGAAGAAGGTTAAGACGGCGACAGAGTGTCGTAAGTTTAGCTTGAGCCCCCCTTCCCCTTTCTCCTCTTCCCCAAAAAGCCTTCTTAGGGAAGGGAAACACATTTGTTGTAAGGTTTCCTTAACTATTTACAAAAATTGAAACCAAAACGTACCTTTCATTTCCTCTCGTGTGATCAAGTATAGCTCATCTACAATGAGAGTGTAGGTAAATGACAGCTAGCAAAGGGTTGGGTTTTTTTAACGCCGCGTCTTATTATCAGTTCGGGTTGTATTACATACTAATTACAATAGTGGTTTTAGGGATTAAGAAGGTAATATTTAGAGGGAATGTACTCGCATTTGCGTAGGAGAGCGGAAAACCGCTCTAATACATTTTTATATTTTAGACTTACCTTCCCACCGTTAATGCAATATGAAGCAAGCCCCTTTTAAAAATGTCATTTTTTTTTCAATCAAAGAAAAGGAAAACAGGAATAATGATAAGGCAGAAGTATAAAAAAAGGGATTAGCAAAATCACTGCTTAATTCACACTTATTCTCTCTCTTACCACACACACACACCACACACACACGTGTATGCCTAACCCAACTAGAACACGAAACATGCCAACTCCTACAAAAACAAAAGTCCCTAGTGTCAGTGAACGTCGAGACGATGACTTATCGGAACACTCTGGCGTCGGTGTGATGTATGAGCGTCCTCGCATCCTCCCCCCAACCTCTTCTTTCCCTCATGCTCAAAGCGACGGCAGCACACCCTCGGTTTTCTTCATCGAGAGAATGATGACGTGGAGATCGCTCTAATTTAGATTTATGTGAGTTCCTCCGCCGCCTCCCCCCCCCCCCCACTTCTCCGCCGCCCTGTCACCCTCCAGACAAACCACAGCCCAAGTCGTCATCTTCCCCTTCGCTGTTTGCGTTGTTGTTATGTTGGCAGCTCGTGCGGTCGACGGAAATAGCCGCTGTTGTGTAGCGGTCAGTTTGAACAATAGAGGCACACTTTATGTTAATTTTAAAGGGGGGTTCAAGAGGGAGGGAAGGGCAAGCGGGGAGGGGAGGGAGGTAAGGTGGAGTAGAGATGTGACATGGTCGATTTCACAGAAGGTAAAACTATCAAGAATGTGCCTTATATTTATTTCTGTAAAAAAAAAATCCAGATGATTAAATGGAACGAATGCAATCGAGATCTCTTCAATTTTTCCCGTTTAAGTTTAATTTATCGACGGAATATACACTGCCCCTTTCTTATAGGCTACGCCATAATGGAACCTTGCGGGGTAAGCTAGATAACTTCCAGGATAGACGGAGTGTACACCATCATCAGCTGTTCGAGGTGAATCCAAATTACGGGGAAGAATATAATTAAGTTGCACTTAATCGTAGTATTATTTTGAAAGAGGTCATCCAACTCAGGACAATCTTGAAGTTAACAGTCTAACACTATAACGACTGTAGTGTTTTATATTTTATCTGAAAGGAGCATACTTTATGATGACAATAAAAATACACGATAGGAAAAGGACGTAGTTTTCGAAGTTCAAGACTATATTACGGCATCATTCTCGATCGTGGATGATCGAAGACAAAGATTACTTGACGCTTATCGTTGGGGACGTCCCATTGTAATTTTATTATTTTCCGCTTTAGGGCATTCCAAACGACTTCTTAAATTATTTTTTGTTAAAAAAACCATCAAAATAGAGACAAAGAAAAGTTCAATAACTTTATTTATTTTTTTAGTTCACACTGAATGAAATCCAACGACAGGAAAAACAAAAACAAACGGCTAAAGCTCATTCAGATTTTTAGCGACCTACTTGAGAGCCGAGATACATTGCAGACGTCCAGAAATCACGTGTTATTTAGGAGATGAGGTGAACGTTATGATCATGTCTCTAAAGGATTTAAAATTATTAATATTATTATTAGCACCACGTCTTACTAACCATTCGGGCTATACGCACTTACGCTAATGTGTAATGGTAGGGTGACTGTGAGATGAAATGTAGGACCTACAGTTTAACGTGGGATCCGAACCACGTTAGGTGGTAGGTCAATGAAAACCGAGCGTAATCCGAGTCCAACGCTTTAGACCGCTGAACCACCGGCAAGGTTTCCTGGACTCTTCTTCAATGTCAAATCGTTAGTATCTGGGGAGTATATTTAACAACACCAGCATTCCTAACGTCCTAACGATGCACTTGATGAATTAAACTAGTCCCCGCCTCCCCCCCTCCCTCCTCCCTCCTCCGATCTCATCATCAGAGTCTAACCGACTGGAAATGAAGGTTAAACCCAAATTAAATCGTTCATTACCAGAACTTAGTTCGTTACCAAAAACGTACGCAAGAAAATTACTTATAAATAATCGATGCAAGATAATATAGTGAACAAACTTTCTCGTGTTCTGTGTTGGATGTATTTGGTAAGAAGAAACTTTTATAGATCACGCAAACACCGATGCAGGTAAATATATTTAGTTTTTTTTTTTAGAAAAGTGATTAGCGTGAAGTTATGTGATGGGTGTTTTAGAACAGGACGATATATATCCATCTCACTCTTACCGAGGATGAGGACTGAGGACTCTCACGTTCGCTTGGGGGGGGGGGGGGAAGCTGAGCTGAAACGTAATCACGTGACGAGTTTCTAAACCAATAACAAGATTTCAGCCTCATCGGTGTTGTTCGCTCGGCGCGACTTGAAATAACTTCAGCTTTCCTCACTCTGCGCGACATTATCAGCTTGGAAGGGACCCAATCAACATTTAAAAAAAAAACTGACGCAAAATGTAGGCGCATGCGCCTATGCCAAGAGATACAACACTCTTACGCGCCTACAGAAGACAGCTTCATCTACTGTTGTTAAATGATTTGGGGGAAAAAAAAACTTGTTACAGGGAGTGCACGTATTTTGGTCTTGATCTGTTTCAAGATGCAACACAATAGTTTGAAAATATCCATCGATATATTAATCTTAAAGATCTTTGATCGATTAGAAAATAAAATATACCTGTAATCAGCTGTTTTTAGTTTCTGTTGCAAAGCATACTCTAAACCAGAGGTGACCAACATATTTTTCAACTTAGTCACAAGTGTAGCGAATGAGAAATTAAATTCGCCACACTATGTAAAAATCTTGAAATTAGGTTGCTCAATCGAACATTTAAAGCAACACATGCTGTTTGAACACGTTTATTCAAAACATGTACTCAGCTACAACTGTCTCATACTCAAATAATGAAAAATGTCCACAGTGAATAAGACAATTTAATGAGAAGTTGGACAATCCTTTTGTCTGTCAAGCAACAGAAACATTGGTCAAATATTTTTAATCAATGCACATACGGAATGCTTCCGATAATATGCAGAAGATACAAAGCTACAACCAGCACAAGCCATCAGGAAAATGTTTACTTTACTGTGAGAGATGGCAAACTAAAACTCGCCAAACTTTTATGGCCAATTCATGTTCATGTGCCTAACACCGCTCTAAACAGATCCTGCCCTCTATTTTCGGCAAACGTGGGAATCAAGCTTTAGACAGGTGTTTGAAACATAGTGTTTAGTTCGCCAATTCGGTTCTTCATCTTCTTCTTTTTTGAAAAGTCCCATTACCTAAAATTTATGGTTAAATGTCTCAAAATTTATTTTAAGTTTTTTTTGTTAGGTTATTTAACGTGCACGATATAAACTTACTTAAATCAGAACATACACAACATCCAGATCCCCGGCCGTTAATTGATCAATGCGAAAGGGACGGACACACATACACACACGCACACATACATACATTTCACCTATGATACATAATTCGGCCATGCCCGGAATCGAACCGCAGCCAGGGATCCTTCACTTCAGTAGGCAAACACGCTACTAGGTGAATTGAGGTGTCAGACTATCAAACACTGAATTTTTTCAGTCGTTATTATTTTTTATTTTTTTGTGAAATTCCCTATTATTACCAAACACACCAAAAAAAATCCCTGTCTTTTTTCCAACATCTTTGTTATCCAAGTGCGTGGTAGCCCTTTTTTTTTTTCATTTATCACAATACTTTCTGTACGCTTGGTATATATAAGAAAATGAAACCCATCAGGCGAAAAGGAAGAAAAAAAAAAGATGGGGGTTAGAGGGAGGGGGGGGGATATAATTATTCTCGTCATCTAGACACGGGAAGAACGTCTTTCAAACCAGCATCGGCAGTGACGCGGCGACGCTGCATGGAGATAGCAAGCGTCGGTTTTACATCGACTTCCTAAACGATCTCATTCTACCGGCAAAAACGAAGGAGGGGTAAATGTAGGAGGTAGAGTGCAGCGATTACTGTCAATTTGCGACCAATTCTACCAAGGAACCACCCCCCTCCCCAACCCGCCCAAGGACGCGTTTAACAGTTCAGAGCACTCGACAGAAACTTCGATCTGTTTCGATATAATCTGGATACCCAAAGGTAGGGAAACCATGGGCGAGTTGAGATCCGCACCTGTGAGCACGCAGATTTAGGCGTCCGTATCGTATAGTAGGCCAGTCACGTCACAGTTCGAATCGCATCCACGTTTAGTTAGTTTATGTTTTTTCGAATTAGGTTCTCACAATCCTTTACTGCGCGAATGCAGGTACGTTTTATCTACAATTTTACACTACCCATCCCTATTTCATGAGTATTATTAGGTATTCTGACTTTTTAAGGAACGTTGCCTTGTTAAAATTAAGCCCTTAGCCCTGTTCTATTAGTTAGCTCCCTATTTTATATCTTGAAACTTAAGATTTTTTCCACAATGCCTTTCATGACATCACTCAATAAGTCATTTCTTCTCATGTGACTCGTCTAGTTGGCCTTTCCTCATAAAATAACCTGTATAATTGTTCTCATTTCACGCCTTCTTTTATAAGCCGATCTGCCCCCTATACCCTCTCTTAGTCCCCTCCAGCAACATTCTCAAAGTTTTACAACTATTTCTTCTACTTTTCCTTCAGTTTAAAGGTCTTGGCTCCATGTGTAGCATTTGATAAGTTGCTTCCTCTACCCCATGTCCAGTTTGCCAGTCAGTAGAATCCTCTTCTTGTTGAAAGCAGCCTTGGTCATTGCTATTTTTGACCATCTTCCTTTGTACACTGCACGTCTTTCGCAACTAAACTTCCTAACTATATGAATGTTTCCCCATTTTCCAGCTGTGTTCCCCTCCTCCCCCGATATGTTCAATGTTTCAGTAGTTCGTCTCTCTGGTATATATTGTCATTACCTTCGATTTTTCAAAGTTGAGTTCCATTCCATAAACTCTTCCGGTTTCAACTAATTTGTTTATCATAGTTTAAAGCTCTTCTTTTTCCTTTGCCAATACTACCACGTGACTTGCACTGTAATTATCATACTAACCATTAGTGTAAAGATGTGTAAAGAGTCCAGAAAGATGCTGCCTCAAGAATTATAAGCCAAAGATGCAGGGTTGTTTTTTTAAAAATTAATTACAAAGTTTTTTCGTTATACTTTACGGTTTCCTTATTTGACTTACTAACGAACGGGAAGATAGGGGTGAGGGGGAGAAAAGGGAAACATATCTTGGTCTCGGAAAACAAAGCGATGATTTCATTTAAGTAGCAGTGAAATAATTAGAAATTATAATAATAAAAAAAGGGCAGGAAAGGAATGATTAAATACAAGAACGATTTTGAAACGCCAAGTTTAGAAGAGTCACGCGAAACAAATGAATTAATGATCGTGGAAACAAACTCCCGAGTCAATTAAAACTAGCGAGATCTTGGGGGGAGTGAACGTCAAAAAAGTTTTAATTTATGTTTGTTTTTTATAATTACAAAATTTGGTTCAGTATATTGGTCAAAAGAATCGAGTCTTTTTACAGTTTTAAACAGCCCTTATAGTGTAGCAAAAAAAAAAAAAAAAAGACCTCAGTTTTTTTTATTAATGTTAAGAAAATGTTAAGACTTTTTTTTAGTACCATGTCTTACTACCCGTTTAGGTTATACGCGTATGTATTAACTACTCTAATGTGTTAGGGAAGAGAAAGGATGAGTTTATAGAAAGTGTACCCGTATTTGCATGGAGGGAAAGTGGAAAGACATTTAGGAAAGACCGCCCCCAGTACACCCAACCAGAATCAAACCCCTATCCTACCTCCTCGTCATCGGCAGTTCAGTATATTACGAGAGTGACGCCTCATACTATGCGGCCAACGAAGCTGGTTTAAGACTTGCTGAAGAGAAATTGATGTTTTGTTTACAAATAATTTTTTCTTTAAGAAAAAGATTTTTTACAAACAATAATTTATTCGCAGGCCTACCTATACAGGTTATATTAACACCCGCTTTAGAGAGGTGACCTAGTTAAACATTTATTATCCCAATTAGAGTTTTTTATTTTACTAGAGGAAATGGGGGGGGGGGCACCTCCGAAATACCCCTTACGTCCCTTGCCAGACTATTTTGTGCGTTTAAAAGTAGATAGTATATATTTAAAAGGTATATGGACAAATTATCGATACTTTACTAATACTGCGCGTATTTTATTCGATACTTTTAATCATAAGAATACTTACACAAACCTCTTCAGTGACCGCACGGTCTAAGGGGGGGTTTTTCAAACCGAGCTCCTTCATAGCAATCCCAGGGCTCCGTGAGGCAGTTTTAGAATATTATTTATTTATTAATCTTTTAAAATTAGTAATTACGATTGCCAAGTTTTTTGTGGGTTTTTTTTTTTTCAAATCTGAATAAAGGAAATTTGCCAAAGACGAATCCAGAATATGTGGTATTCTCTATTAGTTTTATACTTTTATACGTCTTGGAAAATTTAACACTCTTTATGGAATGTTCATAATATTAGTGTAAGAAATTTTATGAGGACTTCAGCATGTTTTCATTAACCTCGTCATAGACCAGACGGGGAAAGATCGAGGGGTTCGAATACCAGCAGGGGTGTATCGAGGGTGGTTTTTCCCAAATAGTTGTCCACGCAATTGCGGATACACTTCCTCTAAGCTAAACCTAGCTCATCCCTAACACATCAGCGTAATATGTGCAGAGCCGTATAACACGAACGGGTAGTAGGACGCAGAGCTAAAAAAAAAGCTTACACCCCAGTATATTATTATTATTATTATTATTATTAGCACCGCGTCTTACTACCCCTTCGTTTTATAAGCACTTACGCTAATGTGTAATGGTAGGGTGATTGTGAGATGAAATGGAGGACCTACAGTTTAACGTGGGATCCGAACCACGGTGGAGGCCTGGCATTCCTCACATTCACAAGTTGTGATTAATACACGTCTTGTCAGAGGTTGAAGGGAGGGTTTGGGCGATCAGATAAATCTGTACCGGACCGAGGATTGAACCCCGGACCCCCAGCACAGAAGTCTGACACCTTACCCCTAGACCGCCAGGTCACCCACACCCCAGTATAGATATTGAAAGAAACAATCATTTGGTGAGAGTGTATTTATTTGTCCGAGTAACGTAATCTTTTTAAGCCTATACTCTAATATCCTGATTAAAAGTTCCGGCTGCTTGATTAAAAAATAAGTGAGACACATAATTTATAATTGTATTTGAAGTTGATTCATACTTTTCCTTGGAGATCGATTTATTCATTTATTTTTTATTTATTTGAGGTATTTAAAGTGCACTTTCTGAATATACTGATTGTAGCAGCACACAAGAATGGCTATGGGCAAGAGATAAAGAGCCTACCAATTTTGCCAGGAAAGGTATTTTCACATACCTTCCAGGGTTCTATTACATGTCCACAAACGACATGGGACCAACGGCTTTAATTCCCCTTCGGAATGAGGTTGTGCTACGGATTTTTTATCGCTCAAGAAAAATCCGTCGATCTCGGCGGGGTTTGAACCCACAAACATCGAGTCCTGCGGCGAGCAATTTACCTCTATACCACCGAGGTAAACTTGGAAGACCAAGTTAAACAAAAAAACCATTTAATACTATATTCAATAGTACATTATATTCATCGAGATTAATCATTGTTCACGTAGTTTAAGAAGTCAGTCTTTCAATAGATGTCAAAATTTAAAAAAAATTACGCTCTAGGTACTCCGATCGCTTAAATTCAAACAATTTAAGCTGAGCTATTAAAGAATAAACCTTTTGAGCGGGCGCAATTTTTAAACAGATAATCCGATTAAAAAAAACAAGTGTGTAAATAAATAGGTTCGAAGAATGACCCTGCATTTGATAGTCATCTGGGGGGGGGGGGGAGGGGGGGAACAACAACATCCGGACCGAAGAAATGACAAACGGTCAAGTTAAAACGGTACCTGGCATCGCTCAGTCAAATGATAAAAGTGACTCCTATATTTATATGATTAAAAACGTTATAGATATAGTCTACATTTTATTTTAAGGGATTACTTGGTCCATGTCGTCTGGTATATGTTATGTGCCCACGCATTATGTATACCTACGCGCCACTCCCCCTACATATTTAAACTTGATTACATATAACATTTACTAAGTAGTTCATAAAGTAGAGCAGCATTACAGGCAGGTAGAACCGTCTGTAGCTGGATGTTGTGGGAAGAAACCTCCATCAATACGTAACAAGTTTCGTGGAATGACGTCACGAGAAGATTAGAATCGAGTGGCACGCGCAACGCAATAAACACGCGGGGAGTAAAATACGCGCGTAATAAAAAAAAATTATTTTCATCTAGTTTATTTCTTACTGTGCCCGTATAATTAAATAGGTCTACGTTTATATAAATTAACTGTTTCGTTACCCGCTTCGGTGGTCGAATGGTCTAAGGCGTCACTCTCACAATAGATTGAAGCACCAATGGCCATGTGATCAAGGTTCGAACACCGATCGGGTGTAATGAGGGTGGTTTTCTTTTTCTTTTTCCTAAATGGTTTTCCGCTCTACCCTCCTCTCCCCACGACCCCCATACACACAAACATGCAAATTCATGTGCACTTCCTCTAAATTTAGCCTTCCTCAACCCTAAAAATTGTCTAGGCCTAGCGGGTACTAAGACGTGGTGCTAAAAAAACTTTCAGAAACTTATTTTCTTAATTTATCTCGATATATTTCTTCTTTTACAGACACTCATTTCTTTGTATTCTATCATTAAATATTAACTAGATATAATTTTTATCACTTTTATTTCCTATTTAATTTTTAGTTGACTCGTAGTAAGTAACCAGATATTTCACATCGAAGGACGTGGATCCTAACAGAATTACACTTCGGAAGTTTCCAATCAAGTCGGTATCAATTTCTTGCTTCTTTCTTTTTTCCTCTTTTCATAAATCACGATCCGTAACAAGGTGTAGAGTTTCATGAATATTAGATTTCTGGCTAAGATCTCGAGGAAATGTTGGGCGGGATAGTGTAACCCTTAAGGGGCAATACAAAGAATGAGATCTAAGAACAGAGATCTTAAATTCGCTTTGATATATTTCAAAATAAAATATGAAACTTGACTTATATTATATTCGAAATGAGATACCCAATCATAGAAATTCTAAAACCCTATACGTTACTTGGTTGGATTATTTCCAAAGGTGGAATGAACGATGAACAAAGAGAAAACCAGTTTCCAAAGCGTCGGTGGTCCCTCACGCAACGGATTGGGTTCCCGTTTACGAAGAGATCGGGGTTCGTATTCCGATCGGGTGGTTTTTTCCCCCCCGCTTAAATGGTCACCCTAACTTTCTTAATGAAAATGCGAGCACATCTTTCTAAAATGCTACCTTCCTCATCACTACTCCACTGGCGTCATCAATATATAATGCGTATAATCCGAACGGATAGATTTTTATTTATTTAGCACCGCGTTTTACTACCCGTTCGGGTTATACGCTTAAGTACTAATTACACTAATGGATTAGGAATGGGGAAGGTTGAATTTAGAGGAAGTGAACCCGCATTTGCGTGGAGGGAGAGTGGAAAACCATTTAGAAAAACCAGTTCACCCGACCGAGATTCGAACCTCGATCTCCCCGATCCTTGGTATTATTATTATTATTATTATTATTATTATTATTATTATTATTATTAGCACCGCGTCTTACTACCCGTTCGGGTTATACGCACTTACGCTAATGTGCAATGGTAGGGTGATTGTGAGATGAAATGGAGGACCTACAGTTTAACGTGGAATCCGAACCACGGTAGAGGCCTGGCATTCCTCACATTCACAAGTTGTGATTAATACACATCTTGTCAGAGGTGAAGGAAGGGTTTGTCAATCAGATAAATCTGTGCCGGGACCGAGGATTGAACCCCGGACCCTCAGTACAGAAGTCTGACACCTTACCCCTAGACCACCAGGTCACCTCCGATCCTTGGTGGTCTGGCTCATCACGACTGGCGCGTTAGACAACTACGCCACCGAGGCGGGTCCGAACGGATAGAGAAACGTGTTTCGGGGAAGGGGGGAAGTCATAGAGAAAGGACAGGGATAAGGGAAAAAGTGATTAATATAAAGATCAAATAAAAAAATATATATCTAAACCTAGCGGGATTCGAATAATAGTCCTCTGCAAATGTAAGTACCCCTTTCAACAGGCTACGCCCCACAGTTTAGATGCAGTGCACCAGAGGGTGAAATCAATAGTGCGAATGCCGAGAGGTGAACTACAGCGCTGTCCCACGTCTCAACACTTTCACCCCCTTAACACCCCCTCAAAAACCATTATATAAGGGGGTTAAAGGGGTGGAGGGCGCGCGAGACGCCTCTGAATAGCTTCTTCAACACATCTTCCAACACTCCGGCGCTACGTGCAAACTACATGCACAGAAGTGGAGGGTGAGGGAGGTGAAAAGGAAGGGTGTGTGGGTGTGTGTGGGTGTGTGGGTGTGTGTGTGTGTGTGCGCGCGCGTGTGAGATATATTTATTCACCTCCAACCCCCCAACCAGCCCTCCTAACACACCGACCTAACCCATTTGCACGACACTTTTCTTCCATTTCCCATGACCCCTTCGTCACCTTTTCCAACATCGACGCTAGCGGTGTCCCCCCCCCCCCAACCCCCATCCTCTTCATCCGTCGTGGACAGTGTAAAACATACATCTACAGCGTGCATATTTATGACCTGCACTCTGTATAGGTGTGGCTTGCGGGCAACCGACGCTTCTAAATGAATATCTTTCCGCGGGACCGACAAAAAAAAAACGGACAAGGAAGAAGAAAGTGGGTTATTTTGGCGGGGACATGACAAGTTATTGCAGAGCCCGAGGCCGGAGGAGGGCGATGTAGGGGGGACGGGGGGGGGGGGCGGATGGAAGTAAGGGGGATAAATCTCAGACAGGGAGATTTATACGTCGAGGGTACCACTAAGTGTAAAAGTTGGTGTTGACATATACTCTATATGCTATAGGAGAGACAATTGGCCTCGTGGTATAGTGGTTACCCTAGAGGTCCCGGATTCAATTCCCGGATAATCTTTCTCCAAAGGGGAATAATTAGCAAGGTCACCACGATTCAGTTAATTAGCCTCCACGGGATGACGTATGATCAGTATATTCGGGCGTCCCTGGACAACGGTACATTAGTAAGTTGGCTAATATTTCCGCAATGTGAGCTACAAATTGATGTGGCGCAGACACGCCATTGTTTATTTACGGTAGAGGAGAAGATGTCAACGTAAGGGTATTCTTTATTGCAAACAATGGCTGAAAGTCACTACAAAGTCAACCAATCCGGAAATTATTATTGATAATATCCCATTACTAGGTAAATAATAACCATTTCCGATGTTTGCGATAAATAACTTTCTGTTAGCACTTATCACCTCTCCCACCGTAGATTGGGTGTAGGCGGGTAATATAACTTACATTCGTGAACATAAAAGAACAAAAGCATTTTATTTAAAAAATGAAGAAATTAAATCGTTAGGTAAGTAACTCGCCTTGATAAAAAGTTAAAATAAAAGAAGTGTTTTCGTCCAAAAAAAATAAAAATCACTCTGAAAGAATGAGAACTAAATAGAGAAAGAACACGTCAAGTCATTATCTCACTCCCATACTACAGCGCTTGACTAGAGAGATGCAAAGATAATGTAAAAGAGATATTGCCACGCAAAGGAATAGAACCCGCCTCAGTGGCGTAGTTGGCTAACGCACTAGTTTCGTGTAGAGCCAAACTGCCGAGGACGGGGAGATCGAGGTTCGAATCTCGATCGGGTGAACTGGGGGGGGGGGGGGTTTTCCTAAATAGTTTTCCACTCTCCCTCCACGCAAGTGCGGGTTCACTTCCTCTAAACATAACCTTCCCAATCCTTAATCCATTAGAGTAATTAGTACATGAGCGTATAACCCGGACGGGTAGTAAGACGTGGTGCTAAAAAAACCACCAAAGACTCGAGAGAAAGAGATCCTACCCTCCTTCAGCCGAATGTTGACAGGGTTCGGCAAGTCAACAGAGGGAAAAGAGAAGAGCGAAAACGTGTGTTTGACAAACCTCCCAAGGCTGCTGGTGACCCCCCTCCACCCCCCCTCCTTCCTATCGTCAACCCAACACTTCCCATGACAAGCCGCACAAACAAGACAATGGATTCCGGGAAGGAAAATTGGCAACACTGTACACTATTCAAACGCATGTCAAAACTTTTTTTTTTAAAGGAACAGTTTCTTCTATAGTAGGGGAATTGCCATACTCATGGTAGATATAGTCCAATTTTTATAGGAAGAGCATTAACCGAAAGCTAGGAAAAAGTTATTAAAGTAAATCACACAGGGCCGTGGGGGATATGGATAAACTTTATTTGCCCCCCTCACCCCCCCAGTTATCTGTCTCGACCCCCTCGGCCCCAAAGAATTTAAAAACTTTTTGTTTGTTTAGTGTTATCACAGTAGTTTGCACCTATAGACCAATTTTCATTAGTATAAGATATCGGGAAATGCCCTTAAAGGTAAAATACATGTAAATGTTAATGCTAGAAGCCGTGTTTTTTTTAAATACATATAAGTGTTGAATCCTCCCCAATCCTTGATTCGATTTTCTTCACCTACAAACTTGATCTGAATCAAGGTACAAAGAACATATGTACCAAGTTTGAATTAAATTGGTCAATGCGTTCAAAAGTTATCGTGAAACAAATCCACCAGAGAGACAAATGGAAATCTTGTCACCTAAGCGAGCGCCACCCCTCGTCCACCCCCCAACCCCCAAATCGCAGAGCCCTGTACGGCCATCGTTTGCACACCCCTAAGGGCGGCCCTGTTTTCACGTATTCATACGTCAAGACATGTGATATGCAGCTGTCACTTTCGATATACATTATCAACACCTATAAAAATGTAACTAATAATATAGTACCGGAAAAATAACGCGTGTATTTTTATTTTCTAAAAGAACGTGCCTATGAAAATTGAACCGTATCGTGCGATGAACTACCCCGAAAGCAATCTAAGAGGAAACCAGTATTTAGATCGTCCCATTGTCATCATCTTAATCCCCCTTCCCCCCTTCAACCATAGACAACTTCTCCAGACTCTATTGAAGCGACGCACAACAAATATCGTCGGTGATAAGACGCTTTCACTGTTGTTCACCGTGGAAACGTTCCGCGAGGCAGCACATCTCACTCCAAGTCACCTTCCTCATAAAAATAACACCCCTTGGTACTTCATGCTTAACGTAAAAAAAATTTAAAAAAATTAGCACCTCTTTTTACCAACCTATTCAGTATTACACGCATATGTACTAAAGTCTGTTCACCGTAGAATTGTTTTCTGAAAGGCCTTTTCCCTACCAGAAAGCTATTATATAGTAGGATATTGGTAGGAAAAAAGACCTTTCAGAGAGTAATTCCTACCGTGAATGGAATATAATTACGCTGATGAGTTAGGATAGTATGGTTGAATTTAGAGGAAGTGTGCTCACATTTGCGTGGAGGGCGAGTGGTTAACAATTTTGGGGGAAAAAAACCACCCTCAGTACACCCGGCCGGGATTCGAAACCCCGATATCCCTGTCGTCAGTAGTTTAGTCTAACACGAGAGTGACGCCTTAGACCATGCGGTCACCGAAGCAGGTACCTAACGTAATAATTAAAAGAAAAGCACAGTAAGAATGAAAATAAACCGACAGTTCGACGCACAATCTTTTTTCTTCAGTTATATTACACGAAAAAATAAAATAATTTTATTTTCCTACGTAGAGAAAATATTGTGACGGTGAAAATATTCGATTTTGACGTTTTATGTGCCCTCGAACTAGGAAATGGGTTTTACAATTCTGTATGTACCTGGAGTTACAACTAACTAAAATTGATCGATTTCGTTAAAACCTTACATATATTATTTAAATTGAAAAATGACACCTGGACACGGGACTCGAACCTAATACCTTTGATTTAGTAAGCCCAGACTCTTACCAGTGAGCTATCCAGTAGTCGTCCCGTGTCCAGGGTCATTCACTCGTATTTTTAAGGCAGAATCTGTAATAGACGTGCGGAAATCCTCAGCTACATATGAGCGATCAATTAAGAGTACACGAACCATCACAGACTCTGCCTTAACGTATGAGTGAAGAATGACCCTGGGTACGGGAATAATCCTGGATAGTTCAGTGGTTAAAGGATTGGCGCGCAGAGCCAAATATCCCGGGTTCGTTTCCCCTGTACAGGTGTTATTTTTCAATTTGTAGAATATGATATTTATATTCGACTAAAAACCGTACTTAGCAATTACAACAGCTTGGCTATTTAATCCATCTGTATATAATACCAGTAAAACTTGCGAAACTTTTGCACATCCAACCTCCCCCTCTACCCCCCCCTAAATTATTATTATTATTTTTATTATTATTTTTATTTTTATATTATTATTATTATTATTATTATATTATTATTATTATTATTATTATTATTAGCACCGCGTCTTACTAACCGTTCGGGTTATATGCACCTCCCCCCTAAAAAATATTTAGTATTTTGTTGGGTTGTTAAAATTAACTACTCAAAGAAGTGTATACATAAAATATCAAAAAAGTTTATTTTCGGTAAATGATATAAAAATATTGTTAGATTTTTCTTTTAACTTGAATTTTAAACAAACGATGTGTTTTAACATAACTGAGTATGCTACGTCAGAAGTCGGTATTCATCGCTGTAAGCTTTGTATTAGTTGAGAAAAAGGGATGTTGATAACAGAAATAATATATAGGATTATGTTTTACAATCATATTTCGAGGCAAAACCGAGATTTTTACTCTAACTCTAAAATTAAGGGAAAGATTAATGATTTTATAAAAAAAGTTAAAATATTGAGAATGGCTCGAACAATTTTCCTCAAAATATATATCTGGGGCGAGTTTTGCATGATAAATAACACTGTATGCTTGTTTTTTTTTTTGGAGAGATAACTTCTTTTTTAGGGGAGTTTGGTGATAACTTTTTTTAGCACCACGTCTTACTACCCGTTCGGGTTATTTCGCTTAAGTACTAATTTCACTAATGGATTAGGAATTGGGAAGGTTAAATTTAGAGGAAGTGAACCCGCATTTGCGTGAGGGAGAGTGGAAAACCATTTAGTAAAAAAACCTCCAGTTCACCCGACCGAGTACTGATAACTAATATTTGAAAATATTGTTACAATCTATGATAGACTAAATGAGGAAGCATGTGTAATTCTGCATTATCATTTATTTGTCCACAACTCTTGTGTACACATACCCATGTGTTTAGAAAGTGTATGTAGAAACACACCTATCAGGAATATGTACTGTGACAAAAAAAAGTATACTCACTTCAAGTTTCTACGAGTCACTGAACGTACAAACACTTCCGTCACTTACCTAAAACACAAGAGAAACAAATTATTAGTTCGTTAATAAATTTAGCTTTATTGACAGTTAAGACAAAACAAATAAAATAGCAATCATAACTGTATTGTTTTAAATTGACAAGATGAATTATTGCTGGAATTCTAAAAGTTCAGTCAAATTTTACAATAATTCATTGAGTAGGCCTATATACCGCGTCTTACTTCTCGTTCAGGTTATACGCGCATGTACTAATTGCGCTAGAGAGTTAGGGATTAAGAAGGTTGAATTTAGAAGAAGTGTTTCCGCATTCCCACGGAGGGAGAGTGGAAATTCATTTAAGTAAAACATATATTAGTACGCCAACCGGGATTCTGAACCCAATCTCCCCACCATGAGCAGGCCAGTCTATTGTTAGAGTGACGCCTTAAATCATGATAAACAAACTAGTTTACAATCAAATGTTTATCAGTCCAACAATTTAGCTCAGTCTGTGGCGTGTCTGTCTACTGAGCTAAGGGGTCCCGGGTTCCATTCCTGGCAAAGCCTAAAAATGTATAATTGGTGGAATGTGAGTTTCCCCCTTTCAGAGTGAGGAATTAACGGCCTGGGGACTGGAAGTCATGTATGTTCTAGATTTAAGTTAGTTTATAAGTCGTGTGTTGATGTAATCAGTCGGTGCATAGAGTGTAAGTTAAGGTGTGATGAGGGGACGAGATAAATGCAAGTGTTTTTGAAGTTTTTATGGCAAAACAGTTTTTTGGCCAAAATAAATAAAATATTGCTCAAGTACAAACAAAGAAATGTAATTTTCTTCACATGGTGACCTCAAATATCAGTCAAGGGTGTTCTGGAATTTAATAAGAACTTTTCCTCTTAAATTAGAAAGTTTGTTAGATAATGCCACCGTGATCATTACATATTCAACAACTGTTGATATCAACATAGAAGAAGGTGGGTGACCTGGCGGTCTAAGGGTAAGATGTCACACTTCTGTGCTGAGGGTCCGGGGTTCAATCCTCGCTCCCGGCACAGATTTATCTGATCGCCCAAACCCTTCCTTCACCTCTGACAAGACGTGTATTAATCACAACTTGTGAATGTGTGGAATGTCAGGCCTCCACCGTGGTTCGGATCCCACGTTAAACTGTAGGTCCTCCATTTCATCTCACAATCACCCTACCATCACACATTAGCGTAAGTGCGTATAACCCGAACGGTACAATAATAATATGTGAAGAAAATTAAACTCTTATGTTTCTACTAGAGACATTTTATTAATTTTGGTTGGAAAAATGTTTTTCCATATTCAAAAAATTCAAAAACAGGGGCCTTTTCTCGCATCTCCTTCCATCCCACTTTAAGTATCTCAATTTTTTTTATGTTTATCAAAATTGGGACGACCGTTTATGCTTAAATAGGTAATTGTTTAATTATTTTTTTAACGAAGAGTTGGAAGGGGCTCGTTGGTTAGGACATGGGTCTCGAAACAGGTTTAAGTTTGGCTAAAGTTATTGCAGTCCATGACAGAATATTGTTGCGGCTATAATAACATTAACACCTCCCACACGATACGCAACAAGGAACAATGCACTATGCCGCAGGTGGCCTACCTACCCGACAACCACCTCAATACACCTGCAATCCCATTGTTCTACCGATCACGTGATATGCCCACTATCTTCCCCCCTCCCCTTTTCTATCTTTCCGATTGAATAGTACGAACATCCTCTGCAACAGGGGTGTACGGAGCGCCATTCTTGGCAAGCCTTAAAAAAAAATATGGTGGAAGGGTTAAGTATTGCCTAAATGCTCTGTATCCTTAAGGCGATTTCCCTGTCGTGCAAGTATAAAACATATTTTGTGGGATGATGGGCGGGAGGGTGAAAGGTGTGGCGTGGCTTCACAACCGTCAAAGTATCCTTCCGCGCCAACAAGTAACAGATGGATCACGGAAACCGTAGATGGCGCTAGCTACCAGACAGGTCTTGCGGAAAAATCATACTTTTGGAAATATCAGTTTTCTCAGAACAGTGAAATGTTTATGTTAATATTTTCAACACCTCTTCTAAGATAACGTATCGATGTTTATTAATTGTTACATTTTCTTATTTTTTGTTATGAATCCGGCAATTTTCTATTGAAAAATGTCAATTTTATCGATATTTGATCATTGATAAAATTATAGTGGAGGTGTGTATATAAAAAGTATAACTTAATCAACATGCTTCAATTCTTGAACAAACCGTTTCCAAAAATAAAATTGCAAAACAGTAAAAAAATTCTTAAAAATAACCGTTTGTTCCCACGGCTCTGCATTTCTACGCCAAATGAAAAGGGAATATCGCCTTAAGGTGTGAGTGTAGGTAGCACGAGTTAAGGGCAGTGTTTTTGCGGTTTCTTGATAGATAAATTAACAAGAGATGTTAAATCACCATGTGAAGAAAATTAAACTTTATGTATTTGATTTATTTTAACCAAAGCGATGTTTTAATATATCAACTTCAAAACATCGACCTTTTCTCGCGTCCCCTACAATCCCATAATTAGGATACGGAGTACGTAGACGAGGCTTTACCCACGTCAGTGGTCTAACGGCATAGGGCGTCAGGTTCGCACTGCCTATGACGGGTAGTTCGGGGTTAGAAAATCGTTCCGGTAAAAAAGGATTTTTTTTTATCTAGATGGGTTTTAGCCCTCCAGCCACGTAAATGAGACACACTTCCTCTAAATTCCAACTTTCGTCCCTAACACATCAACGTGACTTGTACATAACCGTATAACCCGAAAGGGTAGTAAAACGCGCTGTTAAAAGAAAACCTAGGTTTGTTTTCCCATTCCCCTTCCATGCAAATACGCAATAAAACTAGACCTTGATGTTGAGAAATCTGTTTGTAATTCACAATCATTTAACAAATAAACAAATACACGCGTTATATCAGCTAAATCAATAACATGGTACGCACGCTTGCCTTGAGCAAACATTGGAACAAAGTTGGGCTTGGGCGGAAATTGAATATGAATCGGACAAATCGCATTTATTTAACAGGTTACGAAGAACCAGTCACAGAGAGACCTGCTATCTGTTTTATGGACGAACGGCGACCCGATAAACACACCATTTTGAAATAATAACATTACATAGATTAAAACATACCCGTTTCTGTGGCCGCATGGTCTTAAGGCGTCACTCTCGCAGTAGACTAGACTGTGGATGACGGAGAGATCAAAGTTTCGAATCTGGTCGGCTGGTTTTTTTTCCAAAATAGATTTCCACTCTCCTCCACGCAAAAGCGGTACACTTCCTTTAGATATGACCTTCCTAATTCCTAAAACCACTAGCATAATTAGTATATAAGCGTATAACGGGAACGGGTAGTAAGACACGGTTCTAAAAAAATTAATTAATAATTTAAAGGGCGTTTTCATTAGGTAGCAATGGAACACATTATGTTGTGTACTGTAAATACAGGAGCAATAATATATCAGTATTCGTCATTTAATTTGTTTCATTACTTTTTTTTATAATTTTGGGTGACCTGGGTGGTCTAGGGGTAAGGTGTTAAACTACTGTGCTAAGGGTCCGGGGTTCAATCCTCGGTCCCGGCACAGATCTATCTGATTACCAAACCCTTCCTTCACCCTTGACAAGACGTGTATTAATCACAACTTGTGAATGTGTGGAATGCCAGGCCTCCACCGTGGTTCGGATTCCAAGTTAAACTGTAGGTCCTCCATTTCATCTCACAATCCCCCTACCATTATACATTAGCGAAGTGCGTACAACCGAACGGGTAGTAAGACGCGGTGCTAATAATAATTTATAATTTTGGTTGTTGTCAAAGCGTCCGCGGGACGTTGTTTGGGGGAACCTCTGGTTCTAAGACGTAGCTCTCGCGATAGAAGACTGCCGATGACGGGGAGATATGGGTTCGAGTCCGGTCCTTAACTACCGAGGATGTTTTTTTCCCTTAAATACTTTCCCACTTTCTTTTCACGCAAATGCGGGTAAATTACCTCTAAAATTCTTCCTTCCACATCCTTACCCCATCACAGTAATTTATCTGATATGCGTATAACCTGAACAGGTAGTAAGACGCAGTGATAAGAAAAAAAAAGATCTCTCTGAAAAGATTTGAACACAAGCATTATTTTCCGGCAAGGAACAGTCCAGAAAAAGGACAGTTCAGTTTTCCAAACACAATAAAAGAGTAAATAACCATTTTATTAGTTCAATATTGTGAGAATCGAGCGAAAGGCGGCTCGAGTTACTTCATACAAAAGAAAGGAACGTATATAAATGTTTAGTCGTAGTGATGAGAAGAGGAACATGAGAAAGATAGATAGAGAAACACCAATGTTGTGTTAGTCGAGTGGATTTATTTATATCAAATTGAAAATAAAATACGCTATTGTAAAAAAAAAAAAACTTATAAAAGTTTACACATCAAAATGTTTGATATTATTGGTTGTGATATTGACAGAAACGGTTCAATAGGTTCCAATTTATTTTTTTTATTTTTTCACAGTTCAGGAGTTGGATGAAAGGGATTATTACAAAACGCGCTTATCGCCATGTGACATACATCAGTCGGCTCATGTGTGGACATGTTCTCTATGGCAAGCAGGGGTGGGCAAAATGAAGCCTGTGGGAACAGTCGGTACCACGATCATATGTTATTTTAAAAAAATAACGGTTTTTGAATTTGTTTCCCCTCGGGTGTTTTATATGAAAAATCAATATTTTTATAGAGTTATTTTGATTGTTTCTTAGACTTCCTGGCAATTTCATAGTAGTGAAGTGCCAGATATATCATTTAAATTATCTATTATTTTATCTGATTGGGTCATGTGAACTATTTTTATGTAAATAAGTCCAAGCCCTTCCTTTTACCATAATATATGTTGACTTTAGGAGAGCCAGGGACAGATATATTGTTTATCCGATCGTGTCATGTGAACTCTGTTTTAGGTAGGTAATTCCGAGCCCTTCCTTTAACCTAAGAGAGTTTTATACGAAAAAATTGAAATTTTTATATTTATTTTGATTGTTTGTTAGGTGTTTTGGCAATTTTGGAGTATTGATTATTATATATATATATATATTATTTAAATTTTCTATTTTTTATATGATCGGTTCATGTGAACATTTTTTTACGTAAATAAGTCTAAGCCCTTTCTTTTATCATATATGTTGAATAAAGAAGAACCAGGACAGCTACATTTTTTATCTGATCGTGTCATGTGAACTCAGATTAAGTAGTTAATTCCGAGCCCTTCCTTTTACCAAGGTGAATTTAATTCCAAAGCTTATTAAAGTTTAAAATCGTGTCCAGCCAAACTATATTTTAAATTTCGCTGAATTCTCCATCTTTTCTAGAGTCAATCTCCAACTTTTCCAACCACCATATATTACAAACATTATTTTATTAAGATAGCAAACTGATATAATAGTATTTTTTTTTATATAAATACACATTCTGAAACAAGTGTCACTCTATGAAGGGGTTTAAAGGATTTCAATCTGAAGCGATGGGTTATTGGGTTGTGAGATCTTGTTAAGTCATTAAAAGATCATCTCACACCAGTACAGTTTAAAACTATTGTCGTGAGATACATTCTTCATTTGTTACTTCGTCCCATAACGTATTCTAATTCTCGCACATACACATAGCCATGACAACTGTCTAAAAACGCGCGTTATAGGGGGGAGGGGGGGGGGTGGAAAGGACACAGGACAATCATATGATGACCTTGAGAATTGAGATTATTTAATTTAATTTTAGCACCATAACCAATTACACTAATGGATTAGGAATTAGGAAGGTTGAATTTAGAGGAAGTGAACCCGCATTTGCGTGGAGGGAGAGTGTAAAACCATTTAGGAACAACCACCACCCCCCCCCCCCCAGTTCACCCGACCGAGGATCGGAACTTGATCTCCCCATCCTTGGTGGTCTAGTTCGACACGATTGGCGCGTTAGCTAACTACGCCACCGAGGCGGGTCAATTGAGATTATTATGAGCTCAAATGAGATAACTGTGTTTAAAAAAAAAAAGTAACAGTGAGTAACAGCTGGAAGGAAAATGTTATTACAATTGAAAATAAAAGTTTTGTGTATTTTTTTTAAAATGAATATGTGAAAATTCCAGAAATTTGAAAAAAAAAAATCCATGCCTTTCCTGGTAAAAATTGTAGCCCTTTCACTCTCGCTCGTAGAAATTCTCGTGTGCTGATATAATCAGCCGGTTCAGAAAGTCTAAGTTAAATACCTCAAATAAATAAATAATAAATAATATATTACACGGTCGGCTTGTATACTTACGCTAATGTACAAGGGATGATTAAAGATGAATTTAAATGGAACGAGCCCACATTTGTTTAGAGCAAAACAGAGTGAGAAATAATTCTGAAAAAAAAAAACTCAGTAATACACCCAACCGGGATTCGACACCCGATCTCCCTGTCATCGGTAGTACAGACTAGTTCGAGTGTGACGCGTTATACCATGTGACCAGCGAAGCAGGATTGTTCAGGTTATACTAATAATTACTCTAATTATTGAGTTAGGGACAATAAGGTATAATGTATGTATCCACATTTTCGTGGAATAAGAGTGGCAAAACATTTTTAAAAAAACTATCTCGGTAGATCCAAATGGGATTCAAACCCCGATCTCTTTGTAACCATCAATTCAGTCTAACACGAGAGTGACAGATTAGACCGCGCGACCAATGATACGGATAACTTGTTTATAAAAAGCAAAATAGTTAAATATTGTATTGTTTTCTACAAGTGGCAGGACTTGTAAAAAAAAACCACCTGCTTCGGTGGCTGCATGGTTTAAGGCGTCACTCTTAAGACTACCGATGACAGATATCGGAGTTCGAATTCCAGGCCGGGTGTAATGAGGGTGGTTTTCCCAAAATTGTTTTCTAATCTTCCTCCCCAAGTAAATTCGGGTACATTCCCTATAAATTCAACCTTCCTTCTCCCTAACTCACTAGCATAATTAGTGCACAGGTGTACAACCTGAACAGGTAGTAAGACGCGGTGTTAGCAACAAATAATATATATATATAGCAAAACAAAATTAACTATTATTATAATCATCATCATCATCATGTCTTACTACCCGTTCGGGTTATACGCACTTACGCTAATGTGCAATGGTAGGGTGATTGTGAGATGAAATGGAAGACCTAACAGTTTAACGTGGGATCCGAACCACGGTGGAAGCCTGGAATTCCACACATTCACAAGTTGTGATTAATACACGTCTTGTCAGAGGTGAAGGAAGGGTTTGGGCAATCAGATAAATCTGTGCCGGGACCGAGGATTGAACCCTGGACCTCCAGCACAGAAGTCTGACACCTTACCCCTAGACCACACCAGGTCACCATTAACGAATAAATAATATAATCAAATGGAAATCAATAACTATATTCCTTTCATAAGATACAAGCAGCCCACCAGGTTTACAATTACACCATCAATAAATTTCTAGAAAATAACTTATTTTGGAAAACCGATAGTGAGAAGGAAAAACACATAATATTAATTCAAACTTACAGTTTCAGGGTTGGAAAAAATATTCAAACACGCGGAAGGAGGAGAGTGGAAAAGTTTTACGAAAGGTTACGGTCAAAGAGAAAGAGAGAGAGAGAGAAAAGAATCTACGAGATAAGAGAACCCGATAAAAGGAAATCGTCCGAAAAGCTACGGCGGCTACGAAGTTGAAACCGCAGAGAAACGAAGAAGGAAGTTCGAAGTGTCGACAAACGGCGAATATTGATCTGAGACTTGGGAAGTTTCGAACCCCCCACACAAACCGATGTGTCTCGAAACGGTTACGTGTTCTCTTGCGGAAAAGTATGAACTTTCCTGAGATAATGGTTCAGTTTAACTAACAGTTAAAAGTCGCCGCCAACTTGAAAGGGAAAAGATAATAGTATGGTACTGTGCTATTTATCGTGGAAATGGAGGCTATGTATGACGATTCAAAATAAAATAAAATTCAAATAACTTAAAATTGTCTTTTGTGACTCTTAAGAAATGTATTTGTTTAAGGAGGCCACCTACCGGAGCGCTGAGACTCATTGCAGACGTACAGAAATCTCGCGTTATTTAAGAAGTAGTTTTTTTATTTTAAAAATGGCGTAGTTTTCCCCACGTCCCCGTAAAAAAATGTCCATCTTCCGTAAGGGTTTTTAAATCAATGTTTATAGTGAGACAAAATGAAAATAAAAATAAAAAAGTGTCAGAAATTAAATATTTTAACTATAAAATTTCACTTTAATTTAATTTACTTATGATATGTTACACCTAATTTTATTGCAATGCAAGTATTCCAAGATTTTATGTCAATCGTTTTATTACCTATGTCTAAAAATAATTAAACGATTAAAATATAATTTATCAAATCGTAAAAAATTATGCAAAAGTGAATCTTAGAATCCCTTATGTGAGAGTAAATAGGGGTAAAAAATCACGAAAAAAAAAGTTGTACATAATTTAAGGACGGTCCCATATTAAGTTTTCTGATCATTAAAAAGAACACAAAAAAGTAAAATTAGCTCATTTTCAAAGATGTTTCACGAGAAATTCATCAGTTCTGAGATCAACGTAAATAGTTCTAAACATGGATCTAGAACTCGCTTTTCTCGTTGGGGGTTCCGCCACTAGAGCCCCAGTGAGTTTTCTTTTCAACTGGATGCAAGCTAATGTAATGTTTTGAACGTAACAACTTAAAGTTACTGGTATTGTATTGTATATACCGCACCGAATTTAAAGTTTCTCCGCCATTTTGAATTTTTTTCGGGGGTTAGAAATTAAAATTTTATTTTTTAGGAATTTCCCCGTCGGTTACAGGCTAGAAGCTATAATTTTGCCAAATATCAAGTTTCTAGCTCATCTGGAAGTTGGTAAACATTAAAGTCAGTGAGTGAATGAGTCAGCCATGTACCATGCAGACATTAGAGCTACCCCCATCCAACACCATGTAGACATTAGAGCTACCCCCATCCAACACCATGCAGACATTAGAGCTACCCTCATGTAACATCATGCAGACATTAGAGCTACCCCCATCCAACACCATGTAGACATTAGAGCTACCCTCATGTAACACCATGTAGAGCCCCCCCCCCCTCCCCCAAGTTCATTCAAAACAGCGTCACGTGGTTTACCTTGTTTGTATGCCAATCTTAAGGGGGTCACCTACGAGAAAGTTGAAACGTATTACTGACGTTCAGTTGTCTCGATAGAAAACAAAAATTGATCAAGTTGATATAGTTTCTTGAATAGCACGTTTAAATAGGTGTGAGTGGAAACGTCACGACATGAAAACTTATTCCGAGCACAAGAGAAGTGTATACATCCGGCCTCGGTGGAGGCTTGCGGCAAACGGTAGCATCGTGGCTTGCCCTCCGGAAAGGGAAGGGCCGCTACGTGTGTTACACCCCCCCCCCCACCCTTTCTTTCCACGGGGTCTAGGCCCAGAGCGACCTTTGACCTTCTGTGGTGAGGGCAGGACGACCCGGTCCCAGGCCGAGCGTCAGGACGCATCAATAAGTCAGTCAAATGGGGCACGGTCTCGTCGCCAATAAATGAGATAGGAAAGTCATATAAAATAATAAAAACACAAGTGTATGTATATATGACAGTTCTTAGTGTTTAATTTGTACTCTCGATCATCCGGGGTGGGAGGAGGAAAAACATGGCCCGGATTTTTTTTTTAAATTGATAAACCTGGTGCTGTGCTTTCTCTCAAAAGTAAACACTGAATAGGTACGCCCGAATAACACATAATCATATATATATATATATATATATATATATATAAGCAGATGTCGTCACTTCCGTTTGATGACGTGTTCACAATTTTACAAGTTTTATTTTCTGTTAATTACTTGTCGTATAATGCAAATTTTTGTTAACATTTCATGTAGAATTGTTCATGCACACGTTGAGTTTTACTAGATCGTGCATCGGCGGCCACTTACATCGTAGCGTGTTGAGCGGGCCATAAATAATTATTGAAATTTTATTAAATAATTGAAAATTTCCGTACCGGTTATTCCACTTCTCGGTTAATGCAGCCCCGGATAATCAAGATTACATTGTATTTGTTTTACAAGAAAGCGCGGAATACAGTGTGAAATATTTATATAAAAATGGGTGGGTGGGGGGGCTCCAATAGTTAAATTACCTATTGGTCCTCGGCTATGTTGCTCCGTACAGTACTGGTAGGCACTGGCCTATTTCTGACGTCAGAGTGGCATAAATAAATAAAAGAAAAATGAATATTTTATACGTCTAGCGATGTTGTCTATATTATTAGTTAGAAAAACAACGTTGGGGAAAAACTTCTATATTTATTATACCATAACACACAAAATCAAAACTTTACCCCCTTACAATTTACTCTAATAGATGATGATAGTGATGGACAATAAATCAGCCTAAAACAAACTATTACTAGGCATGGAGCACTATATCAACAAAAGTTCAAGCTCATTAAAGAAGATTATTGGTCAATAAACCTTAAAGCCATAAAAAAAACCTAAGTTAATTATAAGTGTTCTGAATTGGCCTTTTGCGACTCCCAATTCACTCAAAGCACCTCACATATTCCCTTGAGTTCTTGTTCATCTAACGGTCGTTACGGTGACCGGCTGTTGAGATAACTGTCAGTTTGGCGGTCCCAGCACACGGATTTCCACAAAGTCCAACGATACAAATAGCTCAAGAACACATACCTTTTGTAACGTTAACTTGCAGTTAGTTACAATTGGATCCATCCCATTATAATGTTGATACGTAACTATCAAGAATTCATACCACCCGCTCAATAATTCCGACCCAAATAGAATCTACAATGGTACTATTCTCTGTTGTAGTCCCTGTAGGCTAATACGGAAAGATAATACGACTCAGTATATTTCATACAGTACAATCTTCTGTAATATTACACTCATATTTGTTCAGGAACTTACCTTTGAAATCTTCTATCACTAGCCGCCACCAAAGCTGAACTTCGCCGTGCAGCCAATGTGAAGAATGGGGCCGAGCTAACGAAAGTCTACGATCAACGCGTGGTCATTCTCCGTCTAGTCAGATTGAATCTGAGGAATGACAACATAGAGCACGCTAGAAGACAACAATCCACCCGCCCTCTGACGGATGTCAGATGAACTTCCCCAAACAACACAAACATCCAATGATCGCCGACTTGTTCTAATTTTCCGATGGAACAACTCTACAAAGTGCCTACGTGACCGAAGACAGCTAGCAACTACGTGCTAGAAATTACCTCCCCTCTTTCCGTGCAACGAAAATCACTATAAAACAAGCTGACATTGTCTAAAAACTTTGACTATCTTAAATCTACGAACGAGGACGGATCATTGTCGTCGACCTGGACAATGATCGGATAAACATTCATACATCATAAATTGGAACGTAACTATGGCTGTTACTTATAAAGAACTCTATTCATTTTCAACTTATAATATTTTCGTGTTAAATTCTTTATTTTGTGTTTTGCTTTATATTTAACTTTTTCTCTTTATTATCTCAGTCGCTTAAATGTAACTTGTATGCCGCCACTTAGGCGCGGTTGGTTAGTTTGTTAGTTTATTAGTTTGGTTTGAAATCCACCATTGGTAATTTTGTATTGAGTGAATTTAAATGTAAATTGTTAAAATGTGTGGACTTTTGTATTTTGCTATTTCACGCGACTGTAGAAATAAAATCATTCTTGTTATTTTTTTTATATAAATTAATTTTGTTCTAAATTTCAATCTTTAGTTTTTTCTAAGATATAGTTAGTCCCGGGAGATTTTGACTTGAGTCTGGATGTCAAACTCTCGCGTTATGTTTTATGTAATTGTAAATTTCGTATTGTAACTGTTAATTGTTTGAGGAGCCCATCAGGCATGAATATTTAATGTTTGTTTCATTTTGTGGATATCTTACTTCACTTCACTTTTGGTAGTTTAACTTCTCTTTTGATGTTATAATCTACGTAATTTTGTGTCTCTTAAAGACGACCTGTAATAAATGTAAACATGGGATGTTTACATTCTGCGCCTCACGTTATTATTTTCAGCATTATTCAGAATGATATAATGAGACCACTGTACTTTGCTTTATCTACGTTTATACTGAATAAACCATATTATTGTTATATTTTTAATTCTGCTTATATTTTCCTTTATGTAGATTATACCTTCTCCCTTTTATTTAATTGTGGTCGTTAAGTAGAAGGCAATGGAGACGGTGTAACACTTTCCGGCGATTGTTTAGTTACCGCTGAACATGCGTCCAGTCCTTATCAAGGACACTCTTGGCACCTTTAGATAGCTGTTATCTTCCAACACAAGCAATATTTTCCTTGCCACACGATTATTTTTCGACCTCTAGCATTCACGAGTCATCTCCAGTCAAGCGTCTTTCTCAAGCTACAACATCACTTTTGTCCGCATCTATTGCTGCCAACTCACAAACACAAATCCCACTAACTGCACAACCACACAATTAATTTAATTAAGTAAGCTATGAATTACATTTGCATACAAAATGGTTTAGTTATGAATTATTAGTATTGCTATTTTTACCAAGAGATATGAGTAAACATCTACTCGGCTCAAGGAGTATTATGTGTCGATGGAAAGTGGGAAATCCCCTTATTTGCAAAATATAAAATCCTTCACTTCTGATTCAATTTCACATCATTAGACTTTTTTTTATTTATATTATAAATATATAAATATATATATATATATATATATATATATATATATATATATATATATATATATATATATATATATATATACATATTACCCAAACTACCGAACAGATCAAAAAGATCCCATGGCTGGGGTCGGAGGTAGAAATATAAAACCAAAGTCGATTGAGGACCCTTCGGAGCACCCACATCACATCTTCTCCGTGCATAGAGGGAAGCACGTTGTGTATGTAGTCGGTGGCTGAACCGATTAAGTGAATAATTCTTTGGGATGGAGTATGGCATAAGAGATATCACTTACAGGTGTGTCTCTAAAAAAACATCATAAGTGGATAGTATGAAGCCTTAATGTATGTGCATAAATAACTTAAACCTATCCCACTTCAAATACCAAAAATCCCATAATACGGAGCAGGATCTCAATTTAGACGTTGTGTGCGGTTATAGAAATACTCGTATGTGGAACGCCTTGGTGAAGCAGGATACTGACCGCAGAGCAGCTTGTATGCAATATTGCTTGATGAAACACGTCACGGCGATTAACATGAAGAGTTGTGAGTTCTACGTGGAATGAAGAATTTGCAAGTGGAACCACATGAATTAGACATTAGGAATTAATAAATAGCTCGTATATACATACAGCCAGTTTAGTGGTTTTAAGTTTTGTTTAAATTATATGAGAGTGTATTCTAAGCATATCATTCATATATTGGCATTTCTGGCGAAAAAGGTTGGTATTTTAAATTAAGGGAGGCTGGAAGTTGGGGTTATAATTTTTTATAGATTTATATAACAAGAATGTTTTTGGTTAAAACTATTTAAATATTGGTTTGGCAGATAAGTTTAGTTTGATAATTTACTGTTCGTAATCTTCACATCTTATGAATATTGATCATAGCAAAGTTAAATTTTGAATATAATAAGTTTTTTTAAACTAAGAAAAAAATATCGATCAAAATCAGATAATGTATGTCCATGTTTATGTAAGATTATCGGGATTTTTTTTTTCTAGTTTCGGATTTTTCCCATAAAGATGTAATGCCCATAGACCAAAACTATCAATTCCTGTGATCGTTCCATCCCCCTGTTCAGTTTTAAGAATTTTGGGCGTGGCTATAACAATTTTAAGTAATCAGTGTGCGTTTAAAGCTTTGTAACTTATAGGGGAGGGGGGAGGATCTGAAAAAAAAAAACAGTGGAAAGACAAACACCACATGGATTTTATTACATAAATAGTTTTTACTTAATATGTTTTAGGTTTTTTAACAAAATCATTTTCGGTCTTGAGGCAGTGATAGGGTTGGGGCGATTCCACACTCTCTTAATACACCCTTCGATTTACACATAAATTTACTCGTTCAACCTTTAAAAAAAATGTATTAGTTTTAGTACAATATAAATTTGAGACCAAAAATTTTTTAAAAATTCAAAAAAATCTACGCTTTAAAATAGTTTTCTCGATAAGAATTGAAAAAGCAAATAAGTACTTGAGGTTGTTTTTTTAAAAATATATTTTCCCCACAAATTTAACCCTGGCCCGCTCTAACTTTTCAAAAGCACATGCAGAAAAAGATGTATCCTTCGTTCACCTCTGAAACGCTTGCCTTGTTTGGTTCCACTATGGTGTAGCTTATAATATATCATAGTGTAATCAGTCAAGGTAAGACAGCTACCTTGCTTCGTTCCATTATGGTGTAGCTTATAATATTATATATCATAGTGTAACCAGTCAAGGTAAGACTGCTACCTTATTTCGTTCAACTATGGTGTAGCTTATAATATGGAATCATAGTGTAACCAGTCGAGGTAAGACTGCTACCTTATTTCGTTCCACTATGGTGTAGCTTATAAATATGGAATCATAGTGTAACCAGTCAAGGTAAGACTGCAACCTTATTTCGTTCCACTATGGTGTAGCTTATAATATGGAATCATAGTGTAACCAGTCAAGGTAAGACTGCTACCTTATTTCGTTCGACTATGGTGTACTTATAATAATAGAATCATAGTGTAACCAGTCAAGGTAAGACAGCTACCTTACTTCGTTCGACTATGGTGTAGCTTTAATATAGAATCATAGTGTAACCAGTCAAGGTAAGACAGCTACCTTTCATTATAAACAGAGTGTACATAGAAATGTCCGAGATAGAGTCGGTAATTACCGAGTAGACAGAGTAACAGGGGGGTGGGAGGGGAGAGAGAGAAACTGCCGCGTGTGTCAGTTAGGGTCCGTTTTAATTAAAACAGGAAGGGGTGTGTGGTGAGGGATTGAGGGAGGTTCTTTAATGAGAGAACTAACCCACCCCCTTCCCCTCACACACGCCCCCACATGCGGGCTAAGGAGTCTTACACGTGTAATTTTGCCAACGCGCACTCGTTTAGAAGTAAACCGCTCGAGTATGTGACATAACTGTTTTGAGGCGTTTAGCGGTGTGTAGTGGGCGGGCGGGGGGATTAGGCGAGAGGTTATCACTCCTACCAAACAGGATCCGACCGCAACCGGATAAACCGAAAGGATATTTTCTAAAACTAACGCACTTTTCCATCAAACTATTTTCTACATACAAATACTGTCGAGATATTAATTAAATTCATGGTGATTTAATAAGGAGAGTTATGATATTAATTAATTGAAAGGATCGCCTAAGAATAAGTTATAGAGAGGTTTAAATGAATACAGAAAATCAAGTAAATACTTATACAATATGTTTTCTAGTTTTACTGTATAAGTATTTACTTGATTTTCTTTATTCATTTAAACCTCTTTATAACTTATTCTTAGGCGTTCCTTTCAATTAATTAATTACTGTCGAGATAGATTCCAGGGACTTTAATACATTACTTTCTCATATAGAGAAAATGTTGTGAGCGTGAACATTTTTACTTCGAGATTATGATGAATTTTACGTTTTATGTGTCCTTGAACCCCAAAAATAGTCGGTATTACAGGTTTTTTTTTATGTGACCGGGGCTAGGTTCGAAACTGTTAACTGGATTTGGTTCAAGCTTTATATTTTAATGTTACATGGTTATAGTCAACCTCGGTGATCTTGGGGTAAAATGCTCGCCTCTGGACCCGATGTTCGTGGGTTCAAACCCAACCGGGATCGACGGATTTTTCTTTATCGATAAAAATCCGTAGCACAACTTCCTTCGGGGGGGAAGTAAGGCCGTCGGTCCCGTGTCGATTGTTGACATGTAAAATAACCCTGGAAGGTATGTGAAAATTACCTTTCCCGGCAAAATTGGTAAGCCATTTCACTCTCGCTCATAGAAATCCCGTGTGCTGATATACACAGTTGGTTCAGAAAGTGCACGTTAAATACCTCAAATAAATACAGTCATACCTAAACGCCAAAATGTGATTTTGAACCTAGATCCAAAATTAAAGGTAGTTTACTGATTACCCATTCTTGAAAAAGATAGGCATAGGTCTACATAAAAACAATTTTGTCCAAAATTTATCTCAAATGTTTCATTTTACTATAAAAATAATATGTTAGTTTTAACTAAGAAAAAAAAATCGTATTCCTAATTACAATAGACTTTATGAGACAGTTTTGTTTCGTTATACTCAAGTATTAGTATCCGTTCGGGTGATAATGTGTTAGGGATGCAGAAGGTTGAATTTAGAGGAAGTGTACCCACATTTGTGTGGAAGGCTGATTGGGAAAAGAATTAGGGAAAATCACCCAACAAGGGTTCGAGCCCCCGATGTTCACTGGTGCGGGTCCCAGTATTGCAATAAAAAAAAACAAAAAAATATGTATTAGCGAGGTAAAATATTAAGTTTAGTTTTAAAATATATACAACTATTCTCGATATATATCTGGCTTAAAAAAACTGTAGTCTGGTAGAAACAAACGCATTTTCGGAGCAAGGGGAGATGGGTCCTTATATATATATATTTTTAAATACCCTGCGGTGACTGTATCCTGTGACCTCAAAAAGGTCAACTCCTCCGCTCCCTCCCCCCTATCCCAACCACCAACTCAACATGTCCCGCGATATTTTACATAATCCTTAATCTCTTTACAGGTGAAATAATTCTTCCCTTCCCCCATTTTTCTTCTCTCTCGTTCCAGGCCAGCGAGCGCAATCTTTTTCAAAAAATCTCTTTCCCCTTCCACTTACCCCCACCCATAATTCCCGAGCACAGGCGTTATTTAAGTCAAATTGCTGGACAAGCCCAAGCTGTTCCTAAATTAAGGCTTCGTGGCGTACGAGAGGTTACTACAAATCATTCCTTATAAGCTACGTACGACAGTTGAGGGCGATGAGGAGGTTTTGATGGAGAGAGGGAGGGAAGGGAGGTAGAGGATGTTGAGAGTGGGAGGGAGGGGAGGTAGAGGATGTTGAGAGAGAGAGAGAGGGAAGGGAGGTAGAGGATGTTGAGAGGGAGGGAGGGAAGGGAGGTAGAGGATGTTGAGAGAGAGGGAGGGAAGGGAGGTAGAGGATTTTTGATGAGAAGGAGGGAAGGAGGTAGAGGATGTTTGATGAGAGAGGGAGGAAGGGAGGTAGAGGATGTTGAGAGAGAGAGAGGGAGGGAAGGGAGGTAGAGGATGTTGAGAGAGAGGGAGGGAAGGGAGGTAGAGGATGTTGAGAGAGAGAGGGAGGGAAGGGAGGTAGAGGATGTTGAGAGGGAGGGAGGGAAGGGAGGTAGAGGATGTTTTGATGGAGAGAGGGAGGGAAAGGAGGTAGAGGGTGTTGAGAGAGAGGGAGGGAGGGAAGGGAGGTAGAGGATGTTGAGAGAGGGAGGGAAGGGAGGTAGAGGATGTTGAGGGAGAGGGAGGGAAGGGAGGGAGAGGATGTTTAGGGAGAGGGAGGGAAGGGAGGTAGAGGATGTTGAGAGAGAGGAGGGAGGTAGAGGATGTTTTGATGGAGAAAGGGAGGTAAGGGAGGTAGAGGATGGTTTGATTGAGAGAGGGAGGGAAGGGAGGTAGAGGATGTTTTGATGGAGAGAGGGAGGGAAGGGAGGTAGAGGATGTTTTGATGGAGAGAGGGAAGGAAGGGAGTAGAGGGTGTTGAGGTGAGGGAGGGGAAGGAGGGATGTTGAGGGGAGTTATATGTTAACTCAAACCGTTATTTTCTTTGTGTGTACACCTAGTATTATTACCCGTTCAAGCTACCGGAATATTATGAATGAGGAGGTAAAATCTACAGGAAGTGTACCCATATTTTCGTGGGAGGGTAAAAAAGTATTTGGAACACACACACACACACCCAAACTCCCAAGACACCTTGGGGGCCGAGATTCCAGTATATTGAAAGTTCAACCCACTAGACCACATGACCACCAGCTGGGCTGTCTATGAACCCATGAATTTCAGTTCCCTCCTTCTGTCGTCCAAACAAGCCCTAACATACACAACCAAGAGCCGCCACCAAAGTTTTTAAGGTCATTCTACAATTAAAAATGTTGTGCACAATTTTAACAAGTTAAGACATTCACAAGAGGTGTGAACAATAAAATATTTATAATACTAATTATAATATAATGTCATTGTGTACACCTTATATACATGTCTGGTTATACTAAATTTCAGCCCCATCCATTAATTACTTTACCTCAACAATGTCACACAAAAAGCATAAAATACCATGTTTGACCCCTGATAACTTGGGAACTGTTAATGATTTGAAATAATTGAATAACTGTTTATAGCTCATCATTATACACTTGATAGAATTGTTAAATACATTTTTTTATTGTAGAACAACCTTAATAAGAACGCATGCGCGTAGGGGGAGAGGGTTTGGGGTTCAACACCCCCCCACCGAAATTTTTTCAAGGTTTTTAATATCAAGCTCAAAGCCGGCCTTGTATCAAACTTCAAATAACTTATAGACACATTCACTTTTCTAAAGTTTGCCAGGGAAGTACCACACCAAATAGCTTTTATAGCATTATGGGCATTTAATTATTTTTTTTAAACAAGCGAGCACCACTTTAATTAGCTTCTAAAAGCATTCAATTCCCAAAAATGTTTGGGTAGGGGTGGGGTTGGGGGGAAGACCACTTTCAATAGCTTAGCAATAGAAAATCCTCTAATTAAATAATCCAGTCAAGGAAAATTCAAAATAACTTCTAAGGGCATTCAATTTTTAAATTTTGCTTTAAGAGAAATTTAATTTTTGGGAAAAAATATCAAGGCAAGAACCCTCCAAATATTTTCTAGGTCATTCCAAAATTTCTAAAAAATCCTGGTTGAGGAACTCTTCAAATATATTAGAGAGAATCTAATTTATTTATTTTAAATCTGGTGAGCATTTATTAAAATAGCTTAAAAATTTCCAAAAATTTGCCAAAGGAGGATTACTCCAAATTTCAAAAAATTGTGAGAAGAACATTATTCTAAATAGTTGTTAAAGAGTATAATTTAAGAAAAATCGTTAAAGGGAAAACCACCACAAATAAGGGCATCCAATTTTCTAACATTAACTGGAGGAGAGGAGGGTAGAAAGTCCCTAAAAACGTTATTGTACTTACCACCCCGCACCCCTCACCATTGTAACACAAATAAAGTTCCACCACTACTGTATAAAATACCGGGTAACAATGTCCTTATTTCTTAAGGTTTAGTAGTAATTCTTAAACTTCATGTCATAGACTTACGAATTTTAAACCCCCCTCCCCCCCAAATTAAATTCTCCCTACGCCCATGTGACGACGTCATATTAAGTTTGATAAAACATATGTTGCCCGTGCACATTAGTGTTTCACATCAAGCTTCGTTATGGTGGAAATATGAATAAACATGAGCTAGCTCCATATGTTAAACTAAAGCATAAATAATGAAGCGTCGCCTACCAGCATATGTGAGTCATACATGTGAGAGTCCCATGGTTGTATCTCTGGTTCTAAAACCAGCATCTTATTACTACTCGACCGGGCTATCCCCATATGTAGGGTAGAGATGAAAAAGGTAGAAATAAGAGGAAGTGTACCCGTATTTTCGCGGAGGGTTGCTGCGTAAACCCGCAAGGAAAAATATACAAACTTAGACGAGGATTCAAATTCAGACCTCACTCATCCCACGCAAACCAGACCATGCCGACACCTTTGTCCGTATGCCCACCAGTACGGGTACGATAAGAGTTATAGAGAAAAATCAGATACCTTAGCTTCGTCGGGGTAGCGTGTCTGCATACTGAGATAAAAGTCCCGGATTCGATTCCCCAGCATGACCGAAAAAAATGTATCATTGGTGAAATGTGGGTTTCACCTTTTTTTATAGTGATAAATTAACGGCTGGGGGCTGAGTGTTGTGTCTGTTCTATATTAAAGTTAGTTTATAATTCCTGTTGTTTATATAATGAGTCAAGTTTAGAAAGAGCACGCCAAACACGTTAAATAAACAATAACAAATTAAGAGAAATAAAACAACTTGTTCGATTCAACGAGATTTTGTCGTCGGAACAACTTTTTAAGGACGAGGGTTTGGGAGAATTATATCTGATTTGCCTGAAGAAAATAAAATAAAAATAACTTGTGTTATTTCTATATCTGGGGGGGGGGGGGGGGTGGCTACAGGTGGTTTATTTGAGACTCAGGCCACGGGAGGTAGGATGTTCGAGAGAAAGGGGGGGGGGGGTTAAGGGCTGTAAGGTGAAGAGCAATACACCGAGGCGCCCCCAAAGTTCGGTAACACATTGAAAACAGCTGAACAGAACGAGAATATAAAGAGATAAGAGAGGTGAGAACACGTGTTTTTGTTAAGAGGAGATTTCCAGTTAGAATCTTTAGGGCAAATGAACGTTGCTTTGATATATCACACACACGTTGATGTATAACACACACTTGATGTATAACACACACGTTGAGTATCACACACACGTTTCTTCTGTTGGAGTTACAGTTTGAACGTTTGTTTTCATTTCGAACATGAACCTAATGTTCCAATATTATATCTGTGTAAGATATTTTATTTGCAAGGAGAATTCAATTTATTTAGCACCGCGTCCTACTATACCTCAGTTTTAGCTTATGTGGTGCTGACTGACAGCTCACAGCTGACTTCTGACGGCTTTAAAAAGCTACCAGACCAAATTATGTATCCATAACGCCGAACCATATGATCTGCAAAAAACATGTCTTTAGCAGTTGTCACTTCTGACAGTCAACATTTAGGTATATACTAAATGTTGACTGTCAGAAGTCAGCTGTGAACTGTCAGTCAGCACCACATATGCTAAAACTGAGGTATACCCTTTAATACAAGTACAGTAGCTCACGACTTATTTGGTGCTGACTGACATCTCACAGCTGACTTCTGACACTCAACATTTAGGTATATACCTAAATTTTGACTGTCAGAAGTTACAGCTGCTAAACACATGTTTTTTTTGTAGATCATATGGTTCGGTGTAGGGATACAATTTGATCTGTAACGTTTCAAAGCCGTCAGCTGTGAACTGTCATCAGCACCAAATAAGTCATGCATAGGTATATATATTAATTACACTAATGTTTTAGGGATGCTGAAGGTTGAATTTATATTAAGTGTCCCCATTTTTACGCGAAAAGTCATTTAGTAAAAAAAATCACCCCCAGTATTCAAACTCCGATCTCCCCATAATCAGTTCAGCCAATTGCGAGTGTGACACCATATACCGTTTGAACACCGAAGAGAGTTTACGTAATAGAAATAAAACTTAGGCTAAAATCAGCAGTTGCATACGTTACATTAAATGGACAATACAAATATATAAAAACATTTATTTGTTTCCATCCATTACTGTTTCCAACCCGTGGCCTGGGTCAGTTTTTTATTCAAGCCATATATTTTCCACTACCGGCTTGCTAGGCCTGTAGCGGCTTCACGTGCCTTATAATATAACTTAAAGACTAGGACAGGCACAACATCCAGTCCCCCGACTGTTAAATGATCACTATGAAAGGGTAAGCCCACATTTTACCAATGATGAATTCTTCAGCCATGCCAGGAATCGAACATGGGACCCTTAGCTCAATAGATAGACACGTTACCGACTGAGCTAAGGTGTCGGATTATATATATAAAAAAAAAGTATTTAAAATATTAAAAACTAATCTCAATATGATGTGCCACAAGAGACAAATGGAATGTTTAGGTTTCGCCTGGCGTATGAATCGGAGTAAGCAAATAGCTCCATCCATACTATCACGTATGTATAATATTTTTACAACACGAAAATTTGCATACAGTAGATTGTCGATAGTTCTGAGTTGAACTATCAAGAACCCGAACTACTGGGAATATAATAAATAACGAATATAAAAAAGTGTAAAATATTCTATCCGACAAAGCTTCGTACCAATTTAACGCGGAGGAAATGAGTTCGCACGCAAGACAACCATCCATCAATCTTGCGGACAAGTTTTTTTTTTTTATAATTTTTTCGCTCGTGGTTATCAATAGGACCAGACATCTACTTGAGAAGGGTTAGGGGGAGCGAGAGGAAAAGGGGGGGGGGGCAACGGTTGTGTTTTAAAAATCGAAAAACACAAGAACGCAAACACCGAATAAAACTGCCGCGAGATATAAAAACCCGTACATCAAACACATTTCAACGGCTGCCCAAGTACTATTATTCTAAATTATTTTGGACCCCCCCCCCACTCCCTTAGGTGTTCGAGTGATTTAAGGTAGTGTGATCAAAGTGGCGGCCAGTGTTCAGTGAAAATGTGGCCCCACAGTATCCTGGATGAAAATTAAAGGGAAACCTCGATATCGATGATTCAAATAAAAATATGTATAAATATAAATGTGTAGTAATAAGTTGTTTTGTAAAAGTGTGTGTGAGCGTACATATTTCATAAAACATTTTTGGGAAATTAATAAACCTCTTTTGGCAGTGAAATTTGAAAGATTTTACCAACCCAAAATAAATTTATACTATATATTATATAAGTATTGATAATAATTGTTTGTTAAGTGGTGTTTGTGATGATAAGAGTTGGCCCTCGGGATTAAAAAAGTTGCATCACCCTGTCTACAGCGACTCTCTCTCTCTCAATACACTGAACTCCCTGATGACGGGAATATCTGGGTTCGAATTCCAGTCGAGTATACCTAGGCTGGTTTTACCTACATGGTTTTAAATTCTACTCCCACGAAAATGCGGTACACTTCCTTTAAATTCAACCTTCATGATCCCTAACACATTAACGCACAACCGTCCGACCGGCCGGTTAGCCAATGAGGTTCTGCCCACGACTTGTAATCCAAGCAATGACAACAACAACGAGTGACGTCATAGACCACCTGACACGGAGCTCGCCTTGCAGGTGAGCGGGAACCTACCGGAGTCAAGGCTGGTCGGGTTTCGTCACCCAGTTAACAAGAGAAGGAAAGGGGGACACAACTATTGCGGGCTCGCTTAGCTCGGCCGACATCTTAAAAAAAAAATCTGTCGGCCCAGGTTCGAGTCTTGGAGACGTTTCATTGTCTGGTCCAAGGTTTATACAAAACTTTTACTAAAAAAATTTTCCGACTTTTCAAGTATTTCCAGACAACTTTTTTTTAAAATCCCAACTTAACCTTTTTAAAGTTTTTTCTTGCTGAATTACAATTTTTCTTTTTACTATATTGACCCCATATTTTCAAAAAGTCCTAACGGCTGATAAATATCAACATTCTTATCAGTTATTTATCCAAGATTTAATGTTTTAAGAATTATTATTTTCTCGCCATCCTACAGGTAGAGAAAGTATTGTAACTGTCAAAAAAATCGACGAGATTTTGATGAATCTTGACGTTTCATGACTGATTCCGAAAAAGTGGTTTTTGAATTTCAGTCTGTCTGTACCTTCAACTAGAGCTAAACTATTTTACCGATCGGGCTAAAACTTGTTATCAGGGTTTCATAGGGTTGCCCCGAGGGTTTTTGGAAGTGATATCTAACCCTAAAATTAAGGGTAGTTTAATGATGAGTAAAAAGAGAACAAGTAGATTTTCTCAAATCGGCTTTAACGATTTTGATTAAATTTCATTTCAAAACCTTTATAAATATTCCAAAAAAAATGGCTACTCTAATATTTCAGCAAATGACTTTAAGGGCTCCAGTCTGATGCGTAAATTAACATTTTTTATATATATCTCCGAAATTATTTGAGATATGAAATTACTAATCATTACAAATATGTAGATTATTTATAATACAAATCTTTTACTTCGAAACATATTTTAATAAAACCAATAACTTTCAAGCTATACGCATATATATATATGTATATATATTTTTTTACTTTTCGAACTAAAGTGGTCTTTGCAATGCCGTCTGTCTGTGTGTCTGTTTAAACTTAAAATTAGGAGTAGTTTAATAAAGAGGCAAAAAGAGAAAAAAATTAATTTTCTCAAAATCGGCTCTAAGATTTTGATTAATATTCGTATCTAGGTGTTGATTAAGATTATAAATAAACTGATATTTTCATTTTCGCATGAAAATGACTTTTTAGGGTGCTTTACAAGAGCGGAAATTTCCGTATCTCCGCAAATATTTGAGATACTACATAAATTACCATTGCACAATTGTAGTACTTTTAGAAATTAAAAACTTGTATATGAACTATATTTTTTAAAAACGAACAGTTTCTGAGATATTCGCAAATATATTAATACAATTTTGTGAGCTTTAGTTGTAAAAGATACTACTTAATTTTAACGCAATAATTCTCCAATGCCATAGAGTAATTAAATATAAGCAAGTCTCTCTAAATGTTTATTTTTCCTTAAACCTCTTAGGAGAAATGTTTGTATAAAA
Organism: Timema podura; assembly: GCA_033556935.1. Lineage (NCBI taxonomy): Eukaryota > Metazoa > Arthropoda > Insecta > Phasmatodea > Timematidae > Timema > Timema podura. The sequence goes on along the minus strand of JAVRXN010000013.1, from coordinate 2,929,969 downwards.
ATGGCCTATCTCCATTTTAGACTCAATAGTCAAAATTATAAATGAGGAATTTAATAGCAATGCGATGACATGAAGATGTGCAACACCTAAAAAATGTCGAAAATGTTAACCGGAAGTCGAAATTTTAATACGAAGTGTTGACCCTTGTGGAACCAATATTGATCTTTTTTATCGGTCCAAACAAACAAATGAGGACATTAATTCTTTAAAAATAAAATTATAAAATTTAAAACCAGGACTCAATAAATATTTTACATAAGTATAGTGCAATTTATGCTTGGGTTTGCTAGTGTATATTATTTTGTTTCACATATATTACAAGTTTTGAGTAAATATCTCAATTTTTAAACAATAGAGCGAGAAAGTCCGTGCGGAGTTCCATACCATTTATTTGTGTAAATGTGTTACAAAACCAACCTTGTACTACCATCTCAAGTATATCTAGATCAGGGGGTTCTTAAATTTTTTAGACCAAAGGAGCCCTTGCACTAGAAAAAAAAAACATGATGGAGCTCTCATAAAATAGATTTACATTAATATTATGAACATTCAATAACGAAAGTCAAATTTTAAGAGTAGAAAACAAACGGAAAACATCATATGCTATGAATGTGCCTTTGGTACTTAATTCAGATTTGGAAAAAAAAAAAAAAAAAAAATTGCAATTCTAATTACTGATGCTAATTAATTGTGTGAAAAACAAACCATATTCTAAAATTACCTCTCAGAGCCTAAGAGCTCCGCGGAGCATAGTTTTAAAAACACTTATCTAAACCATAAATTTTGCCAATACCGAGAAACAAAAATCTCTCATTTTTTGTTTAAATTTTTAGTTGCAGAGTTAAGTAATTAAATTCCCTGAGTTTTCCTTGATTTTGATTAAATTCGCTGACACATCCTCGACCTAAAAAAAGTATTTTCCAGGTTTTCCCTGTCTGTAGCCACCATGTTTACATACAGGTCAAATTCCATTTTTTCGACTAAATGATTTTTTTTATCTGCACCTCGTATTACTGCCCGTTCGGACTATACGCATCTGTACTAGTTATTCCAATGTGTTAAGAACGAAGAAGGATGAATTTTATTACAAGAAGTATACCCGCATTTGCGGGTACACTCAAACGGGATTAGAACCCTGACCTCCTCGTCATCAACAATCCAGTATATTGCGAGAATGACACCTTAGAACTATGCGGCCACCGAAGCCAGTTCTTGAGAGCTTTGTTTGGAGAGTAAACTGGAAATCTAGAACACGACCTGTTTTCAAAACCATCAGGGGTAACCTGTTATAGATATGACTTGATTCTATAATCTATCCAGTACTTTTTATTAGGAATAATTTCCCTTTTACTGTGCTGATATAATCAGTCGGTTCAGAAAGTGCAAGTTAAATACCTTAAGCTTAAATAAATTAAATAAAACATAGTATTCTTATTCTTGTAGGCCTAAATGATACCAGGATCAATTTTATATTGAACTTCTGCATGGTTAAAATTTGTAATTATATAAGTTTTAATTGTATGAATAGTTATATCAATACTATATTTCCTATGTATTATTTCTGCTGTCAACATCCCCTTTTCTCAACTAATACAAAGCCTACAGCGATGAATAAGCTATCAGTGGATAGGATTTTTTTTACCGACTTCCGACATAGAATACTCAGTTTACGTTAAAGCACATGGTTTAAAATTTAAGTTAAAAAAGAAAAATCTAACAATATTATTGTATCAATTACCGAAAACAAACTCTCTTTGCTATCTTGTGTATACACTTTTCTGAGTATTTAATTTCAACAAACCAACAAAAGACTAAATAATTTTGGGGGAGAGGGGGGGGGAGAGAGGGGAAGGTTGAATGTGCAAAAGTTTCGCACGGGTTTACCGGTGTATTTAATTATATATATATATATATATATATATATATATATATCTGAGTTTAATGTGAAATGGGTACGTGTTATAATCGGTCTTTTGGAAACGCATTTATTTTCGCCCTTGGTTTAAAAAAAAATAGTCATTTATTTTACTAAATTGTCTATAAACGCTGGTACTAATCTAAACTATATCGAAAATCCCCATCGCAGTAACGGCAGTTCCGCGAAATAATATAACATTCACTGTCGTCCATTATGAGGGGGGCGATGCAACCATGCTATCATTTTCATATCATTTTACTATATCGCTCCAGTGGACCACTCGAACCATGAGTTGATCACCGCCTCAGATCAAGTATGTTCGGGCGCGTCCCCGGGGTTTTAGGAACTCTGCATGAACGAGTTTTAGCGCTGCGGTCAGAACCGGGTTCGACACCAGCAAAGGGCTGTTACCGATCGCTTCTTTGTCATACTAGAATATAAATGTCCTGCAATGTTCGCAGAGAATAACCACGCATCCGTGTGCTTTGTCCATCCAGTGAAACCGCCTTTGCGTGTAGTAGTAGTTTTTTTTCATGGAGAAAGAAGTGGGGCTATATTTAACTTACGCTTTCTAAACATGCCAATCAAATAAGCACACGGTTTACAAAATATGGTAACCAAGGACAAAAGCGGTTTTTGTGAATTCCGTCCCGTTTGTATTTTTTTATATGTAAATTCCGTTCATCATTATAATCTCTTGTACAAATTCCATCACATCATTACAATATCTTATATAAATTCCACCCATCCATACAAGCTCTAATGTGAATTCCGTCCCATCATTATAAGCTCTGATATAAAATTCCGTCTTATCACTATAAACTCCAATATAAATTCCATCCCATCATTATAAGCTCTTCTATAGATTCCATCCCATTATTATAAAAGGTGCTATGCTATTGGAATCACCCTAATCCTCCCTTAGATAAAGAACAGTGAATATAATAAATGATAGCAAATTAAATATATCAATGGAAACCATCCCTATCCTTACAAACAAGTATTTCAATACTACCCCATTTTACGACTCAACTATAAGAGGTCAAACCTACAAAATAATATCAATACCGGATGACCTGATGGTCTAGGGGTAAGGTGTCAGACTTCTGTGCTGAAGGTCCGGGGTTCAATCCTCGGTCCCGGCACAGATTTATCTGATTGCCAAACCCTTCCGTCACCTTTGACAAGACGTGTATTAATCACAACTTGTGAATGTGTGGAATGCCAGGCCTCCACCGTGGTTCGGATCCCACGTTAAACTGTAAGTCCTCCATTTCATCTCACAATCACCCTACCATCGCACATTAAGTGCGTATAACCCGAACGGGTAGTAAGACGTGGTTCTAGTAATAATAATAATAATAATAATAATAATAATAATAATAATATCAATACCGTTTTAAAAGGGGGCGTACTATCCGTGTAACGTAAAGCTACCCAGAGGCATTTCAACCATGAACGAAGAATATATGTTCCGTCTAGTGTGGCTACTGGAGTTTTAATTGGCTAAAACTTTTCCTGGCATTTTCATTGGCTGGATGACACGTCTCAAGAACAAGGGACGTCTATGTTCACCCGTCCTAAGCACCCCCCGGGAATCTAGCCACTAACCAGGGTTCATCTTGTCGCTGGGACGGGCGGCAGTTTTAGCGGCTTGACCCTGAGGCAGTCGGTTACGTACTGCTCTGGCGTCATCGTGATGTATCAAGGCCTGTGATGTGTGAAAAAGGATAGAAGGTGTGATGCCAGGTTCAACTTCCGGTTGTCCACTCCCCCTCCCTTCCCCACCTCCAACTTGTGCGTGTGTGTGTGTGAACGGTGATCGTCGGCTTAGTGGGGGGATTGATGCCAACAAGCAGGATTCACGCACTGGCGACGTATCGTTATAGTGAGGACTCCTTAAGGGGGGCCGTCTAGGTAACTGATATATTGGTAATCAGATCTTGCACTTAGGTTAAATATTGACAAAGGAAATTCATATTGTAATTGTAAAGTAAAGTCAAAGTTATGTGGGAAAAACGGCCCGTATTTAAAGTTTGTAAGATACCGGGCCTGTAAACATTGAATAAATAAATAAATAAATTGACTAAGCCTCCAACATTACACAAGTTTGGTACTTGCTGAAACGAACACAAACCTATTGTTTATGACCCTTTACATATATAGACTTGTAAACAAAGTTTCAAAGTCGAAATTTTCCATCCTGAAAAGTCCAAAAATCCACATATTTCTGTTGATAATTAAGTGCTCATTGTCTAGGAATCTAAAGGTAACTGGTATAGAAGCGTAGAATGGATCATTGTGACTAGAATGATGCAATTTAATAGGAAGGGTTACAATAAAACTTGTATTGTCATTTGTATTTCCCTCCTCCCCTGTTTGTTCTCCTAATGACGGAGAGCTCCAGCTAGTAACTTTATAACCCACTTGATTTCTTACGTTTATGAATATGATCAACTATTCTAGCACCTTAAGGACGCCGCCCGGTTAAAGAGTCGCGTCGTTTCACAGCTGGACTACAGAGAGTAGTTTCCGATACTCACACGGTGTATACCTTACACCCTTTTTTTTCTCCATTCCTCGTCGCCCGTGCTATACACATTTAATTACACTAACGGGGTAGTTATGAGGAAGGTAGAACTAATAGGAATTGTATCCCCACTAACGATCGGTAAGAAACAGTTTTTAATAAACACTTTCAACTTACCAGGCCAAGATTCGAGCCCCGGATAGCCATACTAGATGAACCTGACAAAACATCGAGATAGTAATGTTAGAGGAAGCTGGGGGGGTCCATCCATATCTGTGGTAGGAATTAATGTAACCTTGGGCATCACAATAATTAATTTACGGCAGGCACACAACCATAGGTCCGGAAGTTGAGAAGCAGGGTAGCAAAACACGAACATTAGCCACATCCTGCCTCTCGCAGTAGGTCTGGGTTCTGAACCTGAACAACGATAAATAATAACTGACCCTGTTACAAGTCAATACATAGGTCAGGTGACCTGGTGGTCTAGGGGTAAGTTGACAGACTTCTGTGCTGAGGGTCCGGGGTTCAATCCTCGGTCCCGGCACAGATTTATCTGATTGCCCAAACCCTTCCTTCCACCTCTGACAAGACGTGTACTAATCACAACTTGTGAATGTGTGGAGTGCTAGGCCTCCACCATGGTTCGGATCCCATGTTAAACTGTAGGTCCTCCATTTCATCTCACAATCACCCTATCATTACACATTAGCGTAAGTGCGTATAACCCGAACGGGTAGTAAGACACGGTGCTAATAATAATATATAGGCCTAATATATGGTCATGCCCTCTCTTTACCCCTTCTTCCTCATTATTAGCAAGGGCCTACACAGCTGTGCACGCGGACAACGGCACCAGACTCATCTCGTTTACAGGTGACTGGGCAGGTTAGCGATAAAATCCCGGTCGGATGTACCGAGATATTTTTTTTCTTAAAAAAAATTTTCTCACCCTCCCTCCCAGCCAATGTAGGTACATTTCCCCTAAATCCAAACTTCCTCCTCCCTAAGAGAGTAAAGTAAATTATGAGTACATATGCGTATAGCCCAAACGGATCGTAGGACGCAATGCTAAAAAGATCTTGGAGGTTCAAACTTATCTACAATATTCTGCAAAGATACCAACGCTTCCAGGTTTCAAAGTCTAGTACAGGATTGTACAGCCTGCTGCCTTTTCCCATGTGTGGTTAGTTATGTATCTCCTGGTTTATAAACTATACATTCTCGAACGCGGTGTATTTTACCTGGCACACTTCTTACCTTTGGTGGTCCTTCCTCCATCACAAAAACTTTGATAAACACCCTCTTAAGGTGGGGTTGTAGGGAACGCGAGTTAAGCTAAATGTTTTTTCAATTTTGATAGCAAAACTTTTTTTTTTGCCAAAATATATCAACATTTTTCCAGTAGAAACATAAGAGTTTAATTTCCTTCACGTGGTGATATCAACAGTTGTTGAATATCTGTCATGATCATAGCGCCATTAGATGATAAAACTTTTTAAATGAAGAGGAAAAGTTGCAATTAAATTCCAAGACACCCTCGACAGATATTCAACAACTGTTTATATCACCATGTGTGGAAAATTAAACTATGTTTATACTGGACACTATTTTTTTTATTTTGACCAAAAAAAAGTGTTTGTATAAGTGCAAAATCATTGACCTTTTCTCGCGTCCCCTACACTCCCACTTTAAGCCCGGTATACACGAAACCATTTATTGTATTCATTTGAGGCATTTAACATGCACTTTATGAATCGACTGATTATCTAAACAAACTCAAATCCAAAACCGACACAACATCCAGTCCCCCGGTCGTTAATTCATCACTGTGAAAGGGTAAGCCCACATTTCACCAATGATAAATTTTTCGACTATGCAAGGAATCGAACATGGGACCCTTAACTCAATAGTAGGTTCAGAAAATGCACGTTAAATACCTCAAATGTATAAATATGGCATGCAATCATCAGTTCCTAGTGACTCCATACTCGATGCGGCCAAGATCTTGTGTCGTGTGCACCAGGCCTTAGACCTCGGTCCCGAAAGATACAACGAGAACGACTAGCGACAGGAACGTCACGGCTCCGCGACTGACATAGAAAGCAAGTGTACTGTGAATTGTCGCGTAGGCCGGACGGTTCGCGGCCCAGTTCAGCCCCGGCGTCTAGCCGCCTCCTCCTTCATCGGCGGATGCGGTACGTCCTAATGACGCCATTGGGCCACCGGCCGATAAGCACAGGGTGGGAAAAAAAATATTCGTTAGCGACTTAATTTAGGGTGGCGTTTATCCCGAGTGGACAAGACTTGGTTAAACCGCAATCTGTGACTTGTTTTTACCTCTCAAAAGAACACTCAAGAACTTATATTGTTAAATTCACCGACTTTTACACGTTACACTGTTTTATTACTTGTTTTATTTAGCAACGCGTCTTACTAACCGTCCGGGTTGTACGCCTATGTACAAATTAAGCTAATGGGTTTGGGATTATTAAGGCTTAGTTTATAGAAAATGCACCGTCATTCGCGTGAAGAGACAGTGGAAAAACATTTAGGGAAAACCACACCCCACCGCACCCAGCCGGATTCGAGCCTCAATTTCCCCGTCTTCTACAGTCTAGTCCAACACGAGAGTAGCGCGTCAGACCACGCGGCCACCGGAGCGGGTCTCTTGCCTTTTTAGACACCTCCCAATCCTCCTCGTGTAACACCGAGTTTACATTTTATCCTGACCCCTCCCACGAGTGTTACGTAACTTTTTAACATCAAGAGTGAATTTCAGTATTTCCCAGGGGACACTTTTGTGATATTAAAAGAGAGACTCAGATTTAATACAACTCAGAATAATTAAGTTATTTTTAAGGCGATTGGCCCTTTTCATTTGGCGTGGAAATGCAGAGCTATGGGAACAAACGGTTATCTTCAAGAATTTTTATTGGTTTGCAATTTTAATAATAATAATAATAATAATAATAATTTTAGCACCGCGTCTTACTACCCGTTCGGGTTATACGCTTAAGTACTAATTACTCTAATGGATTAGGAATTGGGAAGGTTGAATTTAAAGGAAGTGAACCTGCATTTGCGTAGAGGGAGAGTGGAAAACCATTTAGGAAACCCCCCCCCCCAGTTCACCCGACCGAGATTCGAACCTTGATCTCCCCGTCCTCGGCGGTCTAGCTCAACACGACTAGCGCGTTAGCCAACTACGCCACCGAGGCGGGTGGTTTGCAATTTTCTTTTCGGAAACAGTTTGTTTAAGAATAGAAGCATGTTGATTAAGTTATACTTTTTATATTCACACCACCTCCTCTATAATTTTAACAGTGATCAAATATCGATAAAATGGACTTTTTCAATAGAAAAATACCAGCTTCATAACAAAAAATAAGAAAATGTAACAATTAATAAACATCGATACATTATCTTAGAAGAGGTGTTGAAAATATTAACATAAAAATTTCACTCTTTCTCGAGAAAACTGATATTTCCAAACGTATAATTTTTCCACAAGACCTGTCTGGTAGCTAGCGCCATCTACGGTTTCCTTGATCCATCTCTTCTTGTTGCCGCGGAAGGATACTTTGGTTGGTTGTGAAGCCACGCCACATCTTTCACCCTCCCGCCCATCATCCCACAAAATAGGTTTTATACTTGCACTCGACAGGGCCAAGGGACTTAAGTATGTTTACTAACGGTTAAAATATGAACAATGATATTATTTTTTCAACATTAGAATGTAAGTATAATGCTGTGATGCGCCCCTCCTCTTCTCCAATGTAACACTACGTACATATTAGACCTCCCCACAGCAGAGTTACATAGTGTATGGATGATCTTTGAACGACTAGGTGACCTGGCGGTCAAGGGGTAAGGTGTCGGACTTCTGTGCTGGGGGGTCCGGGGTTCAATCCTCGGTCCCGGTACAGATTTATCTGATTGCCAAACCCTTCCTTCACCTCTGACAAGACGTGTATTAATCACAACTTGTTAATGTGTGGAATTTCAGGCCTCCACCGTGGTTCGGATCCCACGTTAAACTGTAGGTCGTCCATTTCATCTCACAATCACCCTACCATTACACATTAGCGTGTGTACAACCCGAACGGGTAGTAAGACGCGGTGATGATAGTAATAATAATTTTAACAACTAAGTTCGGACGTTATGGAACGCGAGATAAGTTATTTTGCAGTGTTTAAGGCAAAATCTTTATTATTTTTTGGCAACTATAAATATAAGCATTTCAGTAGATAAGTTTAGTTTAACTGCCCACACATGGTAATATCTACAGTTCTTGAATAACCGTCATCTGGGTATTGTGGCATTTAACAAGAAACTTTTTAAAGTTAAGAGAAACCAATCCTGGTTAAATTTCGCGATGCCCTTGACAGATACAACGGTTGAGATTATTTGGAGTAGAATATTGAACTAAATGTTTCTATTCAAGCAATATTTAATTATTTATTGAGGCCAAAGAAAAAAATTGTTGTAAAAACTGTGACCCCACTAGTATTAGAAATATGTTACGTCCAATGTTTATAGGAAGGACCAATATTGATAATATTTTACTATTTTATTATTATGGTTTTATGAGTATTAATAATAATATATATATATCAAAAGTAACAGCTGTAAATCACATCACTTGACGTATGAATACGTGATAGTAGATCCCGCAAATGATACGCTCTATCCGAGTTGCGACAGGATATTCCCCTTCCAACAACAACAGCAGCAAGCGGTTCCGCCCAAACAACGCTGGGCGGGTCGCCCGCTCTTCCATCAGCTGACGACAACAAAACAACGACGTTTCATTTGGTAGACACACTGTCAAGTGGGACTTGGGGAAAATTCTGTAAATTTGTATTAGTAAAAAACTATATATATATATATATATATATATGCATTTGGCGTAGGGGCGTTCTTTAATAAACAATGTAGCAGCGATTTTTAAAAAAAAACACTAAAGATTAATATAAATGCATATAGTTTGTCAGCCAGTTGTTGCTTTGAAAGGCCTTTTTTACTACCAGACTCCTACTATACATGAGTATTCTGGTAGATTAAAAAAAAGGCTTACAGAACAAGGCCCTTACCACCAAAATCTTATTACATTATGTCCCTATAGCTTACATTTTAAGTATTACTGCTTCAGTCTCAGTCCTGAGAGTAGTTAAAAACATAACACACAAAGTGATTTTTATCAGGGTCACAGCAAAACATTCTAATATAAATTAGTGATTTTAAAGCTTCAGAACTTCATTACCATAAGACATACAACAGTGTGAGAGTCTTAACAGAACAGTCTGAGAAAATTGAAGATTGTTTTAATGATTTTAAGGCTTCAAAACTGCAGGTTACATAATACCGCAGCGTAATTATGGCTAGTTACATATACTTGTCATAACAAGCTTGAACATGCACTCTATGCTAACGCCAACACTAACTGTTTTTATGAAAGAACATTTCTTTGCTTCTGTCATGAAACATTATGTTTACGAATCTAATAGTTCTAATGTTGGACATCAACGGAGAAGATTGTTCCCCGAGGATGTCCAACGCGTCCCTTGGTGTACCTGTGGCATATCCAGGGTCCTCCTCGTCTTCGGACGCCGACGCCACCTCCTCCCGGTGGCACTCTACCAGCGTCGCCTGGTGCAGCTGACAATGCTCCTGGTGACGGAAACCCTCCGGCGGGAACACCGTCACCGCCTCCACCCCACCCCCACCATCCTCCATGAAGCTGGGGCCCATCGCCGCCCGCGAAGAGGCGGCCGCCGCTCCCCCACACAACACAACGGCGAGCGCCCCTCCCGGGCCGGGCGGGGGCGGCACCGCGACCCCAACGTCGACCGAGGCCCGCCTCGACGCGAGAGGCCCCACGCCACCGCCGTTGTCCGTGGTGACGGCCACGGACGAGGTGGTGGGCGGGGGGGTGGCGTTGGAAGCGTTGCGACGCCTGGGGGAGCGCCCCCGGTCAGGAAGCACGGACGTGGCACTCCAGTAGCCCCACGCCATCTCGCACGAGAGAAAGAGAGAAACGTAGAGAACAAGACTGTCCACGGACTCACGGACACGACTGAGTTGACTGAGTGACCTAGCTAGTAGCTAGCTCGGCGAGGATCCTGGCGAGGCTGGTCTGCAGCGCAGGTCCACCGGGGCGATACTGCGCAGGCGCGGCACCGCGGGAGGGGGGACACACGCAGGGCGCGCCGTCACACGGGTACGCCACATTCTTTCCCCCCTGATTTCTTCTGCTGCCGCCTTGACATTGACTTTCTATTTCGAGCCCCGACAACAATACAAGGGAGGCTGAAAGGACTTGTTTCATATTTTTCCCTTATCGTCCGTCACACGATCTAAGACTCCTCATGAAGACTTGTAAAGTAAGGTCATGTAGAAGCCCTACGATTAGATTTGCATATGTCTGAGCTTTATTTATTAGGTGTTCTGTCATTCGTCTAGTCCACTAACTTGGCCAAATTTTGCTCCCCAGCATGTATTATGAGCAACTTCCTTTTTTTTTTAGACCCCTAGATTCATCTTTTATCCTTGTTTGAGGTCATAAACTAGTTGCATTCGTGTTCTTCCTGGTACCCTTTTCGCTTCCCCTTTGCCTTCTATGACGTCACTCAGTGAGACATTTCAGTTTGCTAGTCAGTAGCACCCTCTTCTTGTTGAAAGCAGCCTTGGCCATTGCTCTCCAGGTTCAGTTTTCTTTTCAGTAGCACCCTCTTCTTGTTTAAAAAAAGAGTATATGTTTTATATTTTGATTACTTATTGGAGATTTCCAAGCGGGAAAGGGGAGAAGCCTCGATGGTCGAACGGTCTAAGGAGCTACTCTCGTAGTAGACTAGACTGCCGATGACGGCGAGATTGGGGTTCAAATCTCGACCGGGTGTACTGAGGGTTATTTTTCCTAAACGGTTTTCCACTTTCTCTTCACGCAAATGAGGGTACACTCCCCCTAAATTTAACCTTCAATCATGACATATTAGAGTAATTAGTACATCCGTATATAACCCGAAAGGGTAGTGAGACGCGGTGATAAAAAAAAATTAAGTATATAAGTTGAGGGTTGTTAAACGGTTTTATTTTAAGTTCAATGTATTAAATAAAACGCACCAAGTATGTTATAATATGTCCTAAAAAATATGATAAATTTATAGAAAATGAAGTAAAAATAATATTTTTATAAACATTTTAATATTTTGATGTCACATGGCATCTTCCTCACCCAATAACACGACCATATTCGTACATTTCCTCTAACATCACCTTAATCATCCTTCCCTATGACTAAATATGCGGATCACCCTTAATAAAGGTGTTTTTTTTAGCACCGCGTCTTGCTAATCGGTCGGGTTATACGCTTATGTACTAATTACGCTGATGGATTTTAGGGATTAGGAAGTTTATATTTAGATGAAGTGTACCCGCATTTTAGTGGAGAGAGAAAGAATGGAAAGCGATCTTGGGAAAAACCACCCGCAGTACACCCAACAGAGATTCGAACGTCGATCTCCCCGTCATCGGCGGTCTAAGTCTACTGCGAGAGTAGCGCCTTAGACCATGCGGCCACCGAAGCAGGTCTTAATGAAAGTTAAAACACAGTAAAGAAAAAATTGTGTTTTTTTTTAACACAAACGTCTCGGAGCTATTTTAGATTATCAAAGTTTTTCTCATACAAATGAGAGCCCTACTAGCATTTTAGAAATAACAAATTGTTACTTTTTAATCTTGCCCTAATTCCGTCCAAGATTCTTCGTTTGTTGGGAATAAGGAGGAAAAGCTATCTTCAACATTTTGTCGGCCTTTTCTTCAAATTGAATACTAACTGCCGGGGAGGGAAATAAATTGCTACCAACTTTACTTCACAGTTTCAACAAAATGAAACGAAACCTTTTTGAGATTCTTAAAAGCTTCTCTTTTTTTGTTTGACTCTAGGGTTATATGCTGGCCCCTCCCAAGTAATTTCCAGAATTTTTAGGAAGGAAATCAAAAAAGACCGTTGTTGTATTACTTATATTAATTACTTTTTTTATTCTTACGGTTATTTTAGTCTTATACCGTACACCCATGGATGCATTCTAGCAAAGTCCTCTCATAGCTGATGGCATATATATATATATATATATATACATGTACACACACACACACACACACATACAGAGACAAAAAGAACAACTTTGGAGAACTTTTGATATCCCATGCCAGCAAAGGAATGTTACAAAATAAAGGTTTAAATACAATAAAAACTATATGTGCAAGGTTCAAAAAGGGTTTGTTTTTTTCATCCTTTCAGAAAATAAAAAGTCCCCTTCTTTCCTGAAACGATAACTTTTTTTTCGCAGATAAAGAAACAAAATTTAAAAAAAAAACTAAGGAAAGTATGTTCAAGTAGAGATTACCGCATAATTTTTATTTAGAGTATTTAAAGTTCCAATTTTAAACGCAAAGGTTCTATCGGCAGACCACTTACAAACTAGCTTAGACTAAAAAAAAAGGCACTAAATACTGGCGACAGAAATAACTTTTTTTTATTGTAGGACCAACCTATGAACAAATAAGTTACTCTATTTTAGTGAACTTCAGGAAAATCTCGCTGACCACTCGACCATAATAAGTGACAGTCTCACACAAAAATGTGTTTATTGTTCTATGAACCGCGTCTTACTACCCGGTCATGTTGCCGAATTTTTTTTAACGATATTGACTACTTGGAGATTTCGAAGCTATTTTGCGAAGCGGGTTGCATTTTAACTAAGTTGTAGATTTTTTCTTTAGCACCACGTCTTACTAGCCGTCAGGGTTATATGCCTTAGTTGTAAACGATTACTAAAAAATACATGTACCAAAAAACTACTTAAAAAATAGAAATAATTCTTGACCTGGCGTGACGTCACAATTAGGCAACGTCCTAAAGCACCGCATCTTACTATCGGGACAGATTATACGAATCTCTACTTATTACGCTATAATGTAAGAGATGAGGACAGTTTAATTTAAAGGAAATGTAATCCGCATTTGCGTGGAAGCGGTGCGGAAAACCGTTTAGGTTAAAAAAAAACTCGTGTAGACCCAACCAAGATTCGAAGCCCGATCTCACCATCAGCGGTAATCCATTCTATTGAGACCATTCGACCAACCAAACGGGTCAAATTTAACCAAACTAATGAATAAGGGGTGAGGGAAAATTTAATTTTACTAGAGAAATTGTAGCCACATTTGCGTGTAGTAAGAGTTAAAAACAAATTAGAAGAAAAAAGAATAACATCCCACTGGGATTCAAGACACGAGCCTTCCATTACCGGTGAACCAGAAGAGAGAAGCTTAACACCTTAGCCCGCGTGCCCATCAATGCGGGTTTAAGATTTATATTTATTCAGTGTTTTTTATAATTATTAAAGACATATGTGAAAGTAAAGCTAAACTCCATTCACGGTAGAAATTACTCTCTGAAAGGTCTTTTTTCCTACCAATTTCCTACTATATAACAGATTTCTGGTAGGGAAAAAGGCCTTTGAGAAAACAATTCCTACGCTGAACAGACTTTAGGTTTGTATTCGTGAGATGACATCAAGTCATGTAACAAAACTACTCTCATATATTCATATGTCAAGTCACGGGTCTATTACCATCAATTAAATTAAAGTCGCTTTGCTTTAGAACACTGACACTATTTTTTTCCTTAAACATTATTTAAACCTGATTGGTTAGGAAGTTCCCCAATTCGATTCTAAGTGATAACTAGCATAGGTCAATTTTTTGTGAACAACATATAGAAACCGATATGCAGTGCAGTTTTCATAGGAAGAGCCTGACAGCTAGAGACGTTACTAGATCTACTTTCATGTATGCATACGTCATGCCATGTGATATGCAAATGTCGCTTTATATATATAATTATCAACGAGCAGAAATGCCCGGTGTTACCTAAGGAAGCGCTTTTCTTAGCTTCAAAAAGAAAAAAAATCTCTTCATTTTATCTATTCCGAACCAGTTTTTTTAATAATTAAAAAAAATATAAAATTTCAGCTCCCAGGTTCACATGTTTGTGCACTAGAGCCACTAATTTTAAAATTTCACCCCTTGCATGTGGTATATATCGCGCAATGCTCGTGATACATAACAATAAAATAACCAACTTCGGTGGCCGCATGGTCTAACGCACAACCCTCGCAGTAGACAAGACTGCCGAAGACTGGGAGATCGAGATTTGATCTCGGTCGGGGGGTTGTTTGTTGTTTTTTTTTCATTTTACTTCCAAGCAAATTCTGGTACACTTTCTATAAATATAACCTTGCCCATCCCTAAAATCATTAGAGCAATTTGGTACATAAGCGTATAGCCCGAACGGGTAGTAAAACGCGTTGCTGAAATAAAAACTATAAAATGTTAATATTTTATCAATGTTGACCAAAAAAAAACATGTTTATAGTTTTCTTAAAGACCCTTCTAATGAAAATTCGACTGTAATTGCATTAGGCAATGCACAGCGCAAAACGGATCGTATCGGTTCAAACTGGTTCAGTCTCGTTTAATTTTATCACGTGTTTTCAAACTAGACTATTCCGGTTTGATCCGATGGGGGGGGTACAACTTTAAAGGGTTTTTAAAAATTTAGAAACGAGGGCAAACATACTCTATGAGGTACAATTTTTTTTTCAATTAAATGAACAGATACGACAAATAAAAGAGAAAGAAAGAAAAAACATCTTCCACAAACTCTTATCTCGTGAATATAAATCAACGCACAACGTACAGGGACATTAAACAAAGAGTTTGCGGATAGCCTTTTACCCAACCAACGTCAACAAGTTATTCGAGGCTGCAGTAGACATAAATGGGGGGGTACAAGGGGGGTAGGAAAGGGGTCTACGAGTGCCCAACCAGAGCATATCAAGTTAACGAAGTGAGGTGAAAGCTGGCGGATTATTTCGGAGCCAAATCCGATAACGGGGCAACAGTAAAGTCGCGGTCACAGGGAAGAAAAAAAAAATGGATGGTTTTCGGTGATGGAGGGGGGATGGTGGAGGGGAAGATGTTGTCGGAGTGGACCAATTATAAGGATAACTCAGTACAACTGGAACAAGCCCTAAAAAAAATATCAGGATAATGAGTGTGGATTCAAAAGGAGTGAAGCTTTAGGGGGATTACTCCATATTTTCTCGAAAGAGAAAGTTGCCGAAAGGTTTCAGTGAATACAAAAGAAAAGATTTAACCAAGGCCATAGAAAGTAAGGGAGTCGGGAGGGATCCAGACCCCTTCCCCCCTTTTCCACGTCATTTGATTGACCATATAAACGTAGAAAAACTCTGATTGGCCAAAGGTATAGTAAAATCTTCTAGCAAACACAACCTAGAACAGGGATTTCTAATCTATGGCACGCGAACACTATCTGGGTGGCACGCCGACAAGGAAAAAACCCATTTAAATAAAACTTTCCCCAAAGTAGTATAATTTTTTGAAGTCAATAATATTTCAGGCGTAGCCCGAACGGGTAATAAACATGGTGCTAAAAAATAAATATATTTCTTGGCTCGTAGTTAAGTGCATCTTGTTTACTTTTGAAGACAAGTTATGAACCCAACATCAAATATCTTAGCTAGCATAATGCAACATGTTTCAAACTGATACGGAAAAAATTAGGCTCTAGGTATTTATTTTTTATTGTAAAATATACAACAATTTATGGTCGTTTTTTCAAAGTTTTCAAAGTTTTTATTTTCAGTTATTGAAATTAATATTGTCTATAACACTCACTTTTACAATCTAAAAAATTGTCCTCCTTTCTAATGTAGTAATTATTAAAAAATATGTACAAATTTATTTGTCAATCATCGATTTTCATAAAATTCAAAATGTTTTAATTTTTAAATAAATACTCATTGGTCATTAATAAACGTAAATAATAGGTGGTACACTAGACTAGTTCAAAAATCAGCTAGTTCTCAAGTGTACACTAGACTAGTTCAAAACTCGGCTAGTTCTCAAGTGCACACTAGACTAGTTTAAAACTCAGCTAGTTCTCAAGTGTACACTAGACTAGTTCAAAACTCAGCTAGTTCTCAAGTGCACACTAGACTAGTTCAAAACTCGGCTAGTTCTCAAGTGTACACTAGACTAGTTCAAAACTCGGCTAGTTCTCAAGTGCACACTAGACTAGTTCAAAACTCGGCTAGTTCTCAAGTGCACACTAGACTAGTTCAAAACTCAGCTAGTTCTCAAGTGCACACTAGACTAGTTCAAAAGCCTTAAGTGATACAATGGTCGGAATAGTTTCGCCATCACTGACCTAAAATAATTAGCTCCCTACGATCTTGCATTTTTACCTTAGAACGGGTCGTACAAAAACCCTCAACTCAAGGTGGTTTTAGAAGTGCTTAGCCCTATCTTTTTAGTGAACTTTGTTTTATTTATCTTATGAAGAGGATAGGTAGTTCGTCACAGAAACTACAGTTCAAAATATTGAACTTTTCGCTATTTTAAAATACTTCAACCCTTGTAAAGAAAAGAAAAAAATAGATATGAACATTTTAAAATATTTAATAAAAGTTTATTTTCTGATTTTACAAGCATTTTAGAAAAATAATTTAGTAAAACACAAGTTTTTTCCTTCTTGTATAAAAACATTACTAAGCATAATCCAATTCTTAGAGGAACAAACTTTAGTAAAATATAAACATATTATTGATAATATCTACCAAAAGTATCAGCTGCAGATAGGGCCTGACGTATGAATACATGAAAGTAGATCTAATAACGTATCTCACTCTCAGTTATGGTTTTCCCTATGTAAATAGGATTGTATCATTATTTCTCATTTATATAATAGTCTACTTTAAAAAATAGTAATACCGATCAAAACATATCTGGCGCGTTTCCGGTAAATCTTCATCTAGTAGGTTTTGAAAATAGTTCAAATTTAATTGGGATGAATCAATAACTAAATCCCCCACGAAAATATACCAAATAATACCTACATACTTCACGAGGTGGGTCCAGTCATTTTTTAATGTTCGCGGTTTGAAATCAGGGACCGTGGTCACAATCGTCACTATCGAAGACGACGGAGAGGAAATGGAGACGTGGAGGGGAGATTACCATAACGAAAAGGGGGTAGAGGAGGGTAGGAGGGTTAGCGTCACGACACCGGCGACAGGCGTCTGGACGACTGTCGTGACGTCACAAACACACTTTATCGTTTCTTGGAAAAAGGGTGTACTAGCTCTCGGACTTCCCGGACTCCCTCAGCAGTAAACCTCTGGGGATTTTTATGGGCCGGGGGCTCATAAAGAATATAGCTGGTGGGAGGGGGTTAGCGGGGGGGGGGGGGGTGTTACGAGATGACAATTAAATAGAAAATTTTAGAGGGAATTACTTGGGATATGGTTACCTAAGATATATAAAAATTGTCAAATTAAAAAAAGTATCTTACATTGATACTTTAAGGTCGTATGGAAGGGAAAATAAGTTAAGGTCAGAATGTGTGAAGGTTTTTTTAGCAGAGTTTTTGATCAAAATAAATAAAATATTGAATCTATAGATACGTTTAAGTTTATACGTCTGGTAATATCAAAAGCTCGTGAATATTTCTCAAAGGTATAATGGAATTTAATGGGAAACTTTTTAAATTAATGAAAAATGTTTAGTGCTGAAATACTGTCCTCAACTCACGTTCTTTCCCCTCACCTTTAACCCCTTTTCCCCCACCTTTAGCCCCACCTTTAACCCCACTTTAACCCCCATCTTTAACCCCACCTTTATCCCCAGCCTTACCCACAGCTTGATCCAAAGTCTTCCCACCATCTAATGACACTTATATGAAAGTTATAAAATGTTGCTTACTTAGTCTACTTTCTCCACAAGCAGGATCAAACCACTGTTTCCTGCACCTTTAAACGTCATTCCTAACTACATTCAGGGTGGTAACATCGTAAAAACCTGCTTCAGTGGCCGCATGGTCTAAAGCGTCGCTACCGCAATAGACTAGACTGCCGATGACTGAGAGATCGGGGATCAAATCCCGGTCGGATCAACTGAGGGTGGTTTTTACCCAGTGGTTTACCACTCTTCTTCCACGCAAACGAGGGTAGATTACCTCTAAAACACTATCTTTCCGATCTCTACCCCATTAGATTAGTTATTACATATGCGTACAACCTGAACAGGTAGTAAGCCGTAGTTATGGGGGGAAAAAATGCGTAAAAATATTGACGATTAAAGCGCAAACTAAGCCCAGGAAAACAATCGAGCAACCCGCCTCGGTGGCGTGGTTGGCTAACGCGCCAATCGTGTTGAGCCAGATCACCGAGGACGGGGAGATCGAGGTTCGAATCTCAGTCGGGTGAACTGAGGGTGGTTTTCCCTACATGGTTTTCCACTCTCCCTCCACGCAAATGCGGGTTCACTTCCCCTAAATTTAACCTTCCCTATTCCAAATCCATTAGTGTAATTAGTACTTAAGCGTATAACCCGAACTGGTAGTAAGACGCGGTGCTAAAAAAAAAATCAACAATCGAGCACCTTGAAAGTCAATAGTCATTTCCACACCACCATTGCAGTAAATTCACAGTCAAACAATTCAAAAATAACTCACCTTTGTGTCGGGTTGTCATGGGCTTCAAGCTTGATTTATATATTAAAAAAAACTAGGATATTATAATAATAACATAAACAAATTATTATTTCAAGTGTTTGCGAAGAATATATATTCGTGTTGCCGACAGTTTTGAGCTAAATTATTCCTCGTTATTTTCTCCAAATCTTCTCCAGACAAAATAATCACAAATATTATCTGATTATATAGTCAAATAGGCCTATAAATACCACATAGGTGTGGTAAGCCACACTGATTTAGGGAATCAATTAAATATAACCATCAGTGAAATCGATTCGAACCGTTTATTTAAATTAAATATAGAAAAATAATTTAAATGGGGTGGGTGGGGGGGGGGGGAATGGAAATCAAAATACGTTGAAAATCAATATAATTTAGATATAATTCACACGTTTCCCGAGGAGGAGGAGGTAAAAACCTCACAAATAACTCGACACAGTTACACCGGCTTCTGATTTGGTTCTGAATCAACTAAATAAATTAACAAAAAGTTTTAGAATTGTTTTACCTAATTTAAAATCCAAGGAAAGCGGGACCAGCCCCCCCCAATTCCCGACGTAACCACTGAACGACGCTAAAAGGACTAGATAGGTTACGGAAGGAAGTGCTGTACTACCCTGCCCCCTCCGCCCCCCAAGGCACGAATATGATATTCCCCACGGCGGACAGGCGACATATCGACAATCCCCTACCCCTTCTTTCACTCTCCTTACCCCTTATCGGCAGTACAGAATACAAGTACTACACTGAACATCATCTCTCGAGTGAAATGCATGGTTACTATTGGAAAAACAACGTTGCCATTCTCTTGTCGTCGTGTGGTCAATCTTACCCTTGAATGTACGACACATTTTGCAACGCTGCTTGGTCGAGTTTGTCGGTAATTCCTTACCCCGGCATACCCCCTTTTGATATAACTGAGAGCGAGGAGATTTAGCAACAGTTAACAGAGAGAGAGAGAAGGTAAAGCTTTTTCTCCATAATATCCGCAGTTCTCTCAGAGGTGATATTAAGTTGTAGGATTCTTGGCGGTCAATAATACTAGTTACTGGGTAACCCGACGTCCATACAAACCTTCCCTCCCCTCTGACTCAACCCCATGAGCACATGTCATCCTCCAGCCATGCAAGTTACAGTCCAATTTTCCTAAGAACGGCCTTTTGGAAAATACACACACACACTTTCGTGGTCAACATTGATAACATTTTACAATGTGTGTATATTATATTGTTATCAAGTGTTAGGGTAAGGATGAGGAAGGAAATAATTTAGAGGTAATACACCCGCATTTGCGTGGAAGGAGAGTGATAAACCGTTAGTGAAAACCTAACCTCAGTAGACCCGACCGGGATTCGATCCACAATATCCCCACCATCAGCAGGATAGTTTAGCACGAGAGTGACACCTTAGACTATTAGGTCACTGAAGCAGGTTTTCCTATAATAATTTTATTGTTATTTTATAGGTATTGATAATATATATTAAAAGTGACAGCTGCATATGCCATGAGAGTCCGGGAGAGGGGAAGGGGGGGGGGACGCAAAGACTTGTTTAATTGTTTTGTACCCTGGTCGAATTTATTATCATTCTTAAATCATATTCCGTGTAATTCTTTAATTTGTTGAGTTAAAATGGTACAATATTCTTCAATTTTGAGTAGTAGTCATGTATATTTTTTATTCAGCGGAGAGTCAATGAATTCGTGGGAATCCTACCTGATCACCTTTTCAAACGGCCGTAAACTTTAGTAACAGATGTTTGTATTATTAATATTATTTATTTATGATGATAGCCAAATATTGATATCTATTCAATCATTAAATAAAAAACGTGTGTAGCATTAAGTCTTTGTGTTCTATAGGAATATGAAGATTTTTGGACTTTTCAACATTTAAGCTATGATTAAAAGTTTAAATATGTTTAGGGTCATTAAAAAGAAAATTTTGTATTAATTCCAGTGGTAAACACTAAACTCGTGTAGTGTTAAAGGTTTTGTCAATAATTAACCTCATTGCATCATCTGATTGGGGAAATCTCAGCTACAGTAGCCCTATGGCTTCTTTAGTGCTGACTGACAGTTCACAGCTGACTTCTGACAGTCAACATTTAGGTATATATACGCCATTCACGACCTAAGTTTACTTGGATGACAGCTCAAAAAGTAACTAAAAAATAGTCCCTAAAATATCACTAAGCCAAAGCTGATATCTGCCACTGTCACTTGGGACAGCTGTTATGAAAACATATGGTTATGTAGAGTAATGTGATAGTTAACCACAGTAATTTAGGCCAATATTATGCCTCAAAGAATTTTGAAATTGAAATTTTTGAATGACTTGGTGATTTGTAACTTCTCTTCTTTTTTTCTCCTGGGAACTCATTATCAAAAAAACACACACAAATCTATCCACAAATAAAAAGAACCCCTTATAAAATTTCGTGAGATTAAAGTTAGATTAAACTTATATTTAAGTTTGATAAAAGATAAAAGTTTAAAGTTAGATTAAAGTTAGATTAATGTTAGATTAAAGTTATTTTAAAGTAAGTTTAAAATTATATTAAAGTAAGATTAAAATTAACCAAATTAGGCCTAATATGTATTCAAACTAAAGAGAAAATATCTGTATACACAAAGTTATTCTTAAAATAATTAGTAATATGATCTAGGATTAAGTTTTTTTACGTTAATACAGAAGCCCAATAATTAAAATAAAAGGTAATTTAACTTAGTTATAAATTTTTATAAGTTAGAGTAAGGCGTGGACCTAACAAACTATAGACTTAATTTAAAGTTAAAAATATAATAAACGCGCACAGTAATAAATTCTATGAAATATATTTAAATTAAACAAAGTCTTAATATTTATTTGAGGTCGTCCACAAAGCTTATTTATCCTTCTATTCAAGTTAAAATAATTAATATTCCGAGCACTTTCACAAAAGATCTAACAAATATGGCTTTAAAATGGCGACCCACGAATATTAGCCATGTGGTTGATGATGACGCGGACAAGTTGTTTAAAAGGGTGTATCCTCGCAGCAGACGATTATATTTTATTCAGTTAAATATTTCTAAAAAAAAAAAAAGATAAAATAGTTAATCATATATAAAATAAATTACAAATATGTTATCTTTACTAAGTAAATACGATTCCTTTATTAAAAGGTATTAATGCATGCACTATATTACACATCATAGATAACATTCCAAAACAAAGAATAGGTACTTATAATATATGTTTAAAATATTGTTTCGGATTGGGTAAAAAGAAATTGTTAAAAGTAATGAAATAATGTGAGAAAACTTAAGTTTTAAATGTAAAATATAGCATGTAATTAAAAAACTTAACATTCATAACAAAACAGTGTTCTTTTACAAGTGTTGGTAACCTAAAACCTAAACATATGATTTTTGAACTGTCATCCAGGTAAAGACCTATCGTGAATTAATTATACCTAAATTTTGACTGTCAGAAGTGACAGCTGCTAAACACATGTTTTTTGCAGATCATATAGTTCGGCGTAGGGATACATAATTTGGTCTGGTAGCTTTTCAAAGCCATCAGCTGTAAGCTGTGAGTCAGCACCAAAGAAGCCATGGGGCTACTGTACATAGGCGGTCTCCTTAATACAGCTATTCATGACTCAATTAAAAGCCTGGAAACCTATTAGATTAGATATACGCTCAAACTAATATCATTAAGAATGTTTACAATTCTTTTTTTCTCTCTATAATTTTCTCAATTCTCCGTCATGTGTAAAATAATGGGAGAATATGTTAACACAATGTATTTGGAGAAAATTATTAAAAATAATTATTATTGGCAGATTGTCAATCACGTCTCCTCAAAATATTCATTTCATGACCCATGAACATCCTGTAAAGTTCAGACCCGTATATTATACTGTTCGTCCGACAGATAGTTTCGCCAAGTTTTAATTTTCCTGACTAAGCTATTTTAAACCTATTATATATCCTAATTTATAACACACACTCTTGCCTATTTGTGATGTCATAACGTCAGGTCAAGATAGGATTTCCCTTGTTAGTGCATTTTCATTTTATTAAGCAGGTTTCAAAGATATGACGTTGAAACATAAACCATAAATTCTTAAATAATTCTATAAATATTCGTAGTGTCTCACAAAATTACTATTCTTTTATTGGAGTAGTTTTTTTACACGTATTTTTTTAAATCATCTACAAACCGGGTTTTTTTGGTTTATTTGCGCAAATGTTCAGTAGGAATCTTCCAGCCAGGATGTAGATT
Organism: Timema podura; assembly: GCA_033556935.1. Taxonomy (NCBI): domain Eukaryota; kingdom Metazoa; phylum Arthropoda; class Insecta; order Phasmatodea; family Timematidae; genus Timema; species Timema podura. The sequence continues at coordinate 2,906,626 of JAVRXN010000013.1, read as the reverse complement.
TTTTTAAAATCCGTGGTAGCATATGTCTTATCTAGAAGAAAGAAACAAGGAAGAGGTAATTTTAAAAAGCAAGTTAATGTTTACAAGGACCAAATAATATAGTGAGTGTGTAAACTCGTCAGAGGAAGAGTAAGTAAACAAATAACAAACAACGATTAGATAAACAAGAGGTTTTGCGGTGTGCACTGTTCATTATCTTGCCTCTCTTTATATTTCGTACACAGGTGTGATAGTGTGATAGTGTGATCGTGTGATAGACTGCTTAGATGCGTCAAGATAGGATGCAACCCACCTCGCAAAAATAGCTATAAAATCTTCGAGTAGGCAACGTTATTAAATATAAAAGGGATAGTATGATTTTGGTAGGAAGAACAGTAGAAGTTAGTTACTAAAATTACCAAAACAATTTTAATATATTCATAAATCAAGTAATGTGATCTGCAGTTGTCACTTGTGATAGATATTATCAATACCTAAAAAATAACACAAATAATATAGTAAAATGTTATCAATGTTGACCGCAAAATATTGTGTTTGAATTTTACTAACTGTTCTCCCAAGCAAAAATCAAGGTATAAGTATGCCACAAAAATAACTTTGTAATAAAATTTAGGTATGCGACTACTCAAAATTTCGAGTTAAGAGTTTTAGTAGTTCAAACTCGACTCAAAGGATTTTTTTTAACAGAAAATCGAAAAAATTTGAGTGCTCAAAATTTTCGATTTGATCTCAGAAAAATATTTATTTTAAAGTCTGAAAGTGTGAAAACATAGTTCATTTGGAACGAAATAATTAAATTCTTAAAACTGTAAAGTTTATTCTTATGGATGATACTTGAATCTATTATCGAAATTCGACTTTAAATACTCATAGAACAAATATATTGCTCTACATTACTCAAACTCGGGGTGGGAAAAAAAAAACACTTTTATATTGTCATTCAAAGTCGACTCAAAGTGAAGCTACTCCTTCTCGCATACCCTTACAACAAATTCCAAACAAAAGGTTTGTCAAGATTTGTGAATTTATGAATAGTATAATGATTTTTCCTGCTTTCTTGCGGAGGAAGGATCCTAGACGGAATATCTTACCCCCTTAACATTCGTTCTCTCATTCAACCCTCGTACGAAAAAGGGGTAGAAAGACGGGAAGGAAGAGAAGGCGTTTAGGAGAGAATTCTTACAATGAGGCGACTTCCTTGAAGAACAACCCCTATCCCACCCCTTGCCAACACAACCCCTAAAACACATTCTGGCAAATTTCCCGGGACCCTCTCTCCTAAGGGATGAACCTGGAGACACTCAACTACCCCACCTTCTCTTAACCTAGTCACACGATAACAATGAAGAGATGATGCACCACCACAAGAAAAAAGCGAGAGGGGAAAAAAAACCACTTACCTTTATAGAAGAATATGGGTCAACAGCCCCCCCCCACCCCCCTCAGAACCTTTTTCAGGAGGAACGACGCCCTGGGGTGTCGTTTTCCAAAAAAAGACTGTTGGTCAAGTCATCCAGCATCTCTCTCAAAGAATTTCGAAAGAATTTGAACATTCAAGACGAAGTATCCCGCTAAAGACAAAGGGAAATAAAACCCATAAAATCGGTGGCCACACTGTTTAAAAAGTATTAGACTCGCATTCTATTTGGTTGACGGTTAGGTCACGGCTTCAAATCCCGTGCGGGTGCATCGAGGATAGTTTTCTATATGTGATGATTTTTTTACTGTGTGTTCCTTACCTTATAGCCACGCAAATGAGGGTGCATTTCCTTTCAACTACCAACAATGGTAGGAAACCATTATGTTTATATAATGCGAAAGCTGCAGAACAAGTGGATTGGGGTATGAATAAATTACATTTCGAAATGTCAGATAAGGTTCTTTCTATGACGATCACACTATACTAGATAAATCCTAATGGGTTTTTTTTGCACCACGATTTACTTACTACCTTTTCAGGTTGTACGCATATGTACTAATTAAGCCAATTAGTTAGGGATAATAAAGGTTGAATTTAGAGGAAGTGTACCCACATTTAAGTTGAGGAAGGGTGGAAAACCATCTAGGGAAAACCACCATCAGTACATCCGACCAGGATTCGAACCCCACCAACCCAGTCATCAGCAGTCTACTCTATTGCGAGTGTGACGCCTTAGACCATGCGGTCACCGAAGCGGGTCCTAATGTATCAAAACGCGAAGTAGTTTGAACAATTAAGTTTGTAAGTTGTGCTGATACGGTCCATACCTTAGAGAATATGCAGCTAGCGTAGGTGGACACGGGGTCCAAGACGTAAGATTCACCTGGTATGATTTTCCTGTGACGGAAGTCGGGGTTTGAGTCTCGGCCGGGTTTTTAATTTCTTAAATTGTTTCTCACTCTACTCATATGTAGATGCGGATGTATTTCCTCTAAAAACTCTACCTAACCGGACGGTTATTAAAAATCGATACAACAAAAAACAACAATACCGATTAACCGAAATATCAGATACAAGATTAAACCCGAAAAAGAAAAATGATCAAAGTGCGGTTTTTTTGGCATTCTTCCTTGACAAAGGCAGAAGTTTTTTTTTTAAATAATTGTATTTAAATTTTGTTATATTTTAAAAATAAAATGAAACTGTTTAACTGGTTTAAATTTCACTGTTGTTTACTGAAAACGTATGAATGAATATTTTCTTCTAAACTATAATACAAGATATGAGAAAGTCCTTAAAAACTTAATGTGTGCTTTGGCAATTCTAACGCCTCGTGAGTTGAAAAAAAAAAGTGTTGAAAACCGCTGTTTGAGAGCATGCGGCCACTGAGGAGGATCTCAACCGGTCCCCCTTCTGACGTACATAACACTTGTCACGACATCCCAGTGGGGGGGTTGACGACGTCTTACGACACTTCAAACCGCAGAGAAGTAAGTGCTGGCTGGCTGGTGTGTGGCCTGTCCGAACCAGCCCCAGGGACTGGGTTAAGTTTTCACCGACGATGACAGAGTGGGGTTGAAACACCTCTTCGTTCTTCCTGGTCCCCGCTGACTTGACTACCACAACATCGCTGCGGTTCCCTCCGGTACCAGACAGGAAGACAGATTGGGAGGGTAGGAAGGAAGATGTGTGGGGGGGAATAGGGGTATGAAATGAAGGAAGCTGCATATTATGTGTTAATATGCCCACCCCTCCCTCCACCCCTACCGCCATAAATGTTTACATTCTTATAATTTAAGATGGGTGTAGAGAGGACAAAAGGAAAGGTAAGTGTATTTTTGCAGTTTTTTGTAGCAAATCTTTTTTTGACCTAAATAAATAATAATAGAAACAGAGTTTAATTTTCTTTACACTGTGATATCAACATTTGTTGAATATCTGTCATGAACATAGCCACATTAGATGATGAAACTTTTTAAATTAAAAGAAAAAAAATTGTCATTAATTTCCAGAACACCCTTGACAGATATTTAACAACTGTTGATAATAATTTGAAGAAAATTAAACTTTTATGTATGTACTGGAGATATATTTGGTTTATTTTGAACCAAAAATATTGTTTTGATATGAAAACTGTAAAAAAAAAAAACACTTTCCTTAACTTGCCTTCATACACTCACACCTTAATTGTACAGGTAAAAAGTGTGGAAATGGGAGGATGTAGATATGAAAACGTATTAAATAAATACTTAACAAGATCACACCATCATTATTTACCTAGAAGCTAGGAGTGTAGGGGACGCGAGAAAAGGTCCGTGTTTTTGCATTTCGAAGCATATATATAATTTATAGATCTCGCAAACTTTAGGTCGATATATATATTCAATATATTATACTATGGAATCATGCGCAATCCTTTAGCGTCGATATATATATATATATATCTCATAGGAATCATGCGCAATCCTTTAGCGTCGAGATATATATATATATATGAAACCGCGTTTCACTACCCGTTTTGGTTATACGGATATGTAATAATTACGCAAGTGCGTTAGAGATAAGGAAGGTTTGAATTTAAAAGAAGTGTAACTGCATTTGTGTGAAGGTAGATTGGAAAATAATTTAGGGATAAAATATACATCAGTTGTCTTGGATTAAAGTTGTCGCCTCAAGACCCGATGTTAGTGGGTTCAAACCCAGCCAGAGTAAACGGATTTTTCTTGAAACGATAAAAATCCGTAGCACAACCTCCTTCGGAAGGGGAAGTAAACCCTCAGTCCTATGTCGATTATAGCATGTAAAAGAACCCTGGAAGGTGTAGGTAAAATGCCTTCTCCAGCAAAATTGGTAGGGCCTTTCGCTCTCGCTAATAGAAATTCTCGTGTGCTGATATTATAATCAGTCAGTTCACAAAGTGCACGATAAATACCTCAAATAAATAATTTAGGGGTAATGTGAGAGTGACGTCCTTAGACCGTTCGACCACCGAAGCGGGTTTGATTGAGGATCGTTTTAGATAAACAAAAGGCTGACACACATGAATATTATTTTTGTTGTTGTGTCGTACTGCCGGGATTCGAGTCCCGGTACAAGCCCCGTCCACCGGAAAACCTAGACACGACGAGATTAGATATGAATACCAAGTTAGAGCGGGTGAGCTTATTTCTAGAAACGGAGGGGATTTATATATTACGTTGAATACAATGGTGGGTAAACGCATTAACAAGAAGTGGTACAAATGGGTGTAATGTTTTCATAGCTTCGAAAAGGTGAGAGGAGAATAATAAAGCCTTCCTTAAGGCGGCTTAAGAAAACTAGTTAAAATGTTAATTAAAAACAGATTTAAAGTGTATACATTTTTAGTTTCCTTTTTTATTTTTTAAATAGAACAGAAACAGTTTTAAATAATGTGACTGGATTAAATATGCATTACTTGTTTATAAAATAAAGTTTGGTAAATTTTTGGGCACGTGTGTACATAAGCACTATACCACCTACTTGAAAGGAAATATCCTTACACTGCTGTATTCCTCATGAACTATTATTAGTATAGTAGTAGAGTATACAGTAGTAGTAGTAGCAGTAATAGTAGTAGTAAGTGCAGTAGTAGCTAGTAGTAGTAGCATAGTAGTAGAAGTATAGTATATAGTAGTATAATAGTAGTAGTAGCAGTAGTAGTAATAGTAGTAGTAATAGTAGTAGTAGTAGTATAGTAGTAGTAGTAGTAGTAGCATAGTAGTAGTAGCAGTAATAGTAGTAGCAGTAGTAGTAGTAGTAGCAGTAGTAGTAGTAGTAATAGTAGTAGTAGTAGTAGTAGCAATAGTAGTAGTAATAGTAGTAGCAGTAGTAGTAATATAGTAGTAGTATAGTAGTAGTAGTAGTAGTAGCAGTAGTAGTATAGTTAGTAGTAGTAGCAGTATAGTAGTAGTAGTAGTAGTAGTAGTACCGCATCTTACTACCCGTTCGGGTTATACGCACTTACGCTAATGTGTAATGGTAGGGTGATTGTGAGATGAAATGGAGGACCTACAGTTTAACGTGGAATCCGAACAACGGTGGAGGCCTGGCATCCACACATTCACAAGTTGTGATTAATACACGTCTTGTCAGAGGTTGAAGGAAGGGTTTGGCAATCAGATAAATCTGTGCCGGGACCGAGGATTGAACCCCGGACCCCCAGCACAGAAGTCTTGACACCTTACCCTTAGACCACCAGGTCACCCACGAAGCTTTAAAACCAATGAAACCATCCTCAACTATAGTACATTCACGACCCTATTTTACTTGGATGACAGCTCAAAGAGTTACTAGAAATAGTCCCTAATGTATCCCTACGCCAACAGCTGACATCCGTCACTTTGTATAACTGTAATGAAAACATATGATAATATATGAATGTGATAGTTAACCAAAGTAATTTAGGCCAATGTTATTTTATATTTATTTGAGGTCGGGCACAAAGCTTATCTATCGTTTTATTCCACTTTAAAAAAAATTATTACTAATAGCACTTTCCCAAAAGGTCTAACAAACATAGTTTCAAAATGGCGACCGACGAATTTAAACCATGTGACTGATCATGACGGAAACAAATTATTTACAAAGATGCACCCACGCAGTGGATAAAAATATTTAATTCAGTTAAATATTTCAAAATACGATAAAATAATAATCAAATAATTTATTATGTATATAAAAAATGACTTTTTCTTTCTTCCAAGTAAATACGATGCCTGTATTAAAAGGTATTAATCTATGCACTATATTACACATAAAAGAGAACAATCCAAAACGAAGAATAAGTACTTTTAACTATGTTTAAAATATTGTTTCGAATTGGGTAAAAAGAAATTACTAAACGCAAAGAGATAGTGTGATAAAACTTAAGTTTACGTTAATTTTAATGTAAAATATAACATGTAATTAAAAACTTGTCATCCATAACAAAACTATGATCTTGTACAAGTGTTGGCAACCCAAAACCTAAACATATGATTTTTGAAAATGCAATCCAGGTAAAAATCTATCATGAACAGACTCTATACCAGATTGTTCTGTTCAAAATACGACTGTTTGAGGACGGCTATATCTATGTCTCTAACCAGGTACTGTACCTTAATCTCAGAACTGCGATATTTCGGGTGAAACATCCTTGAAAGTAAGCTAACCAAACCTTTACATTAATGTTTTTAAAATGATATAATCTAAAAGTAAATGTAAAGTTTTAAATCCTAAAGAAATATTTTGATACCACTTGTTAAATAAAGCGGGATGTATCTACGCCTATGGCATAGCTCAAGAAATCCAGTAGGCGGCCATTAGTAAGGGGTGGAAGGGAGCTCAGGAATAGGGAAGTGTTTTTGCAGTTTTATATCAAAATTATTTTATGGAAATATATATATATCCAGTATAAATATAAGAGTTTAATTTTCTCCACGCGGATCAACAGTTGTTGAATATCTATCATGAGCTTAGCGGCATTATATGACAAACTTTTAATGAAGGAAAATAGTTTTCATGAAATCCCAGCACATCCTTGACAGAGATTTTCTTTCAGAACGAGGCAGCAGGCTTCAGATTTGATAAAAATCACCGAAAGTTTTGATTCCTTTATCACATGCAAAATTTGAAGGCATAATATACACTAAATCCTATGGTTGATTTAAAAAAATAAAAGTTACATTTTTAATTTATCCATCACGACCATCAATGACTGAGCTTTTTAACTTTTTTCAATAAATGTTACGTACATATCTTATTTAGTCTATTATAGTTTTTTTAACACGTCTTACTACCCATTAGAGTTACACGCTTAAGTACTAATTACGCTAAAAGGTTAGGGATGAGGAAGGTTGAATTTAGAGGAAGTGTACCCGCATTTTCAAGTAGATAAAATGGGGAATTATTTAGGAAAAAACCTCTCACGAGTAGACCCAACCGGGATCGAACCACGATCTCCCTGTATTCAGCAGTCTAATATATTTTTATAGTAGCACCTTAGACCATGCGGCCACCAAAGCGGGTACTCTATTAATAGAGTTAATAACATATTCAAAAATCAGTTATCAGTAAACTACCACTTACTAAGTTTTCCTCAGAACCAACATAATTTTGATTGTCATAATATGAAACTCTCTTAAGATATAAATTTCAAACGAAATTGTTGTAATCATTTCTAAAAAGGTTGGACATTTCAAAACTTAGTCATCAATAATAATCTACCCTCAAATAATAAAACACACCAGAAATTTATCTTGAATAAAAGCGTTAGAATCATTTTTGAAAACATTGGAAATTTTAATAAATCAGTCATCGGTAAAATACCCTTAATTTGAAGGCGAGAATCAAAATCACGATTTATGTCTCGGGGTATGACCATATAACATCTAAATATAACATTTGAACGAAATCGATCAAACAGGTTCGGTTGTAAACCCCCAAGTACAATCAGAATTTTAAGACACCCCCCTCCCCCCGCCCTTTTTAGAGCCTTTTTTGGTCCGGGTCCACATAAAAACGTCAAGATTTCAAGGTAAAAAAAATTATGTTCACCATTACAATACTTTATCTATAAGAGAATGTAAGTCTGTATGAGCACCCGTTGTACAACATTCTGCGCACGAATTGGTCGCCCCGTGAAGTTTAGGCAAAGCGTGTCACACACCCGCTATGCAGGTAGAAGGCACACGCTATAACCAGGCGAACTTTAATGAGTTCGGGATTACATTTTGAGTGTGTCTGAAACATACCCCCACAAAACTACTTAACCCGACGGTTTACAACCAAGGGGTCGCGACCGCCACCAATGCTTGTTGTTGAAGTCATCGATTTTTATATCTACTTTTTTTTTTCTAAGCCCACACTTTGATAACCTGATTGAAAGTTCCTAAAACTTTGAATAGAAAATGAGGTAGACATACAACTAAGCCTTAGATTAAAATTATTTTGATTAAATATTTATTACTTTTAGTGATTTAATATAAGTAATTGGAACAATTCTATTTTAATTACAAATTTTAATTATTGTTGTTCGACTAGATAAGTATAAAAATTCTAAGGCCATAGAAAAAACAAACATTTTCCTGTTTTAAAAAACATTTAAAAAAAACAATGTTCAGGTAAACTTTTTGCTTAATTTTTATATCTTAAAGTATCGATAGGTTTTTTTTGCATCACATATTACAACCCATTTGGGTTATACATATAAATACCCACTACACCAATGTATTAGAAATGGGGAAGTTTGAATTTAGAAGAAGTGCTCCCGCATTTGCGTGAAAAACCACTAAGGAAAAAAACTACCTCAGTACACCCCATCGGGATTTGAGCCCTTTTCTCCCCGTAATCGACAGTCCAGCCTATTGCGAGAGTCACGCCTTATACCATGCGGCCACCAACGATAGACTAGTAAAGTATCGAAAGGTTTGTATCGATACCTCGAACCCCGACCCTGCTGGTTTCAGTTCCACCTCATCAGATAGATGAACACACGTGTATAAAAACAAAGAGGCTGTCACCAGAACATTTTCCATCGAGTGGAGCGATACATAAAAAAAAAGGGGGGTATCAGCCTCACCCCCCCCCCCTTTCCTTTTTCTTCTCATGATCTACGGGAAATAGCCCCTTCCAACTAGCGCTGAGTGGCTTACCCAAAAGGAAAAGGGACGGGTAAAACACGTTTGGATTCTTCGAATTTCGTGTTGGGTAATGTAATTTGTAAACAGGAGCCAGTTTAATATCCGGGACTATACAGGGAAGGAGATTGGTCGGTGAAGGAGAGGGGTGGGGGGATCAAGTCGACAAAATGAGGCGGGAGGAGGGGAGGAGGCCCTCGGGTGTAGGAGGGCATACAACAATCACCGAAACAAACACGAACAAACAAAAAAAGTTTTCCTCGTAGAGAAAAGAAAAGTTAAATATGTGTATTTAGAAAACCAATGTTGAAAGAAAATACTGAAGGGAAAAGTCATATCGTACACTCTCTTCTATATACAGTCTAATTTTCTTACGAAGGACCTTATCTGACAGAAAATTTACTAGATATACTTTTACGAATTCATACGTGAAGTCACGTGATATTAAGCTGTCGGTGACCTGGTGGTCTAGGGGTAAGGTGTTAAGACTTCTGTGCTGAGGGTCCGGGGTTCAATCCTCAGTCCCGGCACAGATTTATCTGATTGCCAGACCCTTCCTTCACCTCTGAAAAGACGTGTATTAATCACAACTTGTGAATGTGAGGAATGCCAGGCCTCCACCGTGGTTCGGATCCCACGTTAAACTGTAGGTCCTCCATTTCATCTCACAATCACCCTACAATTGCACATTAGCGTAAGTGCGTATAAACCGAACGGGTAGTAAGACGCGGTGCTAATAATAATAATAATACTTAAGCTGTCAATTTTGACAGCTACTATCAATACCTATGAAATAATAATAATATATTAAAATCCCAGCCCTGTGGACCGTGGAAAAATCATTAGTATTATAGACCCACTTCGGTGGCCGCATGGTCCAGGGCATAAGTCTCACAATAGATTTGATTGTCGATTACAGGGAGATCGGGGTCCGATCTCAGTCAGATGTAATGAGGGTAACTTTTACTAAATGGATTACCACTTTCCCTCCATGAAATTTTGGGTACACTTCCTCTAAATTCAACCTTCCTAATCCCTAACATATTAGCGTAGTTATTACATATGCACATAACCCGGACGGGTAGTAAGATAATGCGGCGTTAAAAAAAACCTTAGAATAGACCATCTCAGTTGCCCCCAGAGGTAGACAAAACGTACAACCTCCATCCGTCACCAAATCGGCTAGTCCGGAACGAGGAATACGACCTCTAACCGTCACCAAATCGGCTAGTCCGGAACGAGGAATACGACTTCTAACCGTCACCAAATCGGCTAGTCCTGAGCGAGGAATACGACCTCTATCCGTCACCAAATCGGCTAGTCCGGAACGAGGAATACGACCTCTATCCGTCACCAAATCGGCTAGTCTGGAACGAGGAATACGACCTCTATCCGTCACCAAATCGGCTAGTCCGGAACGAGGAATACGACTTCTAACCGTCACCAAATCGGCTAGTCCGGAACGAGGAATACGACCTCTATCCGTCACCAAATCGGCTAGTCCGGAACGAGAAATACGACTTCTAACCGTCACCAAATCGGCTAGTCCGGAACGAGGAATACGACCTCTATCCGTCACCAAATCGGCTAGTCCGGAACGAGAAATACGACTTCTAACCGTCACCAAATCGGCTAGTCCGGAACGAGGAATACGACTTCTAACCGTCACCAAATCGGCTAGTCCGGAACGAGGAATACGACCTCTATCCGTCACCAAATCGGCTAGTCTGGAACGAGGAATACGACCTCTGGAGTTAACTCGAACTGATCAAATCAGGTTAATCACGTAAACTTGAGAGACTCCACTTCCTATCAAAGCGTCGAGCGCCGTCTCGCCCCTTCCAAACACGACCGAACCTAATGGAAAGCCGGAGGGATGGGGAGGGGGGAGGGGAGGAAATAAGCAGCCAATTGAATTCCATAGTATAACGGAAGCGTGCCGTTTCCGGTTACGAAGACTTCCATCAGTGTATCTCGCGCCACAAGCAACTGAGTTTGTATCTTTCGATTTTATCGGCGGATCGACTTAGGCAGCGATTACTAAGTTTTTGTTTGTATCGACTGATTTTAAGGTGGGTGTTATGCACGAGACGTGGGAGTTAAGGCCAGTGTTTTCGCAGTTTTTATTGCAAGACTTTTTTTTGTCGGAAATAAATAAAATACTGCTCCAGTATAAACATATAATTTAATTTTCTTCACATGGTGATATCAACACTTATTGAATATGTGTCATGAGCATAGCAGTATCAAATAAGAAACTTTTTAAATAAAGATAAAAAGTTGTCATTAAATTCCAGGACACCCTCGACGAATATTCAACAACTGTTGATGTCACCATGTGAAGAATATTAAACTCTTATCGTTTCTACTGGAGCAATATTTTATTTATTTTGACCAAAAAAAAATATTTTTTTAAAAATAAAAACTCCAAAATAATGCCTCTAGTTAGTGGTCCCTACACCCCCACCTTAATGGGTTGGTAGGGGAGGCAAGTTAAGTTCTGTATTTTACAGATTTTTATTTCATAAATAAAACACGATTTCGGCCAAAATAAATTAAATATCGCTTCAGTATATTCGTTTGGTCCAAGCGGTATTTGTAAAGGTTTGTTCTATATTTGAAAACTGAGGTTAGCTGATTAGTGGGTGTCTCCACTAGGTTAAGTTCATGTATATGATGAATACCTAAACAAACTAAAATGTGGCAGAGATTTCTAGGGCATTTGCTTACCCATCGACGTGGATATTGGGATCGTATCCCGAACGGGTGTATTAGTGTGGTTTTCAACAATGTCCAATTTTCATAGGCACAGGGCTTTTAGCACTTCAACCTCATTAAAAAAGGGACTTAGGGACAAATTTTTTTTAAAGGGACTTTTAGGGACCAACTTTTTTGCACGTTAGAGAAAACAATTGAAAAACTCGAAACAAAATATTTTTTTACACAAACCCCTTCCAATTATTTTCCAGTTGAGAGAACACCTGAAATGCATGTCAAATACAATTTTGATTAAATTATTAAAGGGAATAGAATAATAACTATTTGCACTCTACAAAATCTTTATACTAGATACTATTATAATTTTGAATTGTTGTGATAGTAAAACTCACAAAACTGCAATGAATTGTATAAAGTATTTAGTGTGACAGCTTTCAAAAACAAGGCTTCATCATAAGATGGTCACATCAACTTGTGTTTTACTGTTTTTAGGTAAAAAAAAGGATGTGTATGGTTTACGATTAATTCCTTATTTTCATAAAACTCACACCAAAAAGTAGAATTTGTTGGATTTTTTAAGTTACATCATCATTATTATTATTATTAAATAAATAAGTTGGCCCTATAGTATTAAACATTTTAGATAAACTCCTGGATGGGTAATGGGTTAACGGTGCATATTTATTTTATTTCAATAAACTTTAGCTTGGTAACAAATAGGAATCATGGTGTCTACTCAATTTGACCATTGGAATTCCCGACTAAAAAGTATGTCACACCCTTCTAGGTCCCCCCTCCCTTTCCACACGTTGTATTAATTATATATAATTAATATTTTAATGAATAATAATGCAAGTTTTAAAATTTAAATAAATTTGTTTTTTATTTGTATTAACATAGTCTACTAGGAATTATAAAATTATAAAATATATTACACAGCTACAAAAAAAATTTGAATAAGATTGTAATTTAGTGATTTAATGATTATTATTTATTATATTTTATATTTTAAATAAAACAACATTTCCCCAGATTTTTTTTTTAATTTACCAAATTTGCGACTTTTCCGTTTTTTTTCGCAACCACTTCAAATTTCCGGCTAAATCCAGTTTTCCCGGATGGTAGACACCTTGAATATTTTACAAAATACTGGTGTTAGATTACAGATTACTATAAAATATTATTTAGTATTGACAAACTTAATGAAAGTAGCAGTGACCACAAATATAACAGGTTTTAGATATAGCACAATAAGCAACAATAAAACTTATGCCAATCTTTTAAATTTACTAATAAAGTGAACTAAGACAATGAGCATAAGATAAATTTAAATGTCCCCTCAGTTTAATTCATTGGGGGCAATAATTTAAATAAAGTAGCACCAAAATTATTATTTTTTCAAATGTGAATGTACTCTAACAATACATATTTAGATGGTTGGTGAGTTATTGTAGGAAAGGAAAATTAATAACTGCTAAGCAACTTATATATATGTTACAGGAAAAGTAGATTCTCCAGTAAGAGTTGACTTTACCTAGGCCGAGTCGACTCTTACTGGTCTTTTTAGTAAAAGTTGATTAAAAGCGAAAAGTGATGAATTTCGATCAACATTTACTAGTCAGAGTTGACCGTACCTAGGGAAAGTATACTCTTACTACCTTGAGTTAGTAAAAGTTGACTTTTTGCAAGGAAATGGTCTACTACCTAATAAAAAACAAATAAAAAAGCAAAACCTTTATGATACAAAGCGAGATATAAATATTTATTATTTATTACAGCAAGGTAAAGATTTGTGACACTTTGAGTTGCAGAGCTAACCTAACCTAACCTAACCTAACCTAACATAACAAAACATAACCTAGAAAACAACAGTAAACAAATAGAGCTGGGATATTCATAACAAAGATGTGCGCGCGAAGTCGCATGTGGAAAGCAACATCGCGGAATCAACTTTTACTAAACCACAGCAGGTATAGTTAACTCTTCCTAGGAAAAGTTGATCTGTTTATTCTCAATCAACTTTTACTGATACTTTTAGTAAGAGTCGACTTTACCTAGGCTGAGTCAACTCTCCCTAACAATCTACTTTTTCCTGTGACATATATATCTATAGTATTTTTCATTGGTTTAGTAGTAATTTTTATCAAGAAAAAGGGACTTAGGGACCAAAATGACAAAAAAGAGACTTTTAGGGACCAACTTTTAAAAACGGGGACTTAGGGACCACCCTTATAATACCTGTAGGAATAACAGTTTTTTTTTTAAATGTGATCAACATTGATAACGTTTTACTATATTAATAATGTTATTTTATAGGTATTTATAATATCTATCAAAAGTGACAACTGCAGATCACACGACTTGACGTATGAATATGTGAAAGACTGAAAGTAGATTTAGTAACTGTTATATGTGTCATTCTATGAAAACTGGCCTGTGTGTTTAGTAACATTAGTTTTTTCTATGTTTTATATACATTACTGCGGCTGTAATTTACTTCAAGCTATCTTCTTCATCCCTATTCCTTAAGCTAAGTAGGCCTATTGAAATATTGATAGCTGTTGTATTGATTTTGGAACACCTGCCAAGATGCAGTATAATATAGTCTATTATAACTAAACAATTTATGTTAGTTATAAGTAAAATATCAACAAATACTCTTGATATTTGACAATAAATTAAGTTAAAAAAACACAAACTCTGTAATAAAAATGAGTGGACTAGATTAATAATTATACTACTATAAAGCCACATGGCTGACTCACTCACTAACATTAATGTTTACCCACTTGCAGGTGAGTTAGAAACTTAAAATTTGGAAAACTTATAGCTTCTAGCCTGTAACCGACGGGAAATTCCAATAAGTTAAAAAATTTAATGTTCAACCTCCGAAAAAATTCAAAATGGCGGAGCAACTTTAAAGTTGGTGCGGACCTTTCTTTGGAGATCTCTTGTGGATAAACGGTGAGACCTATCAAAAAACGGATTGCACCAGCAGCTGCGAATTTGGCGAGATACACAAGTTTGGTCCTATTACTTTTTGTCGTATCTCCATCGTTATACCTTAGATAGAGCTAGATTTTTGTGATTTTAGGTACATTTTGGACAATTTCTACACATTTTTTTAATTTCAAAACAACGCTAGAATTACATTAGTTTACATCCACTTGCAAAGAAAACTCAGTGAGGGTTTGGGGGGCGGAGTCCCCAACGAGCAAAGCGAGTTATATACATATAATTATATATTTTGAAATAGAAGAATAATTTACACTTAAAATCATAAACACAAGTTTTGACTATTTCCTCCTTTTAGCTATTAACGACAAACAATGTGTTTACGATTTTTACTTTAAATTATTATATTGTTTCAATTATATATATATAATTAGATTAGATATAAGATTAGATTAGATTAGATATAAGTAGATTAATAATATATATATAATTAATCTACTCCGCTCATTTTTACGATATCATTTGTGTTTTTTAATTTTATTTACTGTCAAACATCAATAATTTTAACAGTGCCTCAGGATATTACCAAAAATATATTCTAAAATTAACTACAAATATATTTTTAAAGAAAAAACTATTCTTATTTATGATGTAAAAAATACTCTCCATTTTGAACATAATTATTACAACATTCTGCCATTATTATACTACCCTTAATTTTAGGCATACAATCAAAATAATTGTTCATCCTCGTAAAATGATCATAGAACATTTAAATATCAAGTTTTAATGAAATATATCAAACTTTTTCAGCTGTATCGCCAGGGACAGAAAGACGGACAGAATTTTGAAGACCCATATTTATTATATTTTTAATTCTGGAGCAACTAAAATGTTGAGATCCATCATAATTTAGAGGAGAAAATGTTTTTGCAATTAGAATACTTTATAATTATGAGAAATTAAAACAACTAAATAAAATAAGGTGTTTGTAAGGTGCCCCGCTATAAGAAATATAGGGTGACCTGGCGGTCTAGGGGTAGGGTGTCAGACCTCTGTACTGGGGGTCCGGGGTTCAATCCTCGGTCCCGGCACAGATTTATCTGATTGCCGAACCCTTCCTTCAACCTCTGACAAGACTTGTATTAATCACAACTTGTGAATGTGTGGAATGCCAGGCCCTACAACGTGGTTCAGATCCCACGTTAAACTGTAGGTCTTCCATTTTCATCTCACAATCACCCTACCATTACACATTAGAGTAAGTGCGTATAACCCGAACGGGTAGTAAGACGCGGTGCTAATAATATTATAAGAAATATAATTTCTATAAAGTTATTTTTATATTCTATATCTAACTAAGAGTGAGAGATCAAGTGTACGTAGCCCTTCTAAAAAAAAACGCGCTCGACTGCTCTAATAAGAAGAAAAAAACTGGCAACATATCTGGAAGTCCCGTAACCTAGTTCCATAATCTACCCTCTATAGAGTGCATTGCGACAATCGAACGCTACCATACAACGTAACATTACACGGGGTAGTTTTATTCTTATTTGGGGGGATGAAGGAAAAAGGAATAAAACATTCAAGAGAAGAAAATGATCACAACCTAAGACTACAAAAAAAGTAAAACATGTTTATGCAATACAATGCTTTTTTTGAAAGATAATATAGGAAAAAGAACCAAACTTTTTTTTTATATAAAGACATTCTTTAAAATGTAAAAAGAAGAAGGTAAGACCAATCATCCCCTTGTTAGGAATTGTCTTCTCAAGAGGGTTGGATTACTCGTTACCTTATAAACAGAACCTGCTTGTCAAGACTTAAAGTGGGATAGTAGGAAACGCGAGTTAAGGGCAGTGTTCTTGAAATTTTTATGGCAAAACTTTTGTTGTTGTAATAAATAAAGTATTTCTCCAGTAGAAACATAAAGAGTTTAATTTTCTTCACACGGTGATATCAACAGTTGTTGAATAAGTGTCGTGAGCATAGAGGCATTAGATGAGAAACTTTTTAAATAAAGATAAAAATTTGTCATTAAATTCCAGGACACCCTCGACAGATATTAAACAACTGTAGATATCACCGTGTGAAGAAAATTAAACTCTTTCTGTTTCTACTGGAGCAATATTTGATTTATTTGGCGAAAAAAAAGTTTTGCTATAAAAACTGCCACAACACTTTCCTTTTCTCGCGTCCCCTGCATCCCCACCTTAATAGTGACCAGGAGGGGGGGAAGGGGTGGACTTACGTAATAGGGGGGGAGAGGGTATACATCAAAGACGGGTTGTAAAACAAATGTAAACATGTGCACATTCTATTACAGTACTGGCTGGCTATCTATGATACAAGATAGCAAAAAAAAAAAAAAATTATGTTCTTTAAATTTAAAACTGACACCTGGACACAGGAATCGAGTTTTTGTCAAATTTAAATTTATTTTTTATAATTTTATTTATTGGAGGTATTAAACGTGCTTTCACATAACTTCCAGGGATATTTTACATGTCCACAATCGACATGGGACCACAGGCTTTACTTCCCCTCCGAAGGAAGTTGTGCTAGGGATTTTTATTTCTCAAAATAAAAAATCCGTCGACACCGGCTGAGTTTGAACTTACGACCATCGGGTCCTAAGGCGAACCCTTTACCTCAGGACCACCGAGGTTGACAGGCCTATAGATGTCAGTTACCACCACTCCTATGGCGAATGGACTTTTAAGCTGCTATATTTTATTAATCACCCCCCCCACCCAAAAAAAGTATTTTGTCGTATAAAAACCGCAAAAAAAATATATACCTTATGAAGCTCATCCGAATGACAAGTTTTCCGCTGCATTGATGATTTAAAGCAGAGGGAGAACCGACGTCATTCGACTGCCCTTCACTGTCTCGGCCCTGTATCGCATTCCCTTCCCCCCTCTTCCCCCCCCCTTTGCCCCTCTCGTTAAGCTTCGTTTCAGGATTTAACGTCCCGTTAAGCTGATCCTGTAAACTCTTTCAACAATAAAAGACGTTAACAGGGCGTCGTCTCATTAACATCGAAAACGATTTGAACCGTCAATCGCGGATACCGAAATAGTACATAGAAAGAATTTGGGAAACCGTTACTTCGAGGAATGGTGGGGGGATGGAGAGAGGAATAATTGGGGAACGTAAACTTGTCGCTATTTGGCCCCAAGCACTTTAGCAAGTATTCCCGTCTCTTTACACCGGAAAGAGGATAGTTAAGTCGTAAAAAGACGAATCGCACCAAAAATAAAAAGGAAACCCAATTCGGTGGCCGCATTGTCTAAGGCGCTAATCTCACATTAGACTAGACTTCCGATGACGGGGAAATTGAAGTTCGAATCTAGTTCGGGTGTACTGTGGGTGGATTTTCCTAAAGGGTTTTCCACGCAAATGCGGGTGCATTTTCTATAAATATAACCTTCCTAATTCCAAAAGCCACTAGCGTAATTAGTATATAAACGTATAACACGAACGGGTAGTAAGACGCAACGCTAAAAAAAAAAGGAAGTTCTTATAAAAATGGCAACTTGTTTTTAATAGGAAATATATTGTTTGTATTGTTAAGTAAAAGTCTTGGATGATTTAATTTTTACTTTCTAATAAAATTGTTTTACATAAGACACAGTAAAATGTAGGCCTAGTAGTTGTTTGCAGGAATAAAGCGGAGAAAGTTTTCGATTTAAGTGATTACTCTCAAAATTATTAACTGAAAATTACAACATATAAAATAATATTATACTATTTGGGGGGAGGATGGATAATTAATAAATATGTTATTTTGTACTTTAGGTATAAATGTCCACAAAGAAAAGGTACAAAAGGTACAATTTCCTTGTAATGATGAATATAGTGATTATATTAAGAGGTCAAAAACGCAGCAAAAATATCAGGCAGGTTGTTTAGAACAGCGGTATTCAACCTGGGGTACACGAGCCCATCTTAGGGGGGTACGTAAAATTTAAATAAATATATATAGAGATTGTAGAATACCTATATAATTTGCAAGGGTGTAAAAAGCTAATTTTTTTAGAGAGGTTCCGCTCAAGGGCACAGAAAGTGGGGGGTCGGGAACCCTCTAGAATTTGATGGACCCACCCTTCCATATATACGTATCAAAGCTTTTATTGGCTATAAATCATGACGGCCGTGGCTAAAGGTACACAAGAAATTTTCTAGCGAACCTCCCCCCCCCCCCTCTTTTCCTCTATTAGAAAAAATAACTTTCAACGACTTTGGTTCCGCTAGAAAATTGGCTTTTACCTTTAGAAAAAAAATTGTATACGTATATATGGACACCCCCTTAGGAGGGGTTTATTAAATTCCAGGGGGGTCCGGACCCCCTTGATAACTTACGTTATGCATAGACAGTTTTGGGGGTACAACGTCGGAGAGAAACATCTGGGAGTACACTAACCAAAATACCCACGGTCTAGAATAAATATTATAGCATGAAGATTTGTATGCGTATTTTAAGGGAGTTTTTTTTATGGTTGTCTAAAAAATAGTTTAAAATTTGACTTTAAAAATTGACACAACAAAACTTTTTGAATACTCTCATTTTTTATTTTTTATTTTTTTAAACTTGAAATACTTCGATTTGAGCGTAGTCAAGATAAAAGAAGTCACTTTCCAAATTATCGCCTCTGGGATTCCCCTGATATCATCTCATCAATTTGAATTAAATCTAATCGAGGAAGGTAATGACTGATAATTAACAAACGCGATCCATAAACACCACCAATGTAAATGTTCCCGTTGATATATCCGCATTAAACGGATTAAAAGAGTTAGCTAGGCACTGTATTTTTACAGTTTTTATAGACAAAATTGTTCAAAAAAAAATACTACTTCAGTAGAAACGTTTGGTCTAATTTCTACACATGGTAATAAATCAATGGTGTCAGCCCATAATCCAACTATATCAACAGAGCGGCCGCCGCATGTTGGTAAAGGTAGTGCCAATATTTGCGGGTAGAGAGTGTCATGTGGTCAGCACAATTAACCCTCCAGCCAGGTCGTTAATCTCAGTTTTCTAGACCGGGGCCGCTACTTCTTTATTCCAGTAGCTCCTCATTTGTCATCACGTGGCTGAGTTTACCGCGTTTCAGACTCAGTGTTTCATAAAAGAAAAAAAAATTCTGGAAGTACCGGAGATTGAAAACAGAACCTCTGGATCTGTAGCCAGGAACTCTGACCACTATACCACAGAGGCGCTCACAAATGGTGATAACAACAAGAAATTAAGATAAAAAAGTTGTCATCAAATTCCAGGACACCCTGGACATTTATTCAACAAAATTAATGTTGATATCACCACGTGAAAGAAATTAAACTTTTTATTTGTACTGGAGAAACATTTGATTTATTTGGGCGAAAAAAAAGTTTTATATAAAAAGTGAAGAAAAGAAACCACTGACCTTAAATCCCGTCCCCTACATTTTCACCTCAGATCAACAACCTAAAGGTTGGTTTAGTGTGATTTCTATCAGTGTGGTGCTGGGAAAGAAAGACTGAGATGGTATGGACATGTAATGAGGATGGAAAAAGAGAGGATGCCGAAGAAAATGTTGGAAATTAAGTATGTGGGGCCGGGGGGGAGGGGGGGAAGATCGCAGGGAAGAACAAGAAAGAGATGGGAGGAGTAGACAACAGAAAGTGTTCAAGTGAGAGGAGAAGAATGGAAGAAATTAAAGTAGGAAGAATGGTGTAAGGATAGAGGAAGATGGAGGCATTTTACTAGACTGACACGGCCACAGGAAGGAAACAGTCGATGTTGATGATGATGGACATGCACGCAGCCTTTCGACTGGTTAGTTCTGCCCACACCATCTGGTATAAATCCCATGTACTAAAGGAGTTGAGGAAGTGTGATGATTTTCTGTTGCCTTCCACGCTGCATCTCTATGAGCCAGAGCGAAAGAGCCTACCAATTATTTTTTATAATTTTATTTATTGAAGGTATTAAACGTGCTTTCACATAACTTCCAGGTATATTTTACATGCCACAATCGACATGGGACCGCAGGCTTTACTTCCCCTCCGAAGGAAGTTGTGCTACGGATTTGTATCACTCAAGAAAAATCCGTCGACCTCGGTTGGGTTTGAACCCAAGAACATTAGGTCCTGAAGGGAGCACTTTACCTCAGGACCACCGTGGTCAACTTGAGATTAGTATGCGGAGGAAAACAAATGTATCTACTGAAGCAGTATTTTATTTGTGTCAATAAAATATATTGTTATGAAAACTGCAAAACTATTGTCTCTTAGCTAGTGTTTCTTCACATCACACCTTTAATAATCAAAAAAATGTATACAAAAATATCGCAATAATAATGACAATGTCGAAAATGTATTATGTGTCCAAATCTCACTAAACCCCAGCCGTTTAATTTATTTCTTAAAAATGAAGTTTTTAACTTGCTAATACCCGCCTCGGTGGCGTAGTTAGCTAACGCGCCAGTCATGTTGAACTAGACCGCCGAGGACGGCGAGATCGAGGTTCGAATCTCGGTCGGGTGAACTGGGGTGGTTTTTCCTAAATGGTTTTCCACTCTCCCTCCACGCAAATGCGGGTTCACTTCCTCTAAATCCAACCTTCCCAATTCCTAATCCATTAGTGTAATTAGTACTTAAGCGTATAACCCGAACGGGTAGTAAGACGCGGTGCTAAAAATTAAAAATTAAAAACTTGCTAATTTTAGAAAGTATTTGAACCCTAAACATCTTCCATCGTAGCCTTGAACAAAATATTAACATAATTCAGACAGCTGTTCAACATTTCATAAACAAACACCTACTACACAAACAAACAAACAAACAAACACACAAACAAAAATGCAATTTTGCCAGAGTAATTCCTACCATTCCTCTCCTACAAACAGTAACCCCCCCCCCCCCTCCCTTTTCAGTGCAAACAGGTATTGTACGAGTCACTTTAAAAAACCTTTCAATCTTAAAATGTTTGCACTACATATTGTAGCGAGGGAAGATTAGCATATAAATACAAGAGCGTGCCCTCTGTGAATGTTTCATAATGCCGAACCCACCACCCTATACATGCGGGCAGCTTCAATAGTGCTGGTTTTAGGCGAAATGTTTTGTACCACAGAGCCCACCACCCTATACATGCGGGCAGCTTCAATAGTGCTGGTTTTAGGCGAAATGTTTTGTACCACAGAGCCCACCACCCTATACATGCGGGCAGCTTCAATAGTGCTGGTTTTAGGCGAAATGTTTTGTACCACAGAGCCCACCACCCTATACATGCGGGCAGCTTCAATAGTGCTGGTTTTAGGCGAAATGTTTTGTAACACAGAGCCCACCACCCTATACATGCGGGCAGCTTCAATAGTGCTGGTTTTAGGCGAAATGTTTTGTACCACAGAGCCCACCACCCTATACATGCGGGCAGCTTCAATAGTGCTGGTTTTAGGCGAAATGTTTTGTAACACAGAGCCCACCACCCTATACATGCGGGCAGCTTCAATAGTGCTGGTTTTAGGCGAAATGTTTTGTAACACAGAGCCCACCACCCTATACATGCGGGCAGCTTCAATAGTGCTGGTTTTAGGAGAACTGTTTTACACCAAAGAACACTCAACTCTATACATGCGGGCAGCATATATAGAGCTGATTTTAGGGGAAATGTTTTGTACCAGATTCCCCTCCCCACCACCTCCCCTGCAAAATAAATGCGGGAAGCTTTAAGTTATGTCAAATTTAGAGTGAAAGAAGGGATATTATTACAATAGACACCAAGACTTACAAACTAGCTTGTTTCTATAAAAGACAGCCCCCAGACACCGGATGTTAATTTATTACTAAGAAGACAAAAGTCACATTGATTTTTTTTTCCCTGCCAAGCCAGGAATCTAATCCGTGACCCTTGGTTCGGTAGACAGACACGCTACCTACTGATCTAAGATTTCGCAAACCGAAAGTCAAGTAAACTTAAGAAAAATAAACTTATCTGAGCTTCATACCAAATTGATAATTTGACCGAAAACAAAATGTTATAATTTACATTCCTTTGGAATTTTGTTCATTTAGAGATTTTTTTTAAATACATTATATATTTAACCGTGAGAGATGCAGTATCTAGTTCGGTCGCCCCTGTATGTAGACTTTTAGCCGCTCTGTGAGGAACAGAACGTTGCCCCTCGAAGGTCGTCTTCACGTCACACCCACAATGAGATGTGATGATGGTGATTATGAAGGTGTGGAACCAGGGGGTAATCTTAAACCTAACTCAAGCCTAACTAACCAGACCATGATGACTAGGAAAAAAAGAAAAACCTATGGTGCCACTGGGGATCAAACCAAGGACCTTTATATCAGTAACAAGGGGCGCCGGCCACTTTACCAAGAGCCCGGTCACGAGAATAAATGAGCACTCGAATCAAGACGTAACGAAAAGGGGGGTAGCCGGGAAGGTTCACAAGTGGCGTCAGAGCGTCCAAAGGGCACTTTATAAGGCCCTCTCTCTATAAACAGGAAACCCCAGGAAACGGTGGGGTAATGTAGTTTACTGACTGGGGCGAACCAGCTTATCAAGATCAAAAGGAAAGAGGGTCTGAGCTTAAGGGTGTAGTAAAGTAAGAGGTAAGCGTGAATGAACTGGGAAGTGGGAAAGCGAGAGAGTGAGTGTGTGTGTATATACAACCCAATTTCAGGAAATACAAACTTATTCTTTTTGCAGCCAACATTGATGACATTAATTTACTATATTATTACTGTTACAGTTATTATCAACATCATCATCTGTTGCCAGCCTGTGGCCGGGTCAGTTTAGTAAAATGTCTCCATCTTCCTCCATCCTTCCACCACTTTTCCTCCTTTAATTTCTTCCATTCTTCTCCTTTCACTAGCACACTTTCTGTTATCTGCTCCTCTCATCTCTTTCTTGGCCTCCCTTGTGGTATTTTCCCCACATACTTCATTTGCATCATTTTCTTTGCCATCCTATCTTTCTCCATCCTCATTAGATGCCCATACCATCTCAGCCTTGCTTCCTCTACTATCTCATGTACCCCCCACTCTTTCCGGATAACTTCACTCCTAATCCTGTTTCTCCTCATGACAGCTAACATGCTCTCCTAATCTCTGTTACATTCACTATCCATGTTTCTGCTGTATATGTTATAATGGGTACAAAGTATATTATATACACTGTTACACACTTCCTTACACTTCAAGGGGTCTTCTCTTCTCCATAGCAGTTATTAACAACATTTATCAAAAATGGAAGCTGCAGATCACATGACTTGACGCATGAATACGTGAAGGAAAACCTAGTAACTTTATTAACTGTCAGATAAGACCCTTCATATGAAAATTGGAGTGTAGTTACTGACTAGACAACAGGACAAGCTCATAGATAACTAGTGGATCTTATTCGTCGCATCCACCAGTTAGGAGAGTTCCTTAGACTTGTAAAAAAATAAAATGTGACCCCGGGTAGACGTTTAATTATTTCATCTTGCCACCCCCTCCCTCCTACCCGCTCTTCCACAAAATACCAACAGTTTTAAGGGGACTGCTTAGCAGAGACAGTTCCAATTAGATGTTGCGTTTAATTAAATATTGACAGAATCTCTAACAATACACGAGTTCGGTGTTTACTGGAATGAATACAAAACTATTTTCTATAACTATATAGAACCGTGAACAAAATTTGAAAAGTTGGAATTTTCCCCTTTTAAAAAAGTCCAAAAACCCACATATTTCTGTTGATCACTAAGAGTTAAATATCCGGGAAACGAAAGGTGGCTGTTATAGGAGCGTGGAATGGATCTTTGTGAATATAATGTTGCCATTTAAGAGGTGAGGGTGGGGTCACAGCACAAATTGTGATGTCACTCGTATTTTCCTCCTCTCCTGTTTGTTATCCCACTGCCGAACAGATCTGCTTAAGAACGTTATAAACAAACTTGGTTTCTGGCGTTTACCGTTTGATAATAATTATAGTTTGGCTATTCTAGCGCCTAAGCAATCCCCCCCTTTTTATGATACCAACGGACACACCCCTTCAGCAACCAAAAGAAACAGGAGTGCTCACTGTTGTAGGTCCAGGAACCAGAGGAATGATCGTCAGGGGGTGAAGTGGGATCGGGGGGGGGGGGGGAGGGGGAGGTAATGTAGGGCACTGCAGTGTGTGGCGGAACTAGGTCACTTCAGGGGCGGCGCTGGTGCGATAACCCACCACCACACACACACACACACACACACACACACACACACACACACGTGGGAGAGACGCTGCAGTCACGTGATCGGGAATATACCCCCACCCGACCACACCCCTGACCATCAACCCTTTGATATAACACAAGTTCTCTCTCTATTTTTTTTTTAATCTCTCGCGCGCGAATGTTTGTTAGAAGGTCAAAATGCGTGGACTATGAGAAGTGGTAGGGGTGGGTGGGGGTAAAGAGGGGGTACAGCTCTCCCTCAAGGCACGGGGGGATGGGGGTGTATTTAAATTACTGGACTGTAACTGAGCCATATTGGTTTGCTGGGGGAAAAAATCCACCTATTTCAATTATCATCATTAATTAATTAATTAATTAATTAATACATCCCTCACTGTAAAAAAAGGATGTTAAAAGTTCTAAAAATAGAAAAAAAAAAATTTTAACGTATACAATTTGTAGTGGTGAGGGGAGGGAGATGGATGGATATAAAAAATCAGGGGTACAAAATAAAAATAACTCTAATTTGCCAATTTATCAAAATGTATTTTTTTTAAATGCAAAAAAAAAAGTTGTATGTAGTTTGTTTTTATTATTACGTCTTGACAGTCATAATTTGTTTTAGGATGAAAGTTATTTATTTTTATTTCCAAGGGAATGTACCACCATTCGCCTGGTTTGAGGATGTAAAACTATGATGCATTAGAGTGGTCAAAGTTGTGGTTACATTCAACGATATATAGTATTTAGTTTGAAACTAGTATCGCGCACCCAGCGCGGGTGTTCTGGGTTAAAAGGATAACACCGATTAGGATTCATGTTTGAAAATATAGTTCTAATCAAGGAGAACAAATGCAACAATAAAGGTGCACACTTTTTGGTTTTGCCAAGTCTACTCAATCTGGGTGGCGAGGTAAAGAGGGGGGGGGGGGGCTGAGAATTCTCAAATAATTACAGGTTTCCAGGAGATTTTAAAAATTTTCTAAGCATGAGAAATTCTATATTTTTACCTATAATACTAATATAATTTAAAAAATACCTGTACTTGGCACTTTGATCTAAAGAAAATTATATAGTTATGTAATCTATCCTGTCCAGATCGCCAAATGTCCTATCCATCTCACCAACTATTCAAATTATCGATAATCCGAACCACCTTTGTCACGAAATAGTTCGTATGATCTCCGTTCTACTGTAGTTTTATCGAGAGGCCGGACTGGACCCTCATATATTTTTATTATTTTGGAGAACACTACATTCCATCATCCTCGCACCTGCCCCTCCGAAAATAACCTCCCCCCCCCACCCCACCCCGAATACCGCGAAAGCTTCCCAGGAGCGCGCTAATTATCTTATCCCGATCTGAATTGCTAATTAAGAAACTCTTGCTTCCTAGAGAGAAGACTGCAAGAAGCAGGGAGGAAACGTAAGGCGATAAAGAAGAGTGGGGGTGGAAAAAAAAAAAGTTACATGAAATTTCATTCAAGAGAGAATATAGAGAGTCAAAAAAGAGGGTGGGGAAGTTTTAGGTGGGCTGGTCGAGGGGAAGGGGGGTGAGGAAGGTACTGAATTGAGCTTTAATTGCACTGGAGTAGAACTTAATGAGGTATCAACTTAAAGCTGTATTTTTTCTTTACTTCCTCCCCTCCACCCCTCCATTAAACATGTTATTTGTGAGGGGAAAAGGGGGTGGGGTGCAAGTATTTTAGCTGTGTACGGTGTGACGTGATTTATGTTTTCTTCTTTATTTATTTTTATTATTATAAAGAAGCAGGATAAATTTACATATGAAAGTTCTCTAATTATTCCACGAAAGCTAAAATGTAAGAAACTGCAGTATTTTGTTTCAAGACTCGGAGAGTATTCAAACAGTCAGTGCTTATTAACTACAGTCCAATTTTCATAGAAAGAGCCTTTTTACAATATACAAATATATTTTTTACGGTCAACATTGATAACATGTTACTATTTACTATTGTTATTTTAAATATAGATATTGATAATATCTATCAAACGTGACACTACTTATATGATTTGACGTATGAATAGGTGAAAGTAAATCTAGTACTTTTTTATTTAGCACCGCGTCTTACTACCCGTTCGAGTTATACGTTTAAGTAATATTTACGCTAATGGGTTAGGATTTGAGAAGGTTGAATATAGAGGAAGTGAACCCGCGTTTGCGTGGAGGTAGAGTGGGAAACCATTTAGGGAAAACCACCCCAGTTCACCCGACCGAGATACGAACCTCGATCCCCCCGTCCTCGGAAGTCGAGCTCAACACGACTAGCGCGTTAGCCAACTACGCCACCGAGGCGGGTTAAATCTGGTATTTTTTCTATATGTCATATAAGGCCCTTAATGTGAAAATCGGTTGTATACTGCAGTCCAGATCTGACGGCTAGAAAAGTCACTAGATCTACTATCACGTATTCATACGTCAAGTCATGTGATCTGCATCTGTCCCTTTTTAAACATATAACTATAATATAACAATACTAATATAATTAAATGTTTTCAAGGTTGAAACTTTAAAAAGTTTTGTATTTTCAACAAGTTTCTTCTCACTAGAATCCTGTTACAGAAATACGATCGTGAACCAGATAAAACGCCGAGGAAATGATGATAAGTGTTAAATGACAAGAGTAATTAGAACACGCGTTTACCTGCACACGCTAACCGTACACATTAATCGACGTATCATAATCACCGCTGACTCACACCAATCTGAAACTAGTATCTCGACCAACGTAAGCCTCTTTGAGAAGACGAATAAATTATAATATTTTTTTATTATTATTATTAGCACCACGTCTTACTACCCGTTCGGGTTATACGCACTTACGCTAATATGCAATGGTAGGGTGATTGTGAGACGAAATGGAGGACCTACAGTTTAACGTGAGATCCGAACCACGGTGGAGGCCTGGCATTCCACACATTCACAAGTTGTGATTAATACACGTCTTGTCAGAGGTGAAGGAAGGGTTTGGGTAATCAGATAAATCTGTGCTGGGACCGAGGATTGAACCCCGGACCCCCAGCCCAGAAGTCCGACACCTTACCCCTAGACCACCAGGTCACCTCATATTTTAATTGAAAAGGCAATACTTCCTTGTAACAAGAAGAATATTCGAATTTGGAAAAGGGGGAGGGGGAACACACCAGATTCTCCTTTTTTAAGAATTTTTTTTCCCCATATATCTTTTAAATATTACTTCGGGTCTTACTACCCGTCCGGGCTATCTGCATATTTATACTTGTGGGGTGGAGATGTGTTAGGTAGAAGGAACCGCGGTAAGAGTTTGTACTGTGTTCTTTCTCTCTCTCTCCACGCAAATGGGTCTTCAGTGCCTATGTTCCAATTAGGGCCCCTAGAAAGTAAGTTTTCTGTTTTTCAGTGTTTCAGTTTCAGTTTGTGCTCGTGGAAAGTCGGTTTTCGGTTAATCGGTATAACAGCTTTCTTCAGTCTGTGTTTTCTATAATATAGGTTTTCTGTTTTTAGATTCCTCAGTTCCAGTTACGACTCCTAGAAAGTTAGTCTTCTATCTTTCAGTACTTCAGTTTCAGTTTGGACTGCTACAATGTCTCTGCAGGTTCTTCAGTGCCTCAGTTCCAGTTTGGGTTCCTAGAAAGTCGGTTTTCTGTTTTTCAGTACTTCATTTTGGGCTTCTGGAAGGTCGGTTTTTGGTTCCTAGCCATAAGTTTTGAAAAGTCCTAAAAATATAAAATAATAGAGGTGGTCTTGAAAATGTATATCCAATCAATATTTGGTTTTGATTTTTTTTAAAAGACGATTTTTAGAGTATTAGTTAGTATCTAGTGACGTCACAATTGCATGTATTAGGTGAGAACGAATGGAGTAGTAGTTAATAATCGAGAATCGAAGTTTTGGAACCGTAAATACAATCAAATTTTCAAAAGAAGAACTTTTTCTGAGAGCTAGAAGAGTTGCAAGATCTACTTTCACATGTATGTGAAATCCTTCTCTAGTAACTAAAACACACTCATAACATGGAATTATTATTTCTTATCACCACGTCTTACCACCCGTTCAGATTGTACGAATATTTACTAATCACGCTAACGTGTTAAGGATTATATAGGTCAAATTCAGACGGAAATTACCCGAATTTGCGTTGAAGGAGAGTGGGAAACCACTTAAGAAAAAATACAACCCCTGGTACTCCCAACCGGGATTCGAACCTCGATCACCCCATCATCGGCAGCCCAGTCTATAACGACGCCTAGAACCATTCGACGACAGAACCGGGTATAAGAAGGAATAAAAACAAATCATGCCAACTTTAACAAAATATACTTATTTTCTTCTATATCCACGTGTTCACCCTATTGTCCCAAGTGTCCTAATGGGACACCCATCATTTAGCACAGACCGGTCATATACCACGACCCGGCGGGCACTATCTGGCGTCGAAAGGAGGGCGATGAGAGGATCCAGGGAGAAGGGATGTTATCACCATTTGGAAGGTATGAGAGTCCGCCCGTTGTTGTTTGTTTTTTAGTTAAATCTCACCACAAAATAGCCCTGACCAAAACACTAGAACAGTTTCATTCCATTCTCTCCTGCTTGGAACATTATGTGATACTTTTTACCAAATAAAAATGGGAGGTGAGGGGGGGAGGGGGTTGATGGCGGTAAGGGTGAGGGTGGTTATACAAACCGGTCCACACGATCCAAGATTAAAATCTGACTAAGCACGTAGTTTTAGATATGCAAACACACACAAACACAAATATATATCCTCACGCATTGATTCAACGAAAGAGTGTAGGGATATATCCCAAAGTTAGTATCCCCGTTTGTAATATACCTGCGGCGGTGGTCGAGAGGTCACAGTTGTTTAAAATCGAATTTTAGCTTAGTCATCGTTTAAGAGGAAAAACCAGGGTTAAAATTACAAATCCAAAAAGGATGGTTCTCCCCTTCCACCCTTACTCTCTAAGCTGCCATCCTCATCCTTAACCTTATATTATTTAACACCTTAAGGTGGAAGTGAAGGGGTCGCGAGAAAATTTAAGTGTGTTTTGCAGTTTTTATATCAAAAAATGTATATGGTCAAAATATATATAAAATTGCTCCAATAGTAATTTAGAGTTTAATTTTTTTCACATTGTGATGTCAACAGTTGTTGAATATCTGTCATGAGAATAGCGGCATTAGATGAGAAACTTTTTAAATGATTATTATTATCATTATTATTATTAGCACCGCGTCTTACTAACCGTTCGGGTTATACGCAACCTTTTTAAATGAAGAGAAAAAGTTGTCAGTAAATTCCAGAACACTCTTTACAGATATTCAACAACTGTTGATATAAACATGTGGAGAAAATTATACTAAATGTTGATAGTGGAGAAATATTTGATACGTCATGTTGGCAACAAAATTGTTTGCTATAAAAATTGCAAAGAATACTGCCATTAAATCGAAATACCTACCATCCCACCTTAATATAAGAGAGTACCTATGTCATAAGAAATGTGTAAATATATTCCACGGGCGCTTGGTTCGATCTTGATCGAGTTTCCTGCATCAACATCAATATTCGAGATAAACAAATTTACTAGCTAATGCTTGCGCCATTTTTTCACACAATTATAAAAAAATTAATAAATATTATCTTTTTAAGGGCTGAAGTAAATATATTTTTAAAAATACGAAAACACCAGACTAAAGTTATAGTAAAAATCAAGTAGCCCAATCCACCATGGGTGGGCAAGACCATTTGGTTCTTCAAATGTTTCTTCTGAAATATTTGGAGTTCAAATCACTGTAGGTTAGATGTTTCTTCGGGTAGTACAAATGTAGACAAGAATAAATGATTCGTTTTACCCCTAGCACACACCTTAGCATACACACACACCACAACCACCGAGAAAAACCTAGCCCCCCTCCCTCACCCTTTTCTCCCCCTCACGCTACACCCCTCACCCCCCAAAATGGAAAATTTCTAAAACTGTCAACAGGACGATAGAGAAACTGTCACGAGGAATAAAGAAAATGAATAAGTAAAATGAGTTGTCTATTAAAACTGCCTGGGTGTTCGTATCCCCCTTTCTCTCCCCCGAAAAAGTATCCCAAGTGAAAGGGGTGTTTATAATGCCCGCTTATACTTTAACCCTTCCCTCCCCTGCCTGCGCAAAACACAACAAACATAAATTTTATTCAAGGAACCCACAATTTCTTAAGGGAAGAAGATAAAGTTCAAGGGGCAAACGAAAAATACTTGTAAAGTGCTACATATTGAATGACGAATGAAACCCAAAAGGGGGGGGGGGTGTAAAACAAACTAATGTTATATTCCCCTTTTATATTCAACCCCTTGGCCAATCTCAGTCCCCAGTCAAAAAAAAAAAAAAAAACATGGGTTGTTTTCCTCAATTCTCTCACAAGAGAATTGTTAAGAGAAGATAGGTAATAGGGGGGGGGGGAGGGCGGGGGGTAAAAACACTCTTCGTAATACCGTTAACCACCTCATTTCTATTCCCTCTGTCTTCATTATTTCCCGATTTTTGTCCCATTTTGTCCCGTCATCCCCTACCCCCACACCACAGCACTCAACCCCTGCGCGCCCCCCTACCCCCCTTTTTCTAAAGCGAGACTTCCACTTTCTACTTATCCCCCAAACGTTTGAAACAAACAAGAGAGGAAAATACAATTTCATGCATACATTTACTAAGTCCAAATTGTTAGAACTTATTGCCCGGTGTAACTTTTCAAACTTTTTACCGAGATGGGGGGGAAGGGATGTTGACATAGGGAGAAGAAAATTTATCTTCATAAACTGGAGTGTGTGTGTGTGTGTGTGTGTGTTTGAACAAGACAAACATTTACGTGTAGTTAATTTTAAAAAAAGCTGTAAGAAGAAAAGAATACAACAAAAACAAGACGCAATGCAGTGATGTGACCGCAGAATTGTGGTAGCCTTCAGTTTTATTTTAGGTCAAACTTTAGAAAAACAAAACGATTTCAACGTAAAGAAATTAAAAATAACAAAGTTTGAAAATAGACTACTACTACTAGCGTTAAAATAAAAAACAAAAGTTTCTTAAATTTATCAAAATGAGAGTTTAATGCCGTCAAATACACGCATCGATGACATGAGGGCTATGGTATCAACCTCGGGTTTTTTTTTCTTGGCTATCTGTGACAGAAAGGTCAAGATTCGAAAACCAGTCGGTTATATTAAAGGTGCTTTTCCCCCCTAAGTAGTTGTCCATCTCCCTACACTCAAATACGAGTACATTTACCCCAAAATTCTACCTTTTTAATCCCTACAAAAAATAGTATTTATTTGAGGATAGCCTGGGCGAGTATATAGACTTGTGAAAAAAAAAAATAATAATAATCTTGGGACAGATTAAACAAAAATAAATTCACTGATATTTTCACCCCAACAGAATGGCCCCGGGGGGAGGGGGCTGGATGTTGTGTCTGTTCTAGATTTAAGTTAGTTTAAGTCGTGTGCTGATAATAAATCGGTTCAGAAAGGGAATTAAATACCTGAAATAAATATATCACCCCCACACAGCAGATTTGGGGACTAAGGCGTCAGTCACATCCTGGAGGTCACCAGGAATTTTGGAGTTCGAATCCCGAACGCGTGCATTAAGGTAAATGTGCGCCAAAAACTTACTACTCGCCCAGGCTATCCTCGAATTTAGGCTAATATAGGGTAGGGGTGAAGTATGTAAAATTTAAAGTTAGAGTACCCATTTGAACGGAGGAAATTGAAAAAAAACTTTTTTATCCTATCGGGACACGAACCCCAACTCCCTCGTCACCAGCAAAACTGAATAGACGAGTCTGACTCCTTTGTCAACATGCTCACCAATGCGGGTTATATTAAATAAGTCAATGATGTTTGAGGGTAATTTAAATATTATAGTAATAGGAAATAAGTTTGAATAATAAAAAAAAAAAAAGCTATGGAAAAGCCCCTGAAAGACGCGATTACTTTTTCGGACGACATGATGAGCGGGTCAGTCTACTTTACGACCAAAGGCGCGTAACGTTTGGTCTCTCGTGTTTCCATAGCTACAGTGAAATATGTATAGGAAGGTTCTTTTAGAAAATACAAACATAATTTTTTGAGGTCAACATTGATAAAATCTAGCAAAAATGACTTGGCGTATGAATGTGTGAAAGTAGATCTAGTATCTTTTCTATCTGTTAAATTAGGTTATTACGAAAATTGGACTGAAGCTTGTATCAAGAGGTTTATCTCGACAAAACCACCTTGAAATAAAAATGTCAACTGCCCCGCACCCCCACAACCCAACCCACAAACGTACACACAACTACAATAATGGGGTAGGGATCAGGAAAATAGAACTTAAGAGCAAATGTACTAACATTTAAGTGAAGGGAGAGTGGAAACCCATTTAGGATTAACTACCCTCAATACATCCGAACGGGATTCGAACCCCGATTTACCCATCCACGGTAGTACGATCTAAATCGAGAAAGAACATGCAACTAACAAAGCTGGTGATAAATTTTTTTTACATGGATTACAATAAAAAGCTAAATTTATTTCCTAAACAAAAAAAAACCCTCCAAAATACGTAAATTAATTTCTGAACGAGATGCCAAAATAAAAGTCCCGTTTTAATTAAAAATAAATAATATAAAAATATTCAATAAATTACTTTCCTGTCAATTATTAAAATATTCATAGACACATAATGGTGTCAAATTTAATAAACGCCACTCCTTTTTTTTTTTTAATTTTAATTTCTCCAAAGGCATATTTTCATATTTAATTTCCTCCTCGGGAAAACTTTGTCTCTGAATTACCCCTCCTCTTTTCTTTCACACCTCTCAACATTTCGTGACACCGAAAATTTCACTGAAGAGGAACAAAATTGGGAGTGAAGGGGATAGGATGAAGAGGGAGGGAGGAGGAGTTTCTTGAAGAGGAAAATGCCAAATTCCTCCAAGTGTTTGGCAGACATTGATATTCTAGAGAAGTTGAAAGCTTGTCAAAAGATTGTTATCTGTACTACTGGGAGGGAGGGGGCGAACGGGGGGGGGATGAAGGGGACGAGGGGGGTAGATGGGGTGAAGAGAGAGAAATAGAATAAACTTTAAAGGAGAGGATGATATTTTTAATAAGGATAAAAAATGTGCACGCGCTTGCAATACTCTTTTTTTACCATCTCATATTAAGAGAAAGTATTGTAATCGTGAACATTTTCAACCCGAGATTATGAAGTATCTTTATTTACGTTCTATGCGTCCGAACCTAAAAAAGTGGATTTTACAATTTTGTTTTGTCTATTCCTGGCCAGACGGGTTTTGTTAAACTTGATATCCAAGATATTTTAGGGCTATACCTCATAAACTTTTTTATTTTATTTTAATCCTATAGAGTTTAAATAATGATATATCAAAATTCTAAACAATCAATTTTGCAAATTTTCTTTATTTTTTATTATAGCTTATACACCAAGATGTGTCCTTAAAAATGTATTTTAATTTTTTTTTTTAAATGAGTATTTTTAATTTAGGAATAAAATTCGTATATTATATCTAACTTAGATAAAATCTAAGGGATAAAGTTAAGGTGGGAGTGTAGGGGACGCGAGAAAAGGTCAGTGTTTTTGCAATTTTCAATCAAAACTTTTTTTTTGGTCAAAATAATTAACTTATTTCTCTAGTAGAAACAAAGTTCAAATTTTCTTCACACGATGACGTCAACAGTTGTTGAATATCCGTCTGCATCATGAGTCAGTAAAAAAACTCATTAAATTTTAGGACACCTTTGACAGATATTCAACAACTTTGATATCACCGTGTCAAGAAATTAAACTCTGTGTTTCTACTAGAGAAAAACAACAAAAAAATCCCTATAAAAACTGCAAAATCACTTACTTTCCTTACGTCTCTACAATCCGCATGATATTGCAACTCACCATTTTTTTTTTTTTTTTTTTTTTCCATAGACACATAAATGAGTGGGTCATTGCGCATATTTCGGGATATAGGGCTGTGCAGTGACCCAGATACACCCACTGTATGGTCCTTCTAAAGGTCACTTATCTCCAAGAAGTGTGCCCAACTAACAAAAACGTCGTCATAACTCCACCTAAACACAATGGTAGCAAAGTCTCATTTTGAAAGTTGAGAGACAGACACAAAAAGCTCTCAAAACTTGCGGGTCTAACTCCATTACAAAGTAAAAACAAAACAACGATAGAAGAATAGGGAGAGGGGGGAAGGAAGACACTTAACGAAATTGTGTTGCCCCTCCCCCCACCCTCTCCCCATCCCCACCTTCCATCCCATTTCATAAGAGAAAACGAAAAGTTTCAAGCAGCACAGCAGCCGAAACCATGATAAGACCCAGTATATATATATATATACCCATGATGAGTTTTCTCCTCTTGGTTATAAAGGATAAGAGGATAATTAATATTTCGAGGCAGTAGATTAACATAATAAGTCTTACTTCTTCCACGCGTGGTCTGTCTCATATAATATAGGCCTGCCGTGGCTGCAGGCAGGCCTTCAAAAATACGTTCAACAGATCACTAATGGAGAGTTACTTTGAATATGTTTATTAGTTTTTCTCGACCCCTCGTAGAGAGAATTATTGTAATCATTAAAAAAAAAAGTTGAACGCGAGATTTCGATAGATGTCGACGCTTCATGGCCCCTGAAACCGAAAAAGTTGTTTTTAAGATGCCATCTGTCTGTGTGTCTGTCTACCTAAGAGTTTTCAATTATTTATTTTTTTCAAACAAAAGCGTAAGTTTAAGAATATCCCAGTTAGTTTGTGCGGTGTCACCTGCTAATGGCCAAGTCGTGTACAAGGAGCACACACAGCTTGTGGTAGCCTGGAATACAAACTAGGAATTAATTAAATTTATCCGTGACGTAGAACCGCGCGGG
Organism: Timema podura; assembly: GCA_033556935.1. NCBI lineage: Eukaryota > Metazoa > Arthropoda > Insecta > Phasmatodea > Timematidae > Timema > Timema podura. The sequence continues at coordinate 2,870,773 of JAVRXN010000013.1, read as the reverse complement.
TATAGAAAGCTGCGGCGGGAGGGAGGGAGCAGCCAGGTCCACCAACTTCCCTTCACCACAGAGAACAAACTTCTCCCAATCTGTCCCCCCCCCCGCCGGTACCGATACTCGGTCTAATAGTCAAAGGAAAAACTTTATCTGACAACGAGAATTATTATTAGCACCGCGTCTAACTACCCGTTCGGGCTATACGCACTTACGCTAATGTGTAATGGTAGGGTGATTGTGAGATGAAATGGAGGACCTACAGTTTAACGTGGGATCCGAACCACGGGTGGAGGTCTGACATTCATCACATTCACAAGTTGTGATTAATACACGTCTTGTCAGAGGTTGAAGGAAGGGTTTGGCAATCAGATAAATATGTGCCGGGACCGAGGATTGAAACCCGGACCCCCAGCACAGAAGTCTGACACCTTACCCCTAGATCGCCAGGTCACCCAGGCAACTAGAAACTTTAATAGATCTACTTTCACGTATTCATACATCAAGTTGTGTGATCTTCAACTGTAACTTTTGGTAGATAGAATTAATACCTGTAAAATAAAAATAATCAAATGTTGGTTGACTTCAATAAAATAGATTTGTATTTTCTAAAATATTTTTCCTATGAAAATCAGACTGTATAAGATAACAGGATAAATATCTTAAAAATTAGAGAGGAAATGTACCCCTATTTGCGTGGAGGGAGAGTGGGGAAAATGTTTAGGGGGATATAAGCTTCAGTAGATGTAGCCGGGATTCGAGCTGCGACTTCCCAGTTACTAAAAAAACCAGACCAGACTAGCGCCTTATACCGCGTGACCACGGTAGTTGAAGTTATACCTTTGAGTTAATTTAAAATCAAATAAAAAGTTGTGGTATCCGTAAAAAGAAAATAGGGGTAGAGGTGAACGTATCAAAGAGACGATAATTTCAATTTGTAAATAATAAAACGAATATTGTGGTGTTTAATTAGAACATTTGTTTCTGTGGGGGGTAAAAAAAGTTCAATCAACTGGTATATGTTTTTTGATTGCTTTAGTTTTGTAATTATGTATAATAACAAAAAAAATTTGTTAAATATATTAACTTTTGTTTTGATTGATAATAACAATGGTTTAGCAACAAAAATATTCCGGGTGACAAACTTTAAAAATATATATATAGAACAATGTTCTGTATTCTCCAATTAAAAAAAAAAAAAATTTTATCACCGCGTCTTACTACCTGTCCAGGTGCATTATATGCACACATGTTAATTACTCTAATGGGGCAAGAATGAGGAAGGAAGCATTTCAGAGGTAGTCCACCCGCATATGCGTGGGAGGAGAGTGGGAAACCATTTAGGAAAATCCAACCTCAGTAGACCCGACCGAGATTCTAACTTCAATCTTAACGTCCGGGCGTGAAATGGTCACTTAAAATCAAGCCACATACAATTTCGGCTATTTAATCCAACATAATAATATGATAGCTCGGCTATTTACTCCAACATAATAATATGATAGCTCGGCTATTTACTCCAACATCATAATATGATTGTTCGGCTATTTAATCCAACATAATAATATGATAGCTCGGCTATTTACTCCAACATAATAATATAATAGCTCGGCTATTTAATCCAACATAATATGATAGCTCGGCTATTTACTCCAACATAATAATATGATAGCTCGGCTATATTACTCCAACATAATAATATGATAGCTCGGCTATTTACTCCAACATAATAATATGATATCTCGGCTATTTAATCCAACATAGTAATATGATAGCTCGGCTATTTACTCCAACATAATAATATAATAGCTCGGCTATTTAATCCAACATAATATGATAGCTCGGCTATTTACTCCAACATAATAATATGATAGCTCGGCTATTTACTCCAACATAATAATATGATATCTCGGCTATTTAATCCAACAAAATAATATGATAGCTCGGCTATTTACTCCAACATAATAATATGATAGCTCGGCTATTTATCCAACATAATAATATGATAGCTCGGCTATTTACTCCAACATAATAATATGATAGCTCAGCTATTTACTCCAACATAATAATATGATAGCTCGGCTATTTAATCCAACATAATAATATGATAGCTCAGCTTTTACTCCAACAGAATAATTGTTCTTGTTATTAAATAGTGTTGTGCCTGCTTTGGGATGTGAAGACCCCAAGTTTTGTCCATTAGCGAGAAGATAGAGAATTTGAGGGGGAGTCGAAGTAAAATAAAGGGTCAGTCTTTTAATGAATTGCGACCTACCATTCCCTGACCGACGGTTTCTGGGAGGATATCCCGGGTGTAGAGTCTAAGTGATCGTCAAAGAACGTTACAGTCGCGCGATCGTGAGTGTTTTGAAGACGTAAAGATTCTAGGCTAGGTCAACTGAGGCTGACTGGAATTAAATGATGTAAGGAACAACTGACAGAAGCGAGGAACTTTGCTGTAATTATTAGTTAAAAATTCCATATAAAACTACAAATAAATGATTACTAGTGAACCCAACCATTTTTTATCGCTTCTCAACTCAAGCCACTAAGTCATCCCTGGCAGATTTGCCCACGGGATGGGGCGGGGTAGTGACAATATAGTATATATATTATATTTATATATAGACTTATAAATATTTCTAAATTCTCTCGCTCTCTCTTTCTCGCTCCATCTCCCTCCCACGTGACGACGCCGGGCCGGGACCGACTAGATGTCGAGACAAGCTCAGGATTTACCCACCGCAAAGAGCGCCAATAGCTGTCAGGTTGTCAACACGGTTGGGAAGGGGTTCTATAGAGATAGGGAGGGAGAGGGTGGCGGGGGTGATATCAAATTCAAACCCCCTTAAATGTCACCCCTCCCTCTTACAAACAATGCCGCTTTCAATCGATACTGAAAACGTTCTTTATATATACATATATACATTTAGATTACAGCGATAGACATTTTAGGTGAACTTCTCTACAAAAGTTTGAAAAATATGTATAAGTTTTTTTTAAAGTAAATTAAATTGTCCGTGTCTCTGATATTAAGGCCAAGCTTCTAAAATATATATAAATATATATATATTATTATATTTTTTATTTAATCTAAGTTCCACTATTTTTTAATAAATTTAGTAGACATGCTTCACACACACACAACAAAAAAAAAAAAAGCCAACTTTACAGGGTGAATGTTGACGTATTAGAAAAAAACCTTCAGAGTTGGTTAGAAGTGGTTAGGAGTTCACTATGATTTATCTAAATACTACCCGGGATAAGTGGCTTGTGAAACGATTCGAAACTCACAAAATAAAACGTAAATACATAGACATACCGCGACTTGCCATGACGTCATAGGTAGGCAACGATCCTTAATTCTAGATAAAAAATGGAGATACCTTAAAAAATAGATAAAAATTTATGTACTAAAAAAAAGTAAAAATGATAGGTTTTCTTACCACATTTCCGGAAGGGCATTTAGTAATTACACAGTCCCACATGGTAACAACAACTTACCTGAAAAACACATTACGAAATATATAATACACGTAATAAAGAAAGAGAAAACACAATAGACACACACTTGTGAATAACACATTTGTTCACATGATTGAGTGACTCTCCCAAACAAGTCGTTCGTACAAGAAAACAATTCGTGTGAAAAATGAAAAAACTATGACAAATGAAAAAAAGTCAGTAAGGCTACCTTTTGTACTCGTAAGAGGATTTATGTTACCCCTCGTCCCACTGTCTCCGTCAAACCCTAATCCCCCCCCCCCCCTACTACACATTTCCTTTACACTCATAGCACAGAAATAAAAGTTTTTGAATGCCAAAAGAGGAAATAATGACAATAATTCTAGTTTCCTTTTTTTTTATCGTACTTTTTCTATTCAGCAAATCACCACCAATTCCCTCCTTAAAGGAAGTGAAGAAGGGCAAAGGGGGTGGAGATGGTGGGAATACGACATAATTTAATAGCACGTCAACAAAAGTGTTCCGTGTAAGCATCACACCATTTTTGTTTAAATTGTAAAGATTTATAGTCCTACTCTGAGAAAGGAAACCCATTCACCCCCCAACCCCTCTTCAACCAATTCTAGTTCCAAAACAAGCTATCGTGACTTGGAGAATCGAAACCATGCCACACAATATGAGTGTAGCCCTAGCTCTGTGGCCAAATGTTATAGTGGTCGATTAAAGGCGTAGGTGACTACGGGTTCGATTCCGTTCGTTCGTTACCGAGTAAGATAGTAGCTATGTGTATACTGTTCCTGATGTCCAGTTAGTAAATGTCCGGGAGTGAAAGAATTTCTGAATATGTGTTATAAAGTGTGTGTGTGTGTGTGTGTGTGTGTGTGTGTGTGTGTGTGTGTGTGTGTGTGTGTGTGTGTGTGTGTGTGTGTGTGTGTGTGTGTGTGTGTGTGTGTGTGTGTGTGTAAAATTATAATTAGACGCTACATTTGGAGCACTGCAATGTATGGAGCAGAAACCTGGACTCTTAGGGAAGATGGAAAAGAAATACTTGGAAAGCTTTGAAATGTTGAGCTGGAGAAGACTTGAGAAGATCAGGTGGACAGACAGGGTGACAAATGAAGTCATAAGAAGAGTGGAGCGAGAAGAAACCATTTTGGATGTGATTCTTCGGTACAAATCAAACTGGTCGGGACACATCCTTAAGAGGAACTGTCTTCTGCACGACGTCATGGAAGGAAAGGCTGAGGAAAGAGAGCTTAGGAAAGAAGGATTCAAATACTAAAGTCTGTTCACCGTAGGAATTGTTCTGAAGGCCTTTTTCCCTACCAGAAAGCTATTATATAGTAGGATATGTAGGAAAAAGACCTTCAGAGAGTAATTTCTACCGTGAATGGAGTATAGATGACTTGAAGGAAAGATGAACATTCTGGGAGCTGAAGGAGAAGGCAAAGGACAGGACGTAATGGCGGTCTAAGTTAACTGACAAAAGGAAGGTACCAGTTGTAGAAATAATAATAATAAATGATGGAGAAGATGGAGATGATGATGATGATGAAGATGGAGATGATAAAGATGGAGATGATAATGATGGAGATGATAATGATGGAGATGATAATGATGGAGATGATGATGGAGATGATGATGGAGATGATGATGGAGATGATGATGATGATGGAGATGATGATGATGATGATGGAGATGATGATATTATGATGGTGATGATGGAGATGATATGATGGAGATAATGATGGAGATGATGGGGATGGAGATGATGAAGATGGAGATGATGATGATGATGTGGGATGATGATGGAGATAATGATGGGATGATGATGATGGAGATGATGGGATGATGATGATGGAGATGATGAAGATGAATATGATGATGATGGAGATGATGGGGTTGATGATGATGATGGAGATGATGATGATTGAGATGATCATGGGGATGATGATTATGATGGAGATGATGATGATGGAGATGATGATGGAGATGATGATGGGATGATGATGGAGATGATGATGGGATGATGATGGAGATGATGATGGGATGATGATGGAGATGATGATGATGATGATGGAGATGATTATGATGGAGATTATGAAGATGGAGATGATGAAGATGGAGATGATGATGGAGATGATTATGATGGAGATTATGAAGATGGAGATGATGAGATGGAGATGATGATGGGGATGATGATGGGGATGATGATGATGGAGATTATGAAGATAAAGATGATGATGATGGAGATGATGATGATGGAGATTATGAAGATAAAGATGATGATGATGGAGATGATGATGATGATGATGGGGTTGATGTTGATGATGATGGAGATGATGATGGGATGATGATAGAGATGATGAGGGAGATATGATGAAGATGATGATGGGATGATGATGAAGATGATGATGGAAATGATGGAGATGATGATGATGAAGATGATGATGGAGATGATGGAAATGATGGAGATGATGATGGAGATGATGATGGAGATGATGATGGAAATGATGATGATGATGATGGAGATGATGGGATGATGATGATTATGGAGATGATGATGATGATGAAGATGATGGAGGTGATGATGATGATGATGATAATGATGATAATAATTTTATGAATGTAGTTTATAAGTTTTAAGGAATTAAATTATAGCTCTACCGGGAAAAAATTAGGATTGGCATTATTTTTCATAATACAAAATTCCCTTTGTATTCCAGGCTTTCCAGAAGGAACTCTCCTATTTTTTTCAGAAACTTTAAATATTATTGCGGAATTAAATTGTATTCTTCATAAAAACTTACAATGAAGTTTAATACAGAATGATTTGACCTTGAGGGGGAAATTTATGCAGTGGTTACGCAAAGAGTAGTACAGAAGAGTGAAATTTCACTTTTCATCAAATTGACTACTGTGAAGTCATGGCATTTGTGTGTATGAGAGAAGAGTTTGAACTCTAACCCTTACCTTGAAATTGTTGGACAAACAGGCTAAGACGTCAACATCGTTTAATCTAGTATATCGGTGATAAGAAGGTCGGGGGTCAAAATCCCGGACGGATATACTAAAGATGCTGGGGTTTTTTTTAGTGGTTTTTACCCTCTCTCTCTCTCCCTGAGAAAAATATACCTTCCTCATCCTACTTGTGCCCATGTTCAACCCTCCCTAGTTCTCCTAGCTACGCCACTGGCTCCAGTCTTGAGAAGGCGGCCCAACTCGCTATCTTGGAACTAAAGGAATCAATACTTCTCATTATCCTAACACGATACCAATCCCATCGTTACTGGCCGCGAGCACGCCACTGGGTAATCCGGAATTACGAGTTGGGGGGTGGGGGGGGGGGTGGAGACTTCTTAAACTCATGTTTCTGCGACTGATACAATCTCTTCAAAAAGAGGTGGAGGGGGGGTGTAAGGGGTCGAATAGGGTAGGTTGTAGGGAAATGAAGTTAAAAAATGGTAGGGTGGTGAGACGACTATTTTTTAGGAAAAGGATTCATAAACTTTTATCGACAGGAATCATATGCCTTCATGGACAGGATTCATAAGCAATTACGTCACTACATAAACTATCCCACAAAGCATCACTGAGAGAGTGAGAATACATTTTGAGAGAGAGAGAGAGAGAGAGAAAAACACTCTCGGTAAACCCGACTTGCAAGTCATCAACAAACCAGACCAAACAAGACTGACACCATAATCTGTGTGCACCCCGGTGCGGGTAACTAAATTGTAATGTAATGACACAGCACCCGCTTCGGTCGGGTGTAATGAGGGTGGCTTTTATTTTTTTAAATGCTCTCTCCCTCCACGCAAATGCGGGTACATTTCCTCTATATTCAACCTTCCTAATACCTAGCACATTGGCGTACAGCCCGAGCGGGTAGTGAACCGCGGTGATTAAAAGAAATATATCAATGAACTAAGAAAACGGGTCTAGAATATTAACGAAACAGTGAATACGTCTATAAATTAAGTTGATAACTATATGACTGACTTCATCTACCCCCCCCCCCCACCCCGTGGGGACCATCAAGTAACCCGCCTCGGTGGCGTAGTTGGCTAACGCGCTAGTCGTGTCGAGCTCAACCGCCGAGGACGGGGAGATCGAGGTTCGAATCTCGGTCGGGTGAACTGGGGGTGGTTTTCCCTAAATGGTTTTCCACTCTCCCTCCACGCAAATGCGGGTTCACTTCCTCTAAATTCAACCCTCCCAATTCCTAATCCATTAGAGTAATTAGTACTTAAGCGTATAACCCGAACGGGTAGTAAGACGCGGTGCTAAATATTATTATTATTATTATTATTATTATTATTATTATTATTATTCCCATCAAGTAGACTTCCCAACTACCAACAGCGTTTTTAGGAGCAGACACGCCCTTCATGCGAAAAAAATTAAAAAATAAACGAAGTTCAGAACGTCAGCCAGAAGCTAGTATGCCCACCGAGCCAAACTCAACTCTTCATGAATTATACATGCGACAATATTTATCATGCAAATTTCTCCAACCCCCCTCCCCATTTCCCCATCCCCCCCCCACCCCACACATCTACCCTTACAAACAGCAGTGCGTCCCTCGTATGAGACGGAACCAAAACATACCCTACAACAAATGGGTAGAGTGACTTATTCACATTCATGTATCTACTTCATCAACCGTACTGCGCACCACTTTTCGCGCGTGGAGGGAGAGTGGAAAACCGATTAAGAAAAGCCACCCTCAATACAGCCGACAGGAATTTTAACCCAGATCGCCCCGTCATCGATTGTTCAGTTTATTGCGAGAGTGCCGCTTTAGACCATTTGGCCACCGAAACGGGGTCCTCAGCGTAGTTAAAGAGGAGGGTGTTGGATTCTAGCCAAGCCCACTTTCACCCGATGTGTATCAGTAAAATGAGTTTAGCTGTGAAAATATCTAGTGCATACATACATACATACATACATACATATATTATACACATACGGGGTAGGCAAGAAACAGTGCATTTAGCTCAAAAAACAACAGCTCCGTTCTTAATCCATCCTCACTAACTTTCTTCATACTTACCTATCTGTACATACTCCCTTCTCTTCAATAACATCCATACACAGAGTCATACGTGTTCTTTTATTATTAAAACTATTAATGTTTCTCTTTTTCATATTTTCATCTACAACATTTGGCCACGTCTTACATGGTCTACCCCTTCCTTTTGATCCACACACTCTACCTTCATATATCTGCTTCGTCACTTGATCCACCCTCATCCTCTCAACATGTCCAAACAAACGTAAGACGCTTCTTTCAAATTGACCTATCGGATTCCCTTTCAACCCGCACTCCTTCAACACCCATTCAGCACCGACTCTGTCCATACGAGTTTCTTACATACATTTCTTAGATATCTCATTCCAACCGCATTCACCTTGCTCTTGTAGAGCTGTAGTACATAATGCAAACTTAAGTGAACTGTATATTTCAAGAAAGAGAAGACTGAGATCTACAAACACACCAAATTTGGCGTAGATTGAACTTCATCTTGAAGTCAAACCCACGTAAAAGAAGTTTGAGAGGGCCAAGAGTCTTATTTCCACGATATATTGCGCATGTCCAAACGATACATTCCCTATAGGTGAAATATCTGATTGGGAGTATCTCGGCTACCCAGACGGCCGCCTTAAAACTGTGCGACAGTTCCAGTTCGTACCCCAGGTGTGTCCCTCTCAATCGGGAAATTGATTCAAATAAAAATGGCGCCAACTATCTTTATAGCCATGCGGTGTTTTGTTTGTCCAGAGATTTGTTCTCAAACTTCCCGATAAGATACAAAGCTGAAAGGGTGAATATTTTGTAAAGGGGTGGCTTCTGCGGGGGGGGGGGGGGGGGGGGGGCTCAACCCCAGAGATCGCGTTGTTAGAACGTGGAGCCAGAAATTTGATATAAGTAGTGTTGTTGTTTGTTTTTTTGCTGCTCACCGGTGCGGTGAACGGTTTTTAATTGCTCGTCTAGACCCGTTTCGGTGGCCGCGTGGTCTAACGCACCACTCTCGCCAGTAAACTAGACTGCCGATGACGGGGATATCAAGGTTCGAATCTCGGTCAGGTGTACTTGGGGTGGTTTTTCCTAAATAGTTTTCCACTCTCCCTTCACGCAAATGCGTGTACACTTACTTTAAATATAACTTTGGTAATCCCTAAAATCATTCGCGTGGTTATTACATAAGCGTATAAACCAAACGGAGCTAAAAGAAATTGGCTTGTTTAACTCTTGCAACCCCATGTTATATTTTATTACAAGTTTTACATTACGGGGGGTAAGGGTGGGGGGTGCTCTGTTAGCGCCCTTTTTATTTAATAAAATTTATTTAAACATATTTATGATAGCTTGTTTCTATTTTTTGACACGTATGATTTCCCTCCCTCCCCCCCCTTCATTTGTTTAAGGGTCGTGCAATTTCTGAACTTACTGATTATATCAGCCCACGACTTATAAACTAACTTAAATCTAGAACAGACACAACACCCAGACCACCGCCCATTAATTCATCACTGTGAAAGGGTAAACCCACATTTCACCAATGATACATATTTCGGCCATGCCGGGAATAGAACCTGGGACCTTTAGCTCAGTAGACAGACACGCTACCGACTGAGATAAGGTGTCGGACTATTTAATTAATATTTACTGTAAAAATAACTAAGCATATTTTTTGGTAAAAGTATAAAAAATGCAAAACTCCTCACTAATAGGTCGCGAGTGACTGTTTCACAATTGTCTGTGCACACTACAGGAAGTATCAAAATACGTTTACTGTTTTATAATATTCAGTGCCACCACAACGAAATGCAAGCAGAGTTACCATAAATTGAATTACACCCCCCCCCCCAAAAAAAAATCAGCCACCCTAAGGGACCAGGGGCCGGGGTAGGCGGTCTATCTAAAAAAAAATGTAATAGTTGACAAACGGTTTTCAAACACAACTCAAAACTAGCTTGGATGAGTAAATAATAATCTAGTAAACAATCACATGGAATTTATATTCACTCAAAGTCAAATTAATTTTTTTTCAGCGCCGCGTTTTACTACCTGTTGGTTATACGCCCGTGGGCTAATTACACTAATGGGTTTTAAGGATTAGTAAAGCTTAATTTAGAGGAAGAGCAGCCGCATTTGCGTGGAGAGAGAGCGGGAAACCATTTAAGGGAAGGGAAAAAACCACCCTCAGTGAACCCGACCGGGATCGAACCCCGATCTCCCCGTCTTCGGCAGTCTAGTCCAACGCGAGAGTAGCGCGTTAACTCCACCCCCTCCCACCCCCGCGGCCACCGAAGCGGGTCAAATTAGTTAATATTATAAAAGTGTGACGTATGGTTTCAACGAAACCCCATCCCCATTAGGATAGCTAAAGCTGGAATAAGCGCAAAACAAAAAAAAGCGGTGGCCATTTACAAAAAAGAATCGAATGATATATTCTCGCCGAGAAGGAACGATCTTACAGTGTAACAAAATATAAACGGCGACGAGTTTTCTTATGATCCCAAGAACCCTTATGGTAAAGCCCTCTCATAGAGCGAATAAGCCACCCTTTTCCCTTTTATTTCATCCCAACCCACTCACGGGTGAAAGAAAAGTAGCGAAAAGAAAGAAGGAGGGGGGGAGGGAGAACCTCGGAACACGAGAAGTTGATAGAAAAATTATATTCCCTCGCCCGTGGAAAGGCAAAATACACGTGAAAGAAGCCCGCTGGCTGGAATTTAAAAAAGAAATAGTAATCTAAAGGGAGGAAGGGTGTATCGGGTTGGGGGGGGGGGGGGGAAGTGAGGGAATTCTAAACCCCTTGAAGCACAGACATGAAATTGAAAAAAAAAAAAAAGAAAAAAAAAGGGGCTTTCGAAAACATCTCAAGTTAGTAATAAAATATATGGGCATAAACTATAGCATATAATTCGTCAGAGAACCTGACACAAAATATATGGTTTGTCAGAAAACATAATAGTTTGTCAAAGAACCTACCACAAAACATAATATGGTTAATAAGATAACCTGTTAGAAAACATAATAGTTTGTCAAAGAACCTACCACAAAACATAATATGGTTAATAAGATAACCTGTTAGAAAACATAATAGTTTGTCAAATGACCTGCCATAAAATATATAGTTAATCACATTTTAGAAAACATTCTGAAAGAATAGTTGAAAGTAAGGAGTGGTTATTATGAAAGTTAAGACTTAGATAAGTTGATCTAGAAAATTATAAGATTAATTTATAAATTAAGCAGTTAATAAAGTGGTTAATGTATAACGTGAAATTTACAAGCACTAAAATGTAAGATTTAAATAAAATTTTCATAGAGAAATATAGTGTTTGATATGAACAATTAAATTAAATTATAATGCATCATCAACTAAAACTATATTGCTCAAACGAGTTGATGAATAGTCTTAAAACATAAGTCAACAAATTGAAATATTAATACAAAAATATAATATACAATATAACGTGATAAGAACAATGTTCTTGAGTCCAGATTTGTTTTGAAATTAAAGAATAAAAATTAAGTCAACATCTGCCAGACCGATTTAAAAAATTAGTTGAAGTATTTATGTAATGTAGAATGATCTAAGTCTTATCTGTATTTGTGTCCCTATTACTCCTTTGTGACATCCAGCACTGGAAAAAGTCTGGATTACTTCATTCCGAACAAAACACATAGTTTGCCCCAAAGAATATAGGTCAGCTGCCACAAAAACATTTAGGTCAAAGAACCTGACTAATAACTATCGTTGGCTATTCATATTTTTACAAAAAGTTTAAACGCTATCAAAAAGGGCAAACAAAAATGTTCCTTTAAAAAAAACAGTAGTATGGAAAAGTTCACAAACTTGTGGGAAAAATATTATTTATTTTAACTATTAATCTCGAGCTGTGACAAGATGGGCAATCTTCGAAAGTAAATATTATGAACTTCGAGACACATTAATATTAGAAGGAGACAGGGGGAGAAGGCGGAGAAGTCACACTACAAACATTTTTCAGGACATCTTTTATATCCCAAACTCCATAAGGACCACAAAAAATACTTTATTTTAACTAATTTAAATATGACCGAGACATCTTTTAAGAATATTTAAAGGCATTAAAAAGGCTCATGATTGTCTATCATATGGCAGAACTAACTCAATGATTGTCTAAAAGATGGCTAGCACTAACTCAATGATTGTCTAACATATGGCAGAACTAACTCGATGATTGTCTAAAAGATGGTAGCACTAACTCAATGATTGTCTAACAGATTGCAGAAATAATTCAATGATTGCCTAACAGATGGCAGAACTAACTCAATGATTGTCTAACATATGGCAGAACTAACTCAATGATTGTCTAAAAGATGGCAGCACTAACTCAATGATTGTCTAACAGATTGCAGAAATAATTCAATGATTGCCTAACAGATGGCAGCACTAGCTCAATGATTGTCTAAAGATGGCAGCACTAACTCAATGATTGTCTAACATATGCAGAACTAACTCGATGATTGTCTAAAAGATGGTAGCACTAACTCAATGATTGTCTAACATATGGCAGAACTAACTCTATGACTGTCTAAAGATGGCAGCATTAACCAATTTGAATTAAAACTCAGAAATCTCAATTTTAATATGCTAAGCCTATAAGGCGGGATTTATTTTTTAGCACTGCGTCTTGTTATCCGTTCGGGTTATAATCTTATGTACTAATTAGGCTGATGGTTTTAGGAACTAGGAAGACTATCTTAATAAAAATGTACCGCATTTGCGTGAAGGGAGAGTTAAAAAACCCTACCCGGCCGAGATTCAAACCTCAATCTCCTTGTTATCGGCAGTTTAGTCTACACCAAGAGTAGCGCGTTAGACCATGCGACCACCGAAGCGGATGAGGGCAGATTTTTACTTAGTGAAAATTTTGGTCGTCGATATGGATATTGGCGTTTTATGTCCCCAAAATTTAAAAAAAAATTACAACTATGTATTGTAAGGCCAAAACGGTTTGATGGATTTTGTTCAAAACTTAAGGCAAATCGTGATTTTAATTCTAGCTCTAAAATTTAAAGAATTTATTCTTTAAAAAACGAAAATTTTCGAAAATAGTTTACACAATGTTATTCAAAATGGTTATCATGGGAGTGTTTTACATGATATATAACATTATACACTCTATTTTCGGAGACGACAACATTTAATGGTAGTTTTACTTTTTAGTAATGAGGGTAGGTTATATTTAGGAAAAGTGTATCCACATTTTCGTTGAGGTAGAGTTTAAGACTACCATTGAGACTAAAATACTCAATGTACCTAACCGAGTGTCGGGTGCTGACATATCAACGGCATACCAGACTAAATGTCAGCGTGCCTACTGATGCTGGTCACGTGTATATCTGGCGTAGTACGCATATATATGGCATATCACGCATAGATATCGCGTATCACGAATATACATCGCGTATCACGTATATCTATAAAAAGTGACAGCTGCAGATAGCATGACTTGATGTATATTGAAATTGTTTCAGTAAACTTTGGTAACTGCCATATCTTGTTGTCCTACCAAATCAGTCTATAGCTGTTACACGGTCCAATGATGGATTTTCCTGAATCTGTAACGATCTACTTTCTACAGATGTGAGACCGGTCCAACCAGTTCATCACAAAATTTACAAGTTTAGACTGTGGATTTAGCGAAAGTTTTCGCCAATTTAATATCGAGATGATAGGTCTATTTTTTTTTCTAGGTCATGATGGATTAAAAAAAAAGTACAGGCTTTTGAGATTTGAAAAGTGACCAAACAGGTTTTCTTTTGCACCATGTCTTGCTAACCGTTCAGGTTGTACGCTTATGTACTAATTAAGCTGATGTGTTAGGGACTAGGAAGGTGATATTTATAGGAAGTTTACACATATTTGCGTGGTAGGAGAGTGGAAAACTAATTTTGGTAAAACTATTCTCAGTAAACTCGACCGAGATTCGAACCTCAATCTCCCCATCATCGTCAATCTAATCTACTGCGAGAGTAGCGTTAGATCATGCGGTTGGTTTGCAAGAGAAAGAAAAAATAGTAGCTAGATAATAAAAAAATATTTGATATAGTGCATTCATTAAACATCCATAAATTCAGTTAGGTGATAAATTAATGGTGCGGGGTCTGGTTGTTGAGATTTTCCTATTATAATGTTGATTCTGAACCACCATTAAGCTGTATGAAGGCTATAAAACAAGATCCAAATAAAAAAATTGAAATAAATAATCGAGCTATGAATCAGATATGTTCTCGAATACTCTTATATAATTGAGTAATATGAGGAATTGAAGAATCCCATTATAAAATCTATCATAATATTCAAGTTGAATTAAAACATTCAAGTAGTTTTCAGAAATCAGTAAAGAAAAAATTATACAAAAATAATTGGTGTTAAGATTCGCTGTATCGATAAGAATATTTAAAATATGGGAGAAGAGGGGTGAAGGGAAATTCAACTTGTAATCTTCCAGGGGTGAACATTTGAAGGGCACATGCCACAACACAGACACCTCATGGGGCCGTACACATCATGTACAGTCAGTTTTACCAAAATTATTAATAGATACCTACTAACTAAAATGAATGTAGTTTTAGAAACCCATAGACAAGGGAAGGAGGATTTTTTTAAATTTATTTTTTAGTGTATGTTCGAGGACCAAATTAAATTAATTGGTAATTTGTGATAAATTTTTTAACTCAACCGGGGGGGAGGGGGGGATCAATGTTTATGTATCAATGTGTATATTCACGTTTGAGGTGTCAAAGTATTTTTTTAAATTAGATCAATAAGAAAGATTATTTTTTTAACATCATGCTTTAAAAATAACTTTTTTTTAACTATGATTAATTAAAATACACGCAGTTTGATGTGGTATGACTCATAAACAATGA
Source organism: Timema podura (assembly GCA_033556935.1). Taxonomy (NCBI): domain Eukaryota; kingdom Metazoa; phylum Arthropoda; class Insecta; order Phasmatodea; family Timematidae; genus Timema; species Timema podura. The sequence continues at coordinate 2,855,385 of JAVRXN010000013.1, read as the reverse complement.
AGATACATAACTGACAAAATATACAAAATGGCCGCACAGAACACCTCAAAAAGGCCGAAAGGTTCCCCATCTCTGTCCTATACAAACACCAAACGATGGTAAGATTTCTATCGTCACCCATTTCGGTGGCTGCATGGTCTAACGCGCTACTCTCGCACTAGACTAGGCTGCCGATGACGGGGAGATCGAGGTTCGAGTCTCGGTCGGGTGTACTGAGGGTGGATTCTCTAAAACGGTTTTTCACTCTCCCTTCACGCAAATGCGGGTACACTTTTTATAATTTTATAGCCTTCATAATCACTAAACACATTAGCGGAATTTAGTACATAGGCGTATAACCCGGACGGGTAGTAAGAACAACGTGCTTAAAAAAAATCTCGTCTATAAACGAAGTGAACGAGGCCGATGCTCGCTATTTCACCTTCAAAGGGTATTTACCGTCATGAAGCTAACAGTGCTAACAGCTGGATAACAGATATAACCTCGACCAGACACGAACTAACTCAACACATGGCGTAGCTGAGCTCAATTGGCAGACAAGTTTCCTTCCGGAAACGTTTGCAAAACACTCTCTCCATTCATCTGTTTAGAAATATATTAGCATCATGGGTACAATTTTACAATGGCAGCTTTCAAATGCATCCTTAAGGTGGGTTGGAAGGGGAGACGCGAGAAAAGTCATTGTTTTTGCAGTTTTTTATGGTAAAAATAAATAAAATACTGCTCCAGTACAAACAAAGAGTTTAATTATATTCACACGTTGATATCAACAGTTGTTGAATATCCGTCATGAGCATAGTGGCACTATCTAACAAATTTTTTTTAAATGAAAAGAAAAAGTTGTAATTAAATTCCAGGACACCCTTGACAGATATTCACGTGGAAGAAAATTGAATTTTAGGTTTGTAATGGAGCGGATATTTGATTTTATTTTGACAAAAAAAAAGTTTTGCCATAAAAAGTGCAAAAAAAAACCACTGGCTTTTTCTCGCGTCCCCTTACGTCCCACCTTAAGATTTTAAATAGTAAATATGATATCTTTGCGTCAGCGGTCGACATCTTTTTATGCTTCCAATCGACTTATAAAATTATCAGAGGTTCCACGATCATCCATAATTTCACAATTTTAATTTTTCTCACTTTTTCCTCTTTGAAGATTGTATTTGTATTTCTTAAATTCAATATTTCCTCAAATACCTAATGGCACAACCTTTAAAATATATAGAGAAAAAAAATCAAATGTACATTTTTATACTTAACTTTTTAACTGTATTTTTCTATTACGAACGATCAAGGTTATTTTGGTTGATGTATTTGAGAGTTTAAAAGGCTCGAAGATCGACTTGTAATGACGGTGTAGTTGTCTTAAACGATCGACTATATAATTCCAAGAGATCGACTGGTTTCCAACCCGTGACATAGTCTGATTTTACATAGAAAACCGTTATTTTAAGACGGAAGCTCGTGCAGAGTGTCCAGCCAAACTATACTTTCAAATTCCCTGACTTTTCAGGTTTTCCAAAGCCAATTTCAAATTTGTCCAGTCAATATATTATAAACATTTATTATTATTTATTATATATTATTATTATTATTATTATTATTATTACTAGCACCGCGTCTTACTACCCGTTCGGGCTATACGCATTTACGCTAATGTGTAATGGTAGGGTGATTGTGAGATGAAATGGAGGACCTACAGTTTAACGTGGGATCCGAACCACGGTGGAGGCCTGGCATTCCACACATTCACAATTTGTGATTAATACACGTCTTTCAGAGGTGAAGGAAGGGTTTGGGTAATCAGATAAATCTGTGCCGAGGCCTAGGATTGAACCCCGGACCTCAGCACAGAAGTCTGACACCTTACCCCTTAGACCAGCAAGTCACTTTTTTTTATATTAAGAACACAGCTTAAGATGTCGGTGGGACCATATTGAGACCTTAAAAGGTCATCTTATACAAATACAGTCTAAAATCATTGTGAGATACATTCTTTTTTGGTATATTCTTTCCTATAACTTAGTCTAATTCTCGCGCATGCGCATAGCTATGACTAATGTTTATCTCAAGAAATGCGTGCGGTACAGGGGGTGTAAAGACGATACAACAGTCACGTGAGGATTAAGATTAGTACGATCAACCGGGACAAATCTGTCAAAACAGATTTGCAGCAAGTATTAACTGAAAAAAAAAAGTGTTATTTTGGCTATTTTAAATAAAAGTTTCGTATTTTTTTCGTGAACGTGTGAAAATTCCAGAAATTTGTTATAATTCCCTTAACTCTTTATGACTTTTACCTGAACAAGCAAATAAATTGCTGGTGGTTAAAAGTGGACTTCCCGTAAAGATCAGGGCTTCATAATCCATCGTAATACCATCTTCGATACAAGCTTTCGTTTTAAAAAAAATAAAATTTAAATGTATTAAAATTATGGAAATAGTTTTATTGAATTGCGGCTTCGCTTTTAAAAATGTGTACGCCCTAAACATTGATACTTGAATAAACGCTTTTTTTTAAATATTGAAATCAATTTGGTATAACTCAATAAATTTGCTATCGAAATAAATTGTTTTCTGAAAATGCGTCTTCCGCTTTAAATATTTTATCATTTGAAATGTTTGGCTGCATAACGAAAATTGTTGAACGGACTCTCTTCAAGTTTTATGGATTATTATAAGAATGTTCATCAAGAACGCTATTAGCGACTTAAACCAAGACATTTTTGTAGGGTATCTTTAGAAGAAATACACCCGCACTAGTGTGAAGAGGGTATAAGGAAACGACAGCGAAAAATCACATTCAGAAAAACCACCCTCAGCGAGCACAGCCTAGATTCAAACCACTACCTTTACAACCTGTACAACAAAGATATTATGAAAGGTGAGGGGGAGGGGGGGCGCTAGTGATTACAGAAGAGCTTGCTTGCCAAGACAAAAACTTTCCGAAAGGTCCTATCAATTAACGACGCCGATGACAATGTGTCAGGTTGCGTCAATTAGCGGGCAACAGCTAATAATAAAAAAAAGCATGGCATCAGCAAGGACACAGCAGGGACGCTGATAAATGGATTGGCGATGAAGGAAACTAAGAGTCACTTTGATGCTACAAGGGCGGGGGAAGAGGGAATGTACACTTCGTTCACCCTGAGGGCGCCGGCGCCGATATCGGTGATACAACATTGTCAGGTCTGATTCTGCTTATTGACAAGTCCAGTTATGGTATTCCTCCAAGTCTCTCGATCCTGGTTGGTCCAGTTGATGGAGATATTGGGGTTCAAATCCCAGTCAGGTCTACTGAAGGTGGTGTTTTTTTTTCCTAAATGGTGTTCCCACTCTCCTTCCATGCAAATGCGGGTAGATTACCTCTAAAATGCTTCCTCCTCTTCGATACCTCATTAGAGTAGTTTATGTATGCGTCTAACCTGAACAAGTAGTAAGATGCGGTGATTAATAATAGTCCAAGTGTGACATCGTGACGTTGGTTGAATTAGTGAAGGAAAGAGCGTGTTTGAGCGCCAAAAAAAAACTAAAGTTTGCTCCCAAAATTCTCTTCTACACTTTTGACGTTGTCTACCCCGGAGATTTAACAACCACCACCCCCCCCCCAAAAAAAAAAGTCCTACACCCCACGAGATCCATGTTGTATTGCTCGGTATCACTCAAGGGGCTGCCCCCCTCTAAAGCGTCGACAGGTGTGTATATGTATAGCAGCCCCTGTTGGTAGGGAGGTGAAAAAAGTATCGATATTTTACTTTCGATACTAGTATTTTTTTACTCAATACTTTTTTCCGATACTTTTACTGATATTAGTACTCACACTCCGGTATCGAAAGAAACCACTTTTTGTTATCTTCACTCACGCTGGCACTAAATGTTTACTAAGGTGGACTGTGGAGGAAGAACAAACAACACTGTTTCTCAACTCTCACTCATTTTCTGAAACTCTTGCATTTTATCTCTTTTAGCTCATCATAAATTCATAGCTGTTCCTTCATATTTGTTTATTAATACAACCTGATACCTGACCGGGTGACAGGGTGAGTGGCGACCAGTCTTACTACCCCTTCCTTTATCATTGAGCACAATCATCACAAACCAAACAAAATAAGCTTTTGTAGAATTCAACGAACTCACTCAACTAAAGACGTCCATTCTTCTATTGTTTGTCAGTAGTTAATTATCTATCTTGATAGAGTGTATAATCAACGAATGTGGTTTTAAAAAAAATTGCGATAGCGAGAAAAAGCATATTGTAAAATTTGTTTTAGATTATTAAAAACCATGATTAATTTTCAGTGTTTAAAATAGATATGCGAGACGGAAAATTTTCAATTATTATTATTTCTGTAGATTAATTTCGACTGATTAAATGGATAATAATAATAACAGTAATAATAATGATTAGTGGTAGTGATAGTAGTAGTAATAGTACTAACAAATTAATGTAATTAATATATATATATATATTTCGTGTAAACCAAACGGGTAGCGAGACGCGGTGGTAATAAAATAAAACTATTTTTAAGTCGATAGGTTGGTAATGATAGTCAGCAATTAACAAAGGAAAAAAGGGACCCAGAGAACGCGATAATTTTTTTTTGTTCAGACTGTACATTGTGTGACTGGTGAGGGAACGAGGAAATTGAGGGGAAGTACAGTGAGTGACCAGAGTGTAATGTACGATAATTGTCACCATCATGCGTGACAACTCATCAAGTGAGAGAAGCTATTTATTTGCATTACCAGTGACCAGGTCAAATACGTCATCTGGCTCCTGTTCGCTTCTTTATTAATATAATAATAATAATAATAATAATATCACCGCGTCTTACTACCCGTTCGGGTTACATGCCTAAGTAATAATTACTATAATGAGTTATGAAGTGGGAAGGTTGCATTTAGAGGAAGTGAACCCACATTTGTGCGGAGGGAGAGTGGAAAACCATTCAGGGGAAAACCACCCCCTCAGTTCACCCGACCGAGATTCGAAACCTCGACCTCCCCGTCCTCAGCAGTCGAGCTCAACACGACTAGCGCGTTTACCAACTACGCCACCGAGGCGGGTGCTTCAATATTACTTGAACGGCGGATTAGGGGGTAGTTGGACAAGCAGGGGAGAGCGGGGGCGGAGGGGACATTCCGGAACAGCCTTTGCTGCTGTGCGGTCAACTCTAAAACATATATATATATATATCTTAATATATATAATTCTTCTGTACGTGTGTATGTCACTGAACTCCTCCTAAGCGGCTGGACCGATTTTTATGAAATTTTTTGTGTATGTTTGAGTGGGTCCGTGGATGGTTTAGATTCACAATTGGACCCGGTAGGGGGCGCTACAATCGGGTTCTAGGATTTAAAAAAAAATTGGGGATTTTTTGGGGGGGTTTGGGCGGGATCAATAAAATAAAATCAACTGTACACGGCATACAAATTTATAAGCAAGCTTCGCAATTTTTTTTGATACAGCTGATATTTGTGGAGTTGTGGGCGAAATGTCAAAAATGAAAAGATGTTTTAGTTTGTATGTTGTCTTGACAAACACTGAATTTGTAATATTTGTGTTACTCACTAATTGGAGTTCATTGTGAATTTGTAATTGTGATGATCACCACAGATTCGAAACTCTCCCATCTCAGATCGGTAAAACAATTTGATGCCACCACCAATAACAAAAAGGCCAACGTCGGGACAGGAACAACGTCTGTGCGGTTCTCATATATATATATATATATATATATATAAATAAACACACACATATTTATTAATTGCCACTTCATCGCCCCACTATCCGTTAGGGTTATACGCATATTAATTAATTTTAAACCCACTTCGGTGGCCGCATGGTTTAAAGCGCTACTCTCGCAGTAGACTAGACGCCGATAACGGGTAGAACGAGGTTCGAATTCTGGTCAGGTGCACTGAGGGTGGTTTTTCCTAAATATTTTCCACTCTCCCTCCATGTAAATGCGGGTGCACCACCTCTAAATATAGACTTCATAATCCCTAAAACCGTTACGTAATAATTAGTATATAAGCGTATAACTCGAAAGGATAGTAAAACGCAGGTGCTAAAAAAAACTTGTTATAATAATGTTTTAGTGATTAGGAAGGTCATATTTACAGGAAATATACTCGCATTTGCGTGGAGGTAGAGTGGAAATATTTGGAAAAACCACCCTCAGCACTCCGACAGAGATTCTAACCTCAATCTCACCGTTATTGGACAGTTTTAGTTTAATGCGGGAGTAGCGCCTTAGATCATGCGGCCACCGAAGCGGATGGGAGGCGAAATTAAAAACCGAGATGGAAACTTTTAAACTTTATAAATCGAGTGCATTCGTTGCGGGACTGGCGGGGCAAGGAGGTAATAATAGCGTTGACGACAGGAGTCCGGATCGATCCCCGCCTGTGACCAGACACACAATACTCTCCAACGAATCTAGGTGAAGGGAGGCTGGAAGGAGAGGAAGAGAGCCAAATAGGTAGGTAAGAATGAGAGAGACGGAGAGAGTGAGTGAAGAGAGAGAGTGAGAGAGATGAGTGAGACAGAGAGAATGAGGAGAGAGTGAGTGAAAGAGAGAGAGAAAAAGAGAATGAGTGAAAGACAGAGAATGAGTGAAAGAAGAATGAGAGAAGACAGAGATGAGTGAAAGACATGAAGAGAGAAAAGATGAGAAATGAGAAGAGAGAAATGAGAGAAAGACAGAGAATAGAGAAAATGAGTGAAAGAGAGATGAGTGAAGAGAGAGAATGAGTGAAAGACAGAATGATGAAGAGATGATAAAGACGAGTGAGAAAAACAAAAATGAGTTGAGAATGGAGAAATGGAGACAAGAAAGAATGAGAAAACGAGATAGAAGAGATACAGATCACAATGAGGATGAAAACAAAAAGATGAGAGGAGATAGAAAAAAAAAGAGAGATACAGAGAAAAGAAAGAGAGATAGACAGAAAAGAGAAAAGGAAAAAAGACGAAAGAGACAGAGAGAAATAGGAAAGAGACAAAGAGAGGGAGGAGGGCCGATAGCAGACTAAATTACGGCCATCACAAGGTCCGAGGGGAGCAGAGGGATATAAAAGAGGGGGGGGGAGGGGAAGTAAACCAATTTCAAGGAACGGCGGGGCCTCAACTCGTAAAGCAAGATTTAATGACGATTAGGCGTGTGCCGGTTACGCTAGACCCCGCTTTAACCGTGGATAGAAGTCACCCAGACGTGTTATACCTTATCTGGAGCATTGATCAACACGTGGCAGTCGCACGGATACTGTGCCTGCCGATCTCTCAACAGGGTTAGGTTCAGTACCCAGCTCTCAAACGGTGAGGTTCAAACAGTGTGTCGGCTTCAAACGTGTGAAGTTCAACTGTGGCTTAAACTCAACAGTGTTCAAACGTGAACTTCAAACTGTGCCTAACTCTCAACAGGGTGAGTTCAAACTGTGCCTAATCACAGGAGGTTCAACTGTGCCCAGCTCTCACACAGCTAAAACTGTGCCAGCTTCAACAGGTGAGGTTTCAAACTGTGCCTAACTCTCTACAGTAGGAACTGTCCACATCACAGAATGTGGGTCAAATGTGCCCAACTCAAACAGGGGAGCAACTGTCCAGCTTCAACAGGGTGAGGTTAAACTGTGGCCAGTTCTCGACAGGGTGGGGTTAAAATAATGACCAACTCAGACCAAACCCACTCCAGTGGTCGCATGGTCTAAGGCAGTAGACATAGACTGCCGATGATGGGGAGATTCGAGGATTAAAACTAGGTAGGGTGTAATGAGGGTGATTTTTTCCTAAATGGTTTTCCACTTTCCCTTCATACAAATGCGGGTACACTTTCTATAAATATAACCTTACTAATCCCTAAAACCCTTAGCGGAATTTAGTATATAAGCGTATAACCCGAACGGTAAGTAAAACGCTGTGTTGTTGGTTGTTTGTGTTTTATTGTTGTTATTATTATTAGGACCGCGTCTTACTACCCGTCCCACTGTGTTGTGTTGTAGTACACTCAGGGTGGTAGAAGGTGGTTGTAGACACGTGTGAAGCCGATAACATCTTAAAGATCCTGCCCACGTCGAGGTCATCAAGTTTGCCACAAGCTCGGATCTCAATCACCGCCCTGAGGTGTTTTTTTATATAAAATATAATAAAAAGTTGCGAGAAAGTTTCCTATTAAGAAGAAGAAAGGAGTGGGAGAAAACATAAGCCAACCTCACGGCCGATTAACCGGGAAATTAAAAACAAGACCACGCTCGAACCAAAAAAAGTATCGAAATGCGATTTTCAAAAGATAAATTGCGATTAGTTTCATTGTTGATTTTGTTTTGATATGACTATTTTTCAATTTCACTATTATTTTTTTTTAAGGAACTGTTTCATTGGTCTCAACTCCACCGGTTTTATTAAGTATAGATAATACAGAAAACAAAAGCAAGATGTGACGTCTGGTTCTAGCTGTATTACCTACCTAAGTTAGTTGTTATCTGTGGGGTGAGACGGGCTCTTAAGACGTCTGGTTCTAGCTGTATTACCTACCTAAGCTAGGTGTTATCTGTGGGGTGAGACGGGCTCTTAAGACGTCTGGTTCTAGCTGTATTACCTACCTAAGTTAGGTGTTATCTGTGGGGTGAGACGGGCTCTTAGGACGTCTGGTTCTAGCTGTATTACCTACCTAAGCTAGGTGTTATCTGTGGGGTGAGACGGGCTCTTAAGACGTCTGGTTCTAGCTGTATTACCTACCTAAGTTAGATGTTATCTGTGGGGTGAGACGGGCTCTTAAGACGTCTGGTTCTAGCTGTATTACCTACCTAAGTTAGATGTTATCTGTGGGGTGATACGGGCTCTTAAGACGTCTGGTTCTAGCTGTATTACCTACCTAAGTTAGATGTTATCTGTGGGGTGAGACGGACTCTTAAGACGTCTGGTTCTAGCTGTATTACCTACTTAAGTTAGGTGTTATCTGTGGGGTGAGGTGGGCTCTTAAGACGTCTGGTTCTAGCTGTATTACCTACCTAAGTTAGATGTTATCTGGGAGATGATGTGGGCTCTTAAGACGTCTGGTTATAGATGTATTATCTACCTAAGTTAGATGTTTCTGTGGGGTGAGACGGGCTTTTAAAAAAAAAAAAAAAAAAAAAAAAATGACAACTAGACCAAACCACTCCAGTGGTCGCATGTCTAAGGCATGTAGACCTAACTGCCGATGAGGAGATTCGAGGATTAAAACTAGGTGGGTGTAATGAGGGTGATTTTCCTAAAGTTTCCACTTTCCCTTTCATACAATGCGGGTACATTCTATAAATAACCTACTATCCTAAACCTTAGCGGATTAGTATATAGCGTATAACCGAACGGTAGTAAACGCTGTTGTTGGTTGTTTGGTTTTATTGTTGTTATTATATTAGCCCGTTTAACCGTCCACTTGTGTTGTAGTACACTCAGTGTGGTAGAAGGTGTGTAACACGTGTGTAAGCCGATAACATCTAAAGATTGCCCACGTCGTTATCTAGTTGCCCAGGCTCGGATCTCAATCACGCCTGAGTGTTTTTATATAAAATATAATAAAAGTTGCGAGAAAGTTTCTATTAAGAAGAGAAAGAGTGGGAGAAAACATAGTCCAACCTCACGGCATTACGGGAATTAAACTAGACACGCTCGAACCAAAAAAAGTATCGACGATTCAAAGTAAATTGCGATTAGTTTCATTGTTGATTTGGGTTTGATATGACTATTTTCATTTCACTATTTTTTTTTAAGGAACTGTTTCTTGTCTCACTCACCGTTTTCTTAGTATAGATAATACAGAAAACAAGAAGCAAAGTGATGTCTGGTTCTAGCTGTATTACCTACCTAAGTTAGTTGTTATCTGTGGGGTGAGACGGGCTCTTAAGACGTCTGGTTCTAGCTGTATTACCTACCTAAGTTAGGTGTTATCTGTGGGGTGAACGGGCTCTTAAGACGTCTGGTTCTAGCTGTATTACCTACCTAAGTTAGTTGTTATCTGTGGGGTGAGACGGGCTCTTAAGACGTCTGGTTCTAGCTGTATTACCTACCTAAGCTAGGTGTTATCTGTGGGTGAGTGGGCTCTTAAGACGTCTGGTTCTAGCTGTATTACCTACCTAAGTTAGTTGTTATCTGTGGGGTGAGACGGGCTCTTAGACGTCTGGTTCTAGCTGTATTATCTACCTAAGTAGGTGTTATTGTGGGGTGAGACGGGCTCTTAAGACGTCTGGTTCTAGCTGTATTACCTACCTAAGTTAGGTGTTATCTGTGGGGTGAGACGGGCTCTTAAGACGTCTGGTTCAAGCTGTATTACCTACCTAAGTTAGGTGTTATCTGTGGGGTGAGACGGGCTCTTAAGACGTCTGGTTCTAGCTGTATTACCTACCTAAGTCAGGTGTTATCTGTGGAGTGAACGGGCTCTTAAGAAGGGACAGCTACTTTAAAGCGATACAATGAATTTGGAAAGGCTTACCAAATATGTTCATAAATATGTATAAGCAAAAAAAAGTGCAAGTCTTTTTTTTTTACTTAAAATATACAAAACAGTTCAGTCTGTCGTGTTACTTTCTTTTTTTTCAATTTATAAAAACAGTTTGGCAGACTTCAAATTATACTAGATTTTCTTTCAATTTATGGAGGAAACAATTAGGTCATTAGAATAAATCAAACTCCATTTTACTTTGAAAAACCAAAGAACAAACGCCTTCTTACTAGCATAATGTTCTTGAATTTTAAGAAGGTGGTTTTAAAATTCCCTAAAGACAAAGTAAAAATGTAAAGATTTTTAAATTTAAAAACCCAAAAGTGGCAAGACATTTAAAAAATATTTAATTCAAACAGTTTTTTAAATATCTCTTATTTTATATGTAGTTCACATCTTTACCTTCGTCTTTGGATAAAAAATTTTTTAGCACAGCGTATTTCTAACCCTTCGGGTTATTCACTTATGTACTAATTACTCTAATGGTTTTAGAATTAGGAAGGTTATATTTATAGGAAGTGTATCCGCATTTTCGTGGTGGGAGAGTGGAAAAACATTTAGAAAAACTACCCTCAGTACACCCGACCGAGATTCTAACCTCAATCTCTCATCAGCAGTCTAGTCCTACTGTGATAGTAGCGCGTTAGACCACGCGGCCACCGAAGCGGGTCCCTAAATATTAATTTATTTGCTTCGATTTAGCCAAATATTTGTTTCTAAAATCAGATTTAGATTATTTTTTTTTACCACATATTTATATTGGAATGTCGTGGGGAATCGTGATGGGTTCAAACTACCAAATCTTTCGTAACTAATGTCAAATTATATTCTACTGTATATATATAGTTAATTTCACGAATTCATACTTCAGGCAAAGTACTTTGCAGATGCCAATTTTTATTTAGAAAACTATACAGCCCTCAAGCCACTAGTCTTCATCAGACACATTTTCATTGGAGAGGACTATACAGCCACCAGTCTCCAAATACACACTATCATTGGAGAGGACTATACAGCACCAGTCTCCAAACACACATTTTCATTGGAGAGGACTATACAGCCACCATCTCCAAACTACACACTACATTGGAGAGACTATACAGCCACCAGTCTCCAAACTACACACTTTCATTGGAGAGGACTATACAGCCACTAGTCTCCAAACTACACACTTTCATTGGAGAGGACTATACAGCCACCAGTCTCCAAACTACACACTTCATTGGAGAGGACTATACAGCCACCAGTCTCCAAACTACACATTTTCATTGGAGAGGACTATACAGCCACCAGTCTCCAAACTACACACTATCATTGGAGAGGACTATACAGCCACCAGTCTCCAAACTACACACTTTCATTGGAGAGGACTATACAGCCACTAGTCTCCATCAGACACATTTTTCACGTACGTTCCAATCAGCCCGAGCCGCTGGGCTGTGTCCGCAGACAATAAATGGCCATCTTATCGCAAGTGCCCGTTCTTTTTTTTTTTATCTATAGAGTAAAATACGTAAACATTTACCGCTAAAAGATCGACCAAGCGCTAGAGACAAATCTCGTCCTCTCCAGCAGACTACATGGGTGTATTATACAGACGTATCTATCTTCTCGCTACATTCCCCTGCACCCTTCTTTCCTCGGCTCTATAACCAAGAGGTGGAGGGGGGGGAATACGCACACACGAAGCCTTGAAAATGGGAATGAGTTTATTTAATAGTTTGTTTTGCCGTCAAGTTTTTTGAATCAACAAGAAGCGGAGCAAATATTATTTGAGTGGATCAACTGTTTGCGAAGTGTTTCTCACTTTCATGTGGAGCAAGATCGAAAGAGAGCAGGAAATAATGGGAAAGACAGGGTTAGAGAAATTACCGAAAGAGTAATCTAGAGAAAAAGTAATCTATAGAGAGAAAATGTAATCTAGCGAGAGTAATCTATAGAAAGAGAGTAATTAAAGCGAATCTATAGAGAGAGTAATCTAGCGAGAGTAATCTAAGATAGTAATCATAAAGAGAGGAGTAATCTAGCGAGAGTAGTCTATAGAGAGAAAAGAGAAATCTCGCAGAGTAATTATAGGAGAAAAAGGTAATCTATATAGAGAAAGAGAGTAATCTAGCGAGAGTAATCTATAGAGAGAAAGAGAGTAATCTCGCGAGAGTAATCTATGTGAGAAAGAAAGAAATCTAGCGAGAGTAATCTATAGGAGAAGGAGTAATCTAGAAAGTTTAAGTAATCTAATGAGAGTATTATAGAAAGTGTAATCTTTATAAAATGTATATAATAGGATTATATAATATATGAAATGTAGCTTAGAGAAAAGTAAATCTAGAGAAAGCTAGAGTAATCTAATAATAGTGACCTAGAGACAGAGAGAGAAAGAGTACTCTTTATGAGAGTAGTCTAGAGAGAGAAACATATATAACTTTTATACATAGAGAAGAGAGAGTAATCCTACATATAGAGGGTGGTCTATAGAGAGATAAAAGTTTAGATAAAGAAGGTCGGGCGGGCGGGGAGGAACCAAGTCAGAGAATGAGAGAAGAGGAGTAGCCTATCAGTTTATATGTGCGGTTGGTTGTATATTCGCTCGAACAAAGGGACAACATGAATATTTCAAGGGACAGCATTACAAAAACATCGGGCGGCAGGGGACAATAAGTTACAACATGACAAAACATATGCTGCAAGGATTTATTTTCATGTAACAATTTTATTCAAATTCGAAACACTTGATTAGTTGGGGGGGGGGAGAGGAGTGTTCGAATAAAAACTATTTAGGTAGTTAAAAAAAAAGAGTGTACCAGAAAGTACAATTCAATAACACACATGAGGCATAAAACTTAATTTGATACTATCTAGAGATGGGACAGTCGAATCTTCGAGAAAACCGAGATTATAAAATTCTCGATATGATATTTCGAATACAATATAACTAACGCTTCGACTTGAAATCATAAATTTGAAACAATTATTGGTTACAGCAATTAAATTCTGTTCACCGTAGAATTGTTTTCTGAAAGGCCTTTTTCCCTACTAGCAAAGCTATTATATAGTAGGATATTGGTAGGAAAAAAGACCTTTCAGAGAGTAACTCCCACCGTGAATGGAAGTATATACATAAACTTGTGTGATTGGAAAGTAACCAAAAAAGGGGGAGGGGGACAAGATTGTATTAATATATCTAATTCACTCGAAAAAGTTATTTTTTATGACGTAAGAGACAAAATAGTGGTACCAAACCTTTAACAACATTTTAAATATTTCACACTATAATATAATAATTTGTTACTTTTTTTTTTAAAGATTCAAGGATTCGAAATAATTTTTTTTATTCGAATTCGAGAAATATGGGATTCGATCCATTTCTAATACTAACGTACACTTTCTAAAGATGGGGTGCAATGCGGTATGGTCTTCCCCCTCCACTATCCAAACGAATGTTGGTGCACTTCCTTTTTACTAACTTATTCATCCCTACCTCGTTAGCTTAAGACATAACTAGTCCTTGTGCTAAAAGTACAATCAAAGGGCCTTTTAAAAAACACAAACATATTTTTTTCGTGATAAACATTGATAGTATTTTACTTTATTATTATTATATTGTTGTTATTTCATAGGTATTGATAATATACTATCAAAAATGACAGCAACAGATCACATGGCTTGACGTATGAATACGTGAAAGTAGATCTTAGTAGCTTTTCTAGCTGTCAGATAAGGTCCTGACTTGTCAAATTATTATTATCATATTAATCCCCAGAAAAAAATGTGTTATCTTCTTTACGTTCTTACCAGAATACCACTACAGCCAGATGACGCACAAAATAACGTCTCATAAATACAAAATAGAGGGGGGGGAAATAACTTTGAAAAATGGCCAATTTTTTTATGTGTGTGTGTGTGTGTGTGTGTGTGTGTGTGTTTTGGTGTGGTAGGCATATTTTCAAACGTTATTTTTTTATATATAATAAAAGGTTGGTTTTTTGTTTATTTATAATATATAAAAAACTTTTTTTTTTTTGCAACGGTGAAAGTTTCCAGTTCAGTGAGTAAGGGACGCGATGACAGGTTTTGGGTTGTAAGCTTTAGAAAATGTGTCACTACTAATTTACTTTTCTTTCGAGAATCCGATACACAAACACAAACACACAAATTACAAAAGAGTCTTTTTGCACAAAAAAAAACCTATTCTCTCCATCACTTCCGTCATCTACCATTCAAGCGAAAAGTTTTCGTTTCTTTATTGAGTTATCAGTTCCTACATTGACAGGCATGGAAAAAGTTGTCAAACTATAGGTAATTGTATACTCTGGGCTGATGAAATATAGAGCATTTTTTTTTTAAAAAAAGACGGGTAATGTCGTGTTGTGAACATCGCACTGGCCATTTTTCATTTAGGAGGCCCTTCCTTAGTGGCAGCTAGTAATGTTACTACATATATTTTCATTTTATATTGAGGTAGGCCTATTTAACGAGCACTTTCTAACATGTTATATCAACACACGACTTATAAACTAACTTAAATATATAACAGACACCAGAGCAACAAGCCCCCTTCCCCCAGCCGTTAATTCATCACAGTAAAAGGGAAAACCCACATTTCACCAATAATAAATTTTTCGCCCATGTCAGAAATCAAACCCAGCACCCTTCACTCAGTAGCTACCGACTGAGCTAAGGTGTATGACTATTAGATATAAGTTCACGTGTTCATAAGTCAAAAAGTATGTATGTGATCGTCAGCTATTATTTTGATAAATATTATCAATATCTATCAAAATAAAATCGTTTCAATGTTGAACTCAAAAAATATCATATTCTGAAAAATTTAAAAATGACACCTGGACACGGGAATTGAAACCGGGACCTTTGGCTTAGTACGCCAATGCTCTACCAGTGAGCTATCATTCCGTGCCCATTCAAAATAAGCAATCCCTTACAATTATAATAATTGCACAGGTGGCAGCATTAAGCCAACTACAGTAGCCCCATGGCTTCTTTGGTGCTGACTGACAGTTCACAGCTGACTTCTGACAGTCAACATTTAGGTATATACCTAAATGTTGACTGTCTGAAGTGACAGCTGCTAAACACATGTTTTTTTGCAGATCATATGGTTCGGCGTAGGGATACATAATTTGGTCTGGTAGCTTTTCAAAGCCGTCAGCTGTCACTCAGCACCAAAGAAGCCATGGGGCTACTTTACCGAGTCGAAGATGGCTGCGTTATCTGATAGCTCGTGATCTTAATAAAATCACATATTTGTAGCCGACGATTTCCCCACGTCCATCATAGACTCTGCCTTAAAATATGAGTGAGAAATGACCCTGGGCACGGGACGATTCCTGGATAGCTCAGCGTTTAGAGCATTGGCGTGCTAAGTCAAAAGTGCCGGGTTCGATTCCCGTGTCCAGGTGTCATTGTTCAATTTTCAGAATATGATATCTAGATGGAGTAATTCCCCAATAAAAAGCATAAGTAATAGCTTCGGCTATTTTATTAGCAAAAAATATGTTTATATTTTCCATTGAGGAATGAAAAAAGTAAATACAAAGTAGGGAAAAACGTGTCATAGAGTGGAGAGATGATGTGAAAACCAGTGACAAATCACATGTAGACCCTCTCCCCCACCCCACAGTGTCACTTGGCCAAGATTCGAACTTAAGATTTCCAGCTCAAGAGTTTATCCATAAACCACGTTAACACTTTTTTTAGCCCCCCCCCCCCCCCCGATGTAACATCAGGTAGAAATTTATTCTGACCCCCCTCCCCTCGTTTTCCGCTCCAACTTGTGTTACGTAACTTCTCAAACCAAGGGTGAACGTCATTATTTCATAAGGAAACCTTTTGTGACACTAAAATAGGGACTCAGATTTAACACAACTCGGAATCAGAAGTTATCTAACGGTGGAAATATGAACAGTATTATTATTTTTTCAACATTAGGAAGTATAATATCTGTGTTAAATAACACAGGTGTACCCACCCTCCCATTATGTAACACCATGTAGACATAAGAGCTTCTTCCCCTCCCCCCCCCCTCAAGAGCGTAACGTGGTTTATGGATTATCTCCCCTCCCACCATTAATCTAGCCAATTACAAGCATGACGTCTTAGAGCGGTTGACCACCGTCATCGTAGGTGGTGGTGGTGGTAATAATAATAGTAGTAGTATAGTAGCACAGTGGATATCATCTCTGAGGGAAACTGCATGGTTACTATTGACAAACAGCGTTGCCATTCTATCGTTTCCGTGTGGTCGATCTCTCCTAAAATATAAGGCAAGTTTTGCAACGCTGGTTAGTCGAGGTTGCCAGTAGTTCTTTCTTACCCCAGCACATCACCTTCAGACATAACAGAGAGGAGATTTGGCAACAGTTAAGCGAGAGAAAGAGAAGATAAAGCTTTAATCCGTAAGACTTGTAGTTCCCTCAGCGGCGGTGGTGGTAGTAGTTTATTATATATGAGCATTATTATTATTATTGTATCAGGAGTACATATTTAATCACTAAACATGATCCAGCTAAGAACAATGTGCGTGTCAGCTAGTGCCTCACCTTAAATGTCGTACATACATGCTACAGTATGAAATATAGTGAATATATTACATTCCTTTAAGTCTATTCTTACAATATGACATAAGTCTAATACTTAATTTAAGTTTCTTAAATCTATTAAATTACTTTTTATTTGATATTCAAAAACAAATCAGGAGGAGTCCATTTCATAGCTTTTAGCCACTCTAGTATTATTATTTCATTAGAGTCTGTGAGCCAGTTTGCCATTTTTTTTATTTGTCTTTTAAACTTTCTAATTTTACCTTTTCCCTGGCTTTTATGTATATGTATCTAATTTCTCAATAATGTAGTTTATTGGTATTAATAGTAGTCTAGTAGTAATTTATTTTGCAAGCCATGTTTTGAGATTAATGTGAGTTTCTAAAGTTTTAAGTATTTTTATTTTTATCTAATATTTATTATTTATCACCCACATAAGTAGGCAATCGGAATAAATATCAGGATAATATAGTCTAGTTTTCTAAGGGTTGAGGAAGACCTGGTTCGAATCCCAACTGGCAGCGGGTATTTTTAGTTTTTTTTTTTATACTAAATGGCTTCCCACATTCCATCCGCGCAAATGCGAGGATATTTCCTCTAACGTGTACCTACCTAACTGTTAGCCCGATAGCGTTATTAAAATGCCCATCCGGATGTTAATCCGCCTTACAACGGGACTGAAAAAGGTACGCGGTCACACTTTTTGTAACAAAGACTGTACACAAATTAGGGGGAAGGGGAAAGGAAAGGGGGAGGAGGGATTTCAATGTCATTCTTTCACACGCGTAATGTAGAGCGACTCAGCAGCCCTTGACAATCTTCTCTTGGAAATAACAGAGATTTTAAAATACGATATAATATACCAACGTTCTGCGCCTTCTCCTGCTTTAAAAAAAAACTGCGCTGCATTAAGGTGGGGTGCAGGGGACGCGAGAAAAGGTCAGTGTTATTGCAGTTTTTATAGAAAAACATTTTTTTAACCTAAATAAATAAAATATTCTCCAGTAGCAACAGAGTAATTTTTTTTTTTCACATGCTGACCTAAACAGATGTTGAGTATCCGTCATGAGTATAGCGACATTAGATGAGAAACTTTTTAAATTAAGATAAAAAGTTGTCATTAAATTCCAGGACACCCTTTGACAGATATTCAACAATTGATTATATCACCACATGAAGAAAATTAAACTCTATGTTTGTATTGGATAATTATTTGATTTATTATCGCCAAAATAATGTTTTGATATAAAAACTGCGAAAATACTAGCCTTTTCTCGCGTCCCCTTCACTCCCACCTTAACAAGCACCCCTAAAACCCTTCCCCCTCCCCCTCTATTCCCAACCCAGCTTCGTTAAATATTCATTCGAAATTTGTGAATCGTGTCGTGAAAAGTAAATTACCGCCCGTCCACACCACACATTTGTCGCCCGGGTGACAGTTTATTTCTATTTTAAATAATATTTTCCCTTAAAAAAAAGTTTTGGTGGGGGAAAAAAAGAGACGCACAGAAATAAAAATGTATATCTATTTTTCTAATTTTTAGCGTTCTTCAACAGCACAAAAGAGCGTGATAGAAAATGTTGCGCGAGCGTTAAACGAATTTGTCGGCGCGCAAATCTAGAAAATGAATAGTCCAGATTTTTTTTTTTTTTTTTTCAAAAAGGGGGAACTTAAAACGGTCCACCCCGAAATTTCGACATAATCTTTCAATTTAAAATTTCGTGGTCAAAAAGAGTTTAACTTTATTTTAATTACCGTGTTTTGAAACCGCATCAGTGGGGCGGACAGATAAAGGCATCTAGCTCGTCTTGTCCGGTGACCGGGGTGGAGGGGAGGCTGGGTTCGAGTCCCGTTAAGATAGTTTCTATAGATGACACGATTTCTGTCATTCTCGATTCTATTTCTCTAACTACTAGAACATGTAAATATATTAGCGTGACAATGACACGAATAATCGGTGGTGTA
The DNA here is from genome assembly GCA_033556935.1 of Timema podura. Lineage (NCBI taxonomy): Eukaryota > Metazoa > Arthropoda > Insecta > Phasmatodea > Timematidae > Timema > Timema podura. The sequence goes on along the minus strand of JAVRXN010000013.1, from coordinate 2,836,378 downwards.
GTAAAAATTTCACGATCTTTGGGTGTTATTTTTTTTATGAAACCAAAACACTCCGTTTACCCTTAAAAATTAAGGTCTTACCTTGGCATATTACACTATGGCCCTATCATTGGGATGTTCAAACTTACTTACAGGAAGGCCAAACTAAAAAAAAAAAAGTTTGGCGGGTCAATATTTTTTTAAATTTCATTTCTTTAAAAGTGATAAGCATACATAATAGACAGACATGAATCAGTTTAAATAAAATGAGAATGTATAACAATCATAAATACCTCAGTGGCTTGGTATGTTTTTAAGTTCGTTCAGAATATTTATATGATGGGGTGTGAGTTAAGAGAAAATGTGAGATGATTCTCAAGAGAGAACACGAATGTTAATTCATTAGTAAGTCGGTTTATAAGATCACTTTTCACAAGTCTCATGGTTGAAAACAATTGTTCGCATGAATATAAGGATGCAAACAATTGTTCGCATGAATATAAGGATGAAAACGATTGTTCGCATGAATATAAGGATGAAAACAATTGTTCGCATGAATATAAGGATGAAAACAATTGTTCGCATGAATATAAGGATGAAAACGATTGTTCGCATGAATATAAGGATGAAAACAATTGTTCGCATGAATATAAGGATGAAAACAATTGTTCGCATGAATATAAGGATGAAAACGATTGTTCGCATGAATATAAGGATGAAAACAATTGTTCGCATGAATATAAGGATGAAAACGATTGTTCGCATGAATATAAGGATGCAAACAATTGTTCGCATGAATATAAGGATGCAAACAATTGTTCGCATGAATATAAGGATGCAAACAATTGTTCGCATGAATATAAGGATGAAAACGATTGTTCGCATGAATATAAGGTTGAAAACAATTGTTCGCATGAATATAAGGATGCAAACAATTGTTCGCATGAATATAAGGTTGAAAACAATTGTTCGCATGAATATAAGGATGCAAACAATTGTTCGCATGAATATAAGGATGCAAACAATTGTTCGCATGAATATAAGGATGAAAACGATTGTTCGCATGAATATAAGGATGAAAACAATTGTTCGCATGAATATAAGGATGAAAACAATTGTTCGCATGAATATAAGGATGAAAACAATTGTTCGCATGAATATAAGGATGAAAACGATTGTTCGCATGAATATAAGGATGAAAACAATTGTCCGCATGAATATAAGGATGAAAACAATTGTTCGCATGAATATAAGGATGAAAACGATTGTTCGCATGAATATAAGGATGAAAACGATTGTTCGCATGAATATAAGGATGAAAACAATTGTTCGCATGAATATAAGGATGAAAACAATTGTTCGCATGAATATAAGGATGAAAACAATTGTTCGCATGAATATAAGGATGAAAACAATTGTTCGTATGAATATGAGGATGAAAACAATTGTTCGCATGAATATGAGGATGAAAACAATTGTTTGCATGAATATGAGGATGAAAACAATTGTTCGCATGAATATGAGGATGAAAACAATTGTTCGCATGAATATAAGGATGAAAACAATTGTTCGTATGAATATGAGGATGAAAACAATTGTTCGCATGAATATGAGGATGAAAACAATTGTTCGCATGAATATGAGGATGAAAACAATTGTTCGTATGAATATGAAAACAATTGTTCGCATGAATATAAGGATGAAAACAATTGTTCGCATGAATATGAGGATGAAAACAATTGTTCGTATGAATATAAGGATGAAAACAATTGTTCGCATGAATATAAGGATGAAAACAATTGTTCGTATGAATATAAGGATGCAAACAATGCCATGATTCACCAAGTTTGAAAATGTTGATTTTATTATGGTTTTATAAAAACACAGTTTTGTTGTGTTTTTAAAAAAAATCCTGCTTCACAACGAAGCACATTTTAACTATGTGTCCCGCGGGCCGTAGTTTGACCATCCCTGCCCTATCATAAAAGTTGCGCCAGAAGAACCGTGCAAAGTAAGCTGGCCAACTTGCAGGGTTAAATAAAGGTAATTATTGAGTCGCGAATTCGCTAAATAAACGAATCATAAAACGCTTATAACCAGGGCCCAGATTTTGATGACCTAAATATAATCAGAAAATGACCTAGTAAATGACCTAAAAATCATATAAAAATTACTTTGAATTTTCAAAAAATGACCTTAAAATATAAACAAAGAGTCGTAATAAAAGCACACGACTATATCAAACACGCACTTTAACTATGTAAAATGCAATGAAAAACCTTTAACAGCTTAACTCTTTCATTCTATTGAATATAACATTGGCTTACAAAAACCTGCTTGAGAAGTAATAGCAACCCCCTCCCAATGCAACCCTCTACAGCCTAGTTGCAGTCTCACCAGGAATGTGTGTTTTACAACCAAAGAATCAAAGAGGATACAAAGTTCATTGTCTAAATTATCTTCTAATTCCGACAACTTTAAGATGAAAAAAAAAAACCAAGCATTTATAATATATAGATAGTATTGAAAAATAAACTTAACCAACATGAATGCCTTATAATGGCTATAAAAGCCTAAAAATGACTCAAAAGTTCCTATAAAAGCCTAAAATTGACTTTTAAAGGAAGAAAACCTAGAAAAAATAACCTAAAATTCCAAAATGACAAAAAAATTACCTATAAAATACACATTTCTACATCCACAGGACCATGAACAGAGTTTATGTACTTATTAGTATTGTATGTGATGAAACAATAAAAAGATGATGTCATCAAAATCCGGGCCCTGCTTATAACGTTTAAAGTGAAAATATGTTCGCTAAGAGAACGCTAGTTATGGATCTGTACTAATTATTACTATCAATCTAACATTTCCCAGAGCGCAATCTGTAAAAAAAAAATTAGTAAAAAAATTAATCTTGACCCCGACGCCAATTTACCACTCACCGGTAAACTAGGGCACTGATTATTCCAGGACTGCACCGCTGTGGGGGGAAAAGCTGGCAAGTTGATTTGAGGATGGGGGGGGGGGGGGGGGGAATGGTGGGCGGGGGATGCACGTAAAACAAACAAAAAAATAGGTAATTAATTCATGTGTGTCACAAAGTGATACGTGATGGCTATCCGCAGGATCAATCCTGATAACTGAATACAATTCAATCAATTGAATAAAAAAAAAACATTCGTTCGAAAACTATTCAAAATACATTTGAAAACATATGTTAAAATATTATTTTTTCATATTCAGTTAATTTATTACTGTATTTTATGTTTATTTTAACACCGCGTTTTATTACCCGTTCGGGTTATACGCTTATGTACTAATTATGCAAATGGTTTTAAGAATTAGGAAGTCTACCCGCATTTGCGTAGAGAGAGAGTGAAAAACCATTTTGAAAAAAAACCACCCTCAGTACACCCGACTAAGATTCGAACCTCGATCTCCCCGTCATCGGAAATCTAGCCTACTCCAAGAGTAGCGCGTTAGACCACCCGGCCAACGAAGCGGGTAAATAATTTATTGCTGTAAAAAGAAAGCCATGTGTTTTATAAAACAATTCTCCACCCACTTTTGATCTGTTTGATAAACTAAACACAAAGTTAATATAAATTGAGCTTCCCCCCCAACCCCCCAACGCCACCAGCCTCCCTCCCCCACCGCCATGTGCTTATAATAATAATAATAATAATAATAATAATAATAATAATAATAATAATATTTAGCACCGCGTCTTACTACCCGTTCGGGTTATACGCTTAAGTACTAATTACTCTAATGGATTAGGAATTGGGAGGGTTGAATTTAGAGGAAGTGAACCCGCATTTGCGTGGAGGGAGAGTGGAAAACCATTTAGGAAAAACCACCCCCAGTTCACCCGACCGAGATTCGAACCTCGATCTCCCCGTCCTCGGCGGTCGAGCTCAACACGACTAGCGCGTTAGCCAACTACGCCACCGAGGCGGGTCATGTGCTTATAGTTTAACAAACAAACTGTATGATGCCATTAAAACTGGTAAAACGGCAGCAACAACAACGGGCATTTCTTAATCCCCACCCCGTTTCCAAAGTTTGTTTGACTCGTTTAATACCTCGGTTATCATATCTCCATTAGAGAAACGAACCAACAAAAACAACTCGTAGGGGAAAACTACCTAGCTAGTTCCCACCCCCTACCCCCCCAAAAAAAGGAAAGAGGCTTACAGACAGAGTGCTACATTCTACTAGGCTTACAAGGTAAAACACACACACCCCCTCCTACCCCTCCTTTTTCGAAAATCCTTTATCTGATTTATACAAATGGCCCGTTAGAAGCGAGGCAAAGAAGAGAAGAGGTCGGGCCAGCGGATCGAGAATCGATTGTGGCGCCGCTGTGTCGATGTATCAAAGCTACTCCAAACCACAGGGACTGGTTTCGGCGTGAGGTTAGAAAAGAACGAGAAATTAAGGGTCGTGGGAGAGGGGTGAAGAGGGATAAAGCGCTGGTTTGGTTTGGAGAAAAAGTTTTTGTATTATGTCCGTTGTTTATTGTTGTTTTTTTTCCATGCTGTATAAGTTGTAAAAGAGTTAAATAGAGTATGAAGGTGTCGGTAAAAAAAAAGTTTACGCATAGTAAAAGAACTAGCGTTCATACTGCGTAGAATATATAAGAGTGAAGGAGAGCGCGAGTTAAGGATGCCGTCTAATTAGAGGGAAATCTCCTCACATTGCTGTAGTTATTAAGGGAATGCTAACTTGTAACACGATTTCCGTCCCAAGGTAGATTGGTCACTACTACCCTATAGTGCCATCTCCCGCCCCTCCATCCCCAAAGTAGTGTGGGCAATACTAACCTAGCCTAATTTAATCTTACTACCCCTCTCAAATTAGTTTTACCTCTAACATATTTACAGAGTATTTTACGTTCAGGTCGATGACTTTATACTAAACTGAAAGTCTGCTGGTGATTTATTGTATTCATTTTCAATTAATGTTCTACTATTTAATGCTACCTGTTAAGGCCCCGACACAGACTCCATATCCGTAGGTCCGTAGTCCGTACTCTGTGTTTCTGGTCCATAAGAAATTCTACTCGCGATTACAGAGTCAATATCCGTAATCACGAGACCGTTTCAACCAATGAGATAGTAAAAGACTTCGTCCAATCAAAGAGTTCGAAAGAAACTCGTCCAAGCAAGGAGCAAGCGTCAAGCAGTCAGTCAGCTGATCATAATATAAGAATTAAAGAAACCAAAAACAACTTTGTTGGGAAAACTTCCAGTATATACTAAAATGTAGGTTAAGTACAATCACAAGAAATATATTTATAGCTCGATTTTAACTATCAAACTTAAAATAAATGTTTGCAATAACCTGAAAATGCAAAACGGATGTACTAGTATTTTGGGTGAAAACAAAACAAGCGCTTTTAATATTTTTGATAATAGGGGTGTTGACCCTGTAAAAAGCAAAGGTGACCTAGTGGTCTAGGGGTAATGTGTCGGACTTTTGTACTGGGGGGTCCGGGGTTCAATCCTAGGTACCGGCACGGATTTATCTGATTGCCCAAACCCTTCCTTCACCTCTGACAAGACGTGTATTAATCACAACTTGTGAATGTGTGGAATGCCAGACCTCCCCACCGTGGTTCGGATCCTACGTTAAACTGTAGATCCTCCATTTCATCTCACAATCACCCTACCATTACACATTAGCGTAAGTGCGTATAAACCGAACGGGTAGTAAGACGCGGTGCCTATAGTAAATAATACAAAAGCAGAGCCAATATTTCTAAGAACTTGTTATTTCTCAGAAAACATTTTCCTAAAAGCCACTTTTCCCGGGTTTTTAAATAGATTTTAATAAAAATGTTTCTGAACTAATTCCGCGTGTAGCCATTTTTTCATTTTGTATATTTTCCATAGCGACGGATCCTATCAAGGCCATTCGTTCTTTTATTTCAATGCGCATGCACATATTTACTCGGCTGTGATTGGTAGTCCGTAGAAAGTTAAGGTTGGGCAACTTCTACGGAGTAAGGACTTATGGCTAAGGGACTATGTGGCCAGATCAATGATCAATCCGATATTGTGGCATATATTTCTTACGGACCACGGACTACGAACCACGGACCTACGGCTACAGAGTCTGTGTCAGAGACTTTATGAAGTGCCCAACTCACCTGTTTACAATTCCCTCCAGTCGAAACGATGGCGCCCAATACCCCCCCCCCATCAATCTCACATAAAAAAGTGTCCAACCCACAACCACCACATATTGTTTGCAATGTTTATATGAAATATAACGTATAAGAAGATCCATCGTTCGAGTACTGACCTGAGACCTTGGTGTATCCGGCAACCCCTTGCAAGATGAGTCTGGCGGGGCTGACCAAACAAACCCTGCACTTGGGGAACAGGTTCTCCAGGCTGACGGGACTGCAGCCCATCGCGGGATCGCTCGATGGCTTCTCTTTTCAACACGACCACCCGCGAAGACGTTCCATCCCGAGACAAGAGCAGCGCACGAAGTTTCTCACTAGCAGCTCTCCCTCTCTACAATGTCCTCGTCAACTGTCGACCGCCTTCAAAGGCTTCATCAACCTCTCGAGACCCCTCTGAGACATCGAGTTTCGCTATTTCCTGTATCAGCCGACGCACGCCTAGTCTACGAGGCAGATGAACCATCAAGACGACTGATCATGGCTTATAGACGGGGATGGCGGGCGCTGCCTTACGTTTCACTTCATACAACTTAAAAACTTCAACCTCATCAACGTGATTCCTTAAGGGCACAGTCGTCTTCACACCGCTATATTTATCAGAACCACTTGAATAATCCTCATGTATCTAAAAAAAAATGTTCTGTAGTGCACCAATTAAAATTTCTGAGATGCGATATTTCGCTTGAAGCGTTTTTTAAAATGAACAAAGCTCACTTTTTAAATAGTTCTTAAGGGATTTTTTTTATTCTGAAAGGGGCATGTTGATGATAACTTTCAACTGTATTTTGGCATGAACTATTTTTTTTTATTTATTTTTTCAAGCCACCCCTTAAATATTACGGTATATCTGGAAAGCGTATCTAGATATGGCAGTTTTGTAATCTGTTTAATAAGGCAGAATCCATCCCAAAGTCCTACGAGTTTTCTGCTTCACACAAACACTTCAAGAGGGAGATGAACACAATGAGCCACGGCAAGTTTGTTCTCCTGAAAGACAACATATAGACGACCTGGCTCCATGTAACCTTCGTCTATCCTGTAAGATAGCAGGATTACCTTGATAGTTCCACTATGGTGCAGCTTATAAGATACGGCCATAGTGTAATCTGTCAAGGTAAGACTGCAATCTTTCAGGTTAGATGGAGTGTAGGGATAGAAATGTTAAGAGCCCATCAAACCCCACGGATAGCACCCAACCTAGATAGGTGTTAAAGATGAACCAAAACGTCACGTCGTGATGCGGTTTTCTGTATTCTACTTTTAAAAAAAAAAGTGCGATTCAGACCAGTGAAACTGTTCTAACATTTTTTTAAATACCACAAAAAAACACTAAGTAGGTCCCATTTTCGTTGCTGTCAACGTGAATCATAAGTCAGCACTTGGATACTTTCTGTCATAATCTTGTTTCTCTAGTTTCTCATTCAATCGGCCGTAAGGGGGAAGTGTAGGGGACGGGAGAAAAGTTATCAAAACTATTTTGGGTCAAAATAAATTAAATATTGCTCCAGAAGAAACATAAAGAGTTTAATTTTCTTCACACGGTGATATCAACAGTTGTTGAATATCTGTCAACGGTTTCCCGGAATTTAATGACAACTTTTTATCTTCATTTAAAAAGTTTCTTATCTAATGCCGCTATGCTCATGACAGATATTCAACAACTGTTGATATCACCGTGTGAAGAAAATTAAACTATATGTTTCTACCAGAGCAATATTTAATTTATTTTGATCAAAAAAAAAGTCTTGATATAAAAACTTCAAAAGCATTTACCTTTTCTCGCATCACTTACACTACAACCTGAACAATCGGTCATCCGTTTTTAGGCAGCAGCAGTGCTAAAGGGTCGTCGGCTCTACGACGAAGACCTAGGTATAAATAAACTCCGAATCAGACGGGAACATTTTCTAGCAGTTATAAAAAAAAATACTATAAAAAAACTCCATGGCATAAGCCATACCGAGCTCGGTTGGTAAAAAAAAAAAACATTTGTGTATACGTCAAGTCATGTGATCTGAAGATGTCACTTTTGTTAAGTATTATTTATATCTATAAAATAAAAATGATAAGGTAAAATGTTATCAAATATTTACCTGAAACAAAAAAATAGTTTGTATCATTTTAACATTCCCTTCCTACCCCACCATAATCCTTCCGTAAAATCCCGTTGTCTCTTTCAGACGTTTCCCCTGTACGTCCCTCTACACGCCTCGCGGAGAACTGGACCAGCAGACTCACTCACTACTTGAAGTTTAATAAGATAAAAACAAACAAAAAAACCATCGACTCTCGTTGGTTCGTTGGTTAGTAAAACAACCAACCGTCCGACCTTGTCGTTTTGTTTATATTTCATCTCCAGTTTCCCCTCGAACCACTATTGAGAGTCAAGTGTTTGAGAGACTTGTATGTTTACCACACATGAGAGCTACTTAGAGCATATCGCGAAGAATGGAAGAGCTCGATATTCGCACAGCATTTCGCTCTCCTCTAACTTTCGCTGGGTTTTTTTTAGCAACGCGTCTTACAACTATACGTTCGGGTTATACACCTATGTACTAATTACACTAATGGCTTAGGGATTAGGAAGGTTTGATTGAGATTAAGTGCACCCGCATTTGCGTGGATATTGGAAACTCATATAGGACCCTCCCCCAGTGAACCCGACCGGGACCGAACACCGATGACCCTGTCTTCTTCTTCAGTCTAATCCAAAACTTTCGCTGTTATAAATATATACATACAGTGGTTGATTTCTAAAATTTTAGGCACCGGACGCACTACGCGTCTGCCCCCCCACCCCCTGATTTTTTTAAAAAATTAGCTTATAAAGACATGTTTTTAAGCCATTATTTTTTTCTAAAAACAGAAGAAAATTTTTTAAAATCCATCATAATATGATTGTGTTTGAATGAATTTCGTGTTTGCCTTAATGGAGGTGCCGGAACACCGTTCCGCCGCGTTCTGTCAGAAGTTATATATATTATAAGTTTACGTTAGGAACGACTTTGGCTTCATCAATATTCCCCTACTAGCGACGTTGCCTATCTGTGACGTCACAGCAAGTCGAGATAGTATTTCCCGTATTAATGTGCTTACGTTTTATTCGGTGAGTTTTAAAGATATAACGTTGACACAAAAGAATATATAATTATTTTAATAATCCTACGATATGATGTTGATAGGCGTATCAACACAAAACAAACTATGAAAGGTGGGGAAAAAAACCAAGAGAAGAATGAACCCGAGTACAGGAGGATTCCAAGGTAGAATATTGGCGCGCAATCCCAAAGATGGCTTCGAATCCTCTATCCAAGCATCGTTTTTAAACTATATTTAATTGAAAGAAAAAACGTAAGATCTTATCGGGAAGATAATTTTAGGCAATAAAAAGTCTTTTTTTTTTTCGGCAAACATTTATGCCTTTTTTTATTTCATTAGAGTTATCAATTGCTTCTGTAATCGAGGGCCTAACTCTAAGGCGTCACTCTAGACTGAAATACCCGTGACTGAGAGATCAGGGTTCTAGTCCCGGTCAAGGTGTATTGAGAGTGGTTTGTCTCTAATTGGGTTTCCACCATCCCTCCGCTCAAATTCGGATACACCGCCTCTCAAAATAAATTCAACCTTCCTCATCCCTAACACATTAGCGTAATTAGTACATATGCGTGCAACCCGAACGGGTAGTAAGACGTGATGAAAAAACTATAAATATTTTATGTGTAGTCTATCAACAAATGAAAGACACAGATAATATGATTTGGTGTATCAAGTAGATCGGTATAGTTTTTCTATGCCAAATGTCAGATAAGGTTTTTCCTATGAAAATTGGACAGTATGTGGACACCAAGCATTGATGTGAAGGTTACCCCCTTCTCCCCCCCCTCCCACAAGCACGTGTTGTGTGGGGGACAACACGCAGCAATCACCGACAACCCTCCCCCCCCTTCACTGTAACATTTGTCACAATTATATTGGCCTTGAGACACAATTTGTGCTCATTACCGCGACATGCCCAACAACCGGCCTCAACGAGATGGTTGCTACATGCACAACTAGCCTCAACGAGATGGTCGCGACATGCCCAACAACCGGCCTCAACGAGATGGTCGCGACATACACAACTAGCCTCAACGAGATGGTCGCGACATACACAACTAGCCTCAACGAGATGGTCGCGACATACACAACTAGCCTCAACGAGATGGTCGCGACATGCCCAACAACCGGCCTCAACGAGATGGTCGCGACATGCACAACTAGCCTAAACGAGATGGTCGCTGCTACATGCACACCTAGCCTCAACGAGATGGTCGCGACATGCACAACCAGCCTCAACGAGATGGTCGCGACATGCACAACTAGCCTCAACGAGATGGTCGCGACATACACAACTAGCCTCAACGAGATGGTCGCGACATACACAACTAGCCTCAACGAGATGGTCGCGACATGCCCAACAACCGGCCTCAACGAGATGGTCGCGACATGCACAACTAGCCTCAACAAGATGGTCGCTGCTACATGCACAACTAGCCTCAACGAGATGGTCGCTGCTACATGCACACCTAGCCTCAACGAGATGGTCGCGACATGCACAACCAGCCTCAACGAGATGGTCGCGACATGCACAACTAGCCTCAACGAGATGTCGCGACATGCACAATCGAGCCGAACTATCCTGATTTTGGTAGGAAGCCCCGTTCAGATCAGTGACGTGACTTGACAATCCGGCGTGAGAAACTTCTCTTATTTGTTTACAGGAGCGTTCAGGCGTTACACCCGCGACACCTCCCCCCCCCCCCCTGGCGTAGAACAACAGAAGCCATTCATTCCGGCCTTTAGCACAAATATCGAACATCGTCCTCCACGTCCACTTTTAACAGAGAACTGAATTATTCGAACAAAAACAAACAAAAAGGTAAAAATCAACGACAGAAAGAAAAGCCTGTTATATTTTCCAGGTCATTGTGAAGATGTGATTAGCGATGGAATAGACTCAAGACGTTCCTTCCTTGTTATGAACACTAATATTTCCAAAAATGACTTGCATCAAAGTTTTTCTATCACATCTTACTACCCATTCAGGTTCTACACATATATGATAATTTTACTCCAATGATGTAGGGATGAGGAAGGAAGTATTTTAGAGGTAATCTACCCGCTTTTACAAGGAAGGAGCGTGGGAAACCATTTAGAAAAAAAAAAAACACCCTCAGTAGACCCAAATCTCCCTATCATCAGCAGGCCAGTTTGACAGAATAATGACGCCTTAGACCATTCGACCAGTGAAGTGGGTACCCAAATTTTGCCTGACAGATTAAAAACTCTCTAAATACCCCACTTTTTTTATAATCTAAAAATAAAAAGAACAGTCAATTACCCACTTCGGGGGGCCACGTGGTCTAACACGCTAATCTCGTGTTGGACTAGACTGCCGAATACGGGGATATCCGGATTCGATCTCAATCGGGTGCACCGAGGGTGCTTTTCCCTAAATCGTTTCCAACTCTCCCTCCACGCAAATACTGGTACACTCCCTCTAAATATAACCTTTCTGATCCCTAAACCCATTAGCGTAAATAGTACATAAGCGTATAAACCGAACGGGTAGTAAGACGCGGTGCTATAAAACAAAAAAGGAAATGTAGGGGAAGGGGTGATATCCACGCATGACCGTGTAAAATTGGACCATTCTCCGAACCACGGTTGTAAATTAAGCCCAGAATAAGGTTTGTTGCCCTGCGTTTTATATTCCGTGTGGTTGGCGGTGTGGAAAGAAAATCGCTCGAAGACGACATTAATTGAAAGCAATAAATTCCACCTAAAACCAGTTGTTTTTTTCGTATTATTTTTTATTTATCGAACGGTGAATCGAGAAAGAGATGATGATGAACATGTAATCTATTTCATTCAACCGTGACCTTTCCGACAATTTATCAAATACGTACGACTCACACCGGTGGGCAGGCGGCCAAGACGTCCTAAGGGTCCCACCTAGTTTGGTTTGCCATGCAAGGTAGGGGGTTAGAAGACCAGCCCCGGGTGTACTTAAGGGGGCCGCCTCGGTAAGTGAGAAATTGCCGCACAGACGCTCAGCTATAACGCAATATTTAGTTCTAAGAGGAGTTATTTCAAAATATGGTTCACGCCAAAACCAAGTGGAAAGATTCCAAAAGGGCTCTTTTTCCTTAACAACCCTTTAGTTTGAGTTTTATTAATAGAAATGCCGTGTGAAAATGTGACATTTGCTCATTTTAAAACGACTTTTTTAAGCATATATGTGGAGCTATGAAAATAATCTTGATGAAAAAGGGGCTCTAGATTTAGCCCTTTTAATACAGTAATTTTTTGATAGACTCAAAAGAACATTTTAAGATATCTGAGAACCAACAGCGAGCTTTCCTCTTTACATTGAGATAAGAAATGTCTTTGTTTTTTCATTTATTTTCACTCTTTATTATTGATACGACAAAGGGTAGTTTTCGGTGAAGGGCTAAAGGGAGTATAAGCTTAGACAGAATAAAGACATAGTTTAGAAAAAACTACACCGACCATATTATTTTAAGCCGCGTGGCCTGAAAACGATTGATAGTTTATCGCTGACCGAGGCAACCGCGGTGGGATTAGAAGGGGAGACGCGAGGAAAAGGCCAGTGTTTTTTTGCAATTTTTATGGCCAAAATAAATAAAATATTGCGCCAGTACAAACTTAGAGTATAGTTTTCTTCACACGGTGACATCAAAGTTTCTTGAATAGCCTATCTGTCAAGAGTGTCCTGGAATTCAAAGACAAATTTTTCTCTTCATTTAAAAAGGTTGTTACAACTTGTGAATGTGAGGAATGCCAGGCCTCCACCGTGGTTCGGATTCCACGTTAAACTGTAGGTCCTCCATTTCATCTCACAATCACCCTACCATTGCACATTAGCGTAAGTGCGTATAACCCGAACGGGTAGTAAGACGCGGTGCTAATAATAATAATAATAATAATTGTAGCGTCCTCAGGTGAGGAGGCCACAAAATAATACAAGGAAAATACAAAAGGTTAAATAACAATAACAAGAGTGAGTGCACATGAGTTCAAGACTAGAAATGTTCCATAGAGAAACATTACGCGTCTAATCCCGCCACTCCCACCTGTTACTGAGAGTATCAAAATATATGGGAGTCGTCTATCACTAGAGAGCCTTAAAATGCGTCACCCTTCCTAACCACTGAAAAATATTAGATACATTACATTAAACAACCAAAAAAACCTAGGACATGTGATGGTATATCGTAGTTAAAAATAAAAGAATTAGTCATGTTGAACCAATATTTATTTTGGATAGGACAATCCGAAGTTTTAACAATTCAAATAAGTACTAATTATTGTTGTTATAACAATTATATGTACATTATGTACAAGTGCTTTGGACTTTAACATTGAAAATTAGCCCGTTATAACGGGTCTGGGCAGAAATGATATTCTGCCAACAATAAAGTTACAATTAGAGTAATATTTTCTTTACAAGTAAACAAAGAATGTACGGTTATATATATATATAATATAATAATAGTAAATATGGACAATACAATCGGTCTAATAATTATTTACCCTATCAATCCTGATTTGGTTCAATCAGTGCTGGCGTGTTGTATTGCGACAACATTGACTCTCAAGTCTAAAAGGTAAATATTTCTCAAGATGAAAACATTAATAGGTTGCGAAATAACCCCAAGAAATCTAAGTATTATATCAACTAGACTATTTAATATAAACATAACAGTAAATGTCAATAGTTCCCCTAACATAACAATTTGTATTAGTTATAAATCGTGACTACGCCCAATTCGCCCTGGCGCGTTGTAAAAAGACAACATAGGCTTATAAGTCCAATACCACAATATGAAGCAAAAATTAATTTAGAGTTCCACCGTAATTAATACAAATAAATCATTACACCTCAACCGGTGACAAGACGCCATTACAAGTTAATTGCCAGACTTCTATTTAAATTTTATTTTTTTTAAGATAACTGAAAATATTAAGCCAAAAAGGAATTTTGAAATAATAAAGAAAATATATAAAAAAGATGTTAAATTAGCCGAGATTGAATTTGGGTTCTTACATTTTCAAAAGCAGAAAGCCGAAGCTTGTACTAGTCCTAAACCAGCTCTGTCCCAATTGTGTCGAACATTGGGACAGACACAAATATATATACAGATACAACAAAAGAGGAGGGGCATGAAGGGTAAGCAAGAGGGGAAAGATTCTAGAATATCAAGGAACAATGTTATGCGCTTTTCTTCGTGCCTCGGGAGACCGGTGGTTCTTTTCTGGCGCAATCTAGAAGAGAATAACTATAACTGCGCATGTCCAGCCCACATGTGGTGTTCGCTAAATCGCCGTTCAATTCGCTCCGTCAGTATACTTTTTCTCTCGGGTGAAGGAAGGTGTGCATAGCAGAAGTTAGGTCGCTCTTCCACGTCGCCTCCAATCACGGACAAATGGGGTAAGGTTCAACCATCGATATAGCAGTTGTGTATTTTATTGACCATCCGATGCTACAAATCTCCCCCCCTTTCAGGGTTGACAGGGAGGAGGGAGAAGGTTGTCACATTCTTCTACTCGACCTTTGGAACATCCCATGGGGCAGCAACGGTGTACTCGGGAAGTTGTTCTCCAGGATTTCCCCATCGTATATGATCTTTCTCATCCTTGGCATCAGATCATTTTTTTTTGTTTTTCGAGTCCTTGTAGATCGGATGGGTTGATCCGCCCTGGGCTGCCGCGGGGATTCGGCACCGCTCTTTACGCCGGGACGTTCTACTGTTCCTGCCGACCGTTGACTTGAGAGCCGTCACCATAGTCTTTCCCACACCACGCTCGCCTCTTCAGGATCTACCCACGAGGCATGCGCACCAAGACAAGGGAAGGGGAGGGAGAAGAAGGAGATGACAGGACTCCTCTGGGCTGTACAACAAACAAAAAACATAAGCAGTAAACTGACCAAAAAAATTTACACTCCTAACTAATAGGACCTATATCCAACGTCAAAAAAAAAAAATATATATATATATATAAAGTTTTTAACAAACTAGCCATCATATGCCGCAGCCAGTCTATGGTCACATGGCGCACTGGTCCATTAGGCGCGCACTCGTCACTTTCACGTAGATACTTCTTGATCAAGCATACACGTGTCCGGCACATTTCACCAATATTCCTCTTAATACCTTTTCAAGTTCTTTGCCCTGGGCCCAGGGAATTCGGTATTGCAAATCTAAATCAAGATATCGTCGACACAAAAGACTAACATCCAAAACATTTACAAAATAATTTTTTTTTTTTTTTTAAAATATTTATACCACACCATGTCACTAGGGACAATTGGGCTCAGGCTTTCTTTAAATGACTGACATGAGCTCGTCTACAAATAGACGCATCTTTCACACTCTTAAGATAGACGGTCACGGGGGTTAAAAACTTATCAATGGTCCATGGGCCACTCCACCTCTGGCACAGCTTCGCCGATCTTCTATCTGCCGAGGAGCTCAAGGGGAATTCCTTACATAAACACAATCCCCTACAATATAAGGGACGGGGAGTCTACCCTTATTATAGGCGTTAGCCACCCTTTTTTGAGCCCTTTTTAGATGATCCAGGGCACGCCGACATCTCTCCTTATGGGAGGAATCATCGGAATTCTCTAACAGCGAATCAACGTTCCAAATCGCTAAAAGGGGGTGGTTTAATTCCCGACCAAGAAGGATAGAGGCTGGCGAACAGCCTATGGACTCATGGAAGGCAGAATTAAATGCTAAATTTAAGAAGTCTAAATCCTGATCCCACTTATGCTGTGCCTCACAGTGATAAATAGTAAGCGCTATTACCAAATTGCGGTTAAATCTTTCCACCTGATTGGGTCCCGGGTGGTAGGGGCTGGTAGTCACGTGCTTAATCCCCCAGTTAAAGCACATATTCTTAAAACCAAGAGAACGGAAACAAGGCCCATTGTCACTAACCACGACACGAGGTGCCCCAAAAAGATTCCAAACTCGTCTGCAGAGGGCGTTAACGGTAGTGGTCGCCTTCATATTGCGCAAGGGAATGAGCACTACAAACTTGGAAAAGGCGTCAACTAATATAAGAATACATGAATTGCCAAGAGTAGAACGGGTGATTGGCCCAATATAATCGATGAAGACTTTATCCCAGGGACGTTGGGCAACACCGGCCGAATGAAACCCAACTCTGGAATTTTGGGTTGGTTTAGCTTTCTGACAGCTCTCACACTTGCCAACCCACGCTTTTACATCGTTGTATAAACCTGGCCAAAAGAACTCATTAGAAATTTTCCGTACGGTTTTTAAAACTCCAAGATGACCACCAAAGGCAGAATCATGAAAATATCTAAGTAGCATTGGTCTGACCGCACCCGGTACAACCACTTTCCTATTCTTCCCTTTCGAATTAGTCACAACTAATAGCCCATTAAATACAGAATATGACCCTACCTTTTCTCCTCTAGATAATTTACTCATGATATCAATACACCACGGATCACTATTTTGGTGATCCCCGATTGCCACAAAGGATTCAGGAATGGATCTAATGACGCAGGAGGCGGGAGCCACCTCGAGAGAACCAATGGGACACTTTTCCTCGGCCATGCGGGATAAGGCATCAGCTACTACGTTATGTTTACCGGATACATGATTAGTGGAGAACTTGAACCTAGATAACCTCCACACCCATCTCCCCACTTTCCCTAGTTGCTTGGGGTGGTTCAGCATCCACGCCAGGGCCTGGTTATCCGTGTACAGCTCAAACTCCCTCTGTTCGAGGTAGTCAGCGAAACGCTCAATGCCCGTGACGCAGGCAAGGCATTCCTTTTCATAGGTGCTATATCGCCTCTCAGCATCGGTGAGAGTTCGACTAGCAAAAGCTACCGGTCGGACTCCCTCCGATGACCTCTGAGACAATACAGCCCCAAGCGCCACAGAAGACGCGTCTACGTGGAGGAGGAAGGGGAGAGAAAAATCCGGCATTCTCAAAACCTCCGGAGAGATTAGCTTCTCCTTTAACAGGTTAAAAGCTCGTGCCTGCTCTTCACCCCAACTAAAGGCCACTCCTTTTCTTTTTAAGGCATTAAGGGGGGCAGTAATCTCCGAGAAGGACGGGACAAACCTGGCGTAATAGGCGCACATGCCCACAAAACGCATAACTCCCTTAAGATTAGAGGGGGGAGCAAAATTAATAATGGGACTGATCCTTTCGGGATCAATAAGAAGATTCCCCTCTGAAATGACGTACCCCAGGTATTTGATGGAGGGTTTAGCCCAAGTAACCTTGTCGGGATTCACGGTTAGTCCTACTCGCCGCAGCCTAGTCAAAACTTCCTCCAAATGCACCAAATGTTCCTCTAAAGTATTGCTGTACACACATATGTCATCCAAGTAGTTAAATACATACTCAAATTTAATGTCAGAAAAAACAAGATCTAATACGCGACTTAAGGCTTGTCCCCCAATGCTACACCCAAGGGGAACACAATTAAATTCGTATTGTCTCCAGGGAGTGACAAAGGCGGTAAACTTTTTTGACGATTCTGTCAAGGCACATTGTAAAAAACTCGCATTGAGGTCAATCAGACTAAATATTCTAGCTCTACCGAGATGCTGGAATGCCGACTCAATGCTCGGCATCGGGTATGGGTCGAACAGGATTTTCTTATTGACCTTCCTGTAATCTACAATTAACCTATATCCCTCCCCTTTTTTGGGTATGATGAACGCGGGACTAGCAAATGGTGAGTTAGAGGGGCGTATTACCCCTTTTGATTCCAAGTCATCAATCAATTTCCGGAAGATTTTCATCTTGGGAGGAGCGCACGAGTAAGGACCAGATCTTATGGGGATATTGTCAGTCATTACAATTTCGTACGGTAGGACCTCACACCTACCCCACCTGCTAGTAATGACGTCAGAAAATTTAGAAATCAGCTCCCTAATGGCTTCTTCCCCAATTCCGAACGAACATAAGCTAGGAACAATACAATCTTTACAAAAGGGGATTCTAACACTGGGTGAGAACTCAAAACTTAAATCCCTTCTCGCCAGACTAATAACGGCCCCAGTTCCCCACAGGAAGTCGTTCCCCAAAATAATGTCAAAGGGAAGCAATGGAACACAAAACAAGCTTCTCTTCCACGAAAACCCCATAATTTTTATGGACAAGACTACTCTCTCGCTAACTCTTAAGAGATTACCATTACCCAAAACAAAGGTCCTAATACCAGTTTTTTCCACCGATATCTTCCCACTTTTCTTTAAGATATTCACAAAATTATTACTAATAAATGAACCACATGAGCCGGTATCAAGTAAGGCAGAGCCCGACACCGATCTGATAGAAAACTTAATGATGGGGGGAAGGGGGCTAGAATGTTTTGGAATCGTACGCGCGGTGGTCCCCTTGCTAACACCACGCGTTACGCGTTTCCCCCATTACAATCCCTCTGAAGATGCCCTAATTGGCGGCAACGGTAACATCGGACGCGAGTGATATCAAAAGGTCTCCTTGCCCTTATCGCGCCTACTTCCCTCACAGCAGAACTAGAACTGGCTCCCTCAGTAGGCCGGGTTATAGTTGAAAATGGGGGGGACCTTTCCTGTTTAAAGTTACGGGACACCTGTGTAGGGAACTCGTGCAAATACTCCCTCTCGGCTACCAGAGAACCCTCAATACAAGAAGCTAATGAGTAAAGCTCAGAAAGGGTAGAAGGCTTATTCAAAAACACAAAATGCCTTCTCGTCAGGGGGGACACATTTTCCAGAATGATTTCAACTACCTCTTCCTCCGGCATTTTGAGATCTAACACCCCAATAGCCTCTGAAATGGCCAAAATAAATAATCTAAAGGGTTCGTGTGGAAGTTGGAAGCGCCGAACCATTCGATTACATAGAGTATCCTTCTCTCTCTTAGATATTAGAGACTCTAATATTCGACTTTTCACTCTAACCCAGGGGAGACCTAGTTGGATGCATTCAGTGATTAGATGCGCCAAAAACCCTGACGTCTTGCCAACGCATAGCGTGAGTAACTCCAAATCTCCTATAAGTCTCAATTTCCAAATCCTGTCCACCTCTAACAGAAAGTTAAATAAATCAGAGGACGATAACCCATCGCAAATCGGCCATAGTTTTACACGCTCGCTAGCTACAATACTTTGAGTTTTGGCAAGTGAATTAGATAACACTAAACTAGCGGCGGGAACACTAGGGGGGATCGGGAGCCCACTACCTCCCTCTATCCTTACAGCTTCTATTTTTTCCTGTTCCTTATCTTCAAGGGAAGGATGGCTAACGTCATCACGAGGTTCTAAATTAAAAGGATCGCTGGACTTACTAATAATGTTCTCGGACAGCAATGACCGCAACACGGCCATAGGAGCGTCGGGGGGGAATTGAATATCTCTTCTCTTGAGCTCCTGGCGAAGATCGGAGCTACTGAGCCGGTATACATCAGTTCTTGTGCTGATTACGCCTCCAGAGGTGGTGGTGTCCATGGCGGGAGTGATTCATGAAACAATTTCAAAGACAATTAACAAATAAAACTCACAAGGTGCCTTCACTCTGAAAAAAAGCAGAGTGGCGCAGCTTTTTTTGTAGCGTCCTCAGGTGAGGAGGCCACAAAATAATACAAGGAAAATACAAAAGGTTAAATAACAATAACAAGAGTGAGTGCACATGAGTTCAAGACTAGAAATGTTCCATAGAGAAACATTACGCGTCTAATCCCGCCACTCCCACCTGTTACTGAGAGTATCAAAATATATGGGAGTCGTCTATCACTAGAGAGCCTTAAAATGCGTCACCCTTCCTAACCACTGAAAAATATTAGATACATTACATTAAACAACCAAAAAAACCTAGGACATGTGATGGTATATCGTAGTTAAAAATAAAAGAATTAGTCATGTTGAACCAATATTTATTTTGGATAGGACAATCCGAAGTTTAACAATTCAAATAAGTACTAATTATTGTTGTTATAACAATTATATGTACATTATGTACAAGTGCTTTGGACTTTAACATTGAAAATTAGCCCGTTATAACGGGTCTGGGCAGAAATGATATTCTGCCAACAATAAAGTTACAATTAGAGTAATATTTTCTTTACAAGTAAACAAAGAATGTACGGTTATATATATATATAATATAATAATAGTAAATATGGACAATACAATCGGTCTAATAATTATTTACCCTATCAATCCTGATTTGGTTCAATCAGTGCTGGCGTGTTGTATTGCGACAACATTGACTCTCAAGTCTAAAAGGTAAATATTTCTCAAGATGAAAACATTAATAGGTTGCGAAATAACCCCAAGAAATCTAAGTATTATATCAACTAGACTATTTAATATAAACATAACAGTAAATGTCAATAGTTCCCCTAACATAACAATTTGTATTAGTTATAAATCGTGACTACGCCCAATTCGCCCTGGCGCGTTGTAAAAAGACAACATAGGCTTATAAGTCCAATACCACAATATGAAGCAAAAATTAATTTAGAGTTCCACCGTAATTAATACAAATAAATCATTACACCTCAACCGGTGACAAGACGCCATTACAAGTTAATTGCCAGACTTCTATTTAAATTTTATTTTTTTAAGATAACTGAAAATATTAAGCCAAAAAGGAATTTTGAAATAATAAAGAAAATATATAAAAAAGATGTTAAATTAGCCGAGATTGAATTTGGGTTCTTACATTTTCAAAAGCAGAAAGCCGAAGCTTGTACTAGTCCTAAACCAGCTCTGTCCCAATTGTGTCGAACATTGGGACAGACACAAATATATATACAGATACAACAAAAGAGGAGGGGCATGAAGGGTAAGCAAGAGGGGAAAGATTCTAGAATATCAAGGAACAATGTTATGCGCTTTTCTTCGTGCCTCGGGAGACCGGTGGTTCTTTTCTGGCGCAATCTAGAAGAGAATAACTATAACTGCGCATGTCCAGCCCACATGTGGTGTTCGCTAAATCGCCGTTCAATTCGCTCCGTCAGTATACTTTTTCTCTCGGGTGAAGGAAGGTGTGCATAGCAGAAGTTAGGTCGCTCTTCCACGTCGCCTCCAATCACGGACAAATGGGGTAAGGTTCAACCATCGATATAGCAGTTGTGTATTTTATTGACCATCCGATGCTACATAATAATAATAAGGTTGTTACATAATGCCACCATGATCATGACGGATATTCAACTACTGTTGATATCAACATGTGAAGAAAATTAAACTACATGTTTGTACTGAAGCAATATTTTATTTTATTTTGGTCGATAAAATGTTGTGCCATAAAAACTGGAAAAAAAAAATTGGCCTTTTCTCGCGTACCCTCCCCACCTTAAGTGTTTTTATAAAAGTTCCCATTCTTCTTGTTAATATTATTATTATTATTATCATCATCATCATCACCGCGTCTTACTACCCGTTCGGGTTGTACTCACGCTAATGTGTAATGGTAGGGTGAATGTGAGATGGAGGACCTACAGTTTAACGTGGGATCCGAACCACGGTGGAGGCCTGGCATACCACACATTCACAAGTTGTGATTAATACACGTCTTGTCAGAGGTTAAAGGAAGGGTTTGGGTAATCAGATAAATCTGTGCCTGGACCGAGGATTGAACCCCGGACCCCAGCACAGAAGTCCGACACCTTACCCCTAGACCGCCAGGTCACCATTTCTCCTTGTTAGCGTGAATCAAGATTTCTGCTGTTCTACTTTCATCATCCCTTCCCTATTAGTGTAAATATGTGGATAATATGAACGGTTAGTGGTTTTTTTTATCGAAGTACTTAACGTTCGCTTTCGCTTTCTGAACCGACTGATTATATCAACACACGACTTGGAGAAAAGCTTAAATCTAGAACAGACACAACATCCAACCCCCCGGCTATTAATTCATAAATGAGAAAGGGGAAACCCACATTTCCCCAATGGTAAATGTTTCATCCATCCAAGGAATCGAACACTGGACCTTTAGCTCAGTGGACAAACACGTTACCGACTAATCTAATCCAACGGCCGGGAAAATGCAATGTACCAACAACAAAAAACCGCTTTGCGCGTCAGGTTTTTTTTTCTTTGTTATTTTTAATATCAAAATATTGACACTATAGTATTTTATATAAAAATGTGAGATTAAAATAGTTTCTAAGCTTTCCCGAACATATTAACTTGGTGTGTCAACATCAGGTCTAGAGGGTTTTATGTTCAACCCCAGTCGACGATAGAAATTATTTATTATTTTGTTTACGAGTTTGTCCTAGTTCCAAGAAGCTATTTGTTGGATTTTTATATTATATTTGATAGCCTAGTTACTGGGCCATATTTTACACTTGGCTAAAGTATGTTAATGTGTTCATACGGAAAGTTGTGTGCCTTTGAACCATAAAAACAAATCATAACCCTTCACCACCCCTTGGCAAAAAAAAGAGCATATATCTAACAAACTTTATAATTGTTTAGTTTTGGTGCAATCGCTTACAAGTCAACTATCCATAGGCTGTTTTAGGTTAAGTTAGTCATAAGTGTGAGTCATGAGCTGGTTAATTTCCGTGTTTAGAAAGCGAACGTTCAAGATCCTATCTCATATAAAAAAAAGTATATAAAACTGGTAATAGGTTTAAAAATAGCCCCTACAGCTGATTATTATAAAATTGTATTTTTTATCCACGTCTTAAT
Organism: Timema podura; assembly: GCA_033556935.1. Taxonomy (NCBI): domain Eukaryota; kingdom Metazoa; phylum Arthropoda; class Insecta; order Phasmatodea; family Timematidae; genus Timema; species Timema podura. Next base: position 2,813,453 of record JAVRXN010000013.1, on the reverse strand, counting down.
ATCTGTCCAGATTATACGCGATTTTAATCATATGGTGTAGAGATAAGGTCGAATTAAGAGGAATGTGACATGCATTTGCGTCAAGAGAGTGTGTAAAACCATCAAGTAATGAGCCACATACAGTAAACCTGTCCGGGAATCGAGCCCCAATCAAACCCTAATCGACAAACAAAAAGCATATACGAGCCTGACGTTTTAATCTGCGTGCCCACGTCGAGAGGGCGCTTAAAAGAGATTTATTAGTAAGCTCAACTCGGCACGAAACCTCAACAAAATGGGAAATAATGCTTGAAAGGGTTGGTAACAATGGAACTATACAAGCCAAACAAAACAAACATGAAATTGAAATACAATACAATCACTTCAATGGTTTTATACCAGTTTACCATGAAAAGAAATAGGGAAGTTTTCAAACCCAGCCATTATTGGGATATATAGTAAGATTTTAGTAAACAGAACGTTTTAGAAATTACATTGCTGTCAACATTGATAACATTTTACTTATTAGAATTTTTTCTAGGTTTTTTTTCCAGACGTTACTGTTTCCAGCCTGTGGCCTGATTCAGTTTTTTTTCATTCAAACCATATATTCTCCACTACCGGCTCGCTAGGCGTGTCATAGCTTCATATGACTTATAATCTAACTTAAAACTAGTACAGGCACAACATACAGTACCCCGACCGTTAATTTATCACTGCGAAAAGGGGTAAACCCACATTTCACCGATGATACAATATTCCGATCATGCCAGGAATCAAACCCGGGTCCTTTAGCTCAGTAGACAGACACGCTACCGACTGAGCTAAGGTGTCTCGATATTTTCTAGGTATTGATAATATTTATCAAAAGTGGCGGCTGCAGATCACATGACTTGACGTATGAATACGTGAAAGTAGTTATATCAAATTTTCTAGTTGTAAAACGGGGTCCTTCCTGTGAAAATAAATAAGACTGTAGAGCCAAACAAATTAAAGAGTCGCGTCCATTCGATAAAAAAGAAACGAAGACATCTTATTGACGCACGTTGACTTTTGATCTTGATGAAATGTCAAATAAAAGCAAGGTTACTCCAGCTGGTGTTGCCAGACTTTTGACACTGTCTATATTACAAGCAAAATAAAACCAGGGTTGAACACTTGGACGACATTGGTGAGTCAGTTAAGCAGAATGAATGAATAAACTAAGAATAAATAAAAAACGCAACTTTTTTAAAAAATATACCATACATAACCCGCTTTAGTAGCCGCATGGTCTAACGCGCTACTCTCGAAGTAGACTAGACTGTCCATGATGGAGGGATCCAAGGTTCGAATCTTGGTCGGGTTTACTGAGGGTGGTTTTCCCTAAATGTTTTCCACTCTCCACCACGCAAATGCGGGTACACTTCATCTAATAATAGCCTTCCTAATCCCTAAAACACTATTATTATTAGCACCGCGTCTTACTACCCGCTCGGGTTGCACGCACTTACGCTAATGTGTAATGGTAGGGTGATTGTGAGATGAAATGGAGGATCTACAGCTTAACGTGGGATCCGAACCACGGTGGAGGCCTGGCATTCCTCGCATTTACAAGTTGTGATTAATACACGTCTTGTCAGAGGTGAAGGAAGGGTTTGGTCAGTTTGACAAATCTGTGCCGGGACCGAGGATTGAACCCCGGACCCTCAGAACAGAAGTCTGACACATTACCCCCTAGACCGCCAGGTCACCTATTCCATAAAACAATTCGCGTCATTAGTACATAAGCGTATAATACGAACGGATAGTAAGACAGGTTCTGAAAAAAATAGATGTTAAGTATTAACCCCCTTTTTTTAGAAAAAAAAAAGTTGTATGAACAGACGAAACCTACACACGTGTGGGATAAACGTATATAAACAAATTATTACGCTTGTCCGTTAAGGATGATGAAGGTTAAATTTAGAGGAAGTGTGCTTTGCATTTGAGTGGAAAACCATTTAAGAAAAAAATAAACTTAACTATAGCCTGCCGATATTCGAACCCCTATCTCCCGTCACTCACAGTCCAGTCTATTGCCCGAGTGACTCCTCAAGAGTCAGACCCATTCGACCCCCTGGGCGGTTCAGTAATAATATTAAATATCCCTGAGAGACAAAGTATGTCTACAGATAATAGAATTCCTTCCACTCTGTAAAGTGTTGGGTCCAGTTCAATGTTTATAATAAATAATATTTTGTAATTCTTCGCAGGCTAATTTACATTCTAATCAAAGTTAATATGTTTACGCCTGTAAAATTCGAGAACTATTTTTAAAATACTTTTTTTATATTAAATTAGAACACACACAAAAACAAACACACCTTGAAATTAATTTTTAAACGATGGATATAATCGTAACCAAAAAGCAAACTTCATAAAATTAAATCTTCCAATATATATATTTTTTGTAAAACATCTTACACTTAAGAACGACTTAGTTTTATTTAAATTTTTTTTTAAAAAAAGCACTTTTCGTGGGAAAAAAAGAGTTTCCCTCTGTTAATAAATTCCACTGTTTACTCGACGGTAGTCAAACCCGCGAACCACACGAGATAAAACTACGACATGCCGGCATGACACTGACGGAGCAACTACAACAAAACACTGCTTGGAGGATGAAGAAAGGCGAAGTCAACCTCGCCAAAGAGGAAGGAACAACACCAACAAAAAAACGCACACATAACACAACGGTACTCACTCTCTGTGTAGGGGGAGAGGAGAGTGGGAGGGAGAGGAAGGTCACGTGATCAGCCAACACAGGACCCGGCAGCAGGACGAGTCACTCAACTCTATCACGGCAGACCGACCAATCATCATCATCTCCGGTAGCTCGTGCAGAAATGGACCACCGACACACACACACACACACGTACAATGCGGTAATTCTAGTTGAGGTTCAGTGACGTCATCGAGCTAAAACCAAATGGGGAGCGTACCTCACTGGACCCGCGTCACGTCACGCCACTGTTTTATAAAACGGAAATAAAGTTACACCCGTATCGATGGTCACGCGGTTTAAAAGGCGTCAACCTTGTCTCATTCGGCTTACCGGTGACGAGGAAGTTTTGGAGGGAGGAGTTCAAATCCCGACTGAGTGAGCTGAGGGTGTTTTCTTTTTCATAAATAGATCTACCCTCCCTCCAAGGCCGTAGAAGAGGGGTTGGGTCAGGGGGGCTCGAACCCCTCTGTGAAGAATATTTTATTGGTTAACGTTATTGTTAACATTTTCTAGCGTAATCCACCCCACCCCGCTTTTTCCTCCACTTAGAAAAATTAGCTTTCTTCGCCCTCGGCTTTATCTCCAAGAAAATGCGGGTATATTTTTTATAAATATTACCTTCCCAACATCTACTCCTATTTTCATTTTTTGCCGGCGAGCATCCAAATCAGTCGTTCATTAACATGAAACAAGTGAATAAAAAAGCAGCGAAGGAAAATTTGCGTTCTCAAAATCATACAATTTTTATTTAAATGTATTAAATCCAAATAAATTTGCTCCCTCAACTCAATTTAACGTAAAATATTATAGTATCATCCAACTCCAATTTATTTAAAACAAATGTGTGTGCGTTTTGTCGGGTTTTAAAGATGTTGCGGCACCCCAAATCAACTCTCCCCCCCTCCCCCGATATTTCGGTGGTCCACCCCGCCCCCTCCCCCGAGTGCAAGTAAGTCCTAGAAAGTGGTGAACTTATTGTCAAACCTGCGAGCCACCGCGCCCGGCAGACTGTAGGGGCTGAAATGTCCCGTGACGTCACCGCGCGAATAACAAGCCAACTTGCCAGGACGTGGAAGCAGCAGGCCATGTTTCCGCGGCTCTCAAGGTCAGGTGCGACATTAGCAACTGTTTGTACAGCACAATTTTCATTGGAAGAAACTTATCTGACAGAGAGTCTATTGCCTTGTCATCATCATCATAATCGTCTCCAGCCTGTGGCCGGGTCAGTTTAGTGAGATACCTCTCTATCTTCCCCTTTCCATCCATCATTCTTCCTCCTTTAATTTCTTCCGTTTTTCTCCTCTCCCTTGAACACTTTCTGTTATCTATTACTCCCGTCATTTTCCCTACATACTTAATTTCCAGCATTTTCTTTGGCGTCCTCTCTTTTTCCATCCTCATCACATGACCATGACATCTCACTCTTGGTTCCTCTACTATCTGATGTACCCCAACTCTTTCCCGGATAACTTCATTCCTTATCCTGTTCCTCTTTGTGATAGCTAACAGGCTCCTCACAAACTTCATTCCCATGGCCTCCTCGTTCCTAGTCTCTCTTACATTCAATGTCCATGTTTTTGTTGTCATGTTGCCTCGTCACGTATTCATACGTCAAGTCATCTGCAGCAATCACTCTTACCCACTTCGGTGGCGGCATATGACGGAGAGATCAAGGTTCAAATCTCGGTCCGGTATACTTAGGGTGGTTTTTCACCTCTCCCTCCACGGAAATGCGGGTACACTTCCTATAAATTCCCCTTCTCTTATCCCCAACTCATTAGTGTAATTAGTACATAAGCGTACAACCCAAATGAGTAGTTAAGGCACTAAAAAATACTGTCACTTTTAATAAATATTAATAGGTAAAAAAACACTATTATTATTATTATCATCACCGCGTCTTACTACCCGTTCGGGTTGTACGCACTTACGCTAATGTGTAATGGTAGGGTGATTGTGAGATGAAATGGAGGACCTACAGTTTAACGTGGGATCCGAACCACGGTGGAGGCCTGGCACTCCACACATTCACAAGTTGTGATTAATACACGTCTTGTCAGAGGTGAAGGAAGGGTTGGGCAATCAGATAAATCTGTGCCGGGACCCAAGGATTGAACCCCGGACCCTCAGCACAGAAGTCCAACACCCTACCCCTGGACTGCCAGGTCACCCAAAAAAAAAAAAAAAACTAAATAACAAAGTAAAAAGTTATCATGGCTGACCGTAAATAAATATGTTTGTATTTTCTAAAAGGTTCTTCTAACCGAAATTTTACTATAGCTATGTTTACAAAGTTATGCTGACGAGAGAAAAAACAATTCCATGTTGTATTTAACAACATTCAAGCGCAAACTCAGTGCATTATGAAATGTAATCGTATTGCGAAACAATATTATTTCAACGCGGCTACAGACAGTAGAAACCTGGAAAAGGCAGGGCTTATTTTTATGTAAGGGTAAAACCTGTCAATGTCACGGAATTTAATTAAAAATAAGGATAAATCATCGTATTTTTAAATACTGTTAACTGAAACTAAGGTGGGATGGAAGGGGATCCGAGAAACAGTTAGTGTTTTTGCAGTGTTTATGGCAAAACTTTTTTTTTTTTGCCAAAATAAATAAAATATCGCTCCGGTAGAAACATACAGTTTAATTTTCTTCACGTGGTGATATCAACAGTTGTTGAATATCTGTCATGAGTGTCCTGGAATTCAATGACAGCTTTTTCTCTCCATTTAAAACGTTTCTCATCTAATACCGCTGATCTCATGACAAATATTCAACAACTGTTGATATCACCACGTGAAGAAAATTATACAATATGTTTCTACTGGAGAAATGTTTGATTTATTTTTTGCCATAAAAACTACAAAAACACTTATCTTTTCTCACATCCCCTTCCATCCCACCTTAATTTCGGACCTAAACATTAAAAAAATAAAATTGAGGGATATTATTCATCGATGCTAACCAAATGTTTTGCGCAGACAAGCAGATCTATCATGAGATTTCAAATACCTGCTTCGGTAGGAAGGAATCATTTCAGAGGTAATCTACCCGCATTTACGTGGAAGGAGAGCGGTAAATCATTTAGGAAAAACCCACCCTCAGTACATGAGAATGACGCCTTAGACTGTTCGATCACAGAAGCGCGTCTCACGTATTTTGTCAACAACACGTGGCTTTCTCAACAAATTAGCACCAACTTTTTTTTGTTTTTTTTTAATCACCACGTCTTACTACTTGTTCAAGTTATATGTATATGTATTAATCACACTAATGAGTTAGGGCTGAGTAAGGTTGATTTGATACTAAGTGTACCCAAATTTGCCTGGAGGGAGAGTGGAAACCTATTTTGGAAAAGCCACCCTCGTTATATCCGACCGGGATTCGAACACCAATCTCCCTATCAACGGCGGCCTAGTCCAACACGAGGGTGACGCCTTAGACAATGCGGCCACCGAAACAGGTATCAGTCAGTTCATAAAATGCTAGATAAATACCGCAAATATTTACTTTAAATCACATTGTTTTTTCCCAGAACTTATGGGGGTTTTTTTTAATCCAAAGATTTTTTACACTATTATAGATGATTTGAAATTATTTTAAATTTATTTTAGATATTTAACGTGCACTTTCTAAACCGACTGATTATATCAGCACACGACCTATAAACTTACTCGAATCCAGAACAGAAACAACATCCATCCCCCCGACCGTTAATTCATCACTGAGAAAGTGTAAACCCAAATTTCACCGATGATAAATTTTTCGGCCATGCCGGGAGTCGACCCCGGACCCCTTATCTCAGTAGACAGACACACGCTACCGACTGAGCTAAGGTGTCGGACTGATTTGTAGTTACAAAATATAAGAGTTGGTGTATAACAATAATAATGATGTTATGACTCACCTCTGTTCATAGTAGCTTCGGCCAGATGCGACACCTGTCCCTCTCGATCAATGACGTCGATTGTGATACAAACAAACACTAAGTTCTTAGAACCATCGCAACACGTGTTCATCACACAATCCGCGCACGGATACCACGGCCGATCATAAAATAGATCGCGAACTTAAGACGAGGGGGAACGTAGAACATTTCATAAATCATTACTAAGATGTCTAATAATTGGGTAATCAAACCATATTTTAAAATTCCCTGACTTTTCCACGTTCTCCAGAGCCAATATATTTTCTCCAGCCACTATATAGGCCTATATACAGTAAAGTAGAAAACAAACATTATTTTACTAACGTGGGGATGTAGGGTACGCGAGAAAAGGTCAATATTTTCATAGTTTTTATAACCACCCCCCCCCCCCTTTTTTTTGGTCAAAATAAATTAAATATTGCTCCAGTAGAAACATAGTTTAATTTTCTTCATACGGTGATATCAACAATAACTGTTGAATATTTGTCAAGAGCACAGCTAAATTAGATGAGAAACTTTTTAAATGAAGATAAAAAGTTGTCCTTAAATTCCAGGACACCCTTGACAGATCTTCAACAACCGTTGGTATCAACATGTGAAGAAAATTAAACCCTCTGTTTGTACTGGAGCAATATTTGATTTATTTTGGGCAAAATAGTTTTGCTATAATAATTAATAAAAAACACTTCCATTCGTTCTAAAATGTTGTCATTCTTTGAAGGTTCTTTTAAAAATAATTTCTGATTAAAGCGATGGAATATTGATTGGGTAGCTAGATTTCATTGATGTCATGTTGAATCATTAATAGATCGCCCTGTATCGGTACATTTTAAAATTATGGTTGTGAGAGACAATATTTATTATTTTCTCCCACCTATAACGTAACAGAATTCACGCGCATGCGCAGACTTTGTGCGGAAAGAAGACGCGAGAACTACACTTCGGCCTTGAGAATTGAGATTAGTATGCTCAACTGGGACAAGTGTGTTAAAAGAGATTTGCGGTGTGTATGAACAGGAAGAATTTCTTTTTTATTTTGACTTGTATTGTAAATAAAAATTACGTATTTTTATAGTGAATACGTAAATATTACAGAAATATGATCAAATCCCCTTACGTTTTCCATGACCAAGCAAATTCCCTGTTTTTCCAGGTCATTCTGATTTTACAGACACAAAACAAAACCACATCTTTAAAAAAAAAAAGTTTTATCAATGTGTCCTAATCGAGTATGTAGGAGTCAACTAAGAGTCACTAAAATAATTAATTACCTATTAAAAAAATACTTACCCTCGTGTACATCCCAATTTGCATAGGAAAGGCCTTGTATAAAATATAACCTTTTTTGCGGCCCCCGTTGATAACGCTTTTCTAAATTATTAGTGGCTTGAAAGAGAGCTTTAAATTGTACTTGAAAGGGTGCTTGAAAACGTGCATGAACGGGTACTTTAAAAGGGTGGATAAAAGAGTATTTGAAATAATATATGAAAGGCTGCTTAAAAGGGTGATTGAAGTAAAGCTTGAAAGGGTACTTAAAAGGGTGATTGAAGGGAAGCTTGAAAGGGTACCTGAAAGGAAGCTTGAAAGAGTGCGTGAAATTTTACTTGAAAGGATTCTTAAAAGAGAGCTTGAAAGGGTACTGAAAGAACTTGAAATGCATACTTGAAAGGATTTAAAGGTGATTACTTGAAAGTTTGAGTTTGAAAGGGAAGATTAAAAGGTGTTTGAAAGAGTATTAAAAGGGTTTTTGAAAAGGTACTTGAAAGGATATTTAAAAGGGTGCTTGAAATAATGATTGAAAAGGTATTTTAAAATGGTGCTTGAAAGAGTGATTGAAAGATACCACACACCAGGATGATAATGTCATAGTCCTATTTATCTCTGACAATGTTCCGACTCCCCCCATTTGTTGATAACAAGGCGCTAACTCAACAGCAACAAGAGTGTAACCTCACTAATCAGGTCTGAAGGTACAGTCTGATTTTAATAGGAAGAACCTTACCTGAAAGCTAGAATAGTTACTATATCTACTTTCACGTATTCATACGTCAAGTCATGTGACCTTCAGCTGTTACTTTTGATCGATATCATCAATACCTATAAAATAACAATACTAAATTTTTTAAATGTGATCAACTTTGGCTGAAAATAAAAAGTTTATATTTTCTAAAAGGCCCTTTCTATAACCTCCCATCGGCAGCAAGACAGATTAGATGAGCCTGACACATAATCGACATGTTCACCGGTGCGGGTTGAATAAATAGCTAATGGCTATCCCTATCGGGATTAGAAATAACCGATCGTATTTGTACTAAGGGCTGTTAAATATTCACTTTTGAAAAGAAAAGAAAAATCCCACCCCATCTTACTGATTGTTTGGGTCACAATTGTCTTGCAACATTCATATTTTATTCGAGATATTTAACGTGCACTTTCTGAACCGACTGATTATATCAACACACGACTTATAAACTAACTTAAATCTAGAACAGACACAACACCCAACCCCCCGGCCGTTAATTCATCTCTGTGAAAAAGGGGGAAAACTCACATTTCACAAATGATAAATTTTTCGGCCATGCCTAGAATCGAACCCGGAGATCCTTAGCTCAGTAGAAAGATGTCGGACGACCTGCAACGTCGTTTAGAAAACTAACAGAATGACGTCTTTGAAGCTCTGGCTTACATAACGTTAAACAGTTGATAGTGTAAAAAAAAAACCCAGCTAGAATTCAAGCTAACCTTGCACAAAGTCAGCACATGTCACGAAATGTATCGGAAAACACAATCGAACTCTGGTAGAGCACTAAAATTCTACCACGCGCTCCGTAAACAAAATAACCCCGGCTCGATAAGCTTCTTGAAGACGAAGCAGGTTTTTTACCGCCATCAAGCAGGTCGAGGGAGGGGGGAGGGGGAAGCTAGCAAAGGTGCAATCACTTAAAACCAATAGTTCTTATCAGCTATTTAAAAAAAAAACTTATCGGCTTAAGAGTAGAGCAACCTGCACCCAGTGGTAACACTTTATGGACTGCCTCACTAAGAGTGGAAGGGGGGGGAACCCCAAGGGGGGAGTATAGGGGAGGAAGACATCGGATCATGTGCAAATAATTACGAGAATGGCTCCAAGGAGCGGGCGGGGGGGAATTAAGGTGAAACATATGTCATCAATAGACAAGAGTCTGCTGTCAGAGAAATTGAAGACGTCTAAACAAACAAAAAATGTTATCGGGATATTAAAAATATGTTGAAGCCCCGCATAAAGTCTACTCGCCAATGGAGTGCAGCCGTAGTGATGTGGGACGGAACATTTTCCGTTTTGGAAAATTTTACCTATATTTTTTTTTTCGGAAAACTTTCAATTATTATTTTTGTAAAATAATTTCAACTGTTTAAATGGATAATAATAACAGTAATAATAATTAGTGATAGTAGTAGTAAAAAACACCTGCTTCGGTGGCCGCACGGTCCAACGCGCTACTATCGCAATAGACTAGACTGCCGATGACAGGTAGATCGGGGTTCGATTCCAGCCCGGTGCACTGAGAGCGGTTTTTCCTAAATGGGTTTCTACTCCCACTACACAAAAAAAAAGGGTGCAGTTCCTCTAAATTCAACCTTCCTTATCCCAAACACATTAGCTTAGTTAGTACATAAGCGTGTAACCTGGACGGGTAGTAAGACACGGCGCTAAAATAAAAGTAGTAAAAAAACAAATGAATGCGAGCCTTTGTAGACCCGTTATGTTCATAAATCAAACTTCAATTTTTTATCATCAATAAGTTAAATAAAATAATTTTATGACTGGCCCGACATTTGTCTCCCCCTCCCCCCCATGCTTGAGATCTACCCCTGACCCACCTCCGTGCCCCCTCCCCCTTCTTATAACCCAATCGGCTCTTAACACACTATATTTTGAAGTACAATAGGTTCTAAGTGCCATCCATACAATTTAGTTCGAACCTCGGCTTGGCGAACTGATTCGTTTGTTTTCAAAATAAATGATCACAGTATGTACTCATATTTTTGATAATTTAATATAATTTAACTTTTATTACCTCAAGACCGCCTTTGTTATCTTGTAGTCGGAGTCCCTTATCACAGATCCAGAGGTACCGGTTTCGATCCCAGGTGCTTCCAGACTTTTTTCTGTGAAGCAGTGGGTCTAGAACGGGGTTAACTAAGCCTCGTGAGGACAAATTAGGAGTAGCAGCTCTCAAGTTTGAAAAACTGAGATTAACAGCCGGGGAAGGTTCGTTGTGCTGACCAAATTATACCTTCTATCCGTAAAAGTTGGCACTACCGTCCCCAACAGACGGCGGCTCGATTGCGGGCTGACACCAATGAAATTTGTAACTCGACATTTAATAAAATAATAAATATAATAAACATTTAAAATTATTTTTTTTATTGACACAACGATCTATCACCCTGCCCCCCCCCCCTCCCGATTCCGCGAGGCAATTTCAAAATGTGAAGGAGAAAAAAAAAACTTGCATCTTAAAAATTGGGTGGTTTTTTTTAATTCGGGACATTTACTGATATGGGGCAATTTACCAAAATCCGTGACGAATGTTCACCCTCCATTTCTCAAATAACGCGAGTTTCCGGATAAGTGTCGGTAACTGGTGGGCAGACTATACTCGCACAGATGTAAATTGTAAGGATGTAGGAGATACCGTGAGATCCAGTGCACATGTCTCCCCCCACCCCCCAACCATTTACAAGGTAGCGGGCGTTCTTTTGTCTTAATGGCCAACCCACTTTGGAAGAGGAAATGTTTGGAAGACGAATCATCCATCAACATCTTTCTCGCTCCATTTTACTTTTCAACGAAAGAAAATAAGGGCGAAAAAAGATAAGCAATGAATGTTTAAGGGGTAGGAACTAGAGATAAGAGATGGAGAATTTTTTCCGGTTTGGAAAAAAATGTTCAATTTTTTTTTACAGGGGAAAAAAAAATTGCAGATGAAATTTAAATAGAATAAATGCAAGCCAGATGGATAAGATTAATTTCTCCTAAGGTCATTAACACAAAAAACATTTACTCACTTCGGTGGCCGCATGGTCTAAGGTGCTACTCTCGCAGTAGACAAGACTGCCGATGACGGGGCGATCGAGGTTCAGATCTCAGTCGGGTGTACTGAGGGTGATTTTTCCTATATGGTTTCACACTCTCTCTTTCATGCAAATGCGAGTACATTTCCTTTAAATAAAACCTTCCTAATTCCTATAAACCATTAGGGTAGTTAATACATAAGTGTATAACCCGAACGGGTAGTAAGACGCGGTTTCGACGATTGTCGAGGTGGGACATATGTTTAGTTCTAGTAAATGTGTCGCTTGTGGGGTTATTGAGCAGAGGCTCTGGAGGTTTCGTTGTTTACCGCCTAACTACAATATTTGCCTTGTATCCACAGCCATGCGGTGGGACCTCTGTTGTTTAAATTGACACACAAGAGTCGAAGTGGGATCCTCTAGTATCGTGTCCACATGTCTATGTGGTCATTGATAGTGTGCCTTACTTTACTGTTATTTTTAGGGCACTGGCTGATCACACATATTGTGGTTGAAATCACATACCGAGGCAGGGACAGGCACAGCCGTAATTGTTTTGTTGGGAGGAGCAGTGTTGCCAAGTTTATATAGTCTCTAGCGATAGTACATAGACCTGAAATGGATTGTATTTTGACCGGTAGGATACTACTTTCTGACATCTTATTGATAAACCCACCGATTTTCATAAAAAAAAATTAATTACAAATGTAAAATTTGTTACTTTATAGCAGGGCCACAGGATATTACTTTTAGAAGAAAAAAAAATATGTGAGAAGGGAGAGTGTAAAACGATTTTGTAAAAAAAAAAAAAAAAAAATAGTACACCCGACCGAAGTTTGAACCTTGCTCACCAGTTCATCCACTGTGAGAGGGGTGACTTGGTGGTCTAGGGGTAAGGTGTCAGACTTCTGTGCTAGGGGTCCGGGGTTCAATCCTCGGTCCCGGCACAGATTTATCTGATTGCCAAACCCTTCCTTCACCTCTGACAAGATGTGTATTAATCACAACTTGTGAATGTGTGGAATGCCAGGCCTCCACCGTGGTTCGGATTCCACGTTAAACTGTAGGTCCTCCATTTCATCTCACAATCACCCTACCATTGCACATTAGCGTAAGTGCGTATAACCCGAACGGGTAGTAAGACGCGGTGCTAATAATAAACACTGTGAGAGTTACGTTAGACTGTGCTGCCACCGAAGCGGGTATATTGACAGTTGAAGGGTACATCTCTTGAAGTATTAATACTTGAAAGTAGATCCAATTAAAAGCTTTTTTAAGTGTTGGATATGATAGGTAGACAACCTACGGACCAGTTTTTATAGTAAGGGCCTTACATCAGACAGATGAAAGAAGTTACTTGATTTACTTTGGCATATTTATAGGTAAAGTCCTGTGATCCGCAGCTATCACCTTTGATATACATTATCACAACCCACAAAACAAAAATAATATTAGTATCGTAAAATGTTATTTACGTTGACGGTAAAAAAAGTTTATCGTATGAAAATTCAAATCGGCTTGCAAAAATAATATTAATAATAAGGCAAGCTTATTTTCTTCATCTGTGATGTGTTTTTTTTAAAACTAGATCTAGTAAAGAAGTTTAAAGTTAAGAAAAAAAAGCGCCTAAAGTAGGCAAAAAAAAAAAAAAAAAGGCCGGTAAGAATCAGCCAACCTCGATATAATTTCTGTAAACAGAACTTGTGGACTGGGCAGTCATCAACAAACGACGAAGAGGACATTAATAGGAAACCAGGTGGTAGTGTTCAAAGAGTGTGTGGGGGGGGGGGGGGGGGTTGATTTAAATATGTTTGAAGTAGAGGAGAGGTGAGAGAAGAGTGTAGAGAGAGGGAGGGGGGGGAGGAGTTAAATGGGACATGGGAGAAGTGAGGTTTGCGTCACAGAGAGACAAAGAGAGAGTTGGAAAAGAGCGGAGGCGGGGGGGAGGAGTGCGGTAATGGAGATTCGATACCGCGAGGACAACGTCAGGCGCAAGCACAACTGTACACATCCTCTTTTATTTTTAATCACATCTAAAAAAAACAACATAGGACAGATTCTCTATATAGATGGAAGGGTAGTTTGGAAATGTACACTCATTTTACTTTTAAAGTTCGCTGTCTCACCCCTTGATCTATTGCACTATGGTTCTATCTTAAAGCCTGCGCCATGGTGGAACCCAGTCAGGTAAGCTTTGCCGCCTTTCAGGGTAAATGGTGGTGAACTTAACAAATGAAACTCTTAGGGCTGTGCAGTGCATGCATGCCAAGTTCTAAGAATGACAACGGACTTTAGCTTTGAAAAGTCACGGCTAAGCTTGTCGTTTCTGTTGCCTGTCGAAAAAAAAATATTCTTGCAGTTAAGTCAGGGAAGTTTTAAGACTTTTGTAAGCCCTAGGCACTTTTATTTCTGAGTCTTGTGTGCCTGATATTTTCAGTCATTTTTAGACACAAAAAAAAATTATAAATCTTGAAAAATATTCCAATACACCGTGAACGCCTCTGAACCAGACATATTATGTTTAAAAAAAAAACATTAAACTGAAATTATCTACTAGACTTACACACTACTTGGTCTGTAATTATATCAAGCAAGACTGTTGAGAAATTTGACGATTTAAATTATTGTTTTGTCATTCAAATATCAAAATAGATATTTTTAACTAAAATTTGCTGTTTTTTCCTTTTTGGGATTTTTTTTGTTTTTTTTCCAAATGAAATATTGAAGGCTCTAAAAGTTTCGCAGGCCCTTGGCACTGTGCATAGTCGGCCTAATGGATCAAGCAGCTCGAGTTTGGTAAATTCCACATTTCGACAATGTGGATGAGGCTTAAGTTTAGTAATAAAAGTTGTTTTTTTATAATATGTTAGTAGCAAAGCATAATAAAATAAATGTTGCCTACTAGTTAAGCTTAGTTTAGTTTCCAAGACGTTTGTTAACCTAATTGTGCATTCAAAATTTAAATCTTGAAATAAATATAATTTTAGCATATTAATGCTAAGTGACATAAGAATGCGATGAGAGTATTCCTTCTCCCCGTTTCTTTTCGGGTATGGTTGGCAAGACCGTCGCCAGGCATTGCAAGCGTAGTAAAGAAAGAATAGTTCAGCCATTGCCTGGCGGTAGGTCGGCCACTCGTATATTGTAGACGAACGAGAGAGGGACACGGCCAGCGGTGGTTTGAGTGGTCAAGGAGTAATAAGCCTATTGAAGTTTACTTCCAACCAACTTCTATCCGTATCTATGTAACAAATAAATAGTTGAATAAACCATCCTTATCGACAAAGGGAAGGGTTCATTTGTGGCTGATATGTCTTCCTAATATTATTATGTACCATTCACAATAGTCCAACACGTGTGACAAAATATGATGGGACTTGTAACATATTAATACTACATGGGTGTTACAAGTACTCTTGGCGTTACAAGTACTCCTGGTGTTACAAGTACTCTGGGCGTTACAAGTACTCTGGGTGTTACAAGTACTTGGGCGTTACAAGTACTCCTGGTGTTACAAGTACTTTGGGTGTTACAAGTACTCTGGGTGCTACGGAGTATGTTTTGTCAATGATGGGTGTTACACAAGAACAACATCCAAGGTGTTACGTAATAAAGACTAAGGACAAGTTTCATAGTCAGACTTAGTAAGCCTCAAGTGCAGGGCTATACTAAATACAAGCAACACCTACCTAGACCAGAATGGAATGGGCCAGTTTCACAGTCAAAGTATGCCTAAAGTGCGGCTCTATAAAGGTAGGTGTTGTCTTGTATTTAATATAGCACCGCACTTGAGGCCAAGCGCAAATTTAAGGGGGGGCAAAGGGGACACATGCCCCCCCCTAGGTAGAATATTTGATTATTTTTATTTAGATTAATGGAAGTGTAGGGTGAGTGCTATGGCGGCGGCCAATGAGGTTGTATATTAATTTCTGGAATGGAAGTACAGGATAATTTTTGTGGTGGTGAAGCTGGGCTTGAACTCAGCATGGATGAATGGGCGAGCCGTGGATGGAAGGGGAAATGTTTCTCCATTCAATATATCTGTGCCCCCTCCCCTTACAATTTCTAAATTCGTGCTTGCTTGAGACGTATTAAGTCTGACTGTGAAACTGGCCCTAAGATACAAAAACAAACGTATATTTAGTCATATTTTTACTAGTAAGATTGTAGCCTCAGGTTTATTTAAGGTTAGGTTTTGAATAACTAGCACTATCCATGAAAAAAGCCAGCTGGTATGCTCACAATATCTCCCTTAAATTACGGCATTTCCGATGGGTTTTTTTAGCACTGTGTCTTTCTACCTGTT
Organism: Timema podura; assembly: GCA_033556935.1. Classification (NCBI taxonomy): domain Eukaryota; kingdom Metazoa; phylum Arthropoda; class Insecta; order Phasmatodea; family Timematidae; genus Timema; species Timema podura. The sequence continues at coordinate 2,797,434 of JAVRXN010000013.1, read as the reverse complement.
TGGGTTCTAACCTTATGTACTAATTACGCTAATGGTTTTAGGGATTTGGAAGTTTAAATTTAGATGAAGTGTACCCACATTTGTGTGGAGGGAGAATGGAAAACCATTTAGGAAAAACCACCTTCAGTACACCTGAATGGGATCAAACCTCGATATTCCTGTCATTGGCAATTTAATCTATTGCGAGAGTGACACCTTAGACCATGCTGCCACCAAATTGAGTATGTCTTACTTCCCATTCGAGCATTTGGGTCGAATGCATGTTGAACAATTATTTATAGATCAACCTTTTAGTGCAGTGTCAACATTTGATCTATGTCTGTCAATTTATAGAAATCAAATTTTAAAAGATGTATTTATAAAATGTTGCTCTCTGTAGTGAAATAAATATATTCAAATATTCAACCTTTTTTTTTTCTGGAAAGCACATGTATGGCGGAGTCAATAATGAGCAAAAAACCATTAATTGAAATTAAATTTTCCCCAAGGGTATTTTGGTTTTGAAACATGATAGTAATTACCACCCCTTTTATACGAGAAAACAATTTAAATGATAAAAACCCATTGGCGAGCTATTTTACCTCAACGAGAAGCCAAAATGTTATTTTATATTTTCATTTGTAAACTTTTTAATTTATTTTTAAAAGTAGTGACAAACCAGTGTAAAAAATAGTAAGCTTTGTTGACCAGCCACCCAGTTCTAGCAGATTATTTAGGAAAAATGTGTCCCAAGGAAAATGGTCATATATATTATATATTTAGTTAACATTTTCAAAAGAATAAAATAAAACTTTACTTTACATCCATTGCTGTTTCCACTCTCTGGTCAGTTTTTTATTCAAGCCATATATTTTCCACTACCGGCTTGCTAGGCCTGTCGTAGCTTCATATGTCTTACAATCTAACTCAAGACTAGGACAGGCACAACATCCAGCCCCCACCCATTAATTTATCAATGTGAGAGGGTAAAATCACAATTCACCAATGAAAACTGTTCACCCATGCCAGGAATCAAACCTGGGACCCTTAGCTCAGTAGGCAGACATGCTACCGAGTGAGCTAAGGTGTTGGATAATAAAATAAAATTATCTATAGATTATTTTAAAGGAAGCACGAGTTAAGTTAAATGTATTTTTGCTATTTTTATAATATTATGGTGGAAGTAAATAAAATAATGCTTCAGAAGATACTGGGGCTGTGCGGGATGCTGAAATTTGGGGAAAAAATTCGCGAAAATGGTTGTTCCTCAAGCTCGGGCGGTAAAAAATATTTGCCGGTATTTTTTGGGGAGGAAATATAAAAAAAAGTTGCGATCAAGGACATCTAGCAATGTCACATTTGTATTTAAATTCCATTAAAAAATTTGTTAAATTTAAATCAAAATTATCTTCCAAAGTATATGGATACCTGAAATTTAAGTTGCTTTTACTTGACTTACAACACAACTAAACGCCGTTAAATAACATAACCACACTACATATAGCTGAGGGAAATATCTATTCCTGAATAGATTTAAGGCAGGACAGCATATATTTAGCTCAAAATAATGATAAAAATGGCTTCTAAATATTAACTTATACATGAAATACACTTTCACCACATTTATTTCTATAAAAGACAGGTTTATTAAATAATTGTTACCCGCCTCGGTGGCGTAGTTGGCTAACGCGCCAGTCGTGTTGAGCTCGACCGCTGAGGACGGGGAGATCGAGGTTCGAATCTCGGTCGGGTGAACTGGGGGTGGTTTTTCCTAAATGGTTTTCCACTCTCCCTCCACGCAAATGCGGGTTCACTTCCTCTAAATTCAACCCTCCCAATTCCTAATCCATTAGAGTAATTAGTACTTAAGCGTATAACCCGAACGGGTAGTAAGACGCGGTGCTAAAATAAAATAAAAAATAAAAAAAAATTGTTATTATTTGTAATTGCATCCATCTGCGTTTGTGTCAAAGATAATAATAGTTGGATAAACTAATCTTTCTTTAGTCCAAAAGCACTTTTAGTGAGAGTTTTAGTAATTAAAACATAGGAGGTAACCAGGCATACTGGCTCAGTTGAGAAACGTTTTTGTAATTCTTATGGACAGTCAGTCTGTGGCTCCTGTTTATTTATTCAGATTAGTTTAAATATTTTAATGTTTTACTGTGTAAGTATTTATTAAAATGTATGCCATGAGTTTTTTTATCTAAGGAATTTTTAAGCCAAACTTAAAATCTGTTTTTAGAGTTTATTTAGATTTATATCTATAAAATATTGATTAAAAATACACAATTATAATAGTTGCATTGGGCCTAATTGTTTAATTTACATTATTACATAAAAAACCTTACTCAACACTTGTTAGACAAAATATTTAGTTTTTATTTGGAAAAATTATAATTTAAAAATAAGTTTTTTATAAAAACTAAAGTGTGCCCATTTTTTGCATTTAAATTTATTTTTACAAGATCAGAGAATTTAAACTTATTGTTCATAATACCTATTACTGCAAATGAATCAAAGTTTTTGACCATCTTCCTAAGTTTATTCACAAATATTTTTGACATATACTAACTACTACATTTAACTTTATTGAAAATACCGAATTATTTTTATTTCTTTATTGCAATTAAAGGGAAGGCTAAGCTTATACTAAAACTATAAATCTAAAAAATAAATGTATGCCTAAAGAGGAAAATTAATTTTATATATGTTCCCGTTTCGTTCTCTCAGGAAATCTTAATTTCCCACCCAAACATTTCCAAAAGTCAAAATGTAATTCCCGCACAGGACTGCTAGATAAGTTTAATTTAATTCTCTAAACATTGTAATCCAAACAGTTATTGAATATTTGTCAGTAGCGTCACAGAATTTGAAAAGAAACTTCTAAAATTAAAAGTTGTGTATGTTAAGCGCTATGAAAATAAGGGCCCTAAATCGCACCCTTCCGTTACACATTCTTAAGTAAACATGATGTATCAGTTCATTAATTTCAATAAATACAAACATATTTTTTTTAAACAATAATTCCCAGTTATAGTCATATATTATCAGTCAGTATGATCTGTTTCTCTAAAATAATTGTATCTTAGGTCATAAATAAGAATATATTTATGTTTAAAAGTATAAATCATTTAAAGACAGTTTACAAATAGCTTATTTTGGAAATTTTTTAACCAAGATTTAATAAACTGTAGAGAAAGATGGAATAAGTGTATTGCACCTTTTTTTTTTTATTTAATTGTTCCATTTAGATTTTCCTAATGTCCTCCCCATGGCACGCCAACCAGATGATTTTATAGACAGTCCGGATAAAATCGATGTTTGTTGCCCGCCCTAGATCATCAAACATTGCAAAGTATTATACTGCCCCTCTCGGCTACTTAATAGTGCCATCCGGCTTGCTGAATTTTCTGAGGAGAACACAATATATTATGTAATATATAATTCTACACCGATTCCTTTTCTTTCCATCATATTACTATTGGTTTTCTCTTTTAGAAAGTTGAGTTTTGCATTTCCCATTCCCGTCTGATGAATATAACAGAATGAAACCTAGGTCAAGGGATCGAATGGTATTAATCAATTTTATTCTTGAGGCAGCCATTACCAGTTTGTCCAGTGGCAGCGCTGTAAGGTGTGAACTGTATTCTCTTTCATCGTAAGTGCGATATTGTGTTCTGGTATTAGTGTAAGGTGTGAACTGTGTTCTTTATCGTTGTAAAGCTTGATTCACACGTTTGCCGAAAATAGAGAACAGAATCTGCTTGAGTGGTGAAGCAATTTACTTGCTGTATGCTTATCCATGATGTGTTGCAACGCTAACTTAAAAAGGCTGATTATCAACATATTATATTTTCTAGTGAATTGACACATATTTTAAATCTTTCTCCTTATTGATGTTTTCAAATTATATAATGCTGTGTCGTGGCACAATCCAATATACAGATACACATGCTTTACATTAACGTTTATTTCAAATCTCCTCACAGCAGCCAACAAAGCTGTCTGCTAGCTTCTGGCTGTAGAGTGCATGCATTGTCCAATACGCATGCGCACTGATTTGAGATGGTTGGTTCTCCTGTGCCAAACATCTCAAGCAGAGCTGATAAAGTAGAGATGAGTTGAACTTTAGCGGAACGGCTCGCGCCGATAAGGCGGAAATCTTGTGATTGGCTTAGACCTCGTCACGTGACTACGTTTCTGTTCTGCACTCGTTTTTCAAAAAACGTGTGAATCCAAAGTAGGAGCAATATTGTGTTTCTTTCCTGTAACTTCTTCCATGTATAAAACTAACTTTATTTTGTATTATCTTATAAAAAACTATTTGAAAGTTAAGTTGAAAATTACATATTTACACAAAAAACAGGCAATTAAAATATCTACTCAATAATGAAGATGGTACATTGAACGTGTAGCTCACCGTGAATGGTGAGCTCCGAGTCTTTGTTGACCTCATAAAGCCGAATGGCCTCGTCCAACTCCATCTGCGTTGAAACAGTGCACGGATCACCTGGAAAATGGATACAAAGACTAGGACAGACACAACATCCAATCCTCGGCCATTAATTTATCAATGTGAAAGGGTAAACCCTATCATTATTGTCATCATCATCATTATCATCACTACTAATTTGATTGAGCCTATAATATCAGTTGCATGAAAATATTAATTAAAAAACATAGTGATCTATGGAATTAATGTTTATATATATATATATTCACATTAATGGAGCCACCTCGGTAAGCAATAAATTTCCATGTAGACATTCAACTCTAACCCAATATTTAATCCTATGGTTCACACTAAAATAAAGCAGAAAGATTCCAACGAGACTCTTTTTTTTCTTAACAAACCCATAGTTTCAGTTTATTAATAGAAAAAAAAAATCTGTGAAAATATAACATTAGCTTGTTTTCAACTACTGTTTGGTTATATTTGCAAAGCTATAGGAGTGGGCTTGATGAGAAAGGGCTCTAGATTCACTCTTTCTCTAACAAATACCGTACAGTAATTTTATGACAGGCTCACAACAAAATATTTTAAGATATTTGAGAACTAGTAGCGAGCAAGTCCCTCTTTACCTTGAGATAAGAAATTTCATGGTTTTCTTTCCCCCTCTTTCTTACTGACATGATGTGTCTGTAGGTGAAGAGTGAAAGGGAATATAAGTAGAATAGAGTAGTTCCAGAAAACGACACAGACAGTTGAATTTTAATCCGCGTGGCCTGACAGTGATTGATACTTTATCGCTGAACAAACCGGCCATCTTAAACAAACCTATCCATGAAGTAAGGATGGCACTCCCAGTTTTTGTTTACGTCCGCCCTACCCTATGTGCACACTTACCTTCCTCGTCCATCCACTTCATGGTGAACACCTGGTCTTGCGAGAAACGGCATATTTCTCGGATTTCTTGAGTCAACTGATTCAGATTTATATGGGGATCCACATACATGATCATAATCTCCCTGGAATATAAACGACAATTTTCAAGGTGGCTACAATACTTTTACTATAAAATTATCTGACTTTGTCAGGTTTTCTAAGTAACATTGAAAAAAATTCTCGACTCAACCTTTTTGCAGTTTTTCTTTGGAATGACCATTTTTCTGTTTGTTACTTTTTTATGTATATATTTATTTGGAACAGTGTTTCATGAGCTTCGCTAGATCGTTGTTGGAAACTATTCATATAAAAATATATTTGGCAGGATATAGACAAAAAACTTAACTATACCATACAAAAAAGAATACAATTTGCGGGAATATAGACAAAAAAATAAAACTAAAAAAAGAAGCACAATTGGTAGAACTATACAAAACTATATTAACACAAGATAAACTGCAATTGGCAGATTACGGTACAGACATCACCAATTATCATCATCATTATCATTAGTTAGGAGATCACACACCGTTAGTATATGATAATGTATAAAATTTACAGATAAAGTACAGCATGTTGGTTCGATGTACAGTCAATATATAGCACGTAATTTAGTTAATACTCCATGTGATACAATTGATGGATTAAAAAAACTATAAAAATAGTTTAAGGTAAACATTAAAACAATAAGATACAATTTATGAAATTTAGAGATTTTTTTTTTCCAAAATATATTCCTAGCCACTTTTTTAAAGTGTAAAGTACATTGATCACATATTTTCAAAAACAATCCTAACGGTTACAAAACATTAACATTAAGTTATTTTTACAGTATCGTATTTAATGTTTAAGGTAGGTATTATTTGTGTATCTGTGTGAATGTGTTACAAAAGAAACCCTTTTATTCCCTCTTGAGTTCAAAGTGCTATTGAATGCATTTTGTTACTATCGAGAAACCAAACCTCTCACTTTTGTTTAAATGTTTGGGTTGCAGTTAATCAGTCAAGTATTTAATTCCCTGACTTTTCTATAGTTTTTTTATTAAATGATCTGACATTTTTCCATTTTCTCTGACGTTCAAACAAAGACTTTTTTCTTGGTTGACTTTCTTGCTGTTTATTAATTGTTTTTCCCATGACTTTGATGTGTAATGTGGTTAGTCACTGACAAAGTTATAGTTTTATAATTCACCTCTAATTTTTTTATTTCATCCTGGTAAATTAAATTTAGTAATGAAATCTAATTTTGAAAGTAGTAAGTTAAAAAAAAAACTAGATAACACAATTATTAATCTTTTCAGAGAAGAAACCTAAGAAAAGTAACCTTCAGGCCAATTTTTTTCTCTAAAAAACCCAAAAATCACAAAATTTATTCATACGAGTATCTTACACACACAATAATATGGGGAATCCAATGATACTAAATCCAAGATTATTAAGAAGCTTTGTTATAATGAACAATTTAAAACCAAACTTGTACCTAAGTGACGCAAGAACAAATATAGTTGAAAAATCTGTAAAATTGCATCACCAAAGCTTTACGTATATTATAAAATCATTTAATCCACCATAATTTTGAACAGTGAACGGCCGCACTTCACTCTCTTTCGCAACAGACAATATTCCTGTAAATGGTTTGCTATACTTTTCTTATCTAAACTAAAATACTTTTACATTACACGTTCACTAATTACTTCACTTTTCAGCGCGTAAGACTCTATTAGAACTAAACTGAAAACGTAGTTGAGCGTAAACACCCACAGGAATGTATCTAATTGAAGTCGAATATTAAAATAAAGCAATAATATATATTTTTACAATAAATAATGTGTAAATATATTATTAAAGCTTCTTCCCAAACTAGATTAACCTAACCTTACACTAACCTTGCTACTGTTACATTCGATAATAAACTAAAATCTCAATATTATTCATTAATAATTCAACCAATATAATATTTTATTTATTTGCACCGCGTCTTACTACCCGTTCGGGTTATACGCTTAAGTACTAATTACACTAATGGATTAGGAATTGGGAAGGTTGAATTTAGAGGAAGTGAACCCGCATTTGCGTGGAGGAAGAGTGGAAAACCATTTAGGAAGAACCAACCCCAGTTCACCCAACCGAGATTCGAACCTCGATCTCCCCGTCCTCGGCGGTCTGTCTCAACACAACTGGCGCTTAGCCAACTACGCCACCGAGGCGGGTAATATAATTATAATATAATTGTATTCGACATTTCCTTGTGAATATAACTGATAGTATTTAAATGTTTAATGATTGCTATCGTAAGTAAAATAGTGTATTATAATGATAAGGTGCTTTTTAAAAGCAATGTTCTCTAAAATTTCATCATCATCCACAGTTTCCCGCCACTGGCTAGGTCTGTCTAACATAAGCCTCTCCATTTTACTTCTGTCCTCTTCCTGCACACCTGGCTCAATCCACCCCTCTCCTCACTCCTCCGCACTCCCTTTAGACACCTGTCCCTGGGTCTTTCCCTTGGCCTCCTCCCCACCACCTCTATTTCAAGCACCCTCTTTGTACGTCCATACCCCTCAATCTCACCTCCTCTATCCTATCCCGCAGCGGTTCCTCCTTCGTTCTCTCTCGCCATGTCCCTCTTGTCCCTCCTAGCCTGTATCCTGCTTTTGTCCCTTTCCTTCATTACCCGGGTTTCTGATGCGCCCTGCAATATTGGAATATAGCACGCACCGTATATCATTCCTTAGCACTTCTACGTCACATCTATACTCCAGACCAGGCTTCCGATATTTGTAAAAGGTTTCTGCTTTCCTACTACTTTCCCCAATATCTCTCCTGTTTTCTCCTCTTTCCTCTACCACACTTCCCGATTAGGTCCACAGGAAGCTTTCCACTTCCATCAGTTGCTCTCCTCCTAATGTTACTCCCCTCGAGTGGCTATTTTCCTTTCATGGAAGTACAGTACAAATAAAGTATAATACTGTATTACAGTATAAAATTAATCTATAATGTATAACGGATCAAGCTTCCAGGTCAGTATCACGTGACATGTCAGTGCCTGGTTGATCTATCTTTACCTTTAATCCATACCTTGAGTCGATAAAGAAAACAAACAATTGAACTCACCCATTGTATGCGAATTTTACCCTAATCTCCGGGATTTCAGCATCTGTTGAAAGTTGAGTAGGCATTTTGGTTAGTTTTAAGATAAACTTCTTGCCTTTTCTGATTCTGCGTCTATAAAACCTAACCACTACCACGTAGATATGCCACAAACAATCCAACGTGAATGAATAGTTTGATATTTTTTTAAACAAAAAAGAGATACCTGAAAAATGAAAAATAAAGTAAGACTAATGCATAAATGTTTATATAAATTGGCTGGGAAATAATTTAAGATAAGCCCTATGAGTTTTATATATTACCAAAATTACTGAACAATTTATCCAAAAAAAAAAAAAGATAATAGTAGACTATATTATTATTAGCACCGCGTCTTACTACCCGTTCGGATTATACGCACAATAGTAGACTATAAAAATATAAATTAGAGCAAGATAATATTTACAAAAAAATAAATAGAAACTACATGGAAATTAAGTTTGAAAGAATTATTGTATAGTATCTACTATGAGCTATTTTGTCTCTACAGATCATTTCATAAAGGGTAAAAAGGTATGCAAAACAAAATAAAAAATATACTAGACTTATTTGAACTTAAGTCAAACACACTCACAAAAAAAATTAACCTGTAAACAAATATAGATTAGAACCTTATATAGATACAATTAATGAAAGGAACTTTTAAAAATAATATATAATACAAATATTCATATTCTGACTCATCGATAGCACCTGAATAGAAAGACTTCGACTTGTTTACACAGTTAATGTCATGTTGTTGCTATTTATGTTTATATTAATAAGGAATAAAATTGAAAGTTCGTGCATTAATCTTAAAATTAATAAAGAAAAGTTTTGTTTTAAATATATTTAGAACAAAGTTTAAAACTATTCAATGGGTAAATTACAAATGAAAAAGTTGTATTTACCTTCGTAAAAAGTCAAGATGTTCTTTCAAGTTTCAACGTCTTGACAGATTGCGACCAGGTAGCAGCACAGTGCCTTTTTTGACAAATTTATTTACAATCGTACCAACCTTTTACTAAAAATGTGTAACTAAATCAGTGAGAACATATCTAGCTATGCTCAAATACTGATTTATTTATATTTTAGATTCAAAACAATATTACTCGAAGATTTACACCATTTTTATTCAAGAGTTAGAAATAATTATGTTGGTATTGGTGTACTTTCAAAGAGAGAAATACCCATATCCTATTAATCAAAAGGCTGCCAAAAGTAAAAAGTGTGCTGTATGCGTGATATTGTATTTTAGTTATGTTGATTTTCAAAAGTAGGCTTTCGTCAAAATCAGACTTTTAAATATTAGTTACAAGAAATGAGTTATGAAAATAAAGGCTGTGTGATAATTATTTTCACGTAAAGCTTCAAATCCTTGTAACATTATATAATTATATATTATAATACTTTATATATGTATATTGTGATCATATCATCATGTGATCAACGAATAATATATAATCTAAGTGAAATAATACAAATAAATCAGCTAGCTCAGCGGTGTCATGATTACTTCTTTTATCCAGATCACTGCATGTTTAGGTTGGCTAGTCGATGTTTATTTAGTTCAATCGTAGGCGTCAAGTCTTCTCACAAGCCACAGCATACTCCAATACTAATAATATTAGCCTTTTTTGTCATCATTTTCCTTACACTTTTTTTCTTCAGTCGTTTCCCAGGAGCAATCTACAGGTTGACTAAAAAAGTGTTTGTCAAAAACAGTACGCTAATGAAAACTATAGAGTAGTTTGGAAAGGAATTAAAGTTTGAAGTTAAAAGTACCTAATTAGTTAGAAGATTTTTTTTAAAGTTGTCTATTAAACAGTTTTTTTTAGATGTTTAAATTAATTTTCTTTGAGCCAAGGCTAGGCTTTCTTTCTATATTTTTAATGCTTGTGGCAAGTTCAAAAAATACTTAACCCAAGTCCACAATTACTATTAAAAAATTCTTCAAACTAGCTTATAGAGGTTTATATAGTTTGAAAGTTTTCTCGCCTTCAGTGATGGGGGTTGTCCCCTCAATATCCCCAAGTTTTAGGTGAAGGAATTGTGTAAATCATAAATCTCCGCCCCTGATGATGATTACTTAAAGATGATGAAAAAATTATTTGAAGTTACAATTAATGATTAAAAAAACCGCTCAAATTGGAATTATTTGGCTTTTAATTGTATATGCTTTTGGGTGATTACTATTTATAATGCAGATCTTGTTTAAATTAAAATTGTGTAAATAGTAATTTTCTCTAAGTTTATAGTAATACATAAATAGATAGTTACTGTGTAGTAATAAAACAAAGAAAATAATTGTTATATAAGCATTATAAATGGTAATACCACCGTAATTTGTATAAACTATAAGTAATCTGCCTTTGATTTGATAAATGTAAACATACTACTATGATAACAATCAACACAGCAATAAAACGCATCTAAGTGTAATATTTTAATTTTAAGTTACACACTTTAATGTTTTGGTACTATCTTTGCATTGTACATGTAGGAAAGGATAAGTATATAAACGCCACTCTGATGATGGCAACTAGAATCACATCACTAGCGCCGGCAGCGTTAGTGCCGCGAACTAAGAGATTCGAAAGGGGACGTTACACTTTGAACACAAAGCATTTTCTTTTGCAGTATATTAATTAATCAATTATTATATCAAGTTCAATCAAACATAATTAAATCTATTTTATATATAAATCACGTTATAAAAATGTAAAATCTAGCTTAACAACTTCTTTAAAATAAACGACAAATTACTAACACACGTCTTTTCTATGGACTTCACATCCACGCATGAACATTCCTCTGTGACGTCATTGCAAGCGGCTCCTAGCGATAGTGCGACAAACTAGTTTACGGGATCAGCTATACTTATCGGGTGCCCACCCCATGATTCTACAGTTCTGTGAGAACAGCACATCATTGTTAAACAATTTATTAATTGATCAAATCAAAATGTATTATGTCGGCTGAGTTATCAGATGTTATGGTTTTTTTGTTTTTTTTAATAGGCCAGAATCTCTATAATTCAAATGGTTATTATTTATAAAACGTTTGGGAATAGCATTACTATGAAAATTTAGTTTTTCTTTGTTTAGTACCATAAATTATACAAATGGTTTCTTAATTTTAATTTACACACTTCACTTAATCAAATAATATTATTATTTTTAATATTGTTTGTAGGTTTTCTAGTATTAAGAAATTAAAAATATATTTGCATAAAACACAAAAATAACTATGAATTTTTAAAGGAATGGATATGTTTCACCATGATACCAAAAGTATTTTTGTATGCAATAGAGTATATAATGTTTATTTTATAAATGTTCTCATAGCTAACAAAACCTAACCTTCCACTTGAAAAAAACCCACTTAAAATACTGTTTTCAAAAACACACCATATGATTTCATTCCTTCTCATTAAAATAAGATTTTTTTAAATAGTTTATTTTAACAAGCTTATTTATTCCAACTTAATCAAAGTTCTTATTTATTAACACATTGAAGGTTAGGTTAGGTTAGGTTAGCTTGGGAAAGATTATAACAATAAGTGTATTAACTACTGTTCACTACACAAGCTCTTAGACATGCAATATGCCGAGCAATATTCCATGACTGAGGAGAGTTCATCTTTAATTTTTTTTATATTAACAAAAAAACTACAAACCATAAAACATTTATTGGATTTAATGAATTGTGGTTTTGTGTATTAAAAATAAGGAAACTTTTTTTTTACATTAATAGACAAAGAAAAATATATTTTTTCACATTAGTATGATTCATGTTAAAGTAACTACAAAGTTTGGTTTATATAAAAACAACCATTATCTATAGTAATAAAATTAAGAGTTTGTCTTTTATGAGAATTGTGCGATATCTACCACACACAGAGAACTGAACATTTAAATTTTTTACTTCAATTTTTCTTAAGTTATTAAAACTGGGCCGAAATAAATAAAATGAAGAGATTTTTTTACTGTTTGTTCGAATAGTTTAGGTGTAATACTCAGAGAAACACCAGGTAATTCTACTAATTTAAAATAAAAATGAATAGAGATGAAACCTGCTTCAACAAATATGATAGAATATCATTGCTATCAAAGGAAGATCCAGTCCAGGACAGGATAGAGAAGGCACGACTGAGGTGGAATGGAGGACAAGTGAGAAGAATGGAGAGGGAAAGGATGTCCAGGAGGATGTTGGATATGCGGAGAGGAAGAAGGGAGTGAGGAGGAGAGAGGAAAAGACTGGGCCGAGGTGGTGGGAGAAAAGGAGATGGTGGATGAGGCTTACCGTAATGTTCCAAACAAACCTGGACAGTGGCTGGAAGATGTTCATCATGATAATGATCAATGATTTGCCTTCTCTAACCCAAACCTTCATAACTCCTATTAACACACCAAAAATCTTAAAAAGTATATAATGTGTAACCAACCCCATCTCAAATCATTTTTCCGGCGGGGGGGGGGGGGGGGGTTGGAGGGGGGGGCAAGGGGTGAGACACCTGAATTTTCATATACGTTTGCCTATGCGATGGTTAATTTATTCTTTTATACCTGTAATATGAGAATGATGCAGATGAAGTATGTAGGAAGATCATAAAGAAAACCAAGAAAGAAGAGAGGGGAAGAACAGATCCCCAGAAAGTGTGCAAGTGAGAGGAGAAGAATGAAAGCGATTAAATTAGTCCAAAGGATAGAGGAAGATGGTGGCATTTTACTAAACTGATCCAGCCCCAGGCTGGAAACAGTTGATGATGATGATGATGATACCTGTAATATAATAAGAGAATTTGCAATGAAGGGGAAAGCTTCCTTCTCCCCCACTTTTTTTCTCCTCCCAACCTTGAAACTATTTATTTTGCCTCCAGAACCAACTTAAAAAGGGGGAATAATTAATGCTCCACCCCCCCACCCCCCGATTTGATAGGCCTGTATGTAAGCTATTTGTCATTATGAAAATACAATTTTAATTAAGATTAAAGCTTAAACAAAGTATTTTTTTTATTGTTGGACAAAACTAAACCATTGTTTTTGTAAATAAAATAAATTAGGGGCTTATCAGATTTCATATAGTTTATAATTAGTTATAATTAGTTATAATTATGCTCCCAAAGTTATTAATATACCTATTTTAAATAAAGGAGCATTATCATCAACACCATTCTAAATAAATAATCCCAGGTTTTCTATGCAACGCTTTATTTGCTTAGTATTTAACTTCTGCTCTATTAGGTTGTTTAGCTTTTTGATTTATATATTTCTGCTAAAGCAGTGTAACCGTAGAGCTTTTTATGTGAGCTGCATTTATCATAGTTACTGTGTCTATTTTTACTTACTATTTATATTCAATATCACATTCATTGTAATTTCAGATCTTAGTCATAACTCTTTTTTTATTATTATATGATTACAGTACACGCTAACTAGAGTAGTTTTAGCTTTTAGTATTAGATGATGAAAAAAAAATTTAGGGTGTTCTAAAAGAAGGTGCTTAGGAAGTTAGTGGTTCAAAAAGGAATTAAGATACTGGGTTAAGGAGGAGATTACATAATGATGAATTACATAAGCTGTATTTTTTTTATTCAGCACCACGTCTTAGTACCCGGTCGTGTTATACACTTAAGTACTAATAAACGCTAATGGGATAGGAATTGGGAAGGTTGAATTTAGAGGAAATGAACCTGCATTTGCATGTAGGAATAGTGGACAAACCATTTAGGAAAAACCACCCCCCAGTTCACCCAACCGAGATTCGAAATTCAATCTCCCCGTCCTCAGCAACTAGTGCGTTAGCTAACTACGCCACCGAGGTGAGTTACATTCACTGTATACATCACAAAACATTGTCAGGATGATAAAGTCTTAAATTACGGTATGACACTGACCAATACACTGTGGCGCTGGTACCTGGCCAATGAGTATTCTACTTATTGTTGATATATTAAAGGTACATATTATTACCACCCCTGCTTAGCCTACATAGGGCACCCTCCACAACACACCACTAGCTAAATGATAGAAATATTTGTTAATTTGACCTATAAAAAACCTGTTGTTCTTAAAATATATTTTGCTAAACCTAAGTTTTGAAAAACTGTCTATAAAATCACTAAAATACCAGTTTTACATGGACAGTTAAATCTCTTAATAGCGGAGACCTTTCAGGGTAAAAAAAAAGTTCGTTTTTAAGAAGGGTTCGCTATTTGAAAAAAAAAAATTAATTTAACTTCAGTAAACATACTGTTTGAACACGGTTTAATCCACATCTACTGTAGGTATTAACTACAACAATCTTAATGACTGTACTGTAGAGTATTGTGTGCAGAAATTAATACATATTGTAAGTATCTTACTGTACAGATTGCATAATGCATGGAACAATAAGTAAATATTTTTATTTATTTAGCTCCGCATCTTACTACCAGTTTGGGTTATACGCTTAAGTACTAATTACACTAATGGATTAGGAATTGGGTAGGTTGAATTTAAAGGAAGCATTTGCATGGATGGAGAGTGGAAAACCATTTAGGAAACCCCCCTCTCCCCAGTTAACCCAACCAAGATCCGAATCTTAATCTCCTCGTCCTCGGCAGTCTAGCTCAACACGAAACTAGCGCTTTAGCCAACTACACCACCAAGGCGGGTAATACATGAATATAATTAAATGTGAACAGTAGGTATTTGGTAATATATGTGTGCGTACAAACACAAACTAAACTGCTGGGGCAACCCCCACTGACCCCGATAGCTTAGAAATGGTGTGAGGTATGATATTGAAGTACCACAGTCATTTCTACTTAGACTTTAGAAACTTTTCCTGTTTGGAGGAGGGAGGGACTGCTAACATTTCACGCAAGACAATGGCATTCCTGACACTCCCTCCCAAGGTTAAATAATGTATACCGACAGGTGTTTATAGGTGCTTTCTGGTTGTCTTCTGCATGGTGTCATAGAAGGAAAGGTTGAGGGAAAGAGGAGCTTAGGAACGAGGAGGATTCAAATATTGGATTACTTGAAGGAAAGAAGAAAAATTCTAGGAGCTGAAGAAGGAGGCAGAGGACAGGGCACATCGGCGGTCTAGGTTCACTTACAAAAGGAATAAACCTGCCGACCCGCCTCGGTGGCATAGCTAAGCTAAGTAACATGTTAGATTCGTGTTGAGCTAGACTGCCGAGGATGGGGAGATCGAGGTTCTAATCTCACTCAGGTGAACTAGGGGTGGTTTTTCCTCAATGGTTTTCCACTCTTCCTCCACACAAATGCGAGTTCACTTTCCCTAAATTCAACCTTAGCAATTCTTAACCCATTAGCGTAATTAGTACTTAAGCGTACAACCCGAACAGGTAGTAAGATGCATTTCTAAATAATAATAATAAACCTGCCATAAGACAAAACACCTAATAATAAATACGCATCTCTAGGAGTGCCTGTATCCGTTATTGTTCCACCTTAAGAGCCCTTGTTGTTTTGCCGGGGAAATTTCAACTGTCCGTTATAAAGAAGAATCCGCTATTCAGAGGTGTCCGTTATGGGAGATTTCACTGTAGTAAGACTCGGGTAGCATGACGCTTTTAGATACAAACCTATTTTCTTTTTGGCTGTCAACATTGACAACAAACACTTTGCTCTTAGATATTGTTTCACTATTTATATGAGGTTTTTTTGGTTTGTGTTTTTCAGCTCCTCAGCAGCTTTTAGAAAAAGACACTGGAGGAGTACAACCAAACCAACCTCTAAAGCCTAACTCAACAGAAGAAGAAGACAAAGAAGATGAAGACTATGATGCTGGTAAAAAACGTGGCGTAAGACGACGAAGAGGAATGTGGATGCAAGGATTCTGCCTCTGTCCATCTCCAATCAGATCATGCGCTACAAGTTTTGGATCTATAAGTTTATATTTTTGCTGTTTTGGAATTGTTTCATTTCTTAAGTCTGTAAAAATTACTGTAGTATAGTTTTATTTTGCAATAAAAGATATTATTCAAAGTAGGTCAATGTATCAAAAATGATACCTTAGGGTTTTCTTTATAAAAAATCACATTAGTTAAAAAGTTTATAGTAATATTTTGTGTTGAAGTTTTATATTTTGTGTGTTGTTTTAAAATAAAAATATTTGAGTTCATATAACTTGCATTTAATAAGCAATACAGTTATGTTTAAGTTAAACTAGGGTGAGCTGGTGGTCTAGGGGTAAGGTGTCGGATTTCTGTGCTGAGGGTCCGGGGTTCAATCCTCGGTCCCGGCACAGATTTATCTGATTGCCAAACCCTTTCTTCACCTCTTTCAAGAAGTGTATTAATCACAACTTGTGAATGTGTGGAATGCCAGGCCTCCACCGTGGTTCGGATTTCACGTTAAACTGTAGGTCCTCCATTTCATCTCACAATCACCCTACCATTACACATTAGCGTAAGTGCGTATAGCCCAAATGGGTAGTAAGACGCGGTGCTAATAATGCTATTTAAGTTAAAAGAAATTAATAATCTATTATATGGCGTATTAATACGTTTTATTTGTAGAAAACTCTTACTTGTAAGATGTGAAGGTCTGGTTTTGTGGTCGAATGGTCTGATGTATCACTTTTAAAAAAGACTGGACTGCCAAATGCCGGGGAAATTGGGGCTCAAATCCTGGTTGAGTATACTGAGGGTAGATTTCCTTAAATGGTTTCCACTCGCTCTCCACACAAATGTGGTTACACATCCTCTAAATTTAACCTTCCTCATCCCTAAAATATTAGTGTAACTAATACACACGCGTATAATCCGAACAGATAGTTATACTCGATGATAAATAAAAAAGATACAAAGTACAGGAGGAAAAAAATTATTAAAAACTTAAACCGTTAATAAATGAAAAGTATAAAATTTACACAAGCAATAATAATTGTAAATTTGATCTTAAGTTACAGTCATTATCATTGGATTTTTGTTCTTAAGACCATGACCAATCACCTCTCTAAAATTTAGGTTTGAATGCCACTGGGGTGAAAATGTAGTATATTGCAAGAGTGACTACCCTAGGTCACGTGTCGACCTTCCTTTTTGATATCGCGCGCCTCATGGGCTTAAAAAAATATTGGTAGGTTGGATTAGAAAAAAATATCAAGCAAAAGATTAAAAACTTTATATTTTTATCTTAGTTATTGGTATATTTTTATAAATACAATAATAGTTTGTTTGCTAAATCTCATGCGATCCAGATGAAATCTATCAGTCAGCCAAATCCTGCCCGTGGGTTTCAGACTACTTCCCTGGATCATTCAACCACTGAAGCAGGTCACGATAAGTTAAAATATTAGAAACTCTTGACTTATTGCAGTTGCATTTTTTCCCAATCATTTCCTACTCCCTTTTCAGGTTATACACATATATAGTAATTGATTTAATGTAGCGGTGAGGAATGAAGCATTTTAGAGGTAATCTACCCCATTTGCTTGGGAGGAGAAATGGGAAACCATTTAGGAAAAACCACCCCTCAGTTGATCCGATCGGGATTCGAAACACGATTTCCTCGTCATCAGCAGGCCAGTTTAACACAAGAGAAACAACTTAAAACATTCGGCTACTGAAGTGGATGTAATTGCAATTGATTGCTATCTATTTTGTTCAAGTTCATTGGGTTCATAAGCTATCATTAAAATAATGAATATCTTCTAGCAACCAATATTAACTGACTTAGAGGCTTCCGAAAATGTATCTGTGAAGCAGTGGGTCTGGAACAGAGTAAAACTTGACGTCGCGAGAACAAATTAGGAAATAAAGAAGTAGTGGCTGAGATTAATGGCCGGAGGGCTCGTGGTGACCACATGACACCTTCTATCCGCAAAGGTTGGCCACTATCATCGCTAACGGTGGCGGCCGCTTGGTCCATATATCTCGCTTTGTAGGCTCACACAGTGGAGTATTTTTTTAAAAGGTATCCTTATAAATGTTAAAGCTAAAAACTCTCAAAATACATACACACAATATTTTCATGGGAAAATGAAAAGAAAAAAAAATACCTTCAGCCATAATATGATACATTTTTATTTTGGTTCATATTTACCTAATTGGTCATTTTTGAAATTTTGTGAAAAGAAAAAAATCGGTATTTGACGTTAACAGGGTAAAGCATTAAAATTTATGAAAAATTGCTATGTTAATTCGGTAGTGTTTAAATTAAGGAGCCTCATGTGGAAGGAAGCATTGTTATACAAACAAACTCAAACATTTAAAAAAAATAATCATCATCATCTGTTTCCAGCCTGTGGCCGGGTCAGTTTAGTAAAATGCCTCCATGTTCCCTTATCCTTCCACCACTCTTACTCCTGTAATCACTTCCATTTTTCTTCTCTCACTTGCACACTTTCTGTTAACTGCTATTCCCATCCCTTTCTTGGTGCCCCTTACGGTCTTTATCCCCACATACTTCGTCTCCATCATTCTCTTTGGTATTCCTTGTCTTTCCTCCCTCATTACATGACCATGCTATCTCGGACCTGTTTTGCTACTGACAAAACCCTGAGCACTAGATCCCGATAGTAAGTCAGCTACATATGAGCTTTCAATTTCATCATCACCAAGTTAATTAATGGGATGTGTAACTTTGATTTTTTTCTGATCAATCTTTTTAAAAAAAAATTGGTACAACAGTTGAACCTATACTTCAGTTTTCCTTTGTTTCCCAAAGATCAGGAGCCTTTCACTCCTTAAAAATACTTTGATTAGGCCTATATAAGGATTTTCAAAGATTCGAATCAGATTTGAGATTAAATAAGTATTTATAGGGGTGGGTGAGAACTTGAAAATTCGAGTTTTAGTAGCTGCGAGAACTTGACGATTTTTACAAAACTCAAAAAATTTGAGTATTCTTTATTTATTTATTTTTTTCACAAAAATTCATGATTTAGTTAATTTTTATTCAATTTTAAGATATTATTTCATAGCAAATAAAGTCCCTCGGTTTTCCTTATGTCTAACTAAAAAAAAATTATTACCATTATATTAAATATATTTAAAAATCTGAACCCGCCTCGGTGGCGTAGTTAGCTAATGCGCTAGTTTCACGTTGAGCTAGATTGCCGAAGACGGGGAGATTGAGGTTCGAATCTCGCTCCATTGAACTGAGGGTGGTTTTTCCTAAATGGTTTTCCATTCTCCCTCCACAAAAATGCGGGTTCACTTCCTCTATATTCAACCTTCTGAATTACTAGCCCATTAGCATAATTTGTACTTAAGTGTATAACTCGAGCAGGTAGTAAGACGCAGTGATAAATAAATTTGAGTTTGTGTGATTATAATTTTTTCTGCAAAAAAAAATCATTCTTAAAGATCTATGTGTTTGTATTAAATGTACTACAAGTACCTATTACAGAAATTCAACTTGAAATATTTTCATACAAATATATATATATATACCACTCAAACTTGGAAGAAAAAAAACCTTTTGTTTTCATTCAAACCTGATTTTAGGTGAAAAATCCCTACTTGCAAACTTCTACCTAATTTTTATTTTATTTTCAAATTTAGGGTTGGCATGTGTTTTAGAGCTCCTACACTTCTGTTGTTCCCAACATAATTTTAGTACAGTAGAGTCTCAATAAAAAGACCCAAACAGGACCGACACGTGGTCGAAATGTCGGATAATACGGAAACAGGTGAAGGAGGAGGTAAGGCAGAGAAACAAATCCATATTACCGTAAATACAAGTGCAGAATAGGTATGAATTAGGGTTTGTTAGTAATTATTCTCTTTAATTAAGAAAGAAACACTCTTTTCACTTGCCATATTTCTCACACAGTAAATTTACATTAACGGTAAAATGTAAAACTCAATGAGTGTATGAACGAGTAAAGTGCAAACATTCATTATGGCGGGCGGACAGAGCTTCAACTACGGAGGTATGTGACTCACTCACTCATTCGCTGACAAAGAAACGATGGTAGTGGGAAACATAATATGCATGCCGATGCTGCACAACACAGTAAATTGCACCTCATGAGGATATGTCGGATTAAAACGGAATGTCGGATAGCCGAAGGTAGGATTCTCAAGACTCTACTGTACAACCTTAACCAAGCCCCATACCATTAATTTAACACTTAACCATATGTATGAATGTATTTTCACAATAAAGGTTAACATTAAGTTACTATTTTCTTTACCAACTTTAGTTATTAACCCTTATAATGTCATGCGTATACAATATTCATGTGTGAAGAATGCAGGCCTGTTTAAGGTTTTGTTTGCTATTCCATGGGTTTTTTATTTATTTATTTTTGCAAGATTGCACAAGGGAAATTGACACACTTTAAAATATGAAGTGATTTTGCAAAATTCTTCTATCATTTTTATCTGGGTATACCTCCTCTCTATTAGAGGAGAATTCTCTTGTTCTTAGTGAAATAATATACTCCTACCCTATCTATTGAGTAATGTTAAAACTAGAACTCTGGAAAGATGATCGGATTGGCTCGTAGCACTTTTAACGGTAGAAGGCTGAGCCAATTTGATTGGTTTGTGGCACTTTTAATGGTAGAAGATGGAGATTATCAGATGGCTCATGGCACTTTGAATTATAGAAGGTGAAGCTGATCAGATTGGCTCGTGGCCCTTATAACTATAGAAGGTAGAGCTGATCAGATCGGCTCATGGCCCTTGTAACTATAAAAGGTAGAGCTGATCAGATCGGCTCGTGGCCATTGTAACTATAAAAGGTAGAGCTGATCAGATTTGCTCGTGGCCATTGTAACTATAGAAGGTAAAGCTGATCAGATCAACTCATGGCGCTTTTAACTATAGAAGGTAAAGCTGATCATATTTGCTTGTGGCCATTGTAACTATAGAAGGTAAAGCTAATCAGATTGGTTCAGGGCAACTAAGAGGTTAACAGTAGAAGGTAAGGTGATAACATAGTAAATCAATCATGTTATGTTTACCATATTTTCTAGGAGTCATGGGATTTACGAGTAAAACAGTGGATTTGACTTGCATCTAGTTTGTTTATACTTAATTTAAAAGTAAATAATAAATAACATTCACATAAACCTAGTAAAATGTGCTAGAGTAAAATCTTGACTTGTAAATAGTGATTGATTTGGTAAAGACACTAACCTGCAAAGGACGTTGAAAGCCGAGATTTCTCTTGTGGTTTGGAGAGTAAATAAAAGTCGCCCTATTGGTGTGTCACAACAAATTTATTTCTATAGTAATTAGTCCAGTATTTTTATTTCTAATAATACAATTTTTGTTTTAATTATCTGACGAAGTAAACCTCTATCTGTTGCATCACATGTATATTTAATCAAATTAATTACCTTTGGAAAAATTGTGCGACTTAAAGATACACACAAGAAATAGTTCATTGCCACTCATAAAAGAAAGGTTTTAGAATTGAATTATATCATGTATATTTTTTTATGAATATATCTGTAAACTAGAAAGCAAAAGCCTTGCAATATGCATCTACTACTGATTCATGTTACCCTCTATAAGAAGCTTTCTACGGACACTAGAATAAACAACACTACAACTAATAAAACTCTATAGCGCAAGCCTACAATCAAGCTATACTGACGAGGGCCGCCTCTCTTTTATAATAGCGCCAATATTTTGCAGATAAAGGGTGTCATTTGGTCAGCACAACAAACCCTCTGGCCGTTAATCTCAGTTTTCTAGACAGACTTATTTATTCACGTGGTTCCTCATTGGTCCTCAACGAGGCTGATTTTGACCCCATTCCAGACCCTTAGCTTCACAGAAAAATTCTGGAAGAGCCGGGGATCAAACCTGGGACCTCTGACCAATAGACCATAACAAATACGACGAAAACCACTTCGGTGGCCACGTGGTCTAACCGCTAACCTCAAGTTGGACTAGACTGCCGAAGACAGGGAGATCGGGGTTCGATCCCAATCAGGTGCACTGAGGGTGGTTTTTCCTAATGGTTTTCCACTCTCCCTCCACATAAATGCGGTGCATTTCCTCTAAATTAAGCCTTTCTAATCCCTAACCCATTAATGTAATTAGTACATAGGCATATAACCTTAACAGGTAGTAGATGCGATGCTAAAAAACAAAAACAAAAATATGACAAATAATATTCACAATAGGTAGAACTTGACCTTGGTATGGATATAGTCATGTGTTAAGGTCATACTTGAACTAAATTAAATTAAGTGAAATTAAAGTATTATTAATTATCAAATAGAATATGAATATAAAAAGTGAAACCATCTCTAGTTAAAATGACACGACACTGGAATCAAACCAGGAACCTTAGGTTTAGAATCGCTGATCTTATACCACCGAGGTATCCAGGAATTGTCCCGTGATTAAGGGTCATTCTTCACTCATATGATGGTATTCACATGTCCATCACAGACTTTGCCATAAAATATGAGTGAAGAATTACTCTGGGCACGGGACAATCCCTGGATGGCTCAATGGTTGAACATTGGCACATTAAATCAAAGTTCCCTGGTTCGATCTTCATTTCCGGGTGTCATTTTCCAATTGATTAAATTTAAATAATATTTCTTATATTCTCTTTACAGGAATCACATAAAAAGAGATTTTTTTTAACCACGACTTTGTGTAAATGTAAATTTACAAATTTGAAAGAATGTCTGTAACTTGAATATAAATAAGCGCCTGATGGCTGAGAAATATTTGAAAATGTTGTAAAATAACTAAGAATGAGCCCTTTGAATCCTTGAATCCTTTAGGATATTCAAGATTCGAGGTCTCGAAAACATTTTATATCTTATTCAAGATTTGAATAAACAAATTTAAAAAATGCTTATTTAAAAAAAAAAAATTAAATCCGATTTATTTTTTTAGAGCAATTATGATACTGGCCCTAGTGGTTTAATCTAGACCATTAACAATTCTAGAGCAATCCCAACAACAAGACCACTGACCATTAACTTATCTCTAAATGTGAACCTAATCACAATTTAAGAAAAAATAGGGATACTAATGTGGGATGGTTAAACACTTTTGCTTATTATATTCATTCAAGATCCGGATTCGAATCCGAGGCTTGAAGATAAAATACAGATTCAAATTTGGAAAAATTTGTATTTTGAGTCGTTTCTAAAAAAATAATGTAATTTAAGTAATAGGCAATTGACTAAACTGTAAAAAGATGGATGGGTTGGTTAAACCTCGATAGAAAAAAAATTTAAAAAAGTCCAACAAATAGCTCCGCTTGTGATTATTATTATTGATTCATCCTAACCTGAGACCTGAAGTAAACAAACATTTCCATATCACTAAGTGATTGGTGGAACAACAGTGCAATATTTTTAATAGGCACAATCATGTATAGTCAGTACCGTAGCAAAGTAGGTCACTACAAATTTTTTCGTATTTTTTAATGCTCTTTAACAAACCTCGTGTCAGTCTCAGAAAACGCCATAAATAGACGGGAAGCACTCAACACTCACAACCGTCACTAAACACTGTCGAGATGTACTGTCGCGTGACTTGACGTTAACATGTGATAAGGATTGTTCCATGGGGACCCTTAACGCGGAGTCGAGAATTTGTTGGTATTCGAATAGCGCTTGCAAAGCTTAAAGTATAATTTCTAAATCAATTGAAGGGATAGTTTTAGTTGTAATACTTTTCTAATGTTATTTTAAAACAAATTTAATACAAAACAAAGGAGGGACTATTTAGCGAAAGGATACTATTGGAGTATGTTCAATCAGAGCATAAGACTTCCACGTGGCTTTGTTTACATCAGGTCTCGGCTTAAGATGAATCAATAATAGTAAATAGAATTTGTCATTTCATGATTTTAAAAAAAAAACAGACAACCAGTGGCGGCTTGTGATATGTTGTTAGGGATAGCTATGCTTTACAAGATTACTAGTAAATTATTACTTCACATTCACTAATAAACTTTCCCATTCCTCGTTAACTTCATTTTAGTAAATATTAGGATCATTTGGTTAAATTTTAATCTTGTTTACTATTACAAAGTTTGTGATTGGTTTGTTCATAGTATTTAATGATAGTAACTAATGGTAAAAATAAATAATCTGAGTATTAAAAAAAAAATTTTTTTTATAAAAAACAGAGAGATTGGTTTTTAAAAAATGCTAGTATTTTTCTAAATTTCAACTTTATTTTTATATGCATGTACACGCTCTGTCACTACATTATTGTGCAAGTGGTTAGTCAAGCGAATAGTGAGGGAAAGGAACAAGTAAGTACATTACCACCAAGCAAAGGTAGTCTAAAGTCTGTTCAGCACAGGAATTGTTTTCTAAAAGGCCTTATTCCCTGCCAGAAATCTATTATATACTAGCGGACCCGCCAGACGTTGTCCTGCCCGAACGTTGGCTTTTCGTTTAGGTGGCATAATTGATTTCGATAATAAAACAAATACTATGTGTTCATCACAATTACAAACTCAGTGTTTGTCAAGACAACATACAAAATGAAACATATTTTCATTTTTGGCATTTCGCCCACAACTCTACAAATATCTGCTGTATCGAAAAACAAACATAACTATGAATTATTCTCAGAAGTTCAATTATTCATGAACTTTTCAGAAGGTTTTAACGGTCAATTATTAATGAACTTATTAATTTTTTTAATGGTCAATTATTAATATTATATTTATTATTATAAATATTAGGTGGGGGTGGGGGGTGAAATTTTGAGGTTACATGTTCTGATATGCAAAAAATAAAAATAACCCCCCCCCCCAAAAAAAAAAATTCCCTAAAACATAAAAAAAATTCCTAGAACCCGATTGCAGCGCCACCTACCGGGTCCAATTGTGAATCTAAACCATCCACGGACCCACTCAAACACACACAAAAAATTTCATCAAAATCGGTCCAGCCGTTTAGGAGGAGTTCAGTGACATACACACGTACAGAAGAATTATATATATTAATATTAGGATATTGGTAGGAAAAAAGACCTTTCAGAGAGTAATTCCTACCGTGAATGGAGTTTAGGTAAGAACACATAAGCCATGCCTTTTTATTTAACATCGCATCTTACCACCTGTTTGGGTTATGTATGAACTACTCTAAAATATTAGGGACTATTAAGGTTGAATTTAGAGGACGTGTACCTGCATTTGTGAGATTGACTGTCAATTTAGGAAGAACCACATCGAGTACACCCTAGCGATATTTCAAACCCTGTAATTGACAGTCCAGTCTATTGTAAGAGTGATGCCTTTACATCACGCAGCTACTGGAACAGCTCCTAAGCCACTCCAGCTGATGACTATATATTTTGTTATTATTATTATTTTAAGTATTTAACGTGATTTTCTGAACCGACTGATTATATCAGTACACGAGAATTTCTACGAGCGAAAGGGACTATCAATTTTTCTGTGAGAGTATTTACGCACACCTTCCAGAATTCTTTTACATGCCACAATCGACAGAGGTCCGTCATCTTTACTTCCCCTCCGAAGTAAGTTGTGCTATGGATTTTTATTGCTAAAGAAAAATTGGTCCAGCCCGGTTGGGTTTGAACCCACGAACATCGGGTCCACAGGCAAACACTTTACTCCAATACCATTGAGGTCGACCTGATGACTATAGGAAAAAGAAAATTACCAAATGTTTTAAGTGCCAGTAATTGATGTTATTACTGATTATTACTTACTTGCGCAAAGTGCCGGGTATGAGGTGTGATTACAAGCTGAATTATCCGGACATTCCGAACAGGGTTTGCCGACCTTGTACAGGGGCATCCTGATAATATTGCCGCCTGGGCCGTAATTGCAAACCAATCGAATAACAAACTTATCATCTTTTTCCTCGAAAACTACCCTACCACATCCGACCAGGTAGCTATCGGCCCAAAGAAGCTGGGTGTAGTGGCCTATCTTCACGTCATGGTTTACCTCTCTGAAAGAACATAAAACATTTGTTGCTTTGACAAGTTGTTAGGAACGTTTTATCTCGAGCTAAGTCGATGATCAACCTTTGAAAAGCTTTGAAATTTCAATTAAGAATTCAAATATAACTGAGGATCGAATATCAAGTCCCGCATCCAAATCTTGGAAAAAATTATTAGAAAAATAGAGAATAGAAATAGTAATTAAATGTTAACTTTTTTGTTATGATGTAATCCGTTAAATATTAAATACAATCAGTTTGGCATTAAATTAATAGTATGGGGTCTGGTTGTTGAGTTTTTTCTATAATAATGTTGGAGATGAACCACCAACAAGCAGGAATAGAACTCTATAAAACAAATTCCAACCCAAAATTTAGGACTTTTATTTTTTTGAATTTCAAATTCGATATTTTATCAAATTTTGAATATCCTTAAGGATTTGAGGGTTTCAATGATTTAAGGGTTCAATCCTAAATTTAAAATACAATTATATCCTAGATTCATATTCGTCTGAATATGATTTGAAATTTGAATCGAAAAATCAAACTTAAGAATAAATTTAACTTTTTGTAGAAACTTAACATCGATTCATAACTGAAATTTAACTGAAAATTTATTCACAGCATTTTAGTTAAGTCATATGGTTGTATTTTATATTAAAACAAAATTTGAATTTAGATTTTTTTTATTTCCAAAGCCTGATATTTTATTCGGAATCAATTAGAGTTGGCAATCAAGCAAATATTTGGATTCTGTTATAGATTGAAAAAACCTTGCTGCACAGAGGCTCGGTTGATAAATTCACAAAGTTTGGGATATTGGATTGCTAAGCTAGAAAGAAGTTTGGAGGGAAAAGACCGCAAGGGAGATGGGAGGAGAACAGTGTGTGTGAGTGAGAAGAGAAGAATGGACAAGAGTAAGGGAGGAATAATGGTGGCAGGAGAGAGGGAGATGGAGGAATTTTACTAAACTGACCCTTAGAAATAACACTTAAGGCACTTTGTGTGAATGCATTGCTCTACAAACTTCATTGATCTTTGTTAAATTATTTATAGTATCTGTATCCACATTTAACAACCCTTCCTCATCCCCTCCATAGTAGCACTCACTATTCCTATCCATCATTAGATATTTCCCCTCTTACCCAATTACTTAAAGTACCCCATTACCTAGAGTTACCCTATTACCAAAAGCTACCTCTTTACCTAGAGTTACCCCATTACCAAAGTTACCCCGTTACCTAGAGTTACCCTATTACCAAAAGTTACCTCTTTACCTAGAGTTACTCTAGTACCTAGAGTTACCCTGTTACCTAGAGTTAGCCCATTACCTAGCGTTACCCTATTACATAAAGTTACCTCTTTACCTTGAGTTACCCCATTACCTAGAATTACCCTGTTACCTAGAGTTAACCCACTATTGAGAGTTAACCCTACTACCTAGAGTTACCCTATTACATAGAGTTACCCCATTAATTGGAGTTACCATATTACCAAGAGTTACCTCATTATGTAGAGTTACCCCATTACCTAGAGTTAAAAATCTTTTAAAGGAAAAAAATCACCTGTTTTTACACTCAGTCGGGATTTGAACCCCAATAAAAACTGCAATACGCCTGACCGAGATTCGAACTCTGATCTCCCTGTCCTTTGCAGTCTAACGAAAGTGACGCCTTAGACTATGCAGCCGCCAAAACAGGTGATTTAAAAGTTTGAAATAAATGATGTAATAACATATTATTTTTTAAATAAAACCTCTAAGAATTAAACACACAAATACAAATGTAGAAACGTATTGAATACCTGAATCAATTCAAAGAGGTTTCTATTCTAAGTTTAGGTCCACTCTAGCCCAGTTAAAAATAACACGATTCACTAGGTTATGTTTGGTAGGAGGTACCGGAAAGGAGGATAAAACATACAAAAAGGAACGAACACAATATGGCTTTTACAATGAAAATAAGAGCACAGTTCACACTTTACACTGCTGCCACTGGGCAAAGAGGTAATTGCTGCCTCTTGAAGAATATCTATCGTTTCCACTCAATCCTCTGACCTAGATTTCATTTTATCAGAACTCATCAGGAGGGAGTGTAAAACGCGCAACGCAACCTACTAAAAGAAGAAACCACAAAACACAGAAGGGAGAAAAGGAAATTGGTAAAGAATGATTAAGACATTTAGAAAGGAACATGTTGAAGGAACAAAGAACACAGAGGACAGACACAGGAAATGGACGTTGGATGCAAAAATGTGATATATCTCTTTAAAGGCAAACCTATTTTTAGTTTTTTGAGGTATATTTTGTTGTATTTTGAATAAGGTACAGGAAAGAGTGATAAAAATATATAAAAGAGAAAACGAAAATAGATTTTCACTAAAAAGATACATTATATTTTCAAATTCATCTGGTTAGTGTTTCCCTTACTGACCCACAGAAAGTATTTAAGAGGGTATGTGGCATTTCACTGAGTTTTATAAAACATAAAATACTGTTTTGATAATATCAAGTCTATGAAACAAAATAACACAGATTTTGACGTGATGTCATTGATTTTTATAAACATTTCAATCCCTATGACATGGCTTTGTTTATCTTTACCAGCAAAAGCTTGATTACATTTTGAAACAACACAATATTAGGTTTAAGAGTTGTTTTTTTTTATGAAGAGCTGTAAGCGCTCTGTTGGTTACCCCATGGCCCCAAAAGGGATATACGTCTGGTGAAAGTTGGGAAGCACTGCACTATATTACATTATAGAATTATATAAAACGCTAGATTGTTTCATGATTTTTTTAAAATTAAGCATGGATTTCATTTTACACTGTGTTTGGACTTGGTGAACGCCCAGGACTGGTTTTAACTCCCTTCTTTTGTCACCAATTATAACTACCCGTTCAGGCTGTACGTTTACATACTTTACGTTAATGTGTTAGGGATCAGGAAGGTTGAATTGAGAGAAGTGTACCCACATTTGTGTGGAGGGATAGTGGGAAAATGTTTAGGATAAACCTCTCTTGGTACACCCGATCGGGATTTTAACCCCAATAGCCCCATCATCGGCAATACTGTTTTGGACCCCTCTTATATATTTAAAAAATCATCGATGAAATGCATTTTTCTTTAAAGTGCTATATGTAAATTATCCTTTTAATATTTCATCCATGGAGAATCTCACGCTTTTCAGAAATAGTGTCGAAGGATTGCACCATTAAAACTTATTTTTTCTTTCATTAAGTAACTCCGTAGTGTTTACCAAAAAAGCAAGTGACGCTAGACCCCATCTACCTAATAGGAAGCTAGCCTTCACGACACCTGTCGCGAGGACGCTTTCGATTTATTGATTTTGACACTGGTCACGAGAGGTCCAAGGGGCAAGGGCTAGGTCATATATAAGCTGTTTGTGCATATGAACACACACAGTGCAGGCGACATAAATCTATAGAACCCGTTAAAACAGTGCCACTAACTTAAATACAGAGAGTACACAGAAAATAATCTAGTTCAACTAAACTGTATCACATAAAAATATATCTTCAGTGCCGAAGATAAATCACTTTAATAAATCGTGTGAAACATCAAAAGTTTTGTTTATTTAATATTGTTATTGATAGTGTTCAATCACGGGGCAGACATCAGCTAATTCAACGGTAATCATATTAATTGGCGCTCGATTACAGGGCTATAAATACCAATTATTTCACAAACATTCAGTAGCATTTTACTATCTCCTGCAAGAACGATGCCTTAGACCATACAACCAGAAAAGAGGGTTTGTTTTAATCGTCAGAGTTAAAATGTTCATTCTCTCACCCTAGATATGAATGCACCCACGAACTGTTGAAATGTATCACTTCATCGACGAACCACGTTTCCGCTAGTCCAGCGGGTTCTAGGAGAGTCGCATCATCTTGAGTCTCGGTAGCGATATTCTGGCCGACAGCAAACCTCTCTTTCAAGAGATACAAAATAATATAGAAATTAGATATCAAGCTTAATGTACATTTCAGGGGGGGGACTGTTCATAAATCAAGTACGCATATCAGGCGGGGGAGGGAAGGTTAGTACTCGGCGTGACGAGGATGGAGGGGAAGGCGTGTCGCCATATTACAGTTACACGTATATGTTTTGAAATCAACCCGACTGCGTACATGTATTAACAAATAACAACTAGCTCATCGACTCCGATCGCCGAGATTGGCAAACATTTACAAACACGTTTTAATAAAAGAGTCATAGAGGCTCGCAAATTAAAAATAATATTTTATATGAGGAGAGAGGGGGTTATATTGTAACGTAATATTAGAAGTGGGTTCACAAAATTGTGACAATGTGTGACAAGAGACTGGGAGGGGGGAGGGGTAATTTTTTTTTAAAATCGGTGTGATATAGTTTATGGACAGTTTCTACGTGTAAAAACAAATGTTTACCACCCGCTTGGTTTATACCCTTATGTACTAATTACGCTAATTTATTAAAGATTAATAAGGTTGAATTTAGGGGGAAGTATACACACATTTGCGTGTGGAATGAGAATTGAAAAACCTGTAGAAAAAAACCACCCTCAGTACACCTGACCAGGATCGAACCCTAATCCCCCCTATCTTCGGCAGTCTAGTCTATTGCGAGAGTAGCGCCTTAGACCATGCGGCCACCGAATAAGGTCCTCCCAATCTTAACCATATTTACCCTTAGGAATTATTGGAAGTCATAGGATGGCTGTTTAGCTTTCGATGACATTTCCTAGACTGAAGACAATTGCCTCTGTTCTATGAGCATGTAGTTTCTAAATAGGGAGGGATGGCATTTGTGAATGACTAAAAGTTCATCCAGACAGACAGACAAACATAATGACTAATAAATCAGTTGTTTTTTGAATTGCATTCCAGGATGGAACTTCAAACAAACTCGGATTCTTTCCTTAACTGTCTACACTATGGCCCTATTTTATAAGCGAACCACTTTTAACTCCTCAAGTTTAAATGAGTGATTTAACATTTTTATAACATCAAACACACATATTACAAACAACTTACACATGAGTTAACATTCAAAAGAACCACCATATCTTATATCCATCATATCGCTAATGTCCTAATATCCACTACAGTCAGTTATTTAATATGATAATTTTGTAATTTACTTGTATCCATCCAAATATGGAAATGCAAAAATAATCAATTTTGAAAAAGGAAAAAGTTCACTCTTAATGATAAGAATTTTTTTTTAATTACCATGCCCTACTACCTGTTCAAGTTATATGTATATATGGTAATTATTAGTTTAATGGGGGATTAATGAGGAAGGAAACATTTTAGAAGTAATCGATCCGCATTTGCGTGGAAGTAGATTGAAGAACCATTTAGTAAAATTATTATTATTAGCGCCGCGTCTTACTACCCGTTCGGGTTGTACGCACTTACGCTAATGTTGTAATGGTAGGGTGATTGTGAGATGAAATGGAGGACCTACAGTTTAACGTGGGATCCGAACCACGTGTGGAGGCCTGGCATTCCTCACATTCACAAGTTTTGATTAATACACGTCTTGTCAGAGGTGAAGGAAGAGTTTGGGTAATCAGATAAATCTGTGCCGGGACCAAGTATTGAACCCCAGACCCCCAGCATATATGACTGAAACCTTACCCCTAGACTACCAGGTCGCCCATTTATGATAAAACACCCGACCGGGATTCAACCCCCGATCTCCCCGTCATCCGCAGGCCAGTCTAACAAGAGAGTGATGCTTCACACCACCTTAAATTTAGTCGCAGAACCTTGTAAAACATAACAGAACCCCTTAAATATTTTTAACATGGCACATAAAAAAAATCTTGGTTCAAGGTCAAATACCTTTAAATTGAAAGCTACCATTTTCTAGTGGGTAGAAATAACATGTTTTGTTCCCTTTAATGTCTCATAAATAATTGCAGCCACCCTGTTAATGTGCGTGTTAGATGAAAAAATGGTAAGGTTTTACTCGTATTCAAACGATTATCAAGGTACCAGATCCTTTGTTTATTATTTCAATTATAAGAAAATAAGAAATAAATCAACATACATTTTAATGATCAAAGTTTTTTTTTTGTTTGTTATTTTTGCGAGTTATTATATCCGGTTTATGGTTGACAGTTATTGTATTTGCGTGTCTGGAGCCGCAACAAGACTGTTGCGATATTTAGTTTTGGTTCCAAGAGTAAAGCGAGAATCCACTTTCACACAAGTATGTGCTTGCTGGAGAATGCCAACAGTACTTCGATTGTCTGCTGTGACAACTCATGGTATTCTTCGCGGAAATCGCCCCTAGAATGTGTGAACAACTGCTCCATTAAGCTGGGTGGATTCTCTGAAGGTTCTGTACCACAATTACAAAGGTAGTTTAGTATACAAACTGTTCAGTAAAAGCAACTGACCAAATATTGTCTCGTCCATACCATACTGTCACCACCCCCTAAGTTCCTTCGTGTGGGCCTATTATGGCTGTCAGGATGGGTTGCGGCCGAGGATGGGGGTAGTGACTGGATTCTGATTGTGTGGGTTTGTGACTTCCTACTTGGTTTTTTTATTGTACTACTATGTCTAATACAAAACGTGATGTTGATAAGAAATAGTAAAAATATAGAAAAACTTGATGGATTTACTTAGAAGCTCGTGAGAGAACGAAGTATGCAAGGAATGCTTAACCAATGGCCTGACTGACCTATGGGTGAGCCTACACAGTTGATGAACCCCGGTGCCCTGGGCTCGACGGTCGCCCTCCTATACAGGTCCAGCGTCCTAGCCAGCATAGCCCACAAAACGGGCAGAGTGACCCCCCTAGACTCGATGGTGATTAGTCAGTCCTGTTAGCTGGGATACACTACTATTTATTCTGCCTTCTAGCCTGGTTTACAGTGAGGAATGCTGACACTTTGTTTATGTTGTCAGCGCATAAGTTCTATTTGTTTACAAGCTAATCACAACACCTTGCGATACTCGTTTTGTCATTCACAATCCAGAACACAACAATATTAAACAAACATGCCTCAATATTGGGTGTGTCAATTACACTAAAATATTTTTAACTTTTTAAGTGTAAAATAACTTTGAACTTTTTTTTTTTAAGAAACCCTTAATTTTACCTCGCGGTATCCCAATCGGAAAGGCTGCCTTAGACCTGTCTGCCACTTAAGCGAGTAAGATATTAAATAAATGTCACATCGACATCAGGGGTGGACTGGGATTTGATGTTGGCCACCACAACTACTTGAAACTAAAATGAAGCTATTGTTTTTATTCAACTTTAATCACCTAGGGTGCACATAATAAAAAATTTTTGTGAAGGCATTATATATGAAAACCCGCTCGTGGCGTAGTTGGCTAACGTGCTGTGTGTTGAGCTCGACCACCGAGGACGGGGAGATCGAGGTTCGAATCTCGTTCGGGTGAACTGTGGGTGGTTTTTCTAAATTGTTTTCATCCCCCTCCACGCAAATGCGGTTTACTTCTTTAAATTCAACCCTCCAATTCCTAATCCATTAGTGTAATTAGTACTTAAGCGTATACCTGACGGTAGTAAGACGCGTGCTAATATTATTATTAATAATATGAAACAGCCCTGTTGTCGCTTCTTTAGTGTTGTTTACTAACAATTTCTAATTCAAACATATTAGCATTTTTTTTTAGTGAATAGTGACTTACAGCTTTTAATATACACAAGTATGGGTTGGGAAGGGGGGGGGATAATTTTACAAACTTAAATATTTCAAAAATAGATTCCCAGCAAGAGTCTTACAATTTAGAAGAATTTTTGTTCATATCAGTAGAAAGTAGAAGTTGATGTTTTAAGTTGATTTAATAGCGATATTATCATGGATAATATTGCTGAAATGGTTTCAGGATTAAATTTACAGCAAAAAAAAAATACATTTTATCTCAACACTTGAACAAAACTGAAGAGTAGCCTCAGTGGTAAGGGCTGTCATATTTGTGTTCCTGAACAGCTTAGAGTCTGTCAGTCCACTCCTGATGAACATTAAGCTCTTTTTTAATCACCATGTCTTACTACCCACTCAGACTATACACTTATGTACTAATTAGGCTAATTGATTAAGGATGAGGAAGGTTGAATTTAGAGGAATTGTACCCACATTTGAGTGGATAGAGAGAGAGACAGAGTAGGAAACCATTTAAGGGCAAACCAACCCCAGTAAACCCGACCGGGATCGAACCATGATATCCCCGTCATCGGTAGTCTAGTCTATTACGAGAGTGACGCCTTAGACCATGCAGCCACCGAAGCGAGTGCCATTAAGTATTGTACCCAAGAAAGCTCTTTCCATTATCGTTGATGAGGATGAACATAAATTATTACACCTAATGTCAAATATAGGTGAATTTTAATTAAGTGTTTGGCTTTTTATTTTTTTTCAAATGATACTTCTAATAAAGACAATTTGAGCATAAGTTCATATATGGAAATAAACCTACTTGAAAGTGGTCTTTAAGACTAAAATGATTTGTAAAAACTAACCTGAGTCTCTGCACTCGTCGTGCGGCTTGTCCGTCTTATAAATCTGGCACTGATCCGCCCATCGTGTGGCAATTATCTCAAGCTCTTCATCCCATGACTGGAAATAAACATATCAGGTGTACAGATGATAGTTTCTAGTTTATTCATCCTTTTTAATGTCATTTTTATAGATATATATATATATACATGGTACAAATGGGGGGTGCATTTCCTCTAATTCAAATTTACTCATTGCTAAAGTATTAAGTATTAGCTAAAACTGTCCAAGAAAATTTTAAAGTATTATATATTTTGAAAGGCGTTCTAAGACAACGTTAAAAGCCAGGCTGAAAATATTGTTACTTGTACTACAATTTTCATCATAGCTCATCATCTCATAGGCATCCCATTTTGAAATTTTCAGTTTATGTAGATAACTAATAGTTAAATAACTTTTTTTTTTTCAAAATTTTCAAAAAAAAACTATCACAATTATTTTTTTTTAAAATTGAAAGGGGGGGAGGGGGGTAAATTGTTAAAAGTGTGCCGAGTTGTATTTCAAATTGAAAAAAATTGAGCCAAGAAACCTAATTCTAGTACCAATATAACAAAAGTTAATAAGAATTTTTTTAAATATGGCGCGGAAGAAAAAAAAATCTATTTTTATTGAAATTTCAAAAATCGATTTCTTGAAAGCGGGCGGGGCCATCAAAAAATCTTTAAAAAATATATTTGTGGTTAGTTTTAAGGGAATAATAATTGGTAAATATTTCATTTAAATATAGACTGGTCAGGTTGATTTATCATGAACTGACCCGAAAGTCATGATGTTTAATGACGACTTGATGGTATGGTGGGAGAAGAAAGAAGAAGTAGAGAACAGCTAGAGGAATGGAATGAGGAAGTGAAAAGTGCGTAATGAAATTTACCATGGTGAAATGTGAAATGTGAAGTGATGGTAATGACAAGGAAGAGGATAAAGCTTAGTAAGGCTATAAAGTTGGATGAAGTAGAGCTGAGAAAAGTACAGAACGTAAAATATCTTGGAACCATGATTGAGGTGTAAGGTGGAAGTAGAGAGGATCTAATTAGAAGAGGACAGCAAGGAGAGTATTTTATAGGTGTGTAAGAGACCTGCTATGGAGATTGTTTCTATAGGTGTGTAAGAGACCTGCTATGGAGAGTTGTTATATAGGTGTGTAAGAGACCTGCTATGGAGAGTTGTTCTATAAGTGTGTAAGAGACCTGCTATGGAGAGTTTTTTATAGGTTGTGTAAGAGACCTGATATGGAGAGTTATTCTATAGGTGTGTAAGAGACCTGCTATGGAGAGTTGTTATATAGGTGTGTAAGAGACCTGCTATGGAGAGTTGTTTTATATGTGGTGTAATAGACCTGCTATGGAGAGTTGTTTTATATGTGTGTAATAGACCTGCTATGGAGAAGGAAGTACCCTTGAAGTGTAAGGAAGTGTTGTACAGGGCGTGCTTTGTACCCATCGTTACATATGCAGCTGTAACATGTATATTGAATGTAAGAGAGACTAGTAAAGTGGAGGCCATGGAAATGACGTTTGTGAGGAGCCTGTTAGCTGTCACAAAGAGGAACAGGATAAGGAATGAGGTTATCCGGGAAGGAGTGGGGGTTCAGGGAGTACATGAGATAGTAGAGGAAGTAAGACTGAGATGGTATGGGCATGTAATAAAGATGTAGAAGGAGAGGAGCCAAAAGAAATGCATTGTAATGAAGTATGTAGGAAAAAAATCGCAAGGGAGTCCAAAAAAGAGATGGGAGGAGCAGATAACACAAAGTGTGCAGTGAAAGGAGAAGAATGGTGGAAGGATAGAGGAAGATGGAGGCAATCTACTATAATCACCCGAACACAGACTGTAAACAATAAACTATGATGATATGGATGATAATCTTTCTACATAGCCCAGTGGGTGAGCTTACCATCAACCTCATGTTTTTTGCAGAGGGCTGAGGCCCCGGATCCCCCTCCGTCTCATTCCCCTGAGCCACTGTGTTCCTCAACTTGTTATGGATATGCACCAGTCTCTTTTTCTCCACAAAAGTCAGGGGATGATTGTGGACAGTATAAGGGTCACATCCCTTGCCTGGCCCTGGTTTCTGGAACAAAAATTGACCTCATGTTTTCAATTTAAGTTTTTTTTTTTTTTTTTTTAAACACTGTGTCTTACTACCAGTTCGGGTTAGCACACACATGTACTAATCACGCTAATATATTAGGGATGATGAAGGTTAGATTTTGTGCACCTGCATTTGTGTGGAAGGAAAGTGGAAATTTATTTATTTTTAATTATTTAGCACGGTATATTACTACCCATTCAGGTTATACACTTAAGTACTTATTAAGAATAATTCAAATAGCTTCTTGGACATCCATTAAAAAAATCTGAGGGAAGACTATTTTAAACAGCTTCTAATGGAAACCAATTTTCATTTTTTTTAATTCTGGACAAAGATTACTTTCAAAGGGAATGTCCTCCTAACAGCTTCTTGGTGAATCAATTTTTCTTGCAACATTTTCTTTGAAAGTATCCTTGGATTTTCTTTGAGCTTGAGGGGAAAACTCTTTAATCTTATAAATGCCCCCTTTTCTACACATAAATAGGCTTCACAGATTCTTCTCTTCGAGTAAAACACTAAAAGTAGGCCTATCTTTGTTTGTGGGGAAAATATCATGGTAAGCCTACCATTACACACGATGAAAGTTGTATTTATTTTATTTTGAACCACGTCTTACTACCCGTTCGTGTTGTACGCTCATAATGAAAGTGCCCCAAAAGTTACAAATGGAAAAAAGTAGTCTACTGGAAAAATAGCTTTGATGCATTGTACCTATAAAAAACTAAGATCACTTACATTATCAAAATGGCTGCCCTTAGTTACCATAAAAATAAATTTATATAGTATCTAGAGGCAATTAATAATCATAAATTGGCTCAGCCTCCAGTGGCTAAACTAAACCCCTCCCTCCTCCTCAACTTTCAAAATTTAATTCTGGACACAATCTTGATTGTTTGTCCCCCTCTACCCCGAAAAGAAAATGCCTGGGTGCGCCACTGTTTAGGACAACATAGATTGCCCTAAATATGATATTATTTCATAATATGTACCAATATTCAGTCTATTTATTTTACACAAATATCCAAATAGAGATTTAATTGACATAAAAAATATATATATATTAAAGAATTATAATCAAAGATGATAACCGGCCCCGTGGTGTAGTGGTCAGTACACCTGGCTATGAGACTATGGGTCCCGGGTTCGATTCTTACCCGTACTTTGGGTATTTTCCTTGAAAGGGGAATCACCCGACGGTCACCAGGGTTTGGTTAATTAGGCTTATCAGGTTTAGGTATTTCCACTAGTTCCACACTCTTGTACTCACATACCATCATCCCTCATCTCATCAGGACATAGAAAGAGCCTCCACGGAAAGTATGTACATTAGTACATTCGGGCGTCCCTTTGGACAAGGTACATTAGTACTGGCTAATCCTTACACTATTGGGCTACAAGTGATGTAGCCCAGATGTGCAATATTATTATCATCAGGATAGTAATGGTATGTGCAGCGCACACAGAAGTAGGAGCTTAATGTCTGGATGAGCTTAAATCATGAGTACAATGCTCAAACCTATAAATCAAAATGTATTTACATAGGTAGGTTTTTAATTATGGGAATAGGTGACCTGGCGGTCTAGGGGTAAGGTGTCGGACTTCTGTTCTGGGGGTCCGGGTTCAATACTCGTTCCCGGCACAGATTTATCTGATTGCCAAACCCCTTTCCCTTCACCTCTGACAAGACGTGTATGATCACAACTTGTGAATGTGTGGAATGACAGGCCTCCACCGTGGTTCGGATCCCACGTTAAAATGTAGGTCCTCCATTTCATCTCACAATCACCCTACCATTACACATTAGCGTAAGTGCGTACAACCCGAACGGGTAGTAAGACGCGGTGCTAATAATAATAACAATAATAACAACAATAATAATAATTATTATAATAATGTGAATAAGTTTAAACACAAGCTACGCAAGACCCTCATTGACTATTAATCCGCTACAGATAATAATTGTGTATGTGTGAAATGCTTTTATTTCTACAGCAGTGGCCCAGCAGTCTAAGGCGCTAGACTCACATCACACTTGGTTTCCATTTATATGTAAAGTTGTGGTGCTAAGCTCGTCCAAGTGTACCGTGGAGGTGGGGTGGGGGGAGGGGGGAGGGTTTGGCTCACATGTGATTTTTCTTTGTGGTTCTGTCCATTTCAATCAAATATTAGTTTGTTTCCTCCAAGCAAAACTTCTCACCCTGTCCCCTGAAATAATGCAACATGTTTTTCATACTTTACGTCTTACTGCTCATCCATTCTATCTGCAGAGA
Source organism: Timema podura (assembly GCA_033556935.1). Lineage (NCBI taxonomy): Eukaryota > Metazoa > Arthropoda > Insecta > Phasmatodea > Timematidae > Timema > Timema podura. Next base: position 2,758,147 of record JAVRXN010000013.1, on the reverse strand, counting down.
GATACTAATAGGGTTAAGAAGAGAGAGATAGAGAGTAGAAAACAATTTAGGAAAAGATTCGAACCCCAACTTATTTGTCATCGGAAAACCAGACAGGACAACAAGAGACTAAAACCTTTGTCCACTGGTGCATCTGATCAATTACTTTTTTTCCCTATTTTATTTTTTTATTTTAGGTAGACCAAATTAACGCGCTCCTTCTGAACGACTTACAATCTAACTTGAATCTATAACAGACACAACAACCAGCCCCGGGCTATTAATTCAGCACCATGAAAGAGAAAAACCCACATTTCACCAATGATAAGTTTTCCCGCCATGCCGGGAATCTAACCTGGGACACTTGGCTCAGTAGACAGACTCGCTACCGACTGAGATTACATGTCAGACGATTACATAACTAATAGCTTTCGTGACAAAAGTGTTGCTAAAAAATCAACACTTTCGTGACGAAAGTGTTGATAAAAAATCAACGCTTTCATGATGAAAGTGTTGATAAAAAATCAAACTGATTCGTATCTTAGCAGAAGCTATATTTCTACTATTAAAAAGAAAAGAAAATTTCGCTCACCGGATATTTGCACATGGTGTGAATCTTTTTTGGTGAGCACAATTCACAATAGTCTGTTTTACAAGTGACAGCTGCTATTAGTAGCACAGAAGCGACACCCACACAAACTGATGACGTGTGAAGCATTGCTGAGGAAAAGAAATACGCATGGCTCAAGAACAGCGCTACCGTGACAAGAGAGAGGTGTACAGCTCAATTTTCATAAGTAGGGTCTTTTATAAAAATAAAAACACTTTTTTTTTTCCTATCAACATTAATAACATATTACTATATTTTTTTTAGCACTGTGTCTTAATACACATTCGGTTTATATGTATTAATTATGATAATATGGTAAGGATGAGGAAGTTTGAATATAAAATAAGTGTAGCCACATTTGTGTGATGGAAGTGTGTTAAACCATTTAGAAAAAATCACCCTCGGTACACCCAACAGGTATTCGAACCCCAATCCCCCCGTCATCAGACGTTTAGTCTACTGGGAGAGTGCCGCTTTAGACCCCATGTGGCCACTGAACCTGGTTATTGTTTATTGATATCTAGAGCAGTTGCATATCACATAGCTAGACGTATGAATCTGTGAAAGTAGATCTAGTACTTTTATAGCTGTCAGTTAATGCACTTCCTAACTGGCCCCATGGTGTAGTGGTTAACGCACCTGACTACGAGCTTAGGAGTCCCAGGTTCGATTCCTGGCTGGTACGTTTGGTATTTTTTCTTAAGGGGAATCACCCCAACAGTCACCAATGTTTGGTTAAGTTAGGTTAAGTGTTTCCACTGGTTTCACACCCTCGTACTCACTATCACTATCGTCTCATCTCATCGGGACATGGAAAGAGCCTCCACAGAAAGGATGTACTATTAGTACATTCGGGCGTCCCCTGGGCAACGATACATTAGTACTGGATAATCTTTCCACAAATTGGCGCGCACTACACATACTAAGTTGTGCTGTAAGCCCTGATTTTTATAGGAAACCCACTTTTGACCACCAACATTTATTGAAAGTCACAAAAATTTAGTGTTCTATAAGTATTTGTTATTAGATTTATTAGGCTATTTATAAAGTTAATCTAAAAAGTTGTCAAAAGCTTCCAAAATTACTTGATTAAGGATTACTGCAAACATTATTAACTAAACGGAGTAAGAATGTAAACACAATTGTAATTTTTTTCCCCACGCCATTGTCAAAACAATATTGTTTCCAGTTTTCACACACCGGGCTTCCTATAAAATTCAGATTGTGGCTCGGCTTAAACCAGGTGTAGCATCAAGGTGTTTTTTATACATTTTTCCTTAGGGGTTGGGTCATGTTAAAAAAAAATGGGCCATAAACAATGGGTTAGCCACTTCAAATATTAATCTACAAGTGAATGGACCTTGTGGTAGATATTAATTTGATATTATATAACTATATCATGTAACTGTGGGGTCAAATAAATAGTTAAACTTTATTGTGGAAGTTGAAGTAAAATAAGACAATACAAGAGAGATGTATGAAAATTACTAAGAAATATAAGAAAAACTTAAACTAGGCTATCCTTAGCTCATTAATTTGTAATAATACGATGTATTATTACGGTGTGGTGAATAGGTTATGTTATACTATCAAGCTAAGCTATCCAAAATCTTTATGCCAAAACTAATTTATTAAGTCCTTTAATTCCCACCATGGTAATATTTGGTTAAAACTCATTTTCAAACTTCAATTTACCACTACTTACTGATTATTTAAAAATGTGATTTATTTCAATTTTAAATATCAGGTTATCTTAGATGGACATTTTGTCATGAATTAATATAAATAGTGTAGTCTTAAGTTAAATTCAACAATAACCAAAGACAACATTTTATAATATCATAATGACCGCGTTTCAATACACCATTTCTTAAAGACTAATTTCCCATCACTATAAACAAATTAAATTTTTACTGAAAAAACTTTGGATGTTCAGCTCAAATAAAATAACTGATTTTATTACCCTTATTAAGTACAACAAACACAGTATTTGGTTGTGAAATGACATATTATATGTATATTATTTATTATTTTCAGAACCTTTGAATGAATATGTTGGTACTTCTGCATTTATCTGTTATTGTTTTGTTTTTGATTTTATGTCAAAGGTAAATAAATCGTCATTGAAAGTATTGTGTCAAAATCTATTCTTGACCTACAAAAAAATAAATAGAAAATTAATTGAATACATATTAGTAACCAAAATTAATGTACCTATCTACGATTAATTTTACTCTTAAAATTGTTATGGTCAGCCTTGTCTATGGTTGAAGTGAATAGGCCTAATTAATCTATAACTTGAAGTGATATGTAAATTATAGTGAACTAAAGGTTTACAACACTAAAAATGTCACCTGGTTCAAGACATGCTTCGAGAAGTCCGCGTAGAAAACGTAAATCTGCATCGCCTTCACCAACACCAAGTAAAAGAGTCAGCCCGCATCACAAAGTTGACCAGTCTAACAGACACAAGACATATGCCATAGACACAGCAAGGTCAGACAAACAGTTTCGCAAAGTAAGTCCACAGTCACCAAAGTCAAAAAATTACGATCATAGGGACAGACATATACCTGATTCTTATTCTAACCCTAATAAGGAAGATTTTTTTAGACAGAGGAATAATATTGAGAAGAACTCTTACAGGAACGTTAAGTCACCTACAAACGACCGTCCTGGACGAGAATTTTCACAAGCTCGTTCAGTGAGGGGAAGAAATATTAGGTCTCCTCCGAACGAGCGTCCTGGTCAATCATTTTCGCAGGCTCGGTCAGTGAGAGAAAGAAATGTGATGTCAGCTCCGAACGATCATTCTGGACGAGCGTTTTCATTGGCTAGGTCTGTGAGGGAGACCCCTGGAGACAGATGGCCACATGACATGTACATGGAAAACAACGGTGCTCACGAAGGGGGACAAGGATATTTTAGAGAAAGACATCGTAGGGCACCAGAAGATGATCTCATGGATCAACGCAGGCAAGAAAGAGAACGGATCGGACTTGTCGGTGTGATGCAACTTTGGGGGAAATCCCCACCACGAACAGAAGAGTAAGTATTACCCCATACTGGTGTTCATTGAATGTGCTATACAAATTGTCGATCTTGGTGGTCTTGGGGTGAAGTGCTTGCTGCAGGACCTGATGTTCACATGCCTTTATATCTGGTTTTATTAATACTAATTGACATATTTAAATATGGCAGGGGGTCGGCAACTAGTCGATCCGTCGATCTCGCAACAATTTCTAGTCGATCACGTAAGAAAACTACATTATCAATAAAAGTTTATAAGTTATTTGAATCTTCTAAGCTCGTAAATACACACACACACACTTTCTCTTAGGAAACTCTTCATTATCCTTTCTACGCATTTAACTGTTTTTTTTTAAGTTTATTTATATTATATCTAAGTATATTTTATATTAATTTGACAGCAAACTGTAAAAAAATGCAACCTTTACAACATATGTATTTAATTTTAATTACTGATATATTTTGTGTGCCGTGTCTTACTTCCCATTACAGCTATCCGCATATTTACTCCAATGGATAAGGAATGAGGATGATAAACTTTTTGGGAAATGTGCCCGTACTTACGTTGAAGGAGAATTAAAAGCATTTTAAGAAAAAAAATACTCTCATTACATCCGACCAGGATTCGAACCCTGATATCCCAGTTATTTGCAGTCCAGTCTAATGAAAAAGAGAATCCTAAAGAATTGTGACAGCAGAAGCTGGTCACAAAATATTTAATAATTAATTTACAAGTGCATTTCCAAGACTGCGTGTCTCTTACGTTTAGACACTGTTGAAGGGAAGCACTGGCATTGTATATTTGGGCCCAACACTCTCATTTGTTTGAAAAGTTTTGGTCATTCAAAGGGGTGGGGGGGGGGGGGGTGATTACCGCTACCCGAACTGAACTATTGTACTTCGAAGAGATAGACAGCAACTTTTAGCTCTCACTCTCTCAGTTTGTATTTCTCATGAGGAATATTTTGAAAGTGAGTTGTTTTAAAGAGTTCTCACTTGGAAGCGCTGGATATTTTAAGTTCTACCTGACTCGAGGGGCGCAGCAAATCTCCTTTAAGATTGTGTATCTGTTATTTCCTTGTTTGTGGCCTAGGTCTTATAACTTTCAAATACTATTTGGTTGTGACCAAAACCACCTTGATTGTTCATAGTTGATGATGTGTTTTTTTGAAATTTGAATAGTTTAAAATGAGAAAATATGTTTTCTTCTTCATTTTTTTCTTTCTCTAAATGTTGGGACAAAATTATTTGAGTGAAGGTATAAACATAAATATAAAACGTATAGTGGAGAAACGATGGGTGATCGATCACCAGACCTTTAATAAATCGATAAGTTGATTGTGGTCCAAAAAAAGTTTGTCAACCCCTGATATAAGGTGGGGTATAGGTACAGCTATTAAAAGCATCTGACTTAAAAATATTTACAAATAAGAGCTTAACTTAAAGGCTTTCCTCTTTTTGAATTAAAATGGCGAACCAGCCAAAACAAGGGTACCGGTAGGTGATGACATCGTACAAACCGTCTTTGGTTGTGTTCATGCACTGTTTACAAAAAAATCAAAATTTTTCTTTTGAAATTAATATTTTGGATGGCTCTTTCTGCAAGTTAAAAATATATAAATATATATTTATTTATTTTTGGTGGCCAGTTGTATAAGAAGATAGCCCGCCTCGGTGGCACGACTGTCGAGAACGGGAAGATCGAGGTTCGAATCTCGGTCGGGTGAACTAGGGGTGGTTTTTCCTAAATGGTTTTCCACTCTCCCTCCACACAAATGCGGGTTCACTTCCTCTAAATTCAACCTTCCCAATTCCTAATCCATTAGCGTAATTAGTACTTAAGTGTATAACCTGAACGGGTAGTAAGACGCGGTGGCAAATAATAATATAAGAAGATACAAGTTTGAATATAATACTTTTTAATTTATTATTTTGTGCACTATCTTGTTGCCACAATCGCAAACAAAAAACATATACTTTTATTAATATATTTTCATTCTTTCAATAAGTTACAAAATAGCCATACAGTAACTATCAGTTATGTATTATTAAAAGTGTTCAACACTTTTGATTAATAATATGGTATTACCAAGACAATAATAATTATTTCCGAATAGGGTGACATTAGTGACTTTCAGCTTATGTTTGCAATACAGAACCTTCTCCCAGCTGTCACAACCTCTCCTATCGTAGATGGCCTATAGTTTCAGGATTCATAGTGTTGTTAATTTTTGAAACTGCGCCATTTGATGTTTCAGTTCAGATGAAATAGATTCAACAACAATAGATCTCTCGAGAAGAAGAGCTTCAGACTCTGATTCGTCAGAGCCGAAAAAGAAGAAAAAGAAGTCCAGCAAGAAAAAGGTGAGTTTTGTATAAAGTATACCCTAAATTAATTCAATTCCAACAGAATTGGTTTAATACAACACTTAAAATTGTTGGGTTTTTTTTATTGTACTACCTGTTCAGGTTGCACGCAAATATGATAAAATTACTATATTGGGGTAGGAATGAGGAAGGAAGCCTTTTAGAGGTAATCTACCCACATTTGCATGGAAGGAGAGTGGGGAAACATTTAGGGAAAAACCACCCTAAATACACCCAACCGAGATTGGAACCCTGATTTCCCCCGTCATCAGCGGGCCAGTTTAACACAAGAGTGACACTTTAGACCATTTGGCCACTGAATCAAGTCTTAAAATTGTTTAAATCTGATCTAAAAACTAGTAACATAACTAAATATATTAATAGTGAGTTAATACTTAGTAGGTATAGGCCTAGTAAGATTTTGGCAGAAACTTTTAGAAAATACATACAAAATTTTTTTTTCTGTTAACATTTTATCACATTATTAGTGTTATTTTATAGATAATAAAATTACATATGCACATCACATGATTTCACATATGTTTACTTGAAAATGGTTTAAATATTAAATTTTGTGACTGTCAAAAAAGATTTTTCCATCAGAATCAGACCAGAGCCCGCAGGATTTTCCACCAGAGTGGGGGGTATTTAAGAATCGAAACCTCAAAAGATGCTTTTTAAGGCAATCCTTGTCTTCTTAAAATAAGATAAGCCTACAACATAAGAAAATTGTTTCGAATTTATCCAAATTCGTGGGTGGACACTCGACCGTGACAATTTGAATGGTGAATGCCATCGGAATTGCTCGCGCAAGCGCCAAACTATCAAACCTAAAGTAAGAAGATGGCCTGGTGGCAGGCGCTAGTAATTAGTTTGTTAGTTATATTCTATAACTCTCTGTTTATTAGCTGGGGGTACTCTTTGAGCGCTTGCTAAGAACACTGTTGGGCGGGATTAGACTACTTATAATATTTATACAACCTCAGAATCTCACGGGGGGCAATTGCCTGCAGGCGCCCCTGGACTATAGGTAATTTATTTCTAAACATTAGAGACTTATTCAGGTCTTATGTTCAAACTGTAAGCCAAACTGTTTGAAGTTTGAAACCAAAGCAAAGCTTATAAGTTTACCAAAATGCATCCAAAAGCCGAAAGTTCAAATTTTGGCCCGCCTGCATTGGTAGTGGTTTCCCCATGCTCCTCTCCATACTAATGCGGGTGCACATAACCTAACTACACTTATTATCCCTACCCAATAGATTTAATCCATTAAATAACTTTTGTATTAAATTTAAAAAGTAGTTTTGAATAATTAACTTACAAGTAAGGGTGTGTGAGTAATCAAAAATTTGAGTCAGAGTTTGAGTCCCTGCTCGATCCTGACAATTGGCACAAAACTCGACAAATTTGTGACTCAGAATTCTCTAGTTTTTTTTTCTGAAAATTCCAAGTTTAGTTAATTTGATTCTATTTTATAATATTATTTCAAATCTAATGGAGTCCCTCAATATATTCTTTTGTCCAATTTAAAAATAAATAAGTTACACTCTTATATTAAATTTATTTAAAAATCTAACTTTAATGTGGTAATTTTTGTTCTCGTAGAAAATCCATTCTAAAAAATGTATGTTTATACAAGTATGGTTTATGCATGCATGGTTCTATTATAAAAATTCAACTTGAAATATTTCTAGTATAAATATTACTCTATATTACTCAAACTAATAAAAATTATTCTTTTTTTATTACAATTTGACTCGAAGTGAAAAATGACTACTTACAAGTAGGGCTATGCCAAATAACTCAACAATCCTATCGTAACTGTTAAATTCCAATAATGATGTTTAGTTAAGATGGGGTGCTAGTGAGCGTGAGTTTAGGGCAGTATTTTTGAAGTTTTTATACCATAAACATTTCTTTGGCCAAAATAAATCAAATATTTCTTCTATAGAAACATAGAGTTTAGTTTTCCGCACATGATAATCTCAACAGTTCTTGAATATCTGTCAAGGGTGTTCTGGAATTTAATGACAACTTTTTCTCTGCATTTAAAAAGTTTGTCACCAAATGCCGCTATGCTCATGACAGATATTCAAGAACTCTTAAGATTAGCATGTGCAGAAAGCTAAACTCTATGTTTCTATAGAAGAAATATTTGATTTATGTTGGCCAAATAAATGTTTATGCTATAAAAAAAACTGCAAAATTAATGCACTAAACTGGTGCTCACTAGCACCCAACCTTAACGAAATTAATTGAATGTTGATTGTTGTAGAAGAGCAAGAAACAAAAAAAGGAAAAGAAGAAAAAGAGGAAAAAGAAACATTCTTCTAGCGACACTTCAGGCTCGGAAGAAGATGAAAAAGTGGAGCTTTGGGTGGAAAAAAACAGTGAGTTTTCTAGTCAACCCTTGGATAGCTCAGTTGTAGAGCATTGTCACGCTAAGCTAAAGGTCCCGGGTTCGATTCCTGTGTCCAGAGATTGTTTTGTAGCATAAAATTATATGAATATTTGTGACAAGTCATAATCCGTAACATATGTTAATTTATATGTAGGCCATTTGGGGAAGTTAAAATAAATTTTCTAAGAATTTCTAGGATTAAATTGTTCTATGAAACCCAACAGGTTTTGTGCTTGAAGTAATTCCAGAACCTTCCTGGACTCTTAGTATAAATTTTGTATTTAATTAATACAATTGTTCCTTAACGTAAGTCATTTGTATTCAACCTTTTTTTGTTTGTGTACCTCTAGGTATAATTTCTGTTCAAATTGTTACCCCTAAAGATGTTGGTGCGTAGCACAAGCTATACATACTCTACAATATACAATATACAATATACAGTATACAATATACAATATACAATATACATCTAAAACAGGCGAGGAGAGGAAAGGGGGGGGGGGCATGGTGATCCAAAATCGTATGTCCTTTTGTCAGTCTTTCTTATTGCTAACCCTAAATATGGCCCTGATTATTCAGTGTTTATCATGAAATTTTATATAGAAATTATTATAATTGGGTGTTCTGTCTTACGACAGGTCCATTCCTTATGTAAATGAACTTAAAGAGTGCCAATGCACCCTATCCTCGCCTCCTTCAACTCTCAAAATTTTCTCCTTCCCTTCAAGTCATCTAATATTTGAATCCTCCTCCTTCCTAAGCTCCTCTTTCCTTCTATGACGTTGTACATAAGACAGTTACTCCTAAGGCTGTGTCCGATCCATTTTGCTTTGCACCAAAGAATCACATCCAAAATGGTTCATTTGTCATCCTGTATGTATATATTTAATTTTATGTATCCCCTAAGATGTATTTGCGTACCCCCAAGAGTATGCATACCCCAAGTTGAATACCACTTACATAGACCACAGATCCTAAGGGCACTTCTAAAACCAATTTCAGAAGCGGAGGGTTCAGGCTCTGAAGACGAAGACGGGATGGTGGGCCCCGTTCAGAAGCAACACGTCACCTTGTCTCAGAAAGACTTTGGCAAAGCTCTGCTTCCCGGGGAGGGCGCCGCCATGGCAGCTTATGTCGCGGAGGGGAAGAGGATCCCCCGCAGAGGGGAGATCGGCCTAACGTCTGATCAGATCGCCTCGTTTGAGTCTGTGGGCTATGTGATGAGTGGGAGCAGGTGCGTGGGGATTTTGTCAATTTGGAAACATAGTGAGTCAAGTTTGCTGTTTGTTTAATGTTTCTTAGGAGGTATTATTTAATACATTTCTGCATTGTATGATTGTTATTCAAAAGTTAAATTTTATCATGATTTTTAGTTCTCTCTTCCGCCTCCAGAGGGAAAGTAGTAGTAAGTCTTGGTCATATATACTGTGTGCGGGATAAGTTCAGTAAGTGCTCCAATATTGTTTGACTAGAGTTTAAGTCCTGTTTTGGAGACTGTGAGTAGAGCTCCAGTGGTGTTCAAAATGGTTTTCAGGCATTTTGGAATCTAGGATTGTGTCAGGTATGGCACTTGGAGTTATACTGGGTAAAGACCAATAAAGCAATGGAATATTCTTCACAAAACTTTCTTGATTCTTGTTTCAACATTAATGTCTTGGCTTGTGGGTTTTTTTGTTTGTTTTTTTTAATCAAAGGTTCTTGACCTATAACCTCAAAAAAAATCACCAAACAAAACCTGACGAATGTATTATTTTGTGTTTTAGGCATCGCCGCATGGAGGCGGTGCGTATCCGCAAGGAGAACCAGATCTATTCTGCGGATGAGAAGCGAGCCCTCGCCATGTTTAGTAAGGAGGAGAGACAGAAGAGGGAGAATAGGATCCTCAGTCAGTTCAAGGAGATGGTTAAAAACAAGCTCGCCACCGAGAAGGACACGGGCTAGCTCTGTGTCTGTAAGTCTGCTCTTACATGACAACCTGCTTGGCGAAATTGTAAGGTTACATTTAGCCTCATACATAATCATCATCATCATCATCATCATCATCATCATCATCAACCTCTTCCAGCCTGTGGTCCTGGTCAGTTTAGTAAAATTTGCCCATCTTACTCTATTCTTCCACCATACTTTTCCTCACACTTGCACATTTTCTGTTATCTGCTCCTCTCATCCAATTTTAAGGTGATGAATGTTTAGTTCTGTCAGTCACTAGGCAGATATTCACCTTAGTGATCTAAAGGCCGAACCAATTTGATTTTATAAATGGTAAAAAGAAGTAAAAATAAATAAATATAGATGCTTAATTCAAAACCCTTAATTTTTACTGGTATTTTTAAAAAAATCAGCAACTGCTCTTAATATCATGATTTTTTATATCTTTATTCTCAGCGCTCAAATTCCAGTCAACGAAAATTAAAAAAGTGGCTGATTTTTAACCGTTTCATTTCAAAGCCTGCAAATAGTAAATGTACTTAACACAGCTTATTTATTCTTTTGATTTTGAGTAGATCAAACATTGATGTTTAGTTTGACTGTTTTTTTTTTTTTTGCCCTTTTTAGTAGGGGTGTGTGAAGTCCATTTTTTTCAATTCGAAGCGAACTCGAATCAAATATATGAAATATTCTCAAAGCTGAATCAAAGTTTGAATATTTTCTTTTAGTTGTTTTATACGAAAAAAATATTATATTGTGGTTATTTAAATTATTTTATGCACTAAAATTACTTGGGAAATGTTTCATCGCATAATTGTTTGTAATATTTCATGTTACTCTGACAAATCAAGTTAGACTATCACAACATGCAATTCAATTTCTTCAAATTTTTTTTCACATAAATATTAGTTTGTAATTTACAAAACAGCTCAGAATGGCTCTAATTGAACATAAATCGAGTTTTTTTAAGCTGTCAATATTTTTACTGGCAAAGCTTCGAAGCTAGAATTTGTTTCGAAGAGAAGTCGAAGCTGATATTTGTTCCAAAGCCAAGTCGAAGTTTCGAAGCTTCAAACACCCCTACTTTTTAGATATTTTGTAATTAAATTACAGTATGTTAAGTAAATAAATAACATATTTTTAATGTGAAATTTGATGCATGGATAAGGATTGAAATTGTAAATATTGAAGAATCAAAATCGAGAGAAACAGGAAAAATATATTTAGAGGTAAAAAGAGCAAAGTCCTGTAATAAAACATGAACTAGCAATTTGACTTCCTTAATCTATTTTAAAGTAATTTTAGAAATTAGTGTTGAGTGTACTTTATTTTTTTACTTGTTCAGGTTATAGGGCGGAACATTATTTAGGTAAAACCACCCTCGGTAGATCCGACCAGAATTCAAAATCTGATCTACCCGCCTTCACCAGGCCAGTCTAACACGTGAGTGACGCCTTAGACCATCTGGCCACTGAAGCTTGTTAATTCAGACCCTTGAATTGTGAAGGAGAGTAGATTCGGCTAGGAAAAAATATCAAATTTTGAATCTGATTTATATATATATTAGGTTGCTTATTAATCACTCATTCCTTCATAGTTATTTTTAAAGCCTAGTAACTGAATGTGTGAGCCACATTAGAGTTTGGGATTAATAGTTTAACCAACAACATTGATGTGCGCGTAATTCCACTTTGGTCACAGACCGATACCCATCCATTCGTGAAAACTTCCCTAGTCTGATGAGCTGTCCTGTATATTTTAGGAGTGTACTGTACGAAACTTCCAACTTGGCTTCAAAACAAGTACTGACTTCGCTTCACCAGTAAAAATTACATCTGAAATTCTTAATTTATGTCAAATTATTGCCATCTGGAGCTATTATGTATATCACTAATCAATATTCATATGAAAGAAATCTCAAGCGATTGAATTGTAAGCTGCGATAATAACTTGATTTATCAGATTAGAACAAAATATTACAAACAAATGTGCAATAAAACATTTTTCCCTGCATATAATACATATAATTTAAATGTGTTCTAGTAACTATTAAGTGCCAGCAAACTAGAGACTGGTTAGTAAGGGTATTTTCATTGTTTACCAATTTATCTATTAGAGTTGGCCCTTGCCCCCTTGAGCCTTAACCCTTACATTAAGTTAATAACCTGTGTGTTAATTATACAAATAAGAAGGGATATAATTAAACAAAAAATTATAACTGGAAATCAACATAGCTACATTGTTTTATTTACATCCTTCCTTGGCTGTGATAGTTTGGTCAAACAAATATAAAATTTTGGAGGGTGGTTATGGATTTAAGTTTAAAAAAAAAAGCAAAGTAGGATCTAAGAATTTAGTTTTTAATATTACAATCATGAAAGTACACTAGAGTCGCAATTATCTGGCCTAGTTCTATGTTAGCAAGTGCGTTTAAACTAAAGGAACCGGTTCGTATCCACTATAAAACATTTACTGAATTTATAATGTAATCCATTTGATTCTATATTTGACTTGTTCTTGCTTTGTAGCCCATTTACACTTTCCAAAATAAATTACTTTAAAGTTAAGATTTTAAAAATTTGTTTCTCGTTTTTAATTCAATACTGTCACACTACAATTATTGTATTCCTATTTTACGTCACAATCGGAAAATGGGCCTATTCTATTAAAACAAAGTTAAATGTTATGTGAAAATTAAAAAAAGGCAAAATCATACTGAAAATTATTTACACTCGGATTCCGTATAATTCGGCTTTCCCGTTATTTGGCCTGGAAAGCTGCCACATTAGGCCGAATTATTGTGACTAGTGGACTATGCTTGTTTATTAGAACCCCTTTAAAACTAATTTAAAAAAAATATTTTTTAATACTTGGCTAACACTGAAGTTTTACTGTCCCTTAACTAAATTTTGAGTATTAAGATAAATTATATTTCTAGATACTGATAAATTGACAGCCTATTCATTTAGCCCTATATTTACAATCACAAATTAACACAACCTGCTCATATAAGACATGTGTTATAGTAAAGTTTAATAATTTTGTTGAGGTACAAAATAAATAATCACTATGTATTAGTGATACTACCTTGTGATTATATATCCACTAAACATTGTTTCCTGTAGATAACATAACTATATAACAGTAAAAATTTCCCTTTTAAACTCTTATATAAAAATAGTTAAAGAGAAATTAAAGTTAAGACCTCAAAAAAAGAATAAGTAGGGCCTATTCATTGGATTTTTGACGACTGCAAATAGTTCCACACTTCTACCAATTGGTGCACCAAAATTAAAGTTATGTTGGTAAGTTGTTTTTTTCTGCCCACTCCAGCCATCCTCCTCCATAGCTGTGAGAACTGAAATTTAAAAAAAAAATAGCTTACGTTTAGAAAATAAAATATAAATTATTCTGATCTGTTTATCATAATCAAGCCCTGGATATGCCAAGTGAACCAACTGCACTATTTTATGTTGGGTTTTTGATGTGTGCTTTTTGGACGCATTAATTATGGCAGCACACAACTTAGAGGTGATCCATCAACCATATAAGGTTGTTTAGAGGGGAAGGGGGGAACTCTAATTATTATTGTTTAGCACCGCATCTTTCTATCCTTTCGGGTTATAAGCCTAAGTAGGTCTACTAATTATGCTAATGGGCTAGGAATTGGCAAGTTTGAATATAGAGGAAGTGAACCTACAATTGTGTGGAGGGAGGGTGGAAAACCATTTAGAAAAAAACCACCCCAGTTCCCCCGAGCGAGTTTCAGACCTCGATCTCCCTGTCCTCGGCAGTCTTAGCTCAATACGAAACTAGAGCGTTAGCTAACTACGCCACCGATACAGGTAGGGAACGCTAATGTCTACATGATGTTAGGAAGGTACATCACATATACTTTAATTATAATGTTGAAAAAATAATATTGTTTATAAGTAAAATTAAATTATTGTTATAAAATTATTTGAAATCAATTATACTCAGGATTTAAAATTTATTCTGAATGTTAAGAGTCACAAAAGGATTTCCCTATGGAATAATGACATTCACTCTTGATGTGAAAAGTTACGTAACATGGGAGGGGGGGGAGACAGTCTAGGTGTCGACTTGGGTGTTACATATGGGAGGACAGGATGGAAAAGGCAATAAAAAGTGTTACGTGGTTTATGGAACAGACACAAGACATTGGCTCCATCATTTCATTACTGTTAAAGGAGAAGATCGAGTTTCACTAAAAATAAATTTTTCAGTCATGTTTTTATCACCGCATCTTACTAACTGTCCAGGTTATATGCATATGTACTAATAACATAAATGATTTAGAACTAGGATGGTTTAATTTAGAGGGAGTATACCCACATTTGTATGGAGGGAGAGTGGAAAATCATTTTGATAAAAAAAACTCAGTACACCCTACTGGGATCTGAACCTTGATTTTCCTATTATCGGCAGTATAGTATAACACGGGAGTGCCACCTTAGACAATGCGGCCACTAAAGAAAGTTTCAGTCATGCCTTGAATCAAACTCAAGGTCATAGTTCAAAAGACAGGCATGCTACTGAATTAGCTTATAAAAAAAAGTAAACATATTTTAGTGAAACTTAATAAGAAGCTTAGTAAGTACATGAACGAATAAATATATTAATGTTATAAAGTTTTATTTTGTGTGTTTGTATTTAACAATATAATGATATCATCTCACACATACTTGCCGTAGCCTGCAGCGAGAGCTTTCTGAGTTGCCATCAAGCTGCGTTTCCCAGATCGGCAAGAAAAGACGAGCTTGTCGCTTGTTTCCGGTTTAGTTATGCCATATTTCTCATTAAATGTATCATCTGGTGTATTAACTAGTGCCTCTTCCAACTCGCCCACTGAAATAAATCACAATAATTAAAAAATAACATTCATATCAATGTACTAAAATAACTGGCTAAAGAGCCCATTTCAGTCCAAGGATTATGTGCAACTTACGGGGGGCCGCCTCGGTAAGCGGTAAATTTCCGAGCAGACGTTCAATCCTAACGCAATGTTTAGCACTACAGTGCGTTATTTTAAAATAGAGTTCACGCCAAAATAAAGCCGAAAGATCCCTACAACCCTATAGTTTTGAGTTTTATTAATAGAAATATTGTGTGAGAATGTGATGTTAGCTCATTTTCAATGACATTTTTAATCATATTTACAGAGCTATGAGACTTAGGCTTGATGAAAAAGTGCTCTAGATTTAGCCTCCCTCTAAAAAATACAGCAATTTTTTTTTCCAATAGGCTTACAACAAAACATTTTAAATAAAGTTGGATCGAATCCACTATTTTACAAATCAGAATCTCCAAATTACCTTCAAATATCAAATCAGAATTTTGGAAAAATTATGAACATAAGAGGAAATAATAATAGCATAATAGAATAAATCCTCAAATCTTGTACATCCTTAAGGATTTGAGGGACCCATCCCTCTTTCTTATTTACATGACAAAGGGTGGTTGTAGGTGAAGGTCGAAAGTGAATATAAGCTTAGATTATAAATAGAGAAGTAGTTCCAGAAAATGACGCAAACCATTGTTTTTTAAGTTGTGTGGCCTGACAACGATTGATATTTTCTCGTTGACTTACTCTGTTGCTTTAAGTATGTGATATATCTAGAACCAGCTGGATCATTTTGAGTTTTTCTGTAGTAATTATTAGAAAACAGTGTAAATGATCAGTGACAAAATTTTACCATGCTAAAAAAAATATTTGAAAATAAAGTAAAATTAAGATGAAAGAGAAAAAATATACTTCACCGAATCAGAGTTTGCTGTTATCAACCGAAGAACACATAAAAACCACATTTAATGACTTGATACTAAGACACTTAGCAAGAAATCATATTAAGACATTCAAATGCCGAATGAACCTAGAAAGCTTAGTATGAAAACATAAAAATGGGTAATTCAAGTAATACTCTACTTTCTTTCATATCAACAGTGAAAAATATATTTATAACTATACTAATATTATATCAGCATTAACACGGTACCGATATAATGAAAGCAGGAGAAACCACCTATTAGGCTACATATTAAAAGCAGGCTTATGACTTGATATCGTAAAACACTTATAGTACCACTACCCACATTAAAAAATGCCACTAAAATTCTTAATTGGAAAAGAAAAGTACAAAGTTAATACCTTCAATAAGGGCCTATATTATATCGTAAATCCTTAGCTCAGTCGGTAGTATGTCTGCCTACTGAGCTCTAAGGGTCCCGGGTTCGATTCCCGGCATGGCAGAAAATTTATCATTGGTGAAATGTGGTTATAATCTTTCACATTGGTGAATTAACGGCCGGGGGACTGGATGTTGTGCTTGTCCTAGTCTTTAGTTATATTATAAGGCATATGAAGCTACGGCAGGCCAGTAGTGGGAAATATAGTCTATATGACTTCAAATTTTTTTTAATAAAATAAAAATATGTTTAAATAGTCGTAATAAATGCACACGACTAAATCACACACGCAGTTTACAAAACTAAAAAATACATTTGCAATGAAAGAAAGGCCTTTAACAAATAAACTCTTGTATTATGCTAAATATAATATTGCTTCAGAAATAAACAAAATATATACAAAGTACATCGGCTATAATTATTTTCTTGTTCAGATAACTGTGTATTGTGTGGATTTATGCGTTTATTAATTATTGTTAGTAACATACTTATTCAACATGACTGCCTAAGAATTATTCAAAAATTCTTAAAAATGACTAAAAGGATGCAAATCAAGAAAATATTACCTAAAACTCCAAAATGACAAAAAATGACCAATAAAAGATGTATAAAATATACATTTATACAACCAGGGAATCATAAACAAAGTTTATGTACTTACGAGCATTGTGTGAAGAACCAATAAAAATATGACATGTCATTAAAATCCGGCACCGGTAATTACATTGTTTTTGTTTACACAACGGCTCACTATTTGTTTGGGTTGTACAGTAGACCCATGGCTTCTTTGGTGCTGACTGACAGCTCACAGCTGACTTCTAACAGTCAACATTTAGGTTTATACCTAAATGTTGACTGTCAGAAGTGACAGCTGCTAAACACATGTTTTTTGCAGATCATATGATTCGGCGTAGGGATATATAATTTGGTCTGGTAGCTTTTCAAAGCCGTCAGCTGTCAGTCAGCACCAAAGAAGCCATGGGGCTACTGTACACATAATATGTACTAGTTATGCTAATATGTTGGGGAGGAGGTAGGATGAATTTAGAAGTGTCCTCACATTTGAATGGAAGGAGTGGGATTTTTTTTTTTTTTTAAGAAAAACCACCCTCTGAACACCCGAGTGGGATTAAAACTCTGATCTCCCTGTCATCGGCAGTTAAGTCTATTGCGAGAGTGACACCTTAGATCATGCGGCCACCGAAGCAGGTTACAGTAATATTACTTAGGGCTATAAATGGAACTTACGAGGTATGTTAACACTGTTGGGAAGAACTCCTGTGTCTGCAAGTTCTTTTCGTTCTCTCACGTCTATCAAGATGGCCGATTTGTCGTGTATCAAAGTGTTCAACTCCTCATAAGATACTAATTTGACTTCTTGAGACTTGCATGCTGATGAGCTCATGATTTTTCTGCGAGACTCAAATTGTTTTACTGGACACTGAAGATTCGGTGAACTTGCTGAAACATGAAAGCAATATAGCTAGATATACATTTTTTTTACAAAGGTAAAAATTATCTAAACGTTGCAGCAATAAGTTAATAAACTTATGTAAAATATAGGCTATATGCAAAACTTAATAATTTTGAACAAAGTCAAAATCCTCTGTATCATTGTAAAAGTAGAATTAAATTGATTATATTGTTGTCAATAAAATATATTGTCAAAAGATAAATAAAAAATACCAGAGTGGTTATAGATCATGGATAATAAAGGTATAGATCGCTTAAACAGCATTGCAGGAACATATTTTCTTTGAATACTATGTACTAAAAAAAATGCTTTATTTAACAAAACCGAACCAAGATTAGGAACATATGGGCTGTATCCAAATAGTCTATTTATGCGGCATTGCCTTGACTTGTGCCCTTGATAGCTGCATTGGCAATCATGTGACCAAGTGTAGATCTGTCCGAATAGTCGCGAACGTTACCAATGCAGTCTTCTCGAAGTCTTGGTCACCATGGATACGAAGGCTACCAGCCGTGCGCTGTTCTCGCGGTGTTTGACTGGCAATTGTTTTAGTATTATCGTTTCGTCTGCTAGAGCACTGATTTACTTTTTCCACCATTTTAAATAAGGTTGTTGATGTTCGAATAGTTTGATGCAGTCTTTGCTATTAACAGCATGACATGTAAAATCATCAAGATTGCATCAAATCTAAAATTCAACGTTCCGACTAGGGAGCCTTGGACTATTCGGATACACCCTGAGATTCAATGTTTGTAGGTTTTAGTGTACCATGACCATATATAAAAGGTGTACAAAATAATGGCTAGGACTTTATTTAATCTAATTTTCATTGTAAAGTTTAGGTTATACATTTAAATCAAAGAAGATACTCAGGAGCATGTGATATCAAGCCCCAACACTCGAGCCGATGTACAACCTAACGCCCAAATAGCCCTACCATCCTTTATTTATGCCTGTCACCTCGGGAGGTTAGATTCACAGAAGTAGAAATTTACTTACTAATCCTTTTAATATCTAGTAAATCAACATTACATTCTCTAGAAAATCTCACCATTTTATAACAATGCTTGTACAAGGACCTACAAATAAAATTAATTGGAACGAAAGCAAATAATATCCTTCGTGTAGCAAAGTTTGATATCATGTTTAAATAAAACGGAATATAATGATATCGCTTACTGATAGATGTAAAGTATTAATTTCTATTCTCTCTAATTGTCTTTTTGGCTAAATAAAGATGACCTAAGTAGTAGGTTCCGTTCATAACATCATGCAGCAATCGATTCCGGCATGTATCGTTTCAGGAATGACATTTGTGATTAGTGTGAGTTATCATACTATCCATAGATTAAATAAGGATACTGCCCCGCGACCCCCATACCGAGCGGTTGTGTGTATTCTACTTGTAAAAATGTTTAATCTGTCTTTGATTTGTGTCTAATATCAATTTTTTTTAAAGAAGAGCATATTCAAAAAATGAGCAATGTATACGTAGGTGCTTTTCCGTTCATAAAATGCTTAAAAATAATGAAGACGGAAGAAGAATATTGGCAATAAACCCTGAAGAAAAACTATGGGTTAGTTGTAGGTAAGCTTATTTTTATCAATTTCCTCTAAGGTAGCAACACAATATCAGGGTGGCTACAAAACTTGTATTACAGAGTTCCCTGACTTTTCCAGATTTTCCAGACAACACTTGTCAATTTTTTCTGAATACTATTTTCCAGTTTTAATGCTGAGTGATAATTTTTATTATTAGATTGATCACAATTTTTTATAATTCTAGCAAAAATTAAACAAATATTTTTATTAGTTTTTTAATTAACACGTTTTTAGTATTTATTTAGCATTTACTTTTTTAGTATTCAGCTGTAAAATTAATGGGTTTTAGACAATTTTTTTTTAATTTTCTGACTTTTCATTGGTTTTAATTAAATTCCCTGATCGTCCTCTGTCATCCAAAAAATTCCCAGACTTTTCCAGGTTTCCCTGTTTTCTCTGTCTATAGCTACCATGAATATTCTGAGAAAAACTATTATAAAAATTTTGAACACTTACCAACTTCTGTGTATGATTTATGGGTTGTTCTTGTGACATGGCAAATTCTTGAAAAAAGTCCATATTTGTTTGAGGAACTTGCGTTTCGACGTATAGTTGAGAGCTGCAGCCATCCATCACTTGAGTAGTTAGAGGTAGATAGGCCGGGAGAATAATAAATGGGTGTTGTCACTGGGTGGCGTTGATTCTGTGGCTCTGATGAAGGTTGGCTCATTGTTTCTATTTCTAATTTGGAAATCACTGAAAAATCTGTGCTTTTGCAATGGCCCTCTGGCGTGGTGGAAATTTCTTTGTAGTTTCTGCTATACTGAAAATAAATCAATGTCATCTGCTGGTACCTCTTTTTTATTCATTAAATACTTCATCATCACAGCGGTAGAGTTTTCTTGATTTTCTTAATTTTCAACTTTCTTCGGGAATTGGCGTAGTCTACTCGTTGTTGGGCGGCGTATTATTACTGGGGTAGTGGGCTTGGGTGAGTTGGATACTGACGTGGATGGTTGTAGAGAAAATGTGCCATTTGTTGGGGAACTGGAGTGGCCATCATGTATATCTCCTTCAGTACTATTTATGGAAGTCATAGTAGTCCTTTCCTTTAATTACGGCGTCAGAAATGACTACATTCTCAAATTTCCATTTTATTTTGTTACCACCCACTCTACTACCTCCTAGCTACAGCCCCACTAGACTAAAAGGAAGGTGGGGGTAATCTATCATAAGATATGTGACAAATAAAGCAAGACATTAGCAACAATTAAATAACAATATGACCGTTTTATTCAAGATAACAACAAATGAAACAATAAATTACATGGCCTCAAAAATCCATCGGAGTTATGTTGAAAATCCTATCAAAATTAAAGCGCAGTTTCATCATGCGAATGTTTCCAACATGAAACATATTTTTAAGTCAACTAGGTCTGTCTGGAATAGACAACAACTCGACCAAACTACACTGTCAGTTTCACAGCAATGAATATTGACAAAACAACCTTAAACGTTTGACTATTTGAACAAAACATTACTTAAAAATATCTAGACAGAAATTTATTTGACTACAAAAAAGAGCCTAGTGGGCATCTTTGAAATGGTTACCAAAGTGTCTGCTTCACTACATTGAATACAGATTTAAAGCTAAAGTTAAATTTAATATCACACAGATATTTATATGAACACGAGAGTTTGGCTTACCGGCATTAAGTCAAACTCCCGCGGGACTATTAAATGTCGACACAAAGAACTTCGTTAACAATAACTCTACTTGTTAATAAAAAAATATGTTAATCTTAATTGGGGGGAGGGGTAGTATGATGTATACCTCAAAGCCTTCCAGGCTTTTCTACATTCTTATTTATTTTCAGATTTTGGCTACTAGAGACTCTTTTAAATCTATAGCCTTCAGTTGTCGCCTTGATATAAGTATCGTGCAAAGCATTGTTTTAGAAGCATGGAACGCTATTAAACAACGATTGCTGTACTGGAAGAGTACATACATGGCCATCTCAACAACTAAGAAATGGTGCGAAATTACCGATGAATTTAAGAACACTTGGAATTTCCCCAACTGCATTGGAGTGATTGATGGGAAACACGATCTAATAACAGCGGATTCATGTACTTAAAATATAAAAAGACCTCTTCCGTTGTCTTAATTGCTTTTGTGGATGTAAATTATATTTGTATTGCTGTGACTATTGGTGCCTATGGAAAAAATAGTTATGGAAGTAAATTTGTCAACTCAAAGCTAGGAAAATATTTGGCCCTGAAAAAGTTAAACAAACCGGAAGATAAACCATTTCCAGAGACAACACCGAGGCCACAATTTGTAATTGGAGATGAAGCTTTTTTCGCTTTTAATAAGACCTTATACTGGTTTACAAGAAACCGATCCGGTAAAAAGTCATTTCAACAAAAGGTCCTGCGCAAGAAAAGTTGTTGAAAACGCATTTGGAATTCTAGCGCAAAAGTTTCGTTTGTGTAACAGAAGAATACAATTGAAACCTGAGAATGCAGTCAAAGTTATATTGATGACAGTCCACATACATACTACACAATTTCATTTTAAAAAACTGGTGGTAATGTAAACATTCTTGTATAAGAAAACGAGACTTTATCTAATATCATTAGACTACCACCTCAAGGAGGACAGTCAGGAAGTTGCTTCTCACATCAGAGAACAATTTGCTAGGTTTCTAGATTCTCCGAAAGAAAGAATTGGCTAAAACATAGAGCAGAATACTTTCCTGGTGTAGCCTACTTAACTAAATTATTTAAATAAAATGTTTACTTATCATATGTGTTTAATTTATCCACTATCTCTCTTCATGATGCATCCTTTTTTTGGGTGTATTTTATCTGGTAAAACGTAAATAAATTAATGCTCCCGTACTAATTATATTTACATTCAAATATTCATAGTGGCAATACGCTAGAATGTGTGTGAACATGACGGACGGGCCATACATACTGAGCGTACCTTCGTGGTCCTGCCCGACACGTTCATACACGTAGCGCATCAGACAAATATCCTCGCCGAGAATCGCGCACGGAGACGGACCGCTCCGTACCGTAACAGAGTGGATACGCTACGCTGTGTATTAATGCTCTCCTATAAAAAGTATTAAATAATATTTCTCGTTCTGGAAACGATCGTTGCATGATGATATGAACGGACCTTTTTGTTAAAGGCCATAATATAGTACATCAAAATAAATTTGTGTTTAAGATAAAACTATTACTTCTAAAATGTGTGTCGAATACGATTATAAATATTAGGTTGAACGTCATATGAGGTAAAATTCTTTTGCTGGCAAATTGTAGGTAGTGACTATAGGAAATTTAACAAGATTTCAGAGGAATTATGTACAGTTAAAAAAATCCAGTCATCTGAAAGACTGGTATACACAATAATTACGCATATATAATAAATAATGGTTTTCATCAATTTTACTGTGTAATGTTTTCCATCGTCGTATTAAATATTTAATTTACTATAAAAAAAAGAACACCTCTGTAGTCTAGTGGTCATAGTTCCTGGCTACAGATTCAATTGTCTCGGGTTTAATACCCAACGCTTTCAGATTTTTCTGTGAATCAGTGGGTTTGGAACCGGGTCCCTCAGCATCGTGAATACAAATGAGGAGCTAATTGATTGAATAAATAGTTAGTGGCTCTGGACTAAAAAATTGAGGTTAAGAGCCAGAGATTTCATTTTGATGACTACATCACCCTCTATTTGCAAATATTGGTACTATCATTGTCAACAGATGGTGGCCGCTCTATTTATAGGTGTAATTCGATTGTGATTTGTAATTGTTTTATTATTATTATTATTATTATTATTATTATTATATTATTATTATTATTATTATTATAAAACAGCTATTCTTATGATAGACTAAAGACGCGTGGGTTGTGATTATTATTTGGGGCATAACTAGGGTGAAGCTTACCTTAAGCGACCCAATTTATTAGGAATAATGGAAGTTTCAACTTTTTAACAATAAAAATTTATTTTATTATTTGGCAACCAGTGGCCTAGTAAAACACGTAACCAGTTTGAGTATCAATATAAGAATTCATCCAAACTTTAAATAACAATTTTCATTGATCACCAATTTTTTTATTTTCCTAAGGCACCATCAACTCTAGTCTCTAGTTTCGCCTATATTGTGGTTAGTGTTAGTATCAAGTTCTATACACATAAGTTCAACATTAAGATTAAAATAATAAGTTGGAGCAACGCAGGAATTTTTAATTATTTTTAAAAATCCAATTTTAGTTTTATCGCTGCTGCCCCCAAAAATGTTACAGTTTAAATATCATGAATAACTACCAAAATATTCCTTATCAACCGTTTCAAACCATCATAAGTCATAACTCATAGCACAAAGATCAAATATTTACAAAGAGAATAAAACATAATAGCTATTAATTTTTGGTACATATATGAACCCATTTTTTAAGATAGCTTGAGTTTTTAATGCTACCTTAGAAGGTTGTAAATTTATGTTTTTCGGCCCGAAATTGGCAATTCAAGATTTGGTGAACCTGGGCCCCAAATAAAAAAAACAAGAGAAAAAATAAAATAACATTGCCAACAACGTAACCATATAATTTCTTTCTTTGCTGTTATATTGCTATCTAGTGAGAAATTCGAGAACCTAATTCGTTTCCTTTAGTACAGTAATGTGATCTGTTTTGTAGTATGTGTGTGAATGTGTGTATGTAAAGTGTTTCTTGGGATTATTGTGCTGTGAATTTACGCTATTTTGGATAATTGGAATGGTTCGAACTGTTGTAAGTTCAACAATTTGTATAAAGCGTTATCTAGTTTAATTGTATTATTTGCAATTTAAAATAAATTAAATTTGAAAATAGTAGAGTATGTCACTTTAAAACTAAGCTTTTCTCTTTTGCAGCAAAATATGGGATGGTAATTATATTTTTAGTTGTATTTTTATGTTGTTGGTTACAAAATACAAATCTCATTATTATCATTAAAATATAGACCTATCAAGGTAAACTTTTCTATCTAAAACCAGTTTTAAATTTCAAATTGAGTAGCTCTTATTATAAATTTATTGGAAAAAGTTTAACTCCAAAAACCTTTGTAGTTCCTTTATAAACATTGAACCAACAATTTTAAAAAATCTAGTAAGACACTTCGACAAGTCATAACACAGGTTATGTTTGAATATTTCCAAGATTTTCCGCTGAGTTGAAGTTTCATAAAAAAGTTGTTCACTCTGTGTCCATCTCCATGCAATTATATATATCAAATGAATATATGACCAACAAAAATTACCAATCAACATTCAAACGGTGGTTATGGCTCTGCTGCTAAAATATATTAATGCATCTTAAACCTTTATGTAATTTCAACCATAAGTAAAATTGTTTTCATGTTCTTTGTGGAACAACTATCAGCAGAACAACGAAAGGACACTTGGTTTAGGTCTTGTTACAATCTGTGGTTGAACTGGTATCATTGCGCACAGTTCATTAGGGTATCCATAATATGGTATGGCCCCAGGTAAAAGGGGGGCCCAAAACTATAGATATGGCTTAGGTAAGGAGTGAGGTTTGAAAGATTTTTCAAGTGTCTATGAAGAACACTATTTGTATTCATCAAACAAAAGTAGAGTAAAGCTTCTCTAAGCTTGTGTATTTTTTAATCAACAACCAAAGGTTTTTTTAAAATACAAACTTAAAAAATGAGATACATAATAAGCTAACCAAAATTGACCAATCCAATTCTATTTTACTCAATTCAGCATTAGCAATGCGTAGTCAACCTCATTTGTCTTCGGGTAAAGTGCTCACCTCAATACCTAATATTCGTGGGCTCAAAACCCTGTCGGGGTCGGTCGATTTATCTTTAGTGTTTAAAATCCGTGGCACAACTACTTCCTTTGGAGGGGAAGTAAAGCCATCGGTCCCTGAGGCGTGTAAACTAACCCTGGAAGGTATGTGAAAATACCTTTCCTGGCAAAATTGGTAGGCCCTTTTACTCTTGTTCATAGAAATTCTTGTATGCTGATATAATCAGTCGGTTCAGAAAGTACACGTTAAATATATCAAATAAATTTTAAAAATCCATGTATAATACATACTGACAGCTCACAGCTGACTTCTGAAGGCTTTGAAAAGCTACCAGACCAAATTATGTACCCCTACGCCGAAGTCAGCTGTGAGCTGTCAGTCAGCACCACAGAAGCTAAAACTGAGGTATATCTATATTTTTAAACTCAAAAGGGCATACAATACATTAAAATACAAATGTAGGCCTACGGTACTCTTTCTTTAGACATGAGGGTGTGCCGAAGCACATTCAGCAAACCCTATGCTCACACCTACAACCATTCGGCACACCCAGTCTACGCCTATGAGACTGTGACTCTGAAAACCATTGTCAAATTGAACTAAAGGAAATTAATTTATTTATAAGATTCGTCATTTCACTAACCTACCTACTTAGTACATGAGTGCAGACCATGTAGGCCTATGCTTGAAGCATTGTTGTGTACAAGTGTGAAGAATGGGGTGTTTAATTCAAGAATGTAGCCAGGTCTACAATAGTCACAGCACCTCAGTATGTGTATTCAGTTTAGCAACTGAATTATCTTGTTTTTCATGTAGATGTATGGATTCTCCTGGATTTTTAAAATTAAATCTCAATAAACTGAATTGTCCCAGTATCCTAACTTTTAAAATATGATTTAGCTTATTGAAATGGTTTACTAGTAGACCAATGTTTTTCACAGTATGAACACAAATACACATGGACAGAGGTGGATCAAGAATATTTCCATAAGGGGGCGTAGGAAGTTTGAATTTTAAATAACATGCTTACCAACCATAAAAATGCAAAATGGTTTAACCGGTAACTAATGTCAGATGGATTAAACGTTGTGCTCATCTAATCTGGTTTGCCAGTGATGGCAAGGGTGTGGTTCGAATCCCAGCGATATTGTCAACACTGCACACCATTTGTAATAATTAATCATTTAGGTGACTAGCCAAATATAAGCCGCTCATATGCATATGCACGCGCTTATTTTCAAGCCCGCAAGTCTCTGATTCGCCCCCCCATTCTCCTTTCTACCCTCCCCCACAGCTACCATTGAGGCCATGTGCAACACCACTGAATTTTTCAACTCTCTGACACTTTAATAAAACCAAACAGTGTTGTCGACATAAAAGTGGAAAGTGATTGGCTTTGTGGTCTGTCAAACATCAAAATCAATATTTAAAAACTGATAAACACAAAACAGTGACATTCATCACACTAAATTTGTATTTTTTAAAATCATTATGCTACCACTGTTTCATTGATTTTTGTATAAAATAAAGTGACCAGGAAACAAAACTTGTCAGAGTTTTTTTTTATAACAATTTCAAAAAATATTGTGGGTGGGTGGAAATTTGATAACCAACAAAGGGGTGCGTCAGCTGACTAGACTCATTGAAAACAGCCAAGAACATGTAAAGTGTAAGGAAACCTTATCCCAATAATGAATGGCCTATTCTACCCGGCGCAGGGGTAGATTTTTTTGAAGTTGTCTCACAGAACATTCATTTATACTGAACATTTTTGTTGTTGGAAAAACTTTGTTCTCTAGGATGTCTTAAACAAACATTGTGTTTATTGTTATGTTCTAGTTCAATGTTAAAAAGTTATTTTAATGTGTACGAGTTGTTAGGTTTTATTTGTACTGTATAACTTTCAATAAAATGTTGAAATTGTTTGTACCTACAACAATAAAGTTATTATGAAAAGTCCAAAAGAACTATGGAGTGGTTTTTTTTCTTGAGAGAACATTTGCTTTCCAACCAAAATAACGTTTGAAATATAGTTCAAAAGTGTTAGGGCGATCATGTAAGTGCTTCCTATTATAAATGGATGTAAATTTTGACTCAAGATGTACATTAAATTTCAACGAGGCAAATGGCAAACTTTATTATATCCTCAGAAAGTGTTTTAAAAACACGACGCACTTGTGTACATTTGTTTTGTTTAAATAATGTTTATTGTCCGCTCCAGTCTATTATTGTAGAGAATGTTTGAGAAATCCTCTTTGTAACGCTACAGAGTTTAGTCAGCCTCCCATAACTGTTCCTTTTTTTTTCCCCCTCAAGGTCATTTCAATTAAGGGGCATGCGATGAATCACGTGACTCGAGGCACTGAAATAATTGGAGCAAATACTCGGAGTGAAAAAAGCAAGCCCACACCATTGAGCAAGCAAAGACCATTTGCTTTCGCTTTTACTGTTGTATCTAGTTTAAATAACAGTGAGAAATGTAAATATTTGACTCAAAATTTGGCTATTGTAATATTTTGACCACTTGATAGAATTCCAAACAACGTGTTTTCCTTGTTTAAAAGTCTGAATAGAGTATTTTACATTCCAATTTTTATAAGAATAACCTTTTGAAGCACATACAAAATTATTTTTAGTTGTAAACATTTTATTGCATGTCGCTAATATTTGACATACTGAAGAAACAAATTTTATTTGCTTATTCAATTATTTATACAGTTCATCCAAATATTCTGATAATGCTTCCTTTCGGATATTGCTTTACATATTAAAAGGCCTGAAAGTTATAGCTATGGTGCTCAAATCCTCTGGTAGGTATTCGTAATTCGTAAATCGTAAAAATTAAGAATGGGGTGAATAAGGATCTTAAATTTTCTTTTGAATCTCGAATCCCCGAATCTTTAAAAATGTAGGCTACAATTTTTGTTTAAGTGAAATATATATATAAAAAAAAGGTTGTTTAAATGTTGGTGTCACTGACAAATGGTGGAACACTTTTTTAATAAATTAATTCAATTTCGTTCTTTTTTTTTTGTGATTTTGCTATCCTCCTAACTACACTATAATTTAATCAATACGGCGCTGATATTATAATTCGTACAAAAAAACCCTCCGCGAGACTTATTCTTTGCACCTCGTATTACTACCCGTCCGGAAAACACGCATATATTTTTATCAAGGGAAAAAACCCGCTTCGGTGGCCGCATGCTCCAACGTGCTAATCTCGTTAGACTAGACTTGCGAAGACGGGTAGATCGGGGTTCGATCCCGGTCGGCTGCACTGAGGTTTTTTCTTAAATTGTTTTTCACTTTCCTTCGACGCAAATGCGGGTGCACTTCATATCAATCAAACCTTTCTAATCCCTAACCCATTTGGGTAATTAGTACTTAGGCGTATAACCCGAACGGGTAGTAAGATGCGGTGCTAAAAAATTAAGGGAAAGGTATTTTCGATAGGAAATATACCTACATTTGCGTGAAGAGATATTGGGAGGAAATAGGTACTTAGGAAACAAAAACTCATCTCAATACACCCGGCCGGGACTTGAACCCCGACCTCCCTTGTCACAGGCAAAATAGACGAGACTGACGCAATAAGCCGCAGGTACGAGTACAGTCCGGTAAAACCGGCCACCTGGTTAAATAATGTAATATAAATGAACGATGTTATTTCTGTCGACGAATGACCGGCCTTTGTGTGCCCATGTCCTCGACTGATTTGTTCAAATGTTTCGAGGTTGTGTGTGGAGGCCGAAAACATTGGAATGTCCAACAGGTGTCGTGACGTCATACTAGCTATACCACTGTCGGATCACTAAATGGTGTTAACTGATTTAAAAAAAAAACTTATTTGGTGGCTGCATGGTCTAAGGCGTCATTCCCGCAATAGACTTGACTGCTTATGACGAAGAGATCGGGGTTCGAATTCCGGTCGGGTGGATTTTACTGAATGGTTTCACACTCCCCTTCCACGCAAATGTGGGTATATTACCTCGAAAATGTTTCCTTCCTCATCCCTACCCCAGTAGAGTAATTATCATGTATTCATATAACCTGAACAGGTAGTAAAATGTCCTTTTTTCGGCGCATACAAAAAAATAGGTCTTTCCTATGAAGACGGGATTGTAACTGTGACATTTTGGTCTTCTCGCAGCAAGGGCTGGTGAAGGATAGTTAGAGAAAGGGGGGTGGGGGGAGGCAGTAGGGGGCGGGCGAACAGCTGGCATCGGAATGCGGCTGCGGTGTGAAACATCTGGGTCTACTGCAATCCGTGTCTCTCCGATGTTGCTACGCTACAGACAAACTCTTTTCTGTTTCTTTACCAGCCTTGGGACCCTCACTACTTTACACACGAATTAGTATTCATCATCATTGTCGCTTAGACGACGAGAGGCTGTTGATTCTATTATCACAGTATATTCGGCTTTGAGCGGCGCGTGGGTTCCAAAAGTGTGTAAATGGAGGAGCTGATAAATTATTATTATTATTATTATTATTATTATATTAATAATTAAATAGCCAAAGCTATTATTTATGCTATCAGTGGAAATTACACCATCTAGATATCATATTCTGAAAATTGAAAAATGACACATGGACACGGTCCCGGGTTCGATTCCCGTGTCCAGGTGTCATTTTTTCAATTTTCAGAATAATAATAATTATTATTATTATCACCGCGTCTTACTACCCGTTCGGGTTATACGCACTTACGCTAATGTGTAATGGTGCAATGGGTGATTGTGAGATGAAATGGAGGACCTACAGTTTAACGTGGGATCCGAACCACGGTGGAGGCCTGGCATTCCTCACATTCACAAGTTGTGATTAATACACGTCTTGTCGGAGGTGAAGGAAGGGTTTGGCAATCAGATAAATCCTCTGCGTGGGTGCACCATTTGTAAAGAGCTTGTTTACGTCATGACCAACCACATGGTTTAAATTCGTAGGTCGCCATTTTGAAGTTATGTTTGTTAGACCTTTTGTGAAAGTGATGTGAATAGTAATTTTTTTTAAGTGGAATAAAACAATAAATATGCTTTGTGCCCGACCTCAAATAAATATAAATAATATTGGTCTAAATTACACTGGTTAACTATCACATCCATATATTGCCATAATTATGTTTTCATTACAGTTATCCAAAGTGGCAGATGTCAGCTGTTGGCGTAGGGATACATTAGGGACTATTTCTAGTAACTTTTTAAGCTGCCATCCAAGTAAAATCGAGGGGTGAATATACTTATATTTATATATATTTAGTACCGCGTCTTACTACCCGTTCGGGTTATACGCTTAAGTACTAATTACGCTAATGGATTAGGAATTGGGAAGGTTGAATTTAGAGGAAGTGAACTCGCATTTGCGTGGAGGGAGAGTGGAAAACCATTTAGGAAACCCCCCCCCAGTTCACCCGACCGAGATTCGAACCTCGATCTCCCCGTCCTCGGCGGTCGAGCTCAACACGACTAGCGCGTTAGCCAACTACGCCACCGAGGCGGGTTATACTTATATTGTTTGTGTTATTTTATAGGTATTGATATCTATCAAAAATGACATCTACAGATAACTGACTTGATGTATGAATATATTAAAGTTGTTTTAGTAACTTTAGTTCTATATCCGATCCCGACTTCCTAGGTCCCAAGCGTGCTCACCGCCAGCCTAAACAGTGCCGGTAAAAAAAGATATGGAGTACCTCTCGAAACCGTAGTGAGAGTAAAATTATGGAAATCTTAACCACGAACGGCCTTCAGAACGTTTTATAACAACTTTTAGAGAAAACAGGTTATCTAAAATTAGTGTAGGTATTTTCGTGATACTTGATAAACTGTAGCTATATGCTTTTTTAATCGATCCACATTTTGTCTTGTTTAGTATTTTATCAACACCATCGACAAGTTAAACCAGAGTTTTTAAACACGTGTGCCGCGGGAGTTTGGCGGAAGATAAAATACAAATCTAGACAAATTTTGAAGAATATAAATTAATCTTTATAAATCTATGATTAACTGTTTTTTAATGTAACGCAGTTTTTAGAATTTCAGTTATTCATCTTTAAGGCACAATCATATTTATTTGAAGTATTTTAAGTGCACTTTCTGAACCGACTGTTTATATCAGCACATGAGAATTTCTATGAGCGAGAGCAAAAGTGCTTACCAATTTTTCCGGGAAAGGAGTTTTGTCATAACTTTCAGGGTTCGACATGGGACTGACGGCTTTACTTCCCCCTCTGAATGAAATTGTGCTACGGATTTATATCGCTCAAGAAAAATACACTGACCTTGGCTGGGTTTGAACCCACGACCATCGGGCCCTGAGGCGAGTACTTTACCCCAAGACCACAGAGGTTCGACTAGAAACAATCATTAATACGGCTACTTGTTTTATTATACTACTATAAAGCCACATGGCTGACTCACTCATTCACTCACTGACATCAATGTTTACCCACTTTCAGATGAGTTAGAAACTTGATATTTGGCAAACTTATAGCATGTAACCGACGGGAAAATTCCCAAAAGTAAAAAAAAAAAAAATGTAACCCCCGAAAAAAATTCAAAATGGTGGGGCAACTTTAAAGTCGGTGTGGACCTTTCTTTGGAGATCTCTTGTGGCTAAACAGTAAGACATATCAAAAAACGGATTGCACCAGCAGCCACGGATTTGGCGAGATAGAGCTAGATTTTTTTTTATTTTAGGTAAATTTTGCACATTTTCGACACAGTTTTTAATTTTCTGACACACTTATGGGACAACTAGAATCATACAATTTGGCAGGCATATTGGCACATCCAATTGCCATAAGCGTGCCAAATTTGATGATTCTATCTGCCCTATAAGTATGGAGAAACTAAAAAAAAATGTGAAAAATACAATACAATACCGGTAGCTATAAGTTGTTACATTCAAAACAACGCTGGAATTACATCAGTTTACATCCACTTGCAAAGATAACTCACTGGGGGTTTGGGTTTCATTATAAAAGCCCTCCTTAAAAAACTGATGGGTTTGTCTCGACGATCTTAGCGCCTCGTTCAGTGGGCCGTGAGATGAAAACATTTTTTTCCTCTGAATATTGAACTGCAAACCAGGGTGCTTCAAGTCCACTTATCACCCTATAATATTCTTTTGTTTTTATTGTTAATTTTTATTAAAAAATTGTGTATTTGAAACTTGGCTGCAATTTGCCACTAACAACTTTGAATCATCAATATCCGAAGTTATATAGGTGACCTGACGGTCTAGGGGTAAGGTGTCAGACTTCTGTGCTGGGGGTCCGGGGTTCAACCCTCGGTCCCGGCACAGATTTATCTGATCGCCAAACCCTTCCTTCACCTCTGACAAGACGTGTATTAATCACAACTTGTGAATGTGTGAAATACCAGGCCTCCACCGTGGTTCGGATTCCACGTTAAACTGTAAGTCCTCCATTTCATCTCAGAATCACACTTCCATTACACATTAGCGTAAGTGCGTATAACCCGAACGGGTAGTAAGACGCGGTGCTAATAATAATAAAAAATAATAATATCATCCGAAGTTAACAAAGATAAAAATGATAAAATGTAGATTTATTCCCATTCCCTCTTCAACAGCTTTATTTTCATTTTGTTCTTTTCAATAATAAATTTGTGAAAAATTTGTTTCTTTTCACTGGGTTCACCCACAACTTATTTTCTTGTGTGCTAAAATTGGCTCTTTAAACTCACATAATTAACTCATAATTATGTTCAGATGCTCCAAAAAATCCCCCAAGGGGTAGAGGGGGGACTTTGACCCGCACACCATTTGGAAAACCCATATGGGGTGCCTTTGCTTCTAGAGATAATCTCGCGTATTCATACGTCAATTCATGTGATCCTCAGCTGTCACTTTATAATATCTATAAAATAACAAGAGTAAACTGTTACCAATGTTTGCCGTGGGGAATATGTTGGTATTTTCTAACTGTCCGCTCGCGATGAAATGAAGTTACACCGAGGTCTGCGAATAGTTACGGGACGGAGGCCGTGCATTCCTCTGTGTGCTGAAATGACAGGCATTCCGAAAAAAACCGGGTCTCCTGGGTCGACTTTCACATCTCGAGCGGTGCGGGGGGGCTTGGATGATGGTGTGGAGCGGAACTAACAGTGGTGAGACTATGGTGAGACTGATACACTCGTGGTGAGACTGATACACTCGTGGGGAGACTCGCGCTCTTGGTGAGACTGTCACGCTCTTGGTGAGACTAACACGCTCGTGGGGAGACTGACACACTCGTGGGGAGACTGACACGCTCTTGGTGAGACTAACACGCTCTTGGTGAGACTAACACGCTCTTGGTGAGACGGTCACGCTATTGGTGAGACTGACACACTCGTGGGGAGACTGACACACTCGTGGTGAGACTATCACGCTCGTGGTGAGACTGTCACGCTCTTGGTGAGACTGTCACGCTCTTGGTGAGACTAACACGCTCTTGGTGAGACTGTCACTCTCGTGGGGAGACTGACACACTCGTGGGGAGACTGACACACTCGTGGTGAGACTATCACGCTCGTGGTGAGACTGTCACGCTCTTGGTGAGACTGTCACGCTCTTGGTGAGACTGTCACGCTCTTGGTGAGACTGTCACGCTCTTGGTGAGACTAACACGCTCTTGGTGAGACTAACACGCTCTTGGTGAGACTAACACGCTCTTGGTGAGACTCACGCTCTTGGTGAGACTGTCACGCTCTTGGTGAGACTGACACGCTCGTGGTGAGACTATCACGCTCGTGGTGAGACTGTCACGCTCTTGGTGAGACTGTCACGCTCTTGGTGAGACTGTCACGCTCATGGTGAGACTGTCACGCTCTTGGTGAGACTGTCACGCTCTTGGTGAGACTGTCACGCTCTTGGTGAGACTGTCACGCTCTTGGTGAGACTGTCACGCTCTTGGTGAGACTGTCACGCTCTTGGTGAGACTGACACTCTCGTGGTGAGACTGTCACGCTCGTGGTGAGACTGTCACGCTCTTGGTGAGACTAACACGCTCTTGGTGAGACTAACACGCTCTTGGTGAGACTGTCACGCTCTTGGTGAGACTGTCACGCTCTTGGTGAGACTAACACACTCGTGGTGATACTGTCACGCTCGTGGTGAGACTGTCACGCTCTTGGTGAGACTAACACACTCGTGGTGATACTGTCACGCTCGTGGTGAGACTGTCACGCTCTTGGTGAGACTGACACTCTCGTGGTGAGACTGTCACGCTCGTGGTGAGACTGTCACGCTCTTGGTGAGACTAACACGCTCTTGGTGAGACTAACACGCTCTTGGTGAGACTGTCACGCTCTTGGTGAGACTGTCACGCTCTTGGTGAGACTGTCACGCTCTTGGTGAGACTAACACGCTCTTGGTGAGACTGTCACGCTCTTGGTGAGACTGTCACGCTCTTGGTGAGACTGTCACGCTCTTGGTGAGACTAACACACTCGTGGTGATACTGTCACGCTCGTGGTGAGACTGTCACGCTCTTGGTGAGACTAACACGCTCCTGGTGAGACTTGACAAAGTTTTATTAAGAAAGGCCCTAATTGTAGATAACAAAACTGAACTGCCAGTCAGTTTCTATAAAATGCACGTAAGGACGAAACACATTCCAGTAAAAGTCTGACATCGCGGTATCAATGATCAATCACGACAGAATTATTTCTCATAAAACACTACCCAGATGTCATTTTTTTAACCTAATTAGTTTGAACCATTTTTGAAATATTTCGAATTTTCAAAAAATGCTCCTCCCGACTATTACCCCAAATTTTAGATCTAGAATCCAAATCCCGATACACCCTCGAGGTATATGACCATATAACATCTAAATATCAAGTTTGAAAGAAATCTATCAAACAATTTCAACTTAAACCCCTGGGGACAGACAAATTTGTAAAACCCACTCTTTGGAGTAGAGGGGCGAATCAAACTCAAGATTCATCTTAATCTCGTGGGAAAGTTTTTTTTTAACGATTACAATACTTTATTTTTATTACAAAGTAGTAGAAAGGTAAAAGTGAAGACATGTTTGGATAGAGGTCCATTTAGAAAATACAGATTTTTTTTTGCAGTCAACATTGGTAATATGATATAACCGTACACTATTTACAATTATGTGTTAGGAATTGGGAAGGTTGAATTTAGAGGAAGTGAACCCAAATTTGTGTGGAGGGAGAGTGGAAAACCATATAGGACCCCCCCCCCCCCCCCCCCAGTTCACCCGACCGAGATTTGAACCTCGAGCTCCCCATCCTCTGCATTCAGGCTCAACACGACTAGCGCGTTAGCCAACTACGCCACCGAGGCGGGTGTTTATACATTATAATATCAATTAAAAAAAGTGGCAGTTGCAGATCACATGGATTGACGTATGAATATTAGTATATAGTTAGTAATTTGTAGTTGAATCATGTTAAACTGGTGTGTGTTTGGTAAACGGTCGCACCTTGTTGGATCCTGTCTCACTTTATCCTCGGTTGACGAGACTGAGGTTAACTTGGTGGCGAGTATAGATGGGTCGAGGAGACTTTCATCTCTTGATTATCTCCCCGACATTCCTCTGATCAACAGTCACTCTTGCTCGACGGATTTCCTAATCGCTCGTGCACCGAATATCTGTGTGGTGTGTGTTGCGATACTGCGGGCCTTCTTTATGTGTCAGGCGGCATTGCTAGTGTGTTGGACCTGACCTGACAGACACATGGCTTGCCTGTCTCTTGACCTGACAGGACACACAGCTTGCCTGACCATTGATCTGACAGGACACACCGCTTGTCTGACTCTTGACCTGACAGACACATGGCTTGCAGGTTTCTTGACCTGAGAGGACACACAGCTTGCCTGACTCTTGACCTGACAGGACACATAGCCTGCCTGACTATTGACCTGACAGGACATAAATATGGCTTGACCCTTGATCTGACAGGACACACCGCTTGTCTGACTCTTGACCTGACAGACACATGGCTTGCAGGTTTCTTGACCTGAGAGGACACACAGCTTGCCTGACTCTTGACCTGACAGGACACATAGCCTGCCTGACTATTGACCTGACAGGACATAAATATTGCTTGACTATTGACCTGACAGGACATAAATATGGCTTGACTCTTGACCTGACAGGACACACAGCTTGCCTGAGTCTTGACATTAGTGTAAATAGTGTACATTCTGCTCCTATCAATCTCACTAGTGTAAATAGTGTACATTCTGTTCCTATCAGTCCTGCTGTCCCGGAATGCCAGTCACGTGTTACTACACACGACCTGTTTTATCTAGTAAAGAGTTCAAAGCCCCAAGAACCCACCTTCGTTTTATGACGGCACCAAAACACCATATTAAAGGCGACCTCGTTGGTCTTGAGGTAAAATGCTCGTTTCAGGACCCGATGTTTGTGGGTTCAAACCCATCCGGGATCGAAGGATATTTCTTAAGTGATAAAATTCCGTAGCACAACTTCCTTTGGAGGGGAAGCAAGGTTATCAGTCCCATGTCGATTATGACATATAAATTAACCCTGGAAAATATGTGAAAATACCTTACACGGCAAAATTGTTAGGCCCTTTCACTCTCGCTCATAGAAATTCTCGTGTGCTGATTTAATCAGTCGCTTCATAAAGTGCACGTTAAATGCCTCAGATAAAAAAAAATAACATTTTAAAGTTAACATAATAGTAATAAAGTTGTAAAGTTGTGTCATTTGCACATTGCCATATCTTCTCGGCCGATGTGTAGCTGGCTGTATTCGCCTCTTGCCACCTCGTCACGGCCGGTCTCTACCTGTGTGTTTACACGCTATTATCGACACGGCCGCGTGATCTCCACAGTTCCGACATTCCTCGCCAGTTGACTTGTGTGTGTCTGTATATCCGCGCGTGACGAGAGGGGTGGGGATCTACCTTGAGAACATCTCGCTATTCTTTTTGAACGCAATCTCTGGGATTCCCCGCACAAAGCCCTCTTACTAGAGTGACTTCTTTTTTTACGTTCCGACCCAGAACCGAATTCACTCCGATATTTGTCCCCAGAGAGTCCGGTTTGTTCCTAAAGTTAGCGACACTAATGTGGTATCACGACTGAGCAAAGGTATAATTGAGAGGAAATGCACATGAGTTTGAGTTAAGGGAGGATCGGAAACCACCCAGGCTGGAAAAAAACACAGTACGTGCGATCCAGGTTCTAACCCTGACCAATTTGTACTTTCTTGGTTGACAAAAGTTTGCTTCTAAACTGTTCCTTGTTCGAGTATCTTCTCTGACGTTCTCATCGTTATAATTAGACAATTTTTGTTTTTTAAGTTTTATTGAGGTTTTATTGAAGCTCCTCACCAATGTTTATTTTGGAACAAAAGTTTGTTAGTAAAAATAATACAAATGGTTTTCCAATTTAAAAAAAAGTTCAAAACTTACTTAAACATCATTTAATTATAATCCGAACCCCCCGCCCCCACCCCTCTTCCGCCGTCAACAAGTATGTTGCGTCGGCAGGCTTGGTTGCTACAATCCGATTTTTATAGGAAGAGCCTTTTATCTGACAGCTAGAAAAGTTACTAGATCTACTTTAACGTATTCATACGTCAAGTCATGTCATCTTATGCTGCTGTCACTTTCAATAGATATTATCAATACCTATAAAATAACAATAACGAAATGGTACAAATCCATTGGGTATATAAAATGGAAATTTATAATCTGGCGTCAAGTGAAGTGGAGTGAACCTAGGATTCTGCCCCTCCAACGGAACATTCTTTAGAGATTAGCTGAAAGCTACGGAACAGAACACGCTGGAACACGTCACACAGGCTACAGAACACGCTGGGAACACGTCACACAGGCTGCAGAACACGCTGGGAACACGTCACACAGGCTGCAGAACACGCTGGGAACACGTCACACAGGCTGCAAAACACGCTGGGAACACGTAACACAGGCTGCAGAACGCGCTGGGAACACGTCACACAGGCTGCTGAACACGCTGGGAACACGTCACACAGGCTGCAGAACACGCTGGGAACACGTCACACAGGCTGCAGAACACGCTGGGAACACGTCACACAGGCTGGGAACACGTCACACAAGCTGCAGAACACTCTGGGAACACGTCACACAGGCTGCAGAACACGCTGGGAACACGTCACACAGGCTGCTGAACACGCTGGGAACACGTCACACAGGCTGCAGAACACGCTGGGAACACGTCACACAAGCTGCAGAACACGCTGGGAACACGTCACACAGGCTGCAGAACACGCTGAAGGAACCATGATGACACGTTAGTATAGTTGAGCAGTGTTTATAATATGTGCACTTTCTAAACACACGATTTCACAGGCAACGGAACATTTGCACGTGGGTACATCGCCCCGCACCCTCCCCTCTGTTTTCTTACAAGGAGGGGGCAAGAGTTTTGGTCAAATATTTATATCAATTTATTTATGATTCCCTCGACCAGTAACATTGAATAACCCGCTTCGGTGGCCGAATGGTCTAAGGCGCTACTCTCGCAGTAGACTAGACCGCCGATGACGGGGCTATCGTGGTTTGAATCTCGGTCGGGTGTACTGAAGGAGGTTTTTTAATGGTTTTACACTCTCCCTCCACGCAAATTCGGATACACGTCCTATAAATATAACCTTCCTATTCCCTAAAACCGTTGGCGTAATTAGAATAGATGCGTACAGCCCGAATGGGTAGTAAGACACGGTGCTGAAGGAAAGACACACATTGAACAAGTAGTGATTAAACCAGGGGTTCCCAAA
Organism: Timema podura; assembly: GCA_033556935.1. Classification (NCBI taxonomy): domain Eukaryota; kingdom Metazoa; phylum Arthropoda; class Insecta; order Phasmatodea; family Timematidae; genus Timema; species Timema podura. The sequence goes on along the minus strand of JAVRXN010000013.1, from coordinate 2,718,991 downwards.
CTGTGCGTCGCGACGCCCTGTGGCCGTTTTTTTAATACTTTTTTGTGTGAAATTTATAGAAGTTTGTTGAATGCTTAAAACAGTGTTGTTAAAACCGATTCTAAAATCTCTGAACTGATTTGTATAGGTGAAGTTTAATAATTGAAAACATTGGGGGGGGGGGGGGGGGGTAAAAAGAGGACTAACTGCAAGTAGTGTTAACACAATGTTCAAAAATTTATTTCTATTTTAAGAGAAGTAAAGTGAATTCGTAACGTATAAACAAACAAAAAATTGCCATCACAAATATTTTAGTAATTTTGATACTTTCAAAAATTAAAACTATACATAAAAGAAAAATTCTCTCCTGTCCTCCTTCCACCCTCTCACCCTCGTGTTTTTTAGAGATAGATATAACATCATTTTGGTCCCCCGTGCTATATATATTTTTTTTACTCGACCTGGATATAACCTGGAACCCTGAACAAAAACCTTTCCGGTGTCCCCTGTAAGACTCAAGTCTAATCAACATTGACACGCGGTATGTTCATTGACAAAGCACGCCGCCCTCCTTATCTGATCAGTGTTGATAGAGAGGGCTAGGTTGACACTACACACTGACATAACAGATACAAAGCAGTGGTATCAATTTCCTTCTGGCGGTATCATCAAACAAAAGAAGAGCTAGCCTAAAGTCTGTTCATTATAGGTTTTTACCTGGATGACAGTTCAAAAATCACATGATTAGGGTTTAGGTTGCCAAAACTTGTAAAAGAGCACTGTTTTTCTTATAAATGTCAAATTTTTATAATTACATATTTATTATTATTATTATTAGCACCGCGTCTTACTATCCGTTCGGGTTATACGCACTTACGCTAATGTGTAATGGTATGGTGATTGTGATATGAAATGGAGGACATACAGTTTAACGTGGAATCCGAACCACGGTGGAGGCCTGCATTCCTCACATTCACAATTGTGATTAATACACATCTTGTCAGAGGTGAAGGAAGGGTTTGTCAATCAGATAAATCTGTGCCGGGACCGAGGATTGAACCCCGGACCCCCAGCACAGAAGTCTGACACCTTACCCCTAGACCACCAGGTCACCCTTACATGTTATTATATTTACGTTTAAAATAACGTAAACATAAGTTTTCTTACACTATCTTGTAACTTTTAATCATTTATTTTTACCCTATCCGAATCAATATTTTAAACAGAATTAAAAGTACTTGTTCTCTGTTTTGGAATGTTATCTATGATGTGTGATACAGGCATCATATTTACTTGGAAAAGGTGACCTGGTGGTCTAGGGGTAAGGTAAGGACTTCTGTGCTGAGGGTCCGGGGTTCAATCATCGGTCCCGGCACAGATTTATCTGATTGCCAAACCCTTCCTTCATCTCTGACAAGACGTGTATTAATCACAACTTGTGAATGTGAGGAATGTCAGGCCTCCACCGTGGTTCGGATTCCACGTTAAACTGTAGGTCCTCCATTTCATCTCACAATCACCCTACCATTACACATTAGCGTAAGTGCGTATAAACCGAACGGGTAGTAAGAGTCTGTGCTAATAATAATAATACTTGGAAAAGATAAAATACTTGTAATATTTTATATATTATATAATAAATTATTTTATGATTATCTTATCGTATTTCGAAATATACAACTGAATATATTTTTATCCATTGCGTGGGTGCACCATTGTAAAGAACTTGTTTCCGTCACGTTCAATCACATGGTTTAAATTCGTCGGTAGCCATTTTGTGAAAGTGATGTGAATAGTATTTTTTTTAATGGAATGAAACTATAAATAAGCCTTTTGCCCGACCTCAAATAAATATATAAATAATATTGGCCTAAATTACCGTGGTTAACTATCAAATTCATACATTACCATACGTTTTTATTATATCAATGTGAAAGATGTCAGCTGTTGGCGTAGGGATGTATTAGGATTATTTCTAGTAACTTTTTGAGCTGTCATCCAAGTATAGTATGATTTGTAGAAGAACAGTAAGTTACTAAGTTACTAAACAATTTATATTTCTATCAGTCATATTATCTGCAGCTATTCCTATTGAATATTATTATACTAAAAACACTAATAATAAGCAAAAATTATCATTTGCCGCAAAGAAATAGTTGATTTCTAAAATTTTCTCCAACCATAATCAGGTATAACTAAGGTCGTGAATGTACTATAGTAGATGTTTGGATATTCACGAACAGTGTCCCCTTCACCCCTCGTCTCTCCTGCCAAGATGCAATAGACTCAGAATTCGGAAAGATCTGACCTTTAACTTTCAAAAGACGCTTCATTGTCAAATTACCTCGGACTACTGAGCTAAGGTCTTCTGGTTCGATTCCCGGCATGACCGAAAAATCTACCCATGGTGAAATGTGGGTTTCCCCTACCACATTGATGAATTAATGACCGGGGGGGCTGAATGTTGTGTCTGTTCTAGATTTAAGTTAGTTTATAAGTTGTGTGGTGATATAATCAGTCGGTTCAAAAAGTGCACGTTAAATACCTCGAATAAAAATAAATAAATAGGATGGAACTTTCTTTTTGACAGTTATAAAAAAAGTTACTAAAACAATTTTCATTTAAATTCATACGTCAAGTAATGTAATACTCAATTCTTTCCATGGATGATGATAATAATAATGATAATAATAATAATGCCAATCCGTTTCGGTGGTCGAATAATATAAGGCGTCACTCTCGCATAGACTTAAGACCGTTGATGACTGGTAGATCGGAGTTCGAAACCTGGTCGGGTGTACTGAGGTTAATTTTTTTTCTAAATAGTTTTATCACATTCCACGCACGCAAATGCGGGGTACACTTTCTCTAAATTCAACCTTCTTCATCTCTAACTTAGTAGCGTGATTAGTACATATTATGATTATAACGCGTGCTTTAAAAAAAATTGGTAGTATTAAGTTGAATAGAAATGATTATATCTGAGATTACGTAGACAAAAAAATAAGGTTGAATACCCCTTTCTTTTTAGATATAGGCTACAAGCGCAGCTCCTGGAGATGGACGACAAAATGAGTCTGATGGTTATCGTCTAATAAAAGTACACTTGACGGACTTAGCTTGAATATCACGATATTTTTACTACCTTCTAAAAGATTTTTTATTGCTTCATGCCTGACTGTCATGTTCAGTATCGTCGCATAATGACGACTTTGGGGGGGGGGGAGCTTTAAATAAGATAGATGTGTTAGTGCTTATATATATATAGTATAGAGAGAGAAGAGAGAGAGCGACATGAAGAGGTCTGAAATTTCATTAGTAGACCATGTGCACTAACATATTATGCACCAAAAAACAGGAATTTTAAAATTTTGATTTTTTTAAAATTAATTAAAAACTGAGTCTGAAAAACAAAATGAGGCGTGTTTTTTTTATGTCTGTTAACTAATTAAAAAAAATTAATCAAAAATTTAAAATACCTTCTTCGAGATGAACACGTTTGGTACACAGGGCTACTAATTTTAAAATTTTCAGCCCTTTGCGTGCGGTAGACACTCTTCGTTTAATAATATAGATTCTTGTAACACGCGTTTTTAATACAGTAGTGGATAGTTTATATTTGTAAACTCTGGTCCATTCTGAATTTATTATAATACGGGGTGACCAGGGCGGTCTAGGGGTAAGGTGTCAAGACTTCTGTGCTGGGGGTCCGGGGTTCAATCCTCGGTCCCGGCACAGATTTATCTGATTGCCAAACCCTTCCTTCAACCTCTGACAAGACGTGTATTAATCACAACTTGTGAATGTGAGGAATGCCAGGGCCTCCACCGTGGTTCGGATCCCACGTTAAACGTGTAGGTCCTCCATTTCATCTCGCAATCACCCTACCATTACACATTAGCGTGAGTATAATCCCGAACGGGTAGTAAGACGCAGTGCTAAATAATAATAATAATAATAATAATAATAATAATAATTACGTTACGTTCATTTGTTTTGGAAATTTAACGCCAGAAAGAATGGGTGTAATTTTATCATTCAATGGCGTTAGTATTGTTTACGTTTACACAGGTCTAGTTTTTAATCAAATGTTTAAAAATATTTTTAAAAACTAGGAATGAAATTCAATAATTTCTTAATGAAGAAATATAATTTTTTTAAACTTAAAACAAAGTTAATTTCAATTTAACTCTTAGTATTATGATTGTTTTATTCAAGCCTAGGCAGTTAAGTTTTTTTTATCTCGATGGGATTTTAATTAAAATCTTTCTTTCACATGAAATGTTGAGCGCGTGGACATAGGCGTCAGTTCATATATTGTTTCTCACTCTTCTTCCGAACAAATGCTGATACGTTTTATTTGAAATTGTACCTTTCTCGATCCTACCCTTAGTGTGAACCCCACAGACGTTAACCGCCAAGTACAAAAAAAAAAAAGCCATGGAATTTAACTTAATATAGAAAGGAGCTTTTTATTTACAGTTATATTGGTTACTAAAATAAATTTTATATATATTCATTCGTCGAGTCATATGATCTGAAACTGTCACTTTTGATATATATTATCAATACCTTCTAATAACATAGTAAAATGTTATCATTGTGATCTAAAAAAAGTTTTTATTTTCTGTATGTTCTATCCTACCGGAATATTGTATAGGCTTCGCCTATGATACTTGGCGTGCTGTGATATTACCGATCAAAGGTTGCTCTTAGGTTAAGTATTGACAAAACCTTTATTATTACACAATTTTGGTGTTTACCAGAGTGAATACATAACTATTTTACATGGCACTATACATAAAGTCTGTTCATCGTAGGAATTGTTTTCTGAAAGGCCCTTTTCCCTACCAGAAAGCTATTATATAGTAGGATATTGGTAGGAAAAAAGACCTTTCAGAGAGTAATTCTTACCGTGAATCGAGTATATATAGACTTGTAAACCTAGTTTAAAAGTTGAAATTCTCCATTCCGAAAAGTCCAAAAATCCACTTATTTTGGTTAATCGTTAAGAGCTCGGGTGACGAAAAGTAACTGGTTTGGGAGCTTGGAATGGATCTTGGCGAATAGAATGTTGTCATTTAATTAGGGAGGTCACAACACATTCTATTGTCATTTGTATTTTCCTCTTCCCCTGTTTATTCTACTGCCGGACGGCTCCACCACCCAGTAACGTTAAAAAACCCACTTGGTTACCGACCCTGAGAAATTCCTGATCGACCATCCTAAAGAGCACAGCTGCCAACAATTCCCGAGTTGCAAATATAGACAAATTTCAGCCATGATTATTGCCATAAACTCCTTGAGCGTGACTGCTCGTCTGATAACTTATCGCCGCGTAGGAAAGTTTCTGACGGCCCCTATCGGCTGAAATGTGGGTCAAATGTTGCTACCATAAGGACTTTGTACTTTCCTTGTTAAAATATTCAACGTGCACTTTATCAACATATTCAGAGGGACTATGAAAAACCAGGAATTTAAAACTATCAGGTATAAGCTTATCTTTGTACCAGGCCCGAGGGGAAAGGGTAAACTTGACTCTCATGGGAATAGAAATGGATTTGTCGCGTTTTTTTCAAGTATATTTGATTGCCAAAATACTCTGTTTGGCCAAAATAAATAAAATAGTGTTTCAGTATTGCCAAGGCTGCTTTCGACAAGAAAATAATGATATTGAATAGCAAACTGGACCTGGTGAGCAATGACCAAGGCTGCTTTCAACAAGAAGAGAGTGCTACTGACTAGCAAACTGGACCTGGAGAGCAATGACCAAGGCTGCTTTCGACAAGAAAATAATGATATTGAATAGCAAACTGGACCTGGTGAGCAATGACCAAGGCTGCTTTCAACAAGAAGAGGATGCTACTGACTAGCAAACTGGACCTGGAGAGCAATGACCAAGGCTGCTTTCAACAAGAAGAGAGTACTACTGACTAGCAAACTGGACCTGGAGAGCAATGGCCAAGGCTGCTTTCAACAAGAAGAGGGTGCTACTGACTAGCAAACTGGACCTGGAGAGCAATGACCAAGGCTGCTTTCAACAAGAAAATAATGATATTGAATAGCAAAATGGACTTGGAGAGCAATGACCAAGGCTGCTTTCAACAAGAAAATAATGATATTGAATAGCAAACTGGACTTGGAGAGCAATGACCAAGGCTGCTTTCAACAAGAAGAGGTTGCTACTGACTAGCAAACTGGACCTGGAGAGCAATGACCAAGGCTGCTTTCGACAAGAAAATAATGATATTGAATAGCAAACTGGACTTGGAGAGCAATGACCAAGGCTGCTTTCAACAAGAAGAGGTTGCTACTGACTAGCAAACTGGACCTGGAGAGCAATGACCAAGGCTGCTTTCAACAAGAATAGGATGCTACTGACTAGCAAACTGGACCTGGAGAGCAATGACCAAGGCTGCTTTCAACAAGAATAGGATGCTACTGACTAGCAAACTGGTCCTGGAGATGAGGAATAAACTGATCAAGTGATACATATGGATCATCTCTTTGTATGGATCTGAAACATGGACCCCGAAGAAAAGGGAGAATATTATATAAGCATTAAGTGGTGGTGCTTGGAGGAGAACATAAATGATAAAGAGGACAGACCGGGATACCAATGAAGAAGTTATAAGAAGAGTCAACGAAAAGAACCATCCTGCTGGTAATTAACTATACGAAGAAAGACCAACTGGATGGATTTACATTATGAAAAGAAATGAATTATTCATTGATGTCATAAATTAAAGGAAACATGAAAGGGTAAAAAAGTACCAAGAAGACCACGATTGCAACTAATTATGATCTAAAACAAGGACATAAGATGAAGTTAAAGGATCTAAAAAAAAGGGGGGGGAGGCTGCTGGTAGGACATGCTGGAGGACTCAATTTAAACAAACTGATGGACCTATCGAAATACAGTATACATAATAATAATAATAATAATTATAATACATAATTATCTTAACCGTTCTTGAATTCCTGTCATGGGCATAGTGACATTCTAACATAAATTTCCTTGACTAATAAACTTGTTCCTACTGAAAGCCAAGCATCAGAAGAGTTGTCGGACGGTGTGTTTCTTGACCGTGGCGAACTCCTCCCTTCCTAACCCCCCCAACTTCCTGTTGTAAGCGAAGCAGTCTTTCGGATGTGGGAACCAATCCTCGGGATACAATGGTTCTCCGGAATTGTGCTGCATTCCTAGCCAACCCTTTGTTTCTCTGGGACGCATTATGATTTCATCTACAGCCCAGATCTTTTAGACCTGCATCAGTTTTAAATATACCTCTAGACCTGCATCAGTTCTTTAGACCTCTAGAACATTGCAGATAGCCTCTAGACATGTATCAGTTCTCTAGACATGCAGTAGCCTCTAGACATGTATAAGTTCTCTAGACCTGCAATAGCCTCTAGACCTGCAACAGTTCTTGAGACCTGCAACAGTTCTCTGGACCTGCAACAGTTCTCTAGACCTGCAACAGTTCTCTAGACCTGCATCAGCTCTCTAACCATGCAATGGCCTCTAGACCGACATCAGTTCTCTAGACCTGCAGGAGCTTCTAGACCTGCAACAGTTATTTAGACATGCAGTAGCCTCTAGACATGTATCAGTTCTCTAGACATGCAGTAGCCTCTAGACATGTATCAGTTCTCTAGACCTGCAATAGCCTCTAGACCTGCAACAGTTCTCTGGACCTGCAACAGTTCTCTAGACCTGCAACAGTTCTCTAGACCTGCAACAGTTCTCTAGACCTGCAACAGTTCTCTAGACCGGCAACAGTTCTCTAGACCTGCATCAGCTCTCTAGACATGCAATGGCCTCTAGACCGACATCAGTTCTCTAGACCTGCAGGAGCTTCTAGACCTGCAACAGTTATTTAGACATGCAGTAGCCTCTAGACATGTATCAGTTCTCTATACATGCAGTAGCCTCTAGACCTCTAGACCTGCATTAGTTCTCGAGCCTTTAGACCTGCAGAAGGTCTCTCAAACCCAAGCCAGTGGGCGACTGGCCTCTGATTGTTTCGAATGCCAAGAATTTTCCTTGTGTAACAACCGAAGACGGGAAGGCGAGCCATGATCCGTCTCCCTGGTTATCAGACCGTGGTAAACAGCCAAATATTATTACGACCATCCTTCTTTATTCCACACAAAGCTTCTCATATGCGCCGCTATCATGTTCCTGATTATTATTTATCATTTATTCTTCTTTTTGTTCTTTTACTCACTATTGATACTGTTTATTACTTTCATTGGAGATATTTAACGTGAATCCGCCGAACCAACTTAAAAAAAAACTCAGATCTAAAAGAGTACCCCAGTCTCTTTTAGCCGCCACCGTGAAAGTATAATCCCATCACTATTGATGTATTTTTAACCCCATCGAAATTCGAACCAAGGTATGTCAGGGGACTTAATATGTGCAGGAATCGTTTATATTATCACAAGTTTATATTAGTCATGAAGTGTGTACTCACTGTGCTTGGAGATATTGATGAAGTGTGTACTCATTATGCTTGGAGATATTCATGAAGTGTGTGCTCATTGTGCTTGGAGATATTCATGAAAGTGGTGTGCTCATTGTGCTTGGAGATATTCATGAAGTGTGTGCTCATTGTGCTTGGAGATATTCATGAAGTGTGTGCTCATTGTGCTTGGAGATATTCATGAAGTGTGTGCTCATTGTGCTTGGAGATATTCATGAAGTGTGTACTCATTATGCTTGGAGATATTCATGAAGTGTGTGCTCATTGTGCTTGGAGATATTCATGAAGTGTGTGCTCATTATGCTTGAAGATATTCATGAAGTGTGTACTCATTATGCTTGGAGATATTCATGAAGTGTGTGCTCATTATGCTTGGAGATATTCATGAAGTGTGTGCTCATTGTGCTTGGAGATATTCATGAAGTGTGTGCTCATTATGCTTGGAGATATTCATGAAGTGTGTGCTCATTGTGCTTGGAGATATTCATGAAGTGTGTGCTCATTGTGCTTGGAGATATTCATGAAGTGTGTGCTCATTATGCTTGAAGATATTCATGAAGTGTGTGCTCATTGTGCTTGGAGATATTCATGAAGTGTGTGCTCATTGGCTTGGAGATATTCATGAAGTGTGTGCTCATTATGCTTGGAGATATTCATGAAGTGTGTGACTCATTGTGCTTGGAGATATTCGTGAAGTGTGTGCTCATTGTGCTTGGAGATATTGATGAAGTGTGTGCTCATTATGCTTGGAGATATTCGTGAAGTTTGTGCTCATTGTGCTTGGAGATATTGATGAAGTGTGTGCTCATTATGCTTGGAGATATTCATGAAGTGTGTGCTCATTGTGCTTGGAGATATTCATGAAGTGTGTGCTCATTGTGCTTGGAGATATTCATGAAGTGTGTGCTCATTGTGCTTGGAGATATTCATGAAGTGTGTGCTCATTGTGCTTGGAGATATTCATGAAGTGTGTGCTCATTGTGCTTGGAGATATTCATGAAGTGTGTGCTCATGTGCTTGATGACGCTTTGTATCGTTCTTCCGATTATATTTTGATACTATCGAAATTTCTTTACTCGTTAGATAATACAATGGAATTCAATCAAATTCATTTTGTAATGCTGAAATCAATCTCTTCCATAGTGATTTTTTTTTATAAATCGGTAGGCCTACACTTAACACACGGATTTTTAAACGTCTTAATCTGACGGGTAGCGGAGATAAAATCCTCCCGTATTATAAGCGGAGTGAGGATTGTAAATAAAACCTATTTCGGTTGCCGCATAATTAAGATCTCACTCTTGTGGTAGACTAGACTGTCGATGACAGGGAGATCGGTGTTCGAACTCTGGTCGAGTGTGAGGTTTTTTCCCTAAATTATTTCCCACTCTATCGACGCTAAATGCGTGTACACTTAATCAAAATTCAATCTTCCTCATCCTTAACCCATTAGCGTTATTAATATAGATGCACACATCCCGAATGGGTAGTAAGACGTGGTGCTAAAAGAAAACAAATAAATATTATAAACAACGCCCTGGAGCGTCCGAACAGCGTCCCTTGAATAAAAAGCCGTTCATTTATTGTGAGTGTGACTGTACATTGTTGGGTCCGCGATCCAAATTCTCGAATTCTACGCTCCCCCAACACCCCGACCCCCCCTCCATTTACGTCAGAGATTCCTGACGTAGTTTGCCAAGCAGTCTGGGAAACCGCGTTCACTTTCTATATGCCTTTATCCAGTGGCGTCTTAGTGTGACACCTTTTAATGAATATGATCATATAAAAATAAAAACTCCACTAATTTAAATTAATTGAATTATCCATACGGAATTCCTTTGAAATTAATTACAATATTGTATTGAAAAATATGGCAACATAACAGGCCACCCGATTCAGAGGCGGCTGTGGAATTAATGATAATATATACACTTTCGTGTTTTTTTCAAAATTACTATGTTCATATACTGAGGTGTTTAAGTATTATTTACTTATTGAGACAATTATACAAAATTAAAATTTATTATTGAAACCTTATATATTTGCTTTAAAATTCTTTGTCAAGTTTGTTCTGCATAGTATTTCACAATTTTGTAGCCTAAAGTTAGCTTACACTACAACAAAATACTAATCAAATTACAGCAGGGTCAAAATTTCTGCTTAACTTCTTCTTAATTTGGTGTTTATTTAAAGATTTGTGTTGTGTGTGTGTTGTGTTTGTGAAAAACGGTGCTATTTCGTTTTATAGAGGATTTCGTGTAACAAAACAATTTCGTTTTATTTCGCTTTTCAAAAACATTGTAAACCATATCTAAAAATATTAAATGAAAAAGTACTTGATTCCATCTTTGTATGTATTGCGTCTCACCATTTTTACGGGGCTCTATTGATAGGTGATGATTTTCACACGTCCATCACAGACTCTGCCTTTAATATGAGTAAAGAAAGAGACTGAACACGGGACGAATTCTGGATAGCTCAGTGGTCAGAGTATTGGCGCGCTAGATCAAAGGTCTCGGGGTTCGATCCCCGTTTTCCAGGTGTCATTTTTCAACCACCGGTAATTTAATTTAGTTGATTGTTGTGTTCACTAACATACACAATCACAATCCTTGTGACAAACAAGAGCTGTAGTCGGGCAATTTATAAATGCTTGTCATTCCTTAATTCAACAGAACAGAACTACCTCTTTTCGTCATTGTTGGAAATGTATAGTGTGTGTTGCATCTGAATTCGTTCTTCTACATTTTTGGCCGTGAAGGAATTAATTCATATCCATTGTCATGAACTGTTTCCAGCCTGTAGCAGGGCCAGTTTTATAGTAAAATGCCTCCATCTTCCTCTATCCTACCAACATTCTTCCCTCCTTTATTGCCTCCATCTTCTCCTCTATTCTGCACACTTCTGTTATTCTGCCTTTGCGGTCTTTTCCCTACATACTACTTCATTTTTCATAATTTTCTTTGGCATGAAGGAATTAACTAGTGAATTCAAAACTCTTTGGTCGAGGATTGTATCGAGTATTGTGAGTATCGATTGTGACTACACGTCGTGTTTCGTCTGCATTCAACAGTGTCTTCTACATTGTTGGATCGCGAACAAAGTAAATTGACTTGTTGATGAGGACGGGAGGAGGAGGGGGGGGTTACACCTTGAATAGCCGCGGCATCTGGTGATCTCTACGAATGTAGCGGCAGCTGCGACACTTCCCCCCTCTTCCCCTTTTCCTGACCTGATGGTACAGTATCTTCCACAAGTTTTGATCTAGTCACAGTTCAGCGTCAATTTACGACCGCACAATCGAAGTTGGAGGGGGGGAAGAAGAGTGAATAAAAAGAATGTGTTATCTAGGGTTGCCAACTTTCTCGAAATAAAATAAGACACTTTTTACATGTGTGCCCCTGAATTCTTTTAAACCTTGAATGGCTTCAGAAGGTCTTTTTTTTTTTAAAGGTCGATGATGTAAAAATTGTAATTGTTATAAAATTTTCAAGAATATTTTTCAGATAAAAGCCTAGATAAAATTGGTTTTACTTTGCTAAATTGAATTCTTAATGCATTGAAGTAATCATAACCTCTTACAAACATTTCCCTGGAAGCCAGCAGCCAACTTACACCCAAAATGAAAGGTGGAGGATTTGTGTTCCGAATCATGAAACGAGACAGTAAAAATAAATATTGTATTAGATTTAATTTAAAAAAATTGAGGAATCTATTTCATCCCCAGCCCCTTTTTTTTTTTCAAGGTCACAGTGGGGACACGATACGGGACAATCCAATGAAATATGGTATTGCAAATTTTTATTTAAAAAAAAAGCTGTGGAGCAAATCCCCTTCAAATATGTTTTACAATCCCATATAATGATAATGATAAATAATAATAAAAACACTAATAACCACAATAACAAAATCCAAATAACATAAAAATAACAAAAAAAATAAAATATAACTTAAAAAAATAATAAATATAATAATATAAAATAAAATAATAATAATAATAATAATAATAATAATTTGTGTTCTTTTGTTCCAGATGCGAGTATCATAAAAGTTTTGTAGCCAACTGTTTGGAATCTCAATCGACTGATCCTAGTGAAGTGTCCTCACGAAGGGTAGTCCAGCCATGCATCGAGTTTGAACGTCCAGGAACCTCAAGAGTCGGAAACTATGAGCTCCTTACAACAGACCAGTAGATTCATCCCATTCACCAACAGTGCACAGCGGGCGCAACTTATGCCCAACCAAGGTACAAACAATTACCCTTCATACACTCGCTTAAAAAGGAAGTAGACTCAATAAAACATATTTTAAAAAAAGTTACAAATCTAGGTCCTACACGTATATTTGATACAACCCGAGAAAACACGGAACTTGGCAAAAAAATAAAATGGTGGAGTATATATGTTAATTTGAGAAATCTATGTGCACGTTTTTAATTAATTTGTATATAAGGAATAAAATTAACTAAAGAAGCTGATTCAAACATATTCTGTCCTACTTATCCTCCCTTGTCAAACATTATGTTGCAGAACGGTATTATAATATTTCCCATCAAGTGCCAACTGTCCTGTTTTAAACACTAATGGCTTTGCTTAAGACTAAAGTCTGTTCACCGTAGGAATTGTTTTCTGAAAGGCCCTTTTCCCTACCAGAAAACTATTATATAGTTGGATATTGGTAGGAAAAAAGGCCTTTCAGAGAGTAATTCCTACCGTGAATGGAGTATAGTCAGTTTTATGAAAAATTATATTTCCTTCTTCGATACTTTAATCTTAACTGTCGAGGAAAAATTTGTTATTTCCTCTGGAGACACAAGTAACCATATCGTAAAAAAAACTATTGGCAACCCTGTACACCTTAGTTTGGTGGCAGAGCATTGACAGGGTGTATTTGTGGCATATTATTCAATTTACAAATTCTCGATCATGCACTGTTATAAAAAAAAACATTTCAACACCAGCATTTTTATGTTTTAGTTTACATACCAAACACATGTAAATGTATTCGACCTCACTATTGTATGCGCATGTCACTTGGATCATATCGGGGGATTCGCAACAGCCGCTAAAGTCGAGCAGATATAGAAGGAAGTAACCAGCATTCTTCTTGATTTAAACTCTTGTGTTTTTTTTATACTAAACTCTTTGTTTCCTTGTCTTTTTTTTTAATTCCAACTTGAAAACACTTATGTAGTTAAATATGTGAGGTAAGTCATAATTAAATTTCATCTAGGTCTCTAGTCTAGAACAAGCTAATTTTCACTTTAAATTATGAAATGAAAATCATATATCAAATGCATATATAACATGAGTAGGCTCAATATGATTATGTGATTAATTCTGTTAAGTCGTATTACTTAAAAAACTTACCATATATCAGCAGTTCTCAAACTTTTTTTTAGATTGTACCCCTTGGCCATGTCTAAAAGTTTAATGTACCCCAAAGATAATTTTTTTTTTACAAATGACAGGCTTTAAAAAATATGACCACAGGATAAATTATTGAGCTATTTATTTTTAATCTATTGGGAAAAAATATTTGTAGTCAAAATTTTCAAATGTGACAAAGCTAGTTAGAGAGAATCCTACTGTTATAGCCTTAACATTATCTTTTATTGAGAAATGTTATGATCAGTTTAAAAAAAAACACTATTTTATTTTAAAAAGTCTTTAGAAAAGTTTTACACATTTTCTTCACAAATTTGTTCAAAAATAAAGAAAAAAAGTAAACCTAAACAAAATATTTTCAAATCAAAATTTTAACTGTAGTTCTGGAGTTGATATATTATGAATCCCAAAGTTTTTCACTGAGAGGGGTGTGGTGTCTGCATGGCTTGGCACAAAGTTTTGATGTCTGGTTGTCCAGTTGAAACTTTCAAGCGTAGCTCTGGCTCCAAATTTAGACTATTGCGGTATTTATTTTTAGGTACACCATTGGATAAAAAAAACCACTCTCACAGAGATATGTTGTTGAGAAAGGCATCATAAACTGCTAATCTAGAAGTATCAAGTAGAGGGTTGAACATTCTCAGAAATCTCCAGCCGAGAGCAAATACAGGGAAAAGAGAGGTGGAAATTACCAGATAACGGTAACTGCCAACAATTAGGGGTTTCCACAAGTCCCTTGTTATTTGGCCAACTTTCCCTTGAGAGCTAGTCGCGTACCCCCAAAAGGGTGCCTGCGTACCCCAGTTTGAGAACTGCTGCCATATATTAATCATATATATTGCTCTAAATGTGAATTTCAATTTTCTGAATCAAACCATTCACCGTTTATTTTACTTACAATTTAAGAAGATTATCAGGTAAGGATGTGATGACATATAATCGCCCCCACAACCACCACATCTGTAATCTCTAAGATAGTTAGAAATCCATATTATACAATTTGTTGAACACAAATTAAATTAGGTATTTGTTTCAGAGTTAGGAGAGGAGATAAACATTATTTTGAAGATTGTATGATTAGTGCAGAACTTACTAAACTGGTATAGCCCATGCATTTACATTGTATATGAGCATATTTTGTTACAAATGTATAATTTTAAGTAAATATACATGTGAATTCTCATTGCAAGTGGCGATCTCTTGTAGTACAACAGTGTAAGCTGCACTTCTAAAAAGTGTATATATTTAATCTTGATCTTTCTTTCAGGTGTATAAAAAAAAACGATTGTTCTAAGTCATTACAGAAATGCAATTAGTTATACCATAAACAATAGATATAAAATGTTTTCAAAAATGCTATATATTTTAGCTGAGTAAAAAATTGTACACTCTCTTTACCCTGAAAGTTAGCGGTCTTACCTTGACACATTACACTATGGCCCTAACTGTAGTAAGCTGCGCCATAGTAGAACCGTGAAAGGTAAGCTTACTACCTTTCTGAGCTAATGAAAGGTACCCACAGTACAATTTTCATAGAAAGGACCTTATCTGGAAGCTAGAAAAGCTACTAAATTTACTTTCAAGAATTTATATATCTGGTCATGTGATCTGCAGCTGTTACTTTTGATAGATATCCTCAATAACCCGATTCAGTGTCGAATGGTCTAAGGAGTTATTCTCGTGTTAGTCTGGCCTGCTGATGACGGGGAGATTGGGGTTGAAATTCCAGTCAGGTGTACTGAGGGTGGTTCCCCCCTAGATTGTTTCTCACTCTCCCTCCACACAAATGTGATGACACTTCCTTTAAATTCAACCTTCCTCACCCCTAACTAATTGAGGTAATGAGTATATATGTGTACAACCCGAACAGGTAGTAAGATCCAGTGTTAAAAGAAATAATCTTTTGGCAAGTTTTAATCAAGTTTTAACCCGTAGTTAGCTAACGCGCTAGTTTTGTGTTGAGCTAGACCGCCGAGGTCGGAGAGATTGAGGTTCGAATCTCGCTCGGGTGAACTGGGTATGGTTTTTCCTTAACAGTTTTCCCACTCTCCCTCCACACAAATGCGGGTTCACTTCCTCTATATTCAATCTTTCCAATTTCCTAACCCATTAGTGTAATTAGTACTTAAGCGTACAACCCGAACGGGTAGTAAAAATAAATAAATAAATAAAATTAAAATTAATTTTTACTTGTCACAGGCACAGGCAATGGGCTCGGAGCTGAGTGGGTTATGCATACTGAAAATGTAGCACTACTTTTTTTTATTTCAATCATCCATACATGTACTGCAATATAATCATATATGAGCATACCGGACATAATTAATATTCACTTAATGACAGAGTGTAAGATAATAACCCGGGATAAGAAGTGAACTGTGTTAGAAAACAAACCGACAACATGACAAATAGTTGGACGCTGATCAGGGGGTGGTTTCACACCATTAAGGTTTCCGGTCTTGCGAAGCAAGCATCTGCAATCTTGGGAGTATGCCCTTTAAAGTGAAGGGCCATAACCCAACTTATGTCTGAATAATGTTTAAAACATAATTTGTTGTTGATGATGAAAAGCATTATCTAATATAATAAGATCTTATATTAAAATTGTAAAATCAAGTTCATGTAAAAGCTGAACTCTAGTGCCTGTTATATTTCACCCCGTAGGTGGATTTCCTCAGAGTCTGAGCGGCAGCGAGACGGACGTGTCGACGTCCAACGAGAACTTGAGCAACGAGGAACGCTATGTCATTCAGCACACGGCCCGGCAGGAGCCCCAGGGACAGGAGAACCTCAGTTCCAACCGCAGCAGTTTGGATGTTTCGTCGTCCTCCTATAATACTCTGATAATACACGGGGCGGGGGACGAACCTTGGACTGGCAGGTGAGCGCTGCCCTCTTCTCGTGACGAGTTTCACTTCCTTTATCAACCCCCAACCTTCCCTTCTGCTTTTATCTTGTGCAAAAAAAAAATGGTTTAAAGGTGTCAGACTGGATTGATGGTGATGCGAAGGTCATTAATAATACAGTAACATGTTATATTTGTTGATCACAAAATAATATTTTGTATTTTTTAAACCTTTATTTCCACCATAATCCTTCTTTAGTTCTAGTATTGACTTTTAATTATCTAATATTTATAAATGTGTATCTCTACTATTTTATTTATTTCCTGTGGCTGTATTTTAAAATAATGTATCCAAGACTATACAATGATGAATTTTTTTTTAAATGGCGCAAAACAACTTTATTTACTTAACATTTAAAGACAGATAGAAGAGCAAGGCCTGCACATTTACCAGGCCTTAAAGTTCAAAATTAAAATCATCACCATCATCGTGAAATGTTTCCAGTCTTTGGCCGGGACAGTTTAGTAAAATACCTCCATCTTCCTCTTTCCTTCCATCACTCTTCCTCCTTTAATCGCTTCCATTCTTCTCTTCTCACTCACACACACTTGCTGTTATCTGCTCCTCCCATCTCTTTCTTAAGTCTTCCTTGTGGTCTTTTCCCTCCAAACTTCAACTCCCATATTTCCTTGGGATAGTTCCCTTTTTTCCATCTTCATTACCTGTCCATACTACAATGAATTAAAATTGAAGCTATTTATGTTAATTCTTTCAAAATGTAGTAAAACTCCTTACCAACCTTGCAAACAACCCTTCGAATATTGTTCCAGGTTGTCCGGTATTCGCGACCACCAGGACAGCCCTGCATCGACATACTTCAACTCTCACTGCTACAACGGCTCCCCCGTGGCGGACATCGTCAAGGCCAAGATGGGCTCCCACTCGCCCTCCCCTTCTATGGGCGGGGGCAAAGATCACAACAGTCTCGACTCCAACAACACCATGGGCTGCCTGTATGACCCGAGCGTCCGGGAGATCACGGACATTCCAGATGACTACCTTAATCAGTCGCAGGTGAACGCCGTGTGTTTCTTGAATGCGTTGTCTTATTGAGTGGCCCCTTCCATGGCTGAGAGTGTATAATATCTTCGCTGTCACATTGTGATCGGGCCTAGGCATCACTTTCTGGTAGTGATGTGCGACTACTCGAAAATTTGAATACAAGTCAAGTTTTGGTTGTTGTTTGAACTCAACTCAAAGATTTTTACAGAGCTCGGAAAATTCAAGTACTCGGAATTTTCGATTTTAGCTCAAAAATAATGTTTGTTACCTCGATCCTTAGCTTTAAAATTCTAGAGAATGAAAGTTCTGGTATTTTAATTTATAGTTGGGTCTAATCCACTATTTTATGACTCTGAATCTTGGAAAAAAATTATGAACATTAGAGGAAATATAAATATAAATATAATATAATAATATAAAATATAAATATTATATAAAAGTTAACATTATTTCTTATAATCAATTCATTTTAACATAAATACATTTAGTTAAGTGTTAAATTACTGGTCTGGGGCCTTGTTGTTAACTTTTTCCTATAATTATGTTAAGGATGAACCACCATTAAGCAGTATTAGGGATCTAAAACAAATTATAATTAGAAATTTTGAAAAAAAAAAAAGTCTTATTCTCTTGTATAATCTCAAATCCAATATTTTCTCGGATCTTTGAATCTCAAATATTAAGGATCAAGTGTTTAAGAATTAAAGGGTTCCATTCTTTCTGAAAAACATCATTTTAGAATATATTTTTTAGAACATCTTGAAACAAATTCGGCCTTAACTTATCTTATCTCTTGTCGCCATGGGTCTGTTCTGTTCCAACACCTGTGACCGGTTTCGCAGGTGTTGAAACACCTGGCCAAAGAGGTGAAGGTGGTCCCCTCATCAGGGAACAACTCTGGCCGAGAGTCCGTGGTCCCCAGAACGGAGGACGACAACTCGGAGCTGGACCAGCTCAAGAGGCTCTCGCGTAAGAAGAAGAAGGCGACGACGACCTCATGTCTGGACCACCACGACCCCATCATACCCAGTCTGGACAACGACTTGCCCCCGCCCCAGACTACCCCAAGTGGTTGGATACCCCTCTCAACAGGCTCAAACTGGGCGCTGCGACCGAGAAGCTCAACCTCTCGAGGTCGCAGCCCGACCTGTCCCGCATCGGGGCCGGGAAACAGGACCTAGGAGCAGTCACCAGTCCCAGGTGAGTTTGATGCCGACATTGATTTGTGAGGTGTTCTTTACAAGTAAACAAGAACACCTTAAGAATATATTGTGTGTTTTCCCCACCCCTTGTTTTCTTTATAAGGGCGCCAACCAAGACTGTTACCCACTTTGGTGGCCTTGTGATTCTAAGGTGTCGCTGTTTTCATAGACTTGATTGCCAATGACATGGGGATTGGGGTTCAAATCCTGGTTGGATGCACTGAAAGGGGGAGTTTTCCCTAAATGTTTTTCCACACTCCCTCCATGTAAATGCTGGTACACTTCCTATAAATTCAACTTTTCACATCCCTAACACATTAGTATAATTGTTATATTGGAAGAAGGTACAGGAAAGGTGAAGAGAAACATATAAAACGGAATTAGAAGAACACAGTTTACACTTTACATTGCTGCCACTGGACAAAGTGGTAATGGCTGCCTCTTGAAGAAAATCAATTGTTATTGCCCAATCTCTCAACTTAGGTTTAATTCTATTGGAACTCATTAGGAGGGAGGGTGAAAACATGTGCAATGCAGCTTCTTAAAAGAGGGTGGTGGAAAAAAAATAGGGAGAAAACGAAATTAGATAAAGAATTATAGAACACTTAGATGGGAACATTTAAAATTTACAAATGCATACAACCCGAGCAGGTATCCACTAAATGATACTAGACCCGAGAAAGAGGTATCAAATGTAGAAGACAGACTTGTTGAGGGATGGAAATATCGATGGGCGCAATAGACAGCTATTTAATGATAAAATATCAAAATAGAAGTTCTTTTGATATTAATTAACAACTATTTTTCTAAATGAGTTTGGTTTTGAATTTTTATGTTCATTTTTCTTAGTCATACTTATTTTCTAGTGAATTAGAGTGTATATTTTTAGTATATGCATTAGTGGTGTTTGAGTAGTCATTTTTCACTTTGAGTCGAGTTCGAATCGAGTTTGAATGAAAACACAAGAGTTTTATTCAAGTTTGAATAATATAAAGTGGTATTTGTGCTACAAATCCATCAAGTTTAATTTAAATAATAGATCCATGCGTAAGCCATAAACACAAATATTATTTAAAAACTATCATTTTTGATGTGAAAAGTTAGAACCACAAAAAATCAGATTTTAAATTTAATTATTTAATGTAGTTGTACAAGTAATATTTTTTTAATTAAATAAAAGGAAATATTGGGGGACTCATTTAGCTACAAAATAATATCTTAAAATCCATTCAAATTAATCAAAATCACAATTGTCGACATAAAATAGAAAATTCGGAATACTCAAATTTTTTCTAGTTTGCGGGGGGGGATTGAGTCTAATTTAACAACTTCTAGAACTTGAATCGAACTCAAACTCAAATTTTTTATTACTCAAACACCCTCAATTTAAATTTTATCTATATAGAATTATATTTTGTTTAGTTAGTAAGGAGAGAGGGATGCGAGAAAAAATAAGTAATTTTGCAGTTTTTATGGCGAAACTTTTTTGACCAAAATAAATAAAATATTTCTCCAATAGAAACATAAAATTTAATCTTCTTCACGTGATGATATCAACAGTTTTTAAATATCAGTCAAGGATGTCCTGGAATTTAATGACAACTTTTTCTCTCCCTTTAAAAAGTTTCTCGTCTAATGCCGCTATGCTCATGATAGATATTCAACAACTGTTGATATCACCGTGTGAAGAAAATTAAACTCCCATGGAGCAATATTTGATAAATTTTAGCAAAAAAAAAAGTTTTGCCATAAAAAACTGCAAAAACACTGGCCTTTTTCGCATCAATTTAGGCTAAAAAAAATGCACTTTTAAACTTTCCATCACTAAAAATATAATATGATTAAATAGTTATGACTCAATAATCTGTATATATTTATAGTTATGGATGTTAGCATAAAACTTTATATAACTTTGGTATAAATGGCTAAATTATTTTAGATTAATTTTTTTTGCACTTAATTTAATAATTGCTTTGTTTCATTCAAGATGGTTGATAGGTAACTTCATGTCTTACCTAAATTTAAACTAATGTTTTCAGTCTTGAGTCGCATGGTAAAATAATAATTTACAAGTTTTAAGCTGCAACATACATCATTCGGGATGCGTGAGGAAACATCAGTTTTAATTAAAACACTGACTTAAAAGCCTTCGATACAAATGTCTTATCTGGTTTACAAACTCCCATGTGAAGCTTATTTGTCGCACTATTCTCCAGACCCAAAACAAATGGGCGCGAGGACAAGGAATCTCGCTCAGCGAAGGAGGTGTGGCCTCCAGCCGAGATGGTGGAGATATTGATCCAGGAGAACAGTTCCTTGAAACAGGAGCTGGAGACGTGCTACCAGAAGGTGGCCAAGTCCCAGAAGGTTAGTACAGTTGGCGCAAGCCCTAAAAGCTAGACTCATCCCAAGCCATTACGGGTGGCTTTTACGGGTGTGTGAAGTGGAATTTTTCAATTCGAATCAAACTTGAATTGAATATAAATATTATTTGTTAGTTATTGTTTGTTAGTTGTTCCATGTTTGAAAAAAATAAATTATGTTGTAGTTATTTATTTATATAACTTAATGCACTAAAATCGCTTGGAAAATGTTTTATTGCACAATTTTTTTTGTAATCTTTATTTTAATCTGATAAATCAAGTTACTGTGTCACAACATGTAATTTTATTAAGTTAATTCTGATTTTTTTTTCATATCAATATTTATTTGTAATACATACACCGGTTAAAAATGGTCAATTGAACATTAATGGAGTATCTTAGCTGTCATTATTTTCATTGACGAAGCTTCATAATAATTGTCAAAGCTGGAATTTTTTTCAAAGCTGATATTAGTTTCGAAGTTTCAAACACCCCTCTTATGGCTTATATTTGTTGCTTGTGAGCTCTTGATGTAGCCAAGGGTGCTTCATTAATTTTCACTAAAGATATATATAGATATATATGTTCACATCCAATGTCCATTTCCTATATTTGTCCTTTGTCCTTTATGTTATTCTTTCCTATCTGAATGTCTAATCATCCTCTACCAAGCTCCTTTTTGCTCTTCCCCCCCCCTCCCCCTCTATTTGGAACCTGTGTTGCAACTATCACACATCTCTTCATGATGAGTTCCAATAGAATGAAACTTAGGCCGAGGGAATTGGCGGTAACAGTTGATTTTTTTCATTACCTTTTTGTCCTGTGACGCCAGTGTAAAGTGTGAACTTGTGTTCTTCTTTTTTTATTGTAAAAGCCATATTGTGTTCATACCTATTATTTGTTTTTTCCACCTTTCCTTTACCTTCTTTCAAATATGTGGAAAAACTATTTGAGTGGGCTGATACACCTGAAATTTTTTATAATATAATAATGATTAGGGGTGTTGCGAAAATTGTTTTTTTCAATTCGAGGCGATCTAGAGACGAGAATATAAAAAAGTATTGAGTCACGAGAAAGAGACGAGAAAACGTCCTTTGAAAGTAAAAAAAAATGTAAATTATGTTTACTAAAGTAAATATATAGTTTATAGAGTTCCTTTTTGACATTTGAGCTAGTGCTTGCTTTAGATTGTCTTATATATAGTTCATTCAAACCCTTGAGATATAACTCATACACATTTTAATTGCAATTAATAAAATAGTGATAGTTACAATGACCGCCATTTATAATTTAGTTTTGTAGTGTAACAGTTTATATTATCAAAGTTTAATATTTAAAAACAATATTTATAACCAAAACATTTCTTAATGAAGGCTGTTTTTTGGGGGTTGGAATGTAGCCTATTTTGGGGTTATTACAGTAGGCTATTATTGCTAATAATAAATTCCCGGTTTGGTTTTTTAATTTTTAGGACCCTTATTTGCTCTTTTTCTTATTTCTTGAAATTTCGAGATTCATTTTTTAACTTTTGAGACGAGATCAAGATAATTTTTTTCTTGAATTTTCGAGATATTTTTGAGTCTCGCACATCCCTATTATAATGTTTAAAACGGTGTTTATAAAATAAAACTTAAGGAGATGGTAAGATAAAGGCTCTCAAAGTGAATGAGAGAGTTAAAATTTGGCATGTAAAGACGCAAGGGAGAGATGGAAGGAGTAGATAAGGCAAGTGTGCGGGTGAGAAGAGAAGAATGGACGTGAGATTTAGGGAGGAAGAGAGGTGGAAAGACAGAGAGTTGTAATCATTTTACTAAAACTGACCCTGTTCATAATGACGATGATGTATAAAAGAAACCGAACATCTTCAAGCAAGTTGAGCTCCTTCAAATGTCACATGTCCTGGCGATGAGCCTCCGCTGAAGCGTAATTATCGTGCTAAGAGGAAGTGGCCTTGTGCTTTCAGTTGGAACAGGAGATCAGCAAGATCCACCGCGCGCACGAAGAACTTGTCCAGTCCTCGGAGCGTCGTGAGCGCTTAGAACGTACCGCCAGGATGCGCCTTCAGGAGGATTGCCGCCGACTGCAGGAAGTGAACCGGGCTCTGCGGGAACAGGTGGAGTTACTGTCAACGCAGGTGCTTACCGCTCGGCCTCAGTCCGACCTCAACACGGACAACAACCTGCGCCGTGAACTCAACAAGAGGGAGGTGCTCATAGCGCAGCTCATTACACAAAGTGAGTGAACAACTCGCGAGAAGAGACGGTCTAATCTGAATTTAGTAAACATGATACACGTGCTTGATACTTTTATTATATTAAAATTGTTGATATTAATAGTCTAGGGGTAAGGCGCTCGCCTCAGGACCTGATGTTCATGGGTTCAAACCCAGCCGGGGCTGATGGATTTTTCTTTAGTGATACAAATCTGTAGGACAATTTCCTTCAGAGGGGAAGTAAAGCCGTCGGTCCTATTTCGATAGTGGTACATAAAAAACCCTGGTAGGTATATGAAAATACCTTTCTCAGCAAAATTGTAGGCCCTTTCACTCTCACTCATAGAAATTCTCGTGTGCTAATATAATCAGTCAATTCAGATTGTGCACGTTAAATACCCCAAATAAAAAAAAATACTCTACTAATACTATTTTGCTATATAAAAGAGAAATAAAAACCAAATGTTAACTATTTTTTTGGTAGGAATAAGCCCTTTGAGTTCATAAGAATATTTGAGATTCGAGATTAAATACATATTTTTTTTAATGTTCTTTTTTATACTTATAAATAGGGCTGTGCCAACAAGCTCGTTTGTCGTTTAGGCCAGTGCCGATCATTTGTTGTTGATTGTCCCGATCGTGCCAATCATTTGTTTTTTCCTTAAAATATTACAAAGGTAGTACACAAAACGACACAACATTGATTTTTGAATATAGACAATTAAAAAATAGTTATAATCAAATACTTATTTATGCTGTGGCACCTATTAAAAAAGGTGAAGAGGGAGTTAGAAGGAAGACAAGTGTTTTAGACCTCTTTGATATAAATCCGAAATGCTCGACTGTTGAGCATAAATTGTTAATAATTTATAAAAATTATTTCAAATCTAGCACAAATTTATTTAAATGTTAGGATCCTGTTTATTTGTTTTCATCTTTCTCGTTAAGATTATTTACCAATTATTATTTTAAATAATATATACTTAAACCAAGCACTAGTGATAAATGACAAAATATTTTAAGTCATTCAATTTAGTTGAGTTAATATTTATAAAATAAGTACTAATTAAGGTGAAAAAATATTTTATTAATAATTTAGTGTTGAATTTTTTCTTTTGTATTGTCACCCCTTAAATCTACCCTCTCATTCTTTCACACTTTATCTTTGCTCACAAAGTCTTGACCTTGAAATCTACCCTCTAGCAATAGCTATCATATTTAGATGTGGCTATAACTGTAATTAACTAACATAATAGCTTGGCTATTTATTCCATCAAGATATGTGCATCCGTACAATTGTACTATCGGCAGCATAAAGCCCTCCCGAGTTGAAGATGGCTGTGATCTTAATTGTTCGCTCATATGTGGTTGGTGATTTCCGCCTCCATCACAGACTCTGCCTTAAAATATGAGTGAAAAATGACCCTGGGCACAAGACAATTCCTGGATAGCTTAGTGGTTAGAGCACTAGTGTACCAAACCAAAGGTCCTGGATTCACTAGCCATATATAGGTGTCATTTTTCAATTTAGGAATCTAATATCGTATTTAGGGATAGGCCCTCTAATTATTAAGGATATTCGAGATTTGAAGACAAATTTTTTTTTTTGTTCGAGACTCAAATCCTATTTCAATTTTTCTAATGAAATTTCTTTTAGAGCTCTAATACTGCATATTGGTGGCTCAGAACCAATTATATTTATAGGATTAACTTAACAACCAGGCCCCAGACCAGTATTTTTAACACTTAACTAAATGTATGAATGTTATAATGAGTGGATTACAGGGTTTGTACTGGCCTTGAAACCTGGACCTGGAATTTAATGTGTCTCTGTTCAAGGCCTGGAAAAGTCCTTAAATTGCTCTGGCCTTGAAAAGTTTCTGGAATTTCCAGGTTTCATTATTTATTTTTTAAATGTTTGTGAAGAATGACTGTAAAGACTGTGATTTAAGAAGTACTGGGGCAGTAAATATCTACCGCATCCTGTTGATCAAGTGTTAGCTTTCCTGTTTACTTTACTCTCCACTGATCTTCCCGCTTCTTTTGTTTTATTTGTAATCTCGTCATCACTCGGAGATAGTTGCGCCCATGGGATGGGATCTCTATAGGGGTAAGGGGAAACAGTGTTAACTTCTCTGACAAAACATTAGCACTACTATCGATGAAATATGTTGTTTTCTTTAATTTCCTATATTTAACAATCTCAATTCAAGTGCATTCATCATTTTTTTATAAGTAGCTTTAAAACAGTCATTTGTAATAATTCTTTTAAGATATTTGACTAACTATCAACACTTTAAGTACTTAAAGTTACAATTTGGCACTAAAATGCCCGCCGATAGCTATTAGTTCATCTCCCATCCACCTTAGTGCTCAAATTTTTATTCTAGCCATTACTACAATATATATTGAATCTAGAATGACTGCACTAAGCAATAAACCAAGGAGAGTGAAGTAAGTGACAACAAAGTTAGATTACTATTTTTATATTCATATCTGTTCATTAAATTTAGTGAAAAGTTATTGTTTTCCATCTATTTAAAATTTGGTACAGTTTATAATTATTTTTATTGGCGTATTTAGCTTCTGGCAGCACAAGAAATAATCGTTTTATTCCTTAAAAAATCCTTGAAAACACATTAAATTTATGTTTCATATGTCTCCTGTGTTTTTCCTTTATGTTATACCTTTTACATGTTCCTATCTGTGTGTCCTATCATTCTTTACAAATTTCCATTTTCTCCCTTTTGTGTTTTGTTTTTTGGTTTCCTCTTTTAGGAAGTTGCGTTGCGCGTTTCACACTCCTCCCTGATGAGTTTCGATAGAATGAAACCTAGGTCGGGGGATTGGGCTGTGACGATCGATTTTCTTTAAGAGGCAACCATTACCTCTTTGTCCATTGGCAGTGATGTAAAGTGTGAACTGTGTTCTTTTCATTGTTTACGTCATATTGTGTTCGTTCCTTTTATATGTTTCTATCCACCTTTTCTGTACCTTCTTCCAAATATAATACAATTTGTTTCATATGTCTGTAAGAACCTTGGGATTATAAGAAAGAATGTTAACATCTAGGGGCCTAGTTACTGTTTGTAATGTCTATTATATTTACTAAATTTATATTTCCTCTTCTGTTCATAATTATTCCAAGATTCGGATTATGGATTCGAAAATAAATTTGAGTAAACGGATTTGTGAAATAAATGGATCTGACCCAACTCTAATCTTATGTGTCTTTTACTCAGACAAGGAATTGGTGGCAGCGAAAGAGAGACAGGAGATAGAACTGACTGCTCAGAGAGCAACCTTACAGGAGCAGAGGACCCACATTGACATCCTCGACACGGCTCTTACCAATGCCCAGGGAAACGTCGTGCGGCTGGAAGAAGAGGTAAGAGCGAAGATATCTCGTAGGATAGCTCGGTCATGATTTCATTCTTTTGGCTTGAGACTCTAGAGTGTGATGTGATCTGTGTAGGCCACAATTCTACAGAGGAATAGCCAGTGTTTTGTTCAACTCAATTTTGTGTGGCTTTTTTACGAGAGGTTTGCGAGTTCCAAGTAGGCATTTATTATTTTCGAGCCGAGTTCAAATTGAATCAGAATTAGTTATGGGTCAGGAATATATCAGAATAAACTTTTTTTTTATCATCGCATCTTACTACTCGTTTGGGTTATACACTTAAGTTTTAATTATGATAATGAGTTAGGAATTGGGAAGGTTGAATATAGAGGAAGTGAACCCGCATTTGAGTGGTGGGAGAGTGTAAAACCATTTAGGAAAAACCACCCACAGTTTACCCGACCAAGATTCGAACCTTGATCTCCCCGTCCTCGGTAGTCTAGCTCAACACAAAACTAGCACATTAGCTAACTACGGCACCGAGGCAGATAACAAAATAATATAAATATTTATCAAACCCTTACTTCACCTCTGACAAGACGTGTATTAATCACGACTTGTGAATGTGTTGAATGCCAGTCCTCCACCGTGGTTCGGATCCCACGTTAAACTGTAGGTCCTCCATTTCATCTCACAATCACCCTACCATTACACATTAGCGTAAGTGCGTATAACCCGAACGGGTAGTAAGACGTGTTGCTAATAATAATAGAAAACATAACTATATGTTAACACTTTTTGCTAAAATACATTCATTATAACATTGATACATTCACTTAAGTATTAAATTAATGGTCTGTGGTCTTGTTTTTAAGTTTGTCCTATAATTATAATTGGTACTGGACCACCACAAAGCCGTATTAGAGCTCTAAAACAAATTCCAAGCTCAAGTTTTGCAAAAAAAACAAACTACATATATGCTTTTATTTGTTTTGAAACTTGAATCTGAATTTTATCGAATCTTGAATATTCATAATAATTTGAGTATATGAGGCTCCTATTCCTAGTATAAGAGTTGTTTTCATGTGATACTGAATCCCGGTTTTGCGGTTCTTACTAAACCGGTTTTGGTCACGTTTTCAGTGCCGTAAGAAGCAGGTATACGTGGAACGCGTGGGTCAGCTGCAGAGGGCACTGTCGTCACTACAGCTAGCCAGCGACCGCCGGGAACAAACCGAACGCAAGTTGCGTCTACAGCTGGAGCACGAGCTGAGAAACGAGCGTGCGAGGGCGGGAGGAGGCTGCGGAGACGAAGGGGGTGGGTCGAGAGGGGGATTGGGTTCCTCCTCCCAAGGGGCGGGTCAGGGGCAAGAGAGTGGCCCCGAGCTAAAGCGGCTGCTTCGCGAGAGGGAGGAGAAAGTGATGAGGCTAGAAGGAGAGGTGGCCAAATGGGAGCAGAGGTATCTGGAGGAAAGTGCGCTCAGGCAAGCGGCCATCGACGCAGCCAGCATACCCAAGTGAGTGTGTTCTCTCACCCTCTGTCTTATGCGCATGACTAGAACCCTGGAAGGTATGTGAAAATACCTTTCCTGGCAAAATTGGTAGCTCCTTTCGCTCTTGCTCATAGAAATTTTAGTGTGCTGATATAATCAGTCGGATTAGATAGTGCATGTTAAATACCTCAATTAATAAATAAATAATTGTTTTGTAATTTTTCCCGAACTTACTCTGTCTAATACGGCAAATATCTGTGGCAGGGATGCGAAGATTGCCGCCCTCGAGAAGACCAGTCAGGAGACAGAGAGGTTGATAGCCGAGGCTCGCTCGGAGAAGATCAGGCACATGGACGAGGTGCACGCCGCTCAGAAGAAACTCACTGACCTCGAATCCAAGTAAGCTTAGCGTAAAAGTCATGAAACAGCATAATTGTGATCATTTTTTGAAAATTTGTAGTTTTTTCCCCTATAAAAACTAAAAATTAGGGGAGGTGCGAAGCTTCAATAAATTCAAATTCGCTTTGAATATAATGTCAACTTTGACTTGGCTTTGAAAAATAAAATATCTTCTTTGACAATTATTAAAAGGTTTTGCCAGTATAATAATGAATGTCATAATACCCATGTAAGTTATGTTCAAGAAATTTCACTCAATGTTATTAGGTACATTACACAAATGTGTATTAATTGAATAACATGGGTTTATAGTAACACAATCTATCAATTTTGCACATGATCACATTTTTTTGCAATAAGTCACTTTTATGTAATACTTGGTGTCATCTAAAAGTTATCAAAAAATGAGTTATAATTTTTTTTTTCCAACCTGAAACGATTTTTATACAATCTTTGAAAT
Source organism: Timema podura (assembly GCA_033556935.1). NCBI lineage: Eukaryota > Metazoa > Arthropoda > Insecta > Phasmatodea > Timematidae > Timema > Timema podura. The sequence continues at coordinate 2,689,759 of JAVRXN010000013.1, read as the reverse complement.
GTGGTGCCCGAGAAGACTTGAGAAGCTCAGATGGACAGACGGGGTGACAAATTTACATTCCTAAGAAAAGTGGGTGGGTGAGAAGAGAACCATTTTGGATGTGCTTCTTCGGTACAAAGCAAACAAGATCGGACGCATCCTTAGGAGGAACTGTCTTCTGCACGACGTCATAGAAGGAAAGGTTGAGGGAAATAGGAGCTTAGGAAGAAGGAGGATTAAAATATTTGATTACTTGAAGGAAAGAATAACATTCTGGGAGCTGAAGAAGGAGTCATAGGACACTGACAAAAGGAATGGGCCTGTCGCAAGACAGAACACATAATATAAATAATAGGGCTGGGCCGATGCCGATTATTAATCCGATCATCGGCCGATTATCGCATAACCGGCGATTCCGATGATCGGTGTTTGAATCTCCGATTATTTATGCCGATTATTCAAAATGTGTGGGTATATTTTAAGTCTTAAAAAAATAATATTTTATCTCTGCTCTCTCGTATGTGATCTTTGAATAATTTGCTTGTTCTTAGCGACTTAGGTTTGAAATAAACAGCACATCCAACATTCCAAACAAAATATATCAAAATAAATATATTTACCATAGGTCTTTTTCCAATTTATGCACGTTATTAGAAATAAAAATACTCACAAGTAACAAATCTAATAATCATAAAATAAAATATTAGCAGATTGGTGTTGTTTTATTTCGATTTGTTAAAGATGCCCAAAAAATGAAACATTGGATGTAATAATCTCGCTTATGCGCACATTTTGTTTTAAATGGAAACCGTTTTTCTTTTAATGCAAGTACAAAACTTTCCACTGGCAGGGAATTTGTTTCGCTCATATTTCAATATGAATTGAATTAATATACATTAATATTTAAATTTTACATTTTCTTTAATAGTAAATTAAAATAAATTTTAAAGTATTTCTTAAAAAAAACTCACGAAAAATAACTTTCGTTGCACATTATGTTATTTATTATTTATTTTATCATATTGAAGTATAGATGGGCAAAATCGTTCTTTTAAATGAACGATTCATTGTATCTGGTTCAGTTCAATGATCCGTTCATTTTGACCCGTTCACCGTTCATTCGATTTTCTAAAAGTAGTTTTTATTTAAATGTAGTTAAAACAATGTTATTTTTCATTAAGATTATTTAAATTGTTAGTAAAAAGATTTGATTACTGTTTAAAAATGGTGATGCCTTTTTATTATACTTTTTTTTAAAGAAACCACTTATTTCTATACGATATTAATATTTAGTAGTTAAATTATGATGGAATGCTTTGTAGAATCACAAAAACCTATGTTATGATATATCTAAATCACAATTCACAAAAATATTACGATTGTTAAAAATTGTTTAGTATTGAGCCATATTTTAATAGACATTGGATGTAAAGATTCCTATTTCATCTAAAAACAAAATAGATGTAGGCCTATTCTCCTTGTGTGCAAAAATATGTGTGCCTTGATTATTTTTTATCAATAAAATTAAATTTAAATTTGCTTATTATGATTTGTCTTTGTCATAAATGTGAACTCATATTTTAATTATCTAACATGTACCGGTATATTTGCTATTTATTAATGTGATTTGTTTTTGTTAAATGACAGCTTCACTTGTCCTAACAATAACAATATAAAATAATAATTAATCAACCTTTACATTTTAAAAGTTTCTATTTAAATGTTACTAAAACAAAACTATATTGGACATTATAAAACTAGTAAAAGTAACTTTTTTTTTTGCTTTAAGGGTCATTTTACTTTATAAACTTATTAAAATTGAAAACAAAAATAATCGGCATCGGTGATCGGCCTAATCGGCAACAAATGATCGGCATCGGACTAATCGGCATCGGACTAATCGGCAAAATAGCTGATCGGCCCAGCTCTAATAAATAATAATAATTTGTACTAACATTTGGTTTCGGGAATAGCATTCCACTTCAATAGAGATACTCGCTAAAATCATGAACCGATAAAGTGTTAAATTAATTGCAATATTATCATGAAATGTGGTCGTCATTATTATTTAAATGCCGCCATCTCCCTCTTTCCTTCCACCGTTCTTCCTCTCTTACTACCATCCTTTATTTTCCTCTCACTCGCCTATAGCAAGTATGTAAATTTAATTCATCCTTTTAACATCTCTCTTTATTTTACCTTTTTATAGAGCCCCGAGACATCCATCTTAAGCAGTGATCTACCGGTGTTACGAGTTTCCTTTTAGCTCCAAATCATGTTTGGATAATTCAATAATTCAATGACCTTTCGGGCGATATAGAAAGGTCCATAAAAATGATCTCCCAAGCACTAATAACTCAGGTGTGTTAAACAGGAATAATAATTAACAAAAGGAACATATTTATTTGTGTTATTCAGAACTAAGGAGCTAGAGTCCAAACTGGCGGAGAAGGACGCCATGATCAGAGTCTTACAGAAGCACACTTACGACAAGGATGTCTCCTCCTCGTCTTCGTCGTACCCTAGCATGTTGGGCCGCTCACCTCATCCCAGTATACATGGGAACTCTGACCTGGGCGCCGTCCTTGGGACGTCTGTTTCCAGAGAGGAGCTTGGTGAGTCGGTCTTTTAAATTATATTTGTCTGTACCAATCCTGGTATATGTGTGAAGCCCTTGCCCTTCTACCCTCCTTTCAATCTTTAATCCAATATGGCCATTTGGCGCCTTCTATCCTCCTTTCAATCTTTAATCTAATATGGCCATTTGGCGCCATTTTTCCTATATTCCTCTTTAAGTGGCCCATCATTCTTTACCCATTTCTTTTTTCTCTACTTTTGTGTTTTTTAGTTTCCTATTTTAGGAAGTTGCATTGTGCGTTTCTCACTCCCTCCTGATGTGTTCCAATAGAATGAAACCTAGTTCGAGGGGTTGCTCGGTAACAATAGTTTTTCTTATAAGAGGTACCCCAATACCTCTTTGTTCAGTGGTAGCAATGTAAGGTATGAACTGTGTTCTTCTTTCCATTGTAAAAGCCATATTGAGTTCGTCCCTTATATATGTTTCTAAGTTTGTACAGGCTGGAAGGGAAGCCCTCTGGAAAAGAATGAGTAACAGCAGATAATAAATATACCTGGGATTTCTAGGATGATAATACGCCACATTTTATTTGAACTGTCGTTTATTGTTGGTTTTTCTCTTGCTTGAACCGCTTTCTTAATGGTGTGTTTTATGGTGGGGAGTGATATTTATATACCTACCTTTACCTTTATTTTTTATTTATTTAGCACCGCGTCTTACTACCCATTCGGGTTATACACTTAAGTACTATTTACGCTAATGGGTTAGGAATTGGGAAGGTTGAATATATAGGAAGTGAACCCTCATTTGCGTGGAGGGAGAGTGGAAAACCATTTAGGAAAAACCCCTCCCAGTTCACCCGACCAAGATTCGAACCTCGATCTCCCTGTCCTCGGCAATCGAGCTCAACACGACTAGCGCGTTAGCTAACTACGTCACCGAGGTGGGTCTTTACCTATAAAATTGGTAGACGGTTTGCTACCTACAAACACACTTTAAAAAAAAACACATTTGTCTAGACCCCGTGTCCACAACCGGCGTGTTCTCAACGGTGAGCAGCGTTCTGACCAGCAGCTGCAGTACCGGGATAAGCTCCTACGCGGGGAGCGACTCCCCCACCAGCAAGTTGAGTTCCTACCACGCCAGCTTCGGCTCGCCGGCGCGGTCCAAGTATGGCTCTGTTGCCGGCAACAAGAGCTTCGACGACACCAAGAAGTCCTTGGACGACCAGCTCAAAGAGCTCGACTCAAAGTTGGATTCACAGCTGCTCACTAAGGTAGGACATGGAGACACGGATAGCATACCTGATCTAGAAGCTTCCTTTCTGCTCGTTTGTTAATTGTTACGTAGATTAAGGTGTGATTCCTAGTTTTTAAGTTGGATAATGAGATCTCAAGGCTACTCACACTCGACATAAACGACACTCTGCAATTTATTATTTTAATTAAGGATATCAAACTCAATTCCTTAATACCCTAGATTCTTACAGGTGCCAAAATAATCAAGAATTGATCATAAGATTGTGATATTTGATACCGATTCATAACTCTAAAATCCCAGCATAGGAAAATTCTGGCGTTTGAACGAAACGGCAATATTCACCATTGGGTGATTTTTCATAGTGACCATTATTAGTTATTTTGCTTTTTCACTTTAGTTCTGAAAAATTGATAATTTACTCAGTTTAACCTCAACTATCTTATCTTTTTAGTTTTTTTTAAACCAAATTACGTTTTTAATTTGAGATTGTATGCGTGGGAAAAGATTCAAATAATAGATGTTAGTGGTATCGAAATCGAGAATTAAAAATGAAAATGAAACAAAATCTAAGAGTCTGGAATCTATTAAAACAAAAATTGTGCCATCTTTAATTTTAATTCCCACTTAAGAATCAATGAAAATCAAGAAATGTGGCCCTATTGGCCAGAATATAGTTGCAACCTTGCACATAATACAATCTTGAAGGGGTTCTACATGAAAAATAAAAGGTCTTGAATATTCCTCAAAGTAAAACCATAACAAATTTGACACAATTTTACTAGACCCGCTGAATGTGTTTCTTGATGCGCAGGCACTCCTAAACTTTTATTCATTTACTCTACAACGTTGTATATTAGCCTCGGAAACACCAAACTTTTAGCAGCCAACACGTCATTTGCTTGCTCCGCCTCACGTATTGCTCTTAATTTAAAATTCATATCATAGTTTCTTCTCATTCAATTGTTTACTTTAGACGCGGAGGAAACCTTCTTTTCAACACAATCATTCACTTGCGGATTTGCTATGTATATCTTAATATCAGTAACACACCTCAGATTTTGCCACTAAATAACTCTGATCAACTTAATTACCAGTTCAGTGACACTGAAATCTATAAATCCTTTCTCGCACTTTGTTTTGACCTTTGAATTTATTATTAGGTGCATATGAAGATTCCTGCAAGAACAGTTTCAGCACACCACAAAATAGACCTTTGTAGAAATCTAACTTTTTTTAGTGAAAAAATATTAGGCTGCGTATCTAGTAGGAGTACAGTTTTAAGGAGAATTCTATCAGGGAAAAACATATCACTATGTTTGGGCCAATACGGTAACTTCTTTGTGGTCCTTATGCTCTTAGTGCCATTTTTACTAGCTCTCGGCGAATTAAACAATCAAATCTCAGGGAACAAGATGATTAAGGTTAAAACCTTATATTAATTCAGAATCATTCAACCAAAGAGAGTATGAAAAACTACATCCGGTAAAAAAAAAAATCTTTGATCTATCCGAGCGTGAATTGATACCTAGTCTCTCTGTTCAGAATTAAATGTCGCACCACACATTTGTTTCTATTGGTAAATCATTTTTACTAAGGTGGTATTAAGTAGACGAAACATATTAAAACCTGCTTTGGTGGTCGCATGGTCTATGGTGTCACTCTCGTGTTGGACGAGACTGCCGATGACGGAGAGATCGAGGTTAAAAACCCAGTTGGGTGTAATGAGGGTGGTTTTTACAAAATGGTTTGCCACTCTCTCTCTCTTTCTCTCTCTCTCCATGCATATGCAGGTGCACTTCCTCATCCCTAACTCAATAGTCTAATTAGTAAATATGCATATGACCCAAACAGGTAGTAAGACGGGATGCTAAAAATAAAATTCTAAAATCCAGATGCCCTTTTTCCGTTCATATTTTTTTCATGAATATTACTCTTGTCTGATAGGTAGAATGTGCATCTCTCAGGATCCACTCAGGTTTGTTGGGCTTTCGATTGGTTTGTTTGTTAGTGCTTACTCATAAACACTACACTTTTTTTTTAAGTAGTTTGATAAAACTAATACAAATATGTACATTTGAAGTGATGAATATCTTTTTAACCAACTCCAACATGTGTGTAATTATTTTCTCACTCTTAGAAGAAAGATTTTTATAATTTCATTTATTGCTAATTATTGGTAGTACTTTTATCCTGTTTCAAGTATAACTTGTTCTCGGGTATCAAGCCTGCGATAATCCTAGATTTTCAACTTTGGTTCGAATCTAAAGCTTTGCTTACGGATTCGAAATGGATCAGAACCAAATATTTTTAAATGAGAGTGTATCAAATCATGTATTTTATAACTTTATGTTAACATATACAAATATAATTTTAGGCTTTCTGAAATATATTTATAATTAAGTTAAATAAAATAACTCACATTGTGTTTAAATAATGAATAACTTATAAATATTAATAAAACTGCTATTTTTTTTTATCATCAAGTAATGGATCTATGTTAAATCTTTTTAAAAAAAAGTTAAATTGTCCCATAGATTTGACTTTAAGATTCAAAATTTCAAACTAAATTCCGTTGAATCCGAATCTGGGTTGTATTTGGATTTAAAATTTTGAATCTTTCATAAATTAAGATTCTGTCATCTCCAACGTTCACAATTACGCAACAAATTGTGAACTTTGTTAAGTTTGTAGGCCTTGCCCTTCTACCCTCTTTTCAATATTTAATCTAATACAGCCATTTGGTGCCATTTTTCCTTTATACATCAAGATTCGGAATTTTTAATCGAAGACAAATCTTAACAAGATTCAGCGTCGCAGGGGCTTATAGCCTATATCAAGGTCTGAGATAGTGTTCTGCATTGTTTGAACCATACAGGTGCACGATTGAGTGGTCATGCATGTGTATTCAATATTAAAAATGTTATAGTTATGTCTAACTTTGTTCTTCAAATACATTTTTTTATGCATTAATCTTCAATTATCAATATAAGATAATCAAAATAAAATAAACATGTGATAAGAATCCAATTTTAGGCGATTGTTAGGCAGGAATCATAGGTGTGACTTACTTTTGACAGTAAATATATTCTCGGGTCATTGGTAGCACAATATATCGCAGGTGTTCCTGGATGGGGCACTAACCATGCATATGGCAAGTCTACTTGCATAACCACATGTGAGGCAAGCTTTTAAGGTGTTAACCTCACATGAAAGAAAATGTTAAGAGGCTACTTCTTTAACTTTACATGATACAAACTATAAGAGGCTACTTGTATAACTTCACATGATACAAACTATAAGAGGCTACTTGTATAACTTCACATGAGACAAACTTTAAGAGGCTTCTTGAATAACCTCCCTTGGAGCCGGTTTTAAAGGGGTTACTCATTTATCGTGAATGAGGCTATCTTTCAACGAGTTAATTATCTTAAATGTGTGGCAAGGTTTTTATGTCTTTAATTAACAAAGATGAAAGGGCATTCGGTAGATCCTACACCTAAATTCATTACCTTTTTTTATTCAGTAATAAATAAACACAATAATATAAAACTAAATGAATGTTTTAAACATATAGAAACGAGTTTATCAACATTTTTGTCCCGCCTGCTAATTTGTTGAAATCACTAATGAAATCAAAACAAACAAATAAACAACAAAAACTCCAAAGCGTATTCCCCCGCAAGTGAGCTATATCGACTGAGTGGCCAAAGATAGTGTCAACATTTGTGGATAGAGTGTGTCATGTGATCAGCAAAACGAACCCTCTGGCCGTTTATCTCAGTTTTCTAGACCAGAGCTGCTACTTCTTTATTCAAGTAGCTCATTTGCCTTCGAACCTGAGACCTCCGGATCTTTAGATAGGGACTCTTAAAATAGAATGACTCCCCCCACCCGATAAATTCATGTAAACACTGTGAACTAATGTAATGTAAATCAATGGTTCTCAAAAAATTTTATATTGTACCGCTTGGTCATGACAAAATGTCATCAGTTATGTGTTAAATTATTGGTCTGAGGCCTGGTTTAGTTTGTTATTAATTATTTTCGTTTTTAACCCCCAATAGGCAGTATTAGAGCTTTAAAACAAATTTAAATTGAAAAATTAAAATTACATAAGGATTTGAGTCTCAAATCCTCGAATGTCCTTAAGGATTTGAGGTTCCCATCATTATTTTTTTCTGTGAAGAAAATTCCCCCACATTGGTGATCAAATGGTTTAACATGTTGCTCTTGGATTGGCGGGTTCGAACCCAAATGTAGTGTACCGAGTATGGTTTTCCATTCTACCTCCGCACAATGTGGGTACATTTCCTTTAAAATTGTACCTTCCTTCTCCCATTTTGATACGTATAACCCGAATGAGTATTGAATTGCATTGGGTAAAAAATAACAACATATGAACCTAAAAAAAGTACAGACTGCCAATTTTCTTTCCTTTTATCAATTTACTTAATATGAAAAAGGAAAATAGATTTAAAATTTAAAAATCATGTGTAACTGTGAAAGTGACCAAAAGAAAGAAGTTGGAAGAGTTCAAGAAAAATAGTTAACTGGTTTTCATGCAAGGCCTAACCTAACTCTCCGTTCAGCTTGCCTTTCTTCCCTATCACTTATACAATACATCCATTCACAAGTTCTAGTAAAATAAAAGTACAAAGGATTGCAAAAACTTTTAGTTTTGTTTCTAAGTGATCGTTGTTTAGCGTCAAATGGTCTTTTTCCGTACATAGTAGTGTTTGAAGATTGTTAGATTATATTTTCCTGGCGTTTGATTTTATTTAATTTTTTTCATTGCTTTATTTCATTTCTTGTTCTGCCTATCCCACACTTAACATCCATCCATCTCCCCATGGACTGACTCATTGAACAACTTTATCAGATAACACTTCTCAAAAGTGTACGCTGTCTTTTTATTTTTTTTACATAAACGCATGTTTGTATTTAGAGTTTGCATTGCAAGTAATCATTTTTTTTTTTTTTTTTTTTTTTTTTTTTTTTACATATAGCTTTGCTTAATTAAGAGCCTGTCTAGCTGTGAAATTAGGTACCCGCCTATGTTGGAACCAGGAAACTTACTGAAATGTGGTTTTTATCATTCTTCATTTTACAAAATTGAAATTAGGATCAATTTATTTGTTTTTTTTTAAAAAAAAATATTTAACATATGGTCAAACTGTTTCACTGATTTCAAAGTAATAGTTTTTTTCAAAGTAAAATACAGAAAACCGCACCACGATGCAATGTTTTGTCCAAGCTGTATTAATTATCTAAGTTAGATATTAACCGGCGGCTAAGACGGGCCCTTAAGTGTATATCTTTGTTTGTTAACTTCCTCCCAGTGCACTTTTGAAAGCGAAGTCTTGTTTCGGAGTCAGTCCGTCGGTCCCGACAGGCGGCATGTTGCGTGGTGTGCTACTAACAGTTCTAACCACTCTTCATGGCTCCTGGATCGTCCCGCAAAACTCTTGTGGTTTCTCTTCTCTTTTCTTCCTTTTCAGCGTGGTCTTTGCTGTTTTCCAGGATTCTCTAATACAGGCACTTCGCCGCGAAAAGGAAAGATACCCAAGCCACTACTGGCGAGTGTAGGCGGGGTGGTAGGGGAGCATCTGTTCGAACCGGGCTGGCTGGTCCCGGCGCGCTATGAACAAGGTCGCCCTGAGGAGATAATGCTCCTAGAGAAGCAGGGACGAAGCTCGCAGCAACAGCGCATGCAAGAGACATGCATATCGGGCGTTAGGAACCGCTCAGGGAGTCTACCCCCCACTCCTAGTTCCCTGCCCCGCCCCCGGAGGCAGCACAAGCAGCCAGGGGGAGGCGGCGGGAGTGGGAAGGAAAGGAAACTGGGGGAGTATGGCAGATTGAGTGACGGGGAGGGGAGGAAGACTCCTGCTAGCGAGGTAGGGGAAGGGGTGAGGGTTAGGTCAAACATCCCCCCACCAAGGAAACTGGGAGAGTATGGGCGGCTGAGCGATGGGGAGGGAGGTCGCTGAGAAAACCCAGCCCTGTGGGTCGAAGCGCGGGGACCCGGGATTCTGCCACCAGCGGCAGCGAAGATTCGGCCTCTCAAACCAAGTTGAGATTGTTTCCTGGGCCACGCAGTCGTCGAGGGTCATCGCTCACTAGAGATGCCAAGCCAGCATCCACCGACAGCAGTGTAAGTGGCAAGTCTGTGGCCAGTACAGGAACTGGTAAGTACAGGATTCAGTTCTGAGAATAGCTCTCGGGACAATTCGTTTTCAACAGCAAGTCAAACATAAAACTATTTGGGACAATTTTATTTATGTACCATCCAAAATATTTTCTTTTTCAATCACATTAAACTATTTTGTATAGAAATCTTAGGATCTATATTTAAACTATTATTTATTTGATACTTAATTGACATCCTGTTCTGTAGACTTGCTAATCAAAGGGTTACCACTCATGTCTGTAAGTAGTTGCTAGAATATTTGTGTTATTTTATTTTTATTTGTTATAGTTTTGAAACAAGAGGCCATTAATTGATATACAATTTTGTTACAAACAATAGCAGTGATATTTACTTGGAATATTTTAATTGTAAAATTGAAAACTTTTCACACTATTTGTTTATTAATTTCATTGACTTGAGTTTCACGTAGATATATGTTTATTTACTGCCTAAATCAGAGACTTTGAGAAAATGTGTTTATTGACAACATCTTTTACAAGCGCCGAAATGAATGATTCAATTAGCTTGTAGGGGTTTAAATTATTATATATATTGATGTTTATTTATGGTGTCTGCTTTTTACTCATTTGTGATTGTATTTATAAAATGATTAACTGTGACATTTAAGATGGAAACAAGTTCGTAGTAATGTCTCGACATCTGTAAAGATGGGTTCACAATTGAAAGCTGTTATCAGGTGTTTTAAGACACATAAAGTAGATATGAATCCATGCCAGCTTATGTAATGGTTCACATTAGGTCGAGTGTGTTTCTACGCCGGATATCATCTCTGAGGAAACTTTATAGTAACTATTGAGGTAACAGTGTTGTCATTGTCTTGATTTACTGTGGTCAATCTTCCTGTAAATATAAGACAACTTTTACAACGCTGGTTCGTTGAGATTACCAGTAGTTCTTTCTTAGCCCAGAACACTACCTTCGGACATAACTTAGAGCGAGGAGATTTGGCTACAGTTAATTGAGAGAGAGAGAGAGAGAGACCGTGAATAAAAGCAGCTAAAGTGATGCTACACAGAAAGTGATTTTTTTTTCTCCATAAGGGGCTTCTTTTGATTTAATTTTTTTTTATGTTTTATATTTGTTGTGATTGTTTATATTCAGTACATATAAGTTTCAATTGTGAACTTAACTTGTAACAGATACCAATAATGATAATTCTGCAACAGCCATGTCCGGGTAAATTTATTTTAAATTGTAAGTATTTTTATATGGATGGTGAATGGATAAATTATACTTGATAATTTGTTCTTCAAAACAGAATAAAGTTTAATTTTTTGTTATTACACGATTCATTTTCAAAATAAGAGCAAATAAATGAAACTATGAATAGAAATATCTGCAAGAGTTGTAGAAAACTAAAAATAATTATCAATAAAAAATATATATTTTGTAACTATGATAATTAACAGTGTTAGAATATGTATTTACCACTATAAGGTGTCTACAAATTAAGGGCGACTCAAAATGTTTTTAACATAAAATAATGAGAGGCTATAAAGTTTTTATTTTTGTTTTCCCAGGAAAAAATAGTGGCAAACAGTTTAATTAATATTGGAATAAGGATCAAAGAACTAAGGCAGATATTAAGTGTTCTGTCTTACAACAGGTCCATTACTTTTGTCAGTGAACTTAGACTGCCAATGCGCCCTGTCCTCTGCCTTCTCCTTCAACCTTTCCTTCTATGACGTCGTGAAGAATAAAGTTCCTCCTAAGGATGTCTCCGATCCAGTTTGCTTTGTACCAAAGAATCACATCCAAAATGGTTCTCTTCTTAGGACTTCATTTGTTACCCTGTCTGTCCACCTGGTCTTCTCAAGGTACACTTAGCAGAAATATTTAGGCCCAGCAGTTGACCTTCATTTTTAGTATTCGATTCCTTTCTACTGAAGAAAGCTGTACCCTTTTTTTTTTCCCTTCTGTCTTATTTATTTTGTGCTGCTGGGGGGCGGGGAGGAAAGACATATACCTGCGATCATGGAGCTATCTCATATATATGGAGAGGCCGTCTCTATGCTGTAGCATTGCAAGAAAGTGAAGCCAGCCATGCATCCCTCACAGAGAGACAAAACGAGCCGCCGGTGTATGGCAACTGGCCGCGGTTTAACATGGGAAGCATAGGGGGAAAAAATGGACGCGCGCTCACTTGAATTAGAATACAACCCGATTGAGAGCTTTTAGATGCTTTATGTAAGTAGGGTGTAAATTTTTAATAAATTTGCGTTATTTTTATGTAAAAACCCTAAAAGATTACTTTGTATTTCGGGTAATAACAAAGCGTCTGAAAATGAAAGTTAGCCGAAAATCTATATTAATAAATTAGCTTAAAATTACAGTATGTTCAATCTAAAATGTTTATATAATCATTTTTTGAGTATTGTAATTTTTTTTAACTCATATTAGCTTTGTTGTAACTTACCTAACTTTAGTAAATTGTGAGAACAGTAACTGTTATGCACCGATTAATTCCGTTTGGGAGGGGGGGAAATTGTAAAATACCTAGTATTTTCTTTCTCTGTTTATTAAGTACCTTAAATATATAACATACAAGTTATATAATGTATATAATCTCCATCGTTTTCCTTCAGATCCTTTACTTTTTTATCTTCATTACATGTCCATACCATCTCAGTCTTGATTCCTCTACTATCTCATGTACTCCAACATCCATCTCCAATCTCACCCCTTGCTCCTATATCTATTACTCACACCCCATGTAAGCACTTCTCTACTAATCTCATTACATGACCAACATCTCATGCCTCTACTATTCGTACTCCAACATCCTCATTACATGTCCATACCATCTCAGTCTTGCTTCCTCTACTATCTCATGTATTCCCTGTAGCCTTACTCTTGAACAAACATCTTCATTTATAATCATAGTTTTCCTTGATCCTACATTTTTCTGATAATTTTTTAGGCCTTGCCTTTCTATCCTATTATATTTTTTACTATATTATTGTTTTGTAACATTGTCTTTTAAATAAATATTTCAAAGTTATAAAATCCATGAACAATGAATGCTATTAATTTGTAGACGCGGTGTAGTGCAGTTTGAGACAAAAGTTGTTGGTATGAAATACAGCAATACCTTGCTATTTCAACGGGTTGGAGACCAAACCACTGACAAAAGCCGAAAATAAACTAAAGTTGAAGCATAGACTTTATTTAGATTGCAATCCCATCAGGGCCACAAGAAAACTTATTCATCTAACTCTTTATTCGTCTAATACTTGTGAATGTTTGCAACACTTGAGTATGATATGAACGTTTTAAAACTGTTATCACAAAAAATAATTATGAACTGTTTATAATAATAGTTTGGTTATTTTAATCACAAATAATAAGTACTTTTATTATGTTCAATCACAAATATAAAATATGCAATGCAGACAGTTTCATAAAACAGTGCACCCCTTAAAGACGAAAGAAACAAGATGAAATGCAATGAAAGGGCGAAGCGAGAAACGAAATTTGGAAATGTTATGACTGAAACTAGACTAAAGAGCAGAGCGAAAGCGATTTGAAGGGGCTAAAGTCGAGATATTGCTGTACTGTTCTTTACACATTCACTGCCTTTTGTGTCTTGTATTTCCTAAGAAAATGTGATTAGGAGGACATTGATTCTCATAATGCATTGTCACCTTTGATCTAAGCATTAGTGTGAATCTCATAAATGTAAAAAAAAAAAACTAGTTTTTAGTTTGAAACAAAAAATGTTTAAATACTTTTTAAGGTGTGTGTGAAGTTCACTTTTCCATTTCAAAGCAAATTAGAATTGAATAGTTGAAGCAAAACCAAAGTTTGAATATTTTTATTGGCTAAGCTTCGTAGTTGTCAAAGGCAGAATTATTTGTCATGGCAAAAAGTTGAGATTTTTTAAACTTCACACCCCTCTAATACTTTTATAGGTATTTAAATTTCTAACCATTTTAAAGACTCACCATTGATGTGCCTTTTATTAGATCTTCCAAGTACATTTTAGGTCAGAAGACTGGCGAGGACATTTTATCTCTGTACTCAACGTAACTCGTTATTGTAGAACATTTGTATGAGATTTTTTCTTGTCAAACTAGTAAGTTATTAAATGCTTCAGCGAGCGTAGATTAACAGAAGAATCTAGTCTATTAGTTTGTAATGTGTGCCACAAGAGGCAGTTTTATTTGCTATTAACATTGTATTTTGTAAGTTTTGTTGTACAAATTAGTTTTCAAAGCAAATACATCTTTGAGTATTCCATTTACATTTTCATTTGTGAAAAACATATATTTATATTATATCTGTCTTTGTAAATTCAGTACTAGTTACAATAGAACATATTTCTAGTGAATGTTCTAGACCAGTGTTTCTCAAATTGTTGTACAGGTGCCGCCAGTGGTAAACTAAATATTTTGGAGGCCATGCAACGTATCACAAATTTTGACATGGTGATGCCATATACTTTGACAACCTCTTCTTTCGTTACATCATGACATTGTTTAGCTTTATGCTAGGGTTTTATTAAAATTTGGAATTACCATTTATGCTTAATAAGATGAGATATTTATCATTGATTTTATAAAGATCTGAAAGTCCATCGGCGGCCCCAAAGAGGGTACACAACTGGTGAAAGTTTGGGAAACATTGGTCTAGTATCTTCTTAACTATCAGACTAGACTTTGATCAACTAAACCACATTACTAATACTTGTTTTAAATAATGGACAGCACCTGAAGTAGAAATTGTTGTGAATTTACAATAGTAGACACAAAAACTCATTTGAACACCAACTTCCATAAGCCTTAGCAAATCCAAGACTTTCAATTTAGAATCAGAATTTATTCCAAATTGAATATTTTGTGATGAAAATGTTTTCCAAATCAATCCCGCCCCTGTTAGGAATCATGTCAATACTTTTCAACATTCAGTCAAGTCATTGTGTAGTTGTGTCACACGGAACAATTTCTACTCCAGCAGCTATGTAATTAAGCTTGGTAACAATGTTTATTTTAATATAAGTTCCACTATAGTAGTTGTCGTCACATAACAAATTCTTGAAATTATAATTTATACACTTTATTGACTGTTGGTAGTCGCCAAATAATAATTTGTACATGTACTGTTATTAAGATGTAACTTGCTTTGATTGCTTTTGGCAGTTATTTGAGAATGATTGTATTTAAATACACTTTTGGTACTATGTACATGGAAATTGATAATATATTAATTACAAAATGTTTACTGTTTTATTGGCGCTCTCACATTACCCAATTTTACCCTTGCACTTAATATATAATGAGCAAGAGGGATGGAAATAAATGGATTGGACATATGCATGGAAAAGAGCAATACAATGAGACAGTTTCATAGACTAGGGCCAGTTTCATAGTCAGATTTAGTACGCCTCAAGTGCGGTGCTATACTAAATACAAGACGTCGCCTACCTGAAATTGAATGGAATGGCCATTTCATATGCGAAACTGGCCCATTCCATTTTGGTCTAGGTAGTGTCGTCCTGTATTTAGTATCGACTCACACTTTAGGCGTACTAAATCTGACTATGAAACTGGCCTTTAGTTCACCTCAAGTGCGACGCTACACTAAATACATGGTACCTACCTAGACCAGAATGGAATACCTATTCCATTCTGGTCTAGGTAGGTGTCATCCTGTATTTTGTAATGAGCCGCACTTGAGACGAACCAAGTTGATTATGAAACGGGCGCAATGAAGGCAGCTAGAAACTCAAAACAGGAAGGGAACTTGAAAGGGTGGAATATTTCTGTTATCTAGGAAGAAAGACTACAAATTCTAAGATTCAGGAGTAATAGGACATGGAAGATTGGAAAAATTCTATCACATGGTTAAGAGTCCAGTCAAAGGTATCTCAAATAGATGAGTCGCGTCAGCCAAGTCTTAGTAAACAGAAGGGGGGGGGGGGGGGGGGGGAGACACCTTAATAAAAGTAATAATAATAATAATAATAATAATAATAGCCTTTACTTATCTGGCGAAGTTAAGGCGTTAGCCTTCTCTTCCACTTAACCAGTGTTGAATATAACATACACTATTACATTTATTGAAATACAATTTAATAAAGGAATATTCAAATAAGAATAAAAACATTCACTCGCTCATTCAAAGGTACTTACTGGAATTCTTGTGATTTTGAGACATTAAATTGAAATATTTAGTCTTAGTATCCTAGAAAAAGTAAACTGAAAAAACTCTGTGCTAATTCTAACATACCCGGCCTGGTGCGGGTACCAAGGATTTTATTTCCTCTCCCCCTCCCATGGAAAAGGGGGTGTATTTCCTCAATTCTACACCAACATCTGACAAGTCAAATATTTAAAAATGAAACTCCCCACAGTAAGCCGACTGAGATTTTAACCGCAACCTCCCTGTCACTACAGTCAAAGTGAGCTTAACACTTCCTTCCACTGTGGATATTCTACAATGAGATCGTATCATTTCTTTCAATCAGCTATAACAACCTCACAATAAAATCAAAACCATAACATACATCTAAAAAATAATACTTTAACTTATTTCTCTTGACATTTTCTAGCAGATGTTTACTCCTCTTCTTAAATGATACACTTTAAGGCAGCACGAATGATTTTTCCCGCTCGGACCTCGGCTACAAAAGTCGAACAGGGGGTGATTAAAGCAGCTTATAGTCGCAGCTGCAAAATTCATAATAGTGAGGCTACACAGAGCGACGAAACAAACAGCTTGTCACCCACGACTTCTCTTCCTTGTTGTCTACATTTCAGTCGGGCAAACATGTTCCTTTTAATTATACCAGGAAAAATGATTTGCCGCTCCAAGTTGTGTGGTGTGTGTATGTGTGGCTGTAACCAAGGGCACCCATGTGGGTTTTCCAACCCGTGGTGGATTGGAGTCCCATCTGCCCTTCCTTGAGAGAAAATTTAATGAATTTCACATTGATGGTAAATATCTGAGCTAATTTTAGCAAAAATATTTTTCTGAAAAATTAACAAAAAATTAAAATTTGGTTGTAGCTGAACCATTGAAAATAACTTAATATTTTTCACAAATTTATTGAACAGAACAAAATTAAAAGCTATCAAAGAGGAAATCTACATTTTATCATTTTTATCTCTGGTGTCTGATATGATGATTCTAACAATATCTTTAAATGTCAAAACTAGTGAATATTTTCTTTTACTCTTTTTTCCTTTTAGAATGATAATGGCAACACTGTAGGTGGAAACTAGGGGCAGTTGTGAGCCAGTAAACCTAGTTGTGGTATTTCCACAAGACTATATGACCACCTGAATATTTTAATTGTTTTTTTAAAAATTTCTATTGAACTAATAAATTATAAAATATTAAAATAAGTAGAAGCTTATTATCTAGTAAAATATTATATTAATTTTTATTATTGATAATTGTATCAAATAAACCTTAGGCAGGTTGCACACTAACAAAACTAGTTTCATGAAATCAGTTTCACAGCTGCAACGGAACTATTCAGTTTCAGTCAAGATGTCAGGTGATGAGGATGTGTTTGTACTTTGGTGGTGGTTTTCGAAATATAAAAAAAGGAAGCGAAGGTACTGGGTTCCTCCTCTTATATCTGGTTGGAGACGCTGCAGTTATGTGGTAGCCAAAGAATTGTGTGCAGACCCTGATAAATTTAGAAGTTTTTATAGAATGAGTAAATCAGCTTTTGTGCACTTAGTGTCTAAAGTCGGCCCTCAAATAACGAAGGTCACTAACTACAGGATGGACTTGGGAGCTGAATAAAAACTCACAATATCATTGAGGTAAGTTGACTTTTTTACTTCAAATAAAACATTACAAAATTAAGTAACTACATAATATATCAAAGGTTATATAATGATGCAAGGTCTTCATAGATAATCTCTGTTCTTTCACTGGGAACAGGCTGAATTTCAGGATGAATTTCTTCGCATGGAGTGTCGACGAGGATAGTGTAGCCCATGAAGAAAGTGTGATAACTGATTGTGGAGTCGAGGGATTAGATCCAAGAATTTCCTCAATCAACTTACACACTTTGTGCCTGAATATCCTGAATGGGGGATTGCTCATGCATTCTAAATCTGGGAGCAGGCTTAGTAAAAAATGTTGTTTAGGATTATCTCGACTTCACTTCGATTTGATGTAATCTATGACATATTAGACAGCATCAATCCCTTCCCTTTTTTTTTCTGTGGAGGTTTAAAATAACTTTGTGTGAATTGTGGGTTGGTCTCTCTGTTTATTCTACTTTCCTTTAAATTCCCACTATCTGTAGACATTTTGAGTAGCATGTCATTATGTGTATTATTTCTAGATTCTTCATCTCCAAATTTTTCTGTGAGAGCAGTAGAGTGTTCTCCATCCGATTCACATTGCTCAGTGTTAGTTGGTGATGGAAGGTTGCTGGGTAATAATTTTTCTGTCTTAATATTTACATATGGTTTTAGAAATTGCATGTTTTCTTGAAGGTAATATTTCTTCTTTCTTGCCCAGATCCAGAAGGTGGCTTCTTCAAGTTACATATGAAAACTATTCGCAAGTTTCTCCATGTTTTCTGTGTAGTTATTCACTGAAACACAAAAGAAAAAAAAAAAGAGTATTTAGTTTGTTAAATTTCTTTAATGAATGTATTTATATTTAATCTAACTAATTAATCAATATATTAATTTCAGATATTTGACAACAGGTAGCAGTTTCAGAAGTAACTGGTCAGAATGAGGATGGCGGCAAAATATATGTGTGCGTTCGTAATTTATAGGAGGCTTTGGCTTTAAGAGTTTATTATAGCACTACTAACTACTACAAATGTGATGTTAAAAAGAACTTAGAAAAAAAGATACACAAGGCTTTATTTAGGAGCCTGTGACCGCTTGCCTGACCGACACACTCGGCTGTCCCACACAGATACTAACCCCGGTACCTTGGGCATAACTGTTCTCCAGCACAAGTACCCGATAGACCAGTGTTCTATCCTGTGCAGCCCCAAAACGGGCAGTGACCCCTTTAAATAGATGTTATTTTGTCAGTCCAGAGAGCTCTAAAATAGAACCATTTATACTCCAAATTTGCCTGGTTGCCAAGAACCTCTTTCGTTCTATTGTTTAGTAACTAATCATAACAAGCTAGCTCTAGACCAGCTCCATCACTGCAACTTTCAACACTTATAATGTTAATCCAAACCAACACCTCAATTTAGGGCAGGGCAATTACAATACTATAATAAAAATAAAATTACCTACCAATACTTTCTACTTCCTTTGCAACAATTTCCCAGGTGGCATTAGTTTTGTCGCTGTACTCCTTTAAATTGTAATCGTACAAGCACGGATGTTTTTCAATAGCTTCTACCAATTTGGTGTTATAAATGGTGTCTTCTTTGGGCATTGTCAAGGAATAACACGTACACACTGCTGGTCTTGGCTGTAGATCAAACGAAACTGTCCTACCTGAAACCGTTCTGGTGAGTTTCATAAAACCACTGTTGAGCAATCGTATGAAACTAAAGTTGCGTGAAACCCGCCTCGGTGGAGTAGTTGGCCAACGAGCTAGTCGTGTTGAGCTCGACCGCCGAGGACGGGGAGATCAAGGTTCGAATCTCGGTCGGGTGAATTGGGGGTGGTTTTTCCTAAATGGTTTTCCACTACCTCCACGCAAATGCGACTTCACTTCCTCTAAATTTAACCCTCTCAATTCCTAATCCATTAGCGTAGTTAGCACTTAAGTGTATAACCCCAACGGGTAGTAAGACGCAGTGCTAAATATTATTATTATTATTATAGTTGCGTGAAAAACTGTGTGCACATCTTTCTGTTTTAACGTTGAATAGTTATATGAAACTTATGTTTCACATTTAATGAAACTAGTTTCACCCTGCCTTAAAAGACAAATTATTTATTTTAAAAATATATAATTAATAAACGATCCGCATAAAAATTTTGATCCAATAAAAAAAGTATATATTTATAGCTTGTGTGGTGAAACCAAATTTGATCATGTCCTTTAAGTGGGTGATAATTATCTTTTTCCTTGCATAATTAAAATAATCTAATAAAACTTCTAATTATATTTCTCTAGATAATACAAATTCCTTTTCTTCGGTGAAAACCGATTTAAAATATATTTAACTGTTTTGTCACAATTCTTATTTTCTAATGCCGTGCTTTGACGGAAGGACTAATATTAGCCAGGCTTTTAAGAACATAATTTGGCGATGGAACATAGGCAAAGGGCCAAAACTTCGTTATTTAAGGCGTATTATCAACCAATAACCTCTCCATTGGTTTCACCTTGGCTTAGAGGCTCAGTACTCTTATGACCTAGACGACCACATCAGAGAAGGGAAGGGTACAATATGTTAAGCTTATAATCTGAACCGGTAGTAAATAATTTATGTACTAATTATGCTAATGGGTTATGAAATTGGGAAGGGTGAATATAGAGGAAGTGAACCCACATTTGTGTCAAGGTAGAGTGGAAAACCATTAAGGAAAAACCACCCTCAATTCACCCGAGCGAGATACAAACCTCGATTTCCTCGTCCTTGGTAGTCTAGCTAAACACAAAACTAATGCGTTAGATAACTATGCCACCGAGGCGAGTCTAGACGGTATGTCATCTTGTTTGATGGAAAAAGGTGAGAGGGAGGTAGAAGTAACCTGAAAACAGATGGACATGGTTCAAAAGCTGCAGTGAAACCAACACATTTGGGATGGTAACCCACAAGTTCCAAGTAGGATAACCAACAGTTTAAAAAGCGGCGGCCCAACAAGGCGGAGGAGTTATCCATTACACCGTCTGTACCCCAGAGGTGACTTAGTGAAACCTTGCAGTGGGGTAAAAATGACTTTGCGAGTAGTGACCTCATCTTAAAAAACCTCGAAACATAAGTGGCATATTATTATTATTATTATCATCACCGCATCTTACTACCTGTTCGGGTTATACGCACTTACGCTAATGTGTAATGGTTGGGTGATTATGAGATGAAATGGAGGACCTACAGTTTAACGTGGAATCCGAACCACGGTGGAGGCCTGGCACTCCACACATTCACAAGTTGTGATTAATACACGTCTTGTCAGAGGTGAAGGAAGGGTTTGGCAATCAGATAAATCTGTGCCGGGACCGAGGATTGAACCCCGGACCCCTAGCACAGAAGTCTGACACCTTACCCCTAGACCAACAGGTCACCCTAAGTGGCATATAAACGCCTTGGAAAAGGCTATGTCGTAACCTGCTGGTGACACGCAGATCTTAGGGTACCGAGTAAGTGTGAGATATGGGGTGTCAGTAACCAGGACAGTGAAAGTGGCAATCGCCAACATGTCATTGACAGGGATGGTAGAGAATGCTTTACTCTGTAGTGGAGTGGGGGGAAGGAAGCAAAGAAGGGTAGGCTTCATAAGAAATTACCTAAAATAATATGTGGAGCCATTGGGAGACAGGATGATAAAGATCCTAGTGAGATTAGATAATTAATACAAAGTATTTATTCAAGTGTATGCCCCCAAAACAGGGAATAAGGCAGTCATAATTAGATCTTTTGGATACAGAATATAATAAAGCAGGAGATCCGTTAGTAGGCTTCCGAGAGAAATCTCTTAATTTGTAATGACTGACCTTCTCTAACCAAGGCCTTGGTCTTAGCTAAGGTTCGCCCACCCAGTAACTTCATTGTAACCACACAGCCCAGGCAAAGTCTATAAACTTACGAGACATTTGCATTAATGTCTACTTGATACAGTCTTGTTCTAACAGCCCCCCATTCATTTCTAGATCCCAAACCTGTCATACTCTCCTACGTTCAGTGTTTTACTCAGTTGCTGACCCTGTAATTCCAACTGCAAGCTGTCCAATAGGTGTGTGTGTGAAGCTTCGACTTCACTTCAAATCAAGAGTAAAATTCCATATTCGACAACTAAAAAGCTTAACTAAAATAATATAACACATTTATGTTTATTTTTCAATTTTCTACCATCATTTCCATCACAAACTTGTGTTCACATAGGGAAAAAACCCAAAATAAATAAGTTACATTTTTAATTATAGCATTTTGTTGATTATAATTAATACCTGTATTTAGTTACTTCAGGAATGTCTCATATTATTCGACCCGACTGTCCAATAAACCTCCCTCCTGATTTCAACAAACACTTCCAAACAAGCAGAGAAAAAGAAAACAATGTGACATTCATCACAAGGTAAAGAAACAACCCTTTTCAAGTAGCTTGAAACTCAGAGCCCATAAATCTTATTTGAAATACGATTTAAAAGGAATCTGGGAATAAAATAAATATGGACAAAAAAATTATTTTTTTTAACTTTTTTTTTTAATTAGAACATTTGGCTCTGAAATATGAAATGTGTGATACAATTATTATTATAATTTAGTAAGCAACAAACAGTACAACCTTATTAGGAGCAAGGCTTGCACAGTTACCAGAAACAAAAATAACACAAAACAAATCTTCAGTTGTATTTTTATCAAGGAGTATCTGCCGTGCCTCAGAATATGTTACTATTACTCTACGAATATAGCTTCCTGGTTCATGTGCATGTCTGGGCCCTTTCTCCAATTTTATCAGTTGGTGCTACCTGTCTAAAAGAAAAGACATTTTAAAATAAAAAAAAAACCAGAAAATAAACCCAAAGGTTCATTTTTAAATTCAAAAATAGCTGGCACATGTTAACATAGTTTGAAAATAATAATAATAATAATATTCAGAATTCAAACTATAAAAGTTGTGCCTCCTATAACTGTCAACATTACTTTCTAAAGACGCAGCAAACAAAATGTTCAATTCAAGTTGCACTGTACAAAAAAAAACAACACTAAAATTATCTTTAGTTGACTAAACACTAGCTTAACACATCACTTGAACCCTTAATGTGAGGGCCAGATTTCAGTCCACTAACAATAGCCTTCCACATATTTGTACATATATTATTCTACAAACACACACACACACACTCTCATAACATAATATATACACAATTTCTCAAAAACCCATTCATCCATTCATAACAGTTTGTGGAAATGTGTTTGTCAGCTGGGCAATCCACCCCATCGATTTACAAGCCAAACAAACACAGTCCAACACGAAACAACACAAAACCTTAGGTTTAGTTTCTTTATCTTGGTACCAGCGCAAGAGAAAATATGTGCAACAGATAAATGATGAAAGTTCAAGATTTTATTGGTTTTCAAGTTCAGTACACACACATGTCCCACAAGGGCACTACTGCGTCGAGCGTGGAATAGCATGTGAGCACCAACTTATTCACCATCAAGAAGGACTCAACCTGCCAACAGGACCAACAAAATGGACATCAGACAATAAATAAAAGAAAAATTGATGCCAACCAACTGGATTAAATAGAGACTAAAAGGCCACCTTTATGACGAGAAAGATGTAGGCACAATATTTTATTTTGAAAAACAAAACATCACAAAACGGATATGCCCCAAAAAGCTACTGCTGAGATTTTTTAAGTAATTTAAGCAATTATGTTTGGCTGACCAATTAAGATGATTTAGTAAAATCCAAGTAATGTTATGTGATAGAGGCATATACTGGTTCCCTGCTCCACTGATTTGTCTGCTTGTATAAGAATATATTTGCTCTATTGTGTTTGGTGATTATCTTTTAAGAGTGTATAATTTATTAGGGGTTTGTTAAGATTTAAAAAAATATCAAATTTTCTAAAAATAATATACATATATACAGCTAAAATACTCATGTTCAATTCTTGCCAGTCTTACCTTTAAAGAAAAACTACGGCCCTATATTACAAGCTATATCATAGTGGGACTATGCAGATAATATTACCTTTCAGGGCTAACAAAGTACATTATAAAATTTAGTTAATTGAATTGCATGTTGTGGAATAAAATATTTTCTAAATTAAAGTAATGTTAAAACAAGCACAATATATTTTTACAGCCTAGAACAATTAACATTTGATTTATTTGAGGTATATCCAATTATGGTTGGAAAGGTATTTTCACATACCTTCCAGGGTTCTTTTATATGTCACAATCGACAAAGGACTGACATCTTTACTTCCCCTCTGAAGGAAAGTTGGGCTAATCCCGAGGCGAGCGCTTTACCCAAAGACTACCGAGATCAACAACAATTAACAAAAATATTCAATTCGGCTTTGAGAATTTAAACTTATTCAACCCAAAACTAAAAAGCTGACTCAGTCACACCCCCCCGCCCTGAGGAAAATGCTACATGTGTGTCCGGCTCACTGTGGACTCACCGAGCAGCGAGCGTTGCAAGGAGGCTCACCGGGAGAGAGAGTGGCTGCGCTCCCGGGCCTCGTCCCCGGCCGCACGGAAATCTCCCAACTGCTGCGATGTGGGAATCTTGTCGAAGAAGGGGTGTCTGAGCGCCTCGGCTAGGCTGATACGAGTGCCGGGCTCGTACTCCAGCATGCGTGACACCAAGTCAAAAAGGTTTCGGTGGTCCTCATCATCAGAGGTTTGGTACCGCTGAAACCACAAGCACCATTACTTGCACTAGCACACAGACGATTAAGAAACTGACACTCAACCTTACGGGGGTTTCGCTGCGCTCCTTTTGCTAGCTTGAGTCCTTCAACACTGGGCTTCACTATCGTCACTATAGGACTAAACGCAGCGATCCCAGTGTAAGGACTCGAGTTGGCAAAAGAGTGCAACCATTTTAACCTGGAGGTTGAGTGTATGGGTACATTCTTTGTCTGTGCACTAGCAACAAGTCACTTAACTTTCATCCAGAAACAATGAGCAGGATTTGTTGCAGGAATAAGGTACACATAAAAACAAACTTATAATCATCAACTGTTTCCAGACTCTGGCTGGGTCACTTTAATAGTATGCCCCTCTCCTCTGTCCATCCATCATTCTTATTCTCTCACTCGTACACTTGCTGTTAACTGCTCCTTGCATCTATTTCTGGTCTCTATTGCTATCTTTTACCAACATGATTCATCCATCATTTTCATTGGTATTCTCTCCTTTTCCATCCTCATTACATGCCCATACCATCTCATTCTTGCTTCCTCCACTATCACATGTACTCCCTGTACCCCAACTCTTCCACGGATAACTTCATTCCTAATCTTGTTCCTCCGAGTGAGAGCTAACATGCTCCTTACAAACTTCATTCCCATGACCTCCGCTTTCCTAGTTTCTCTTACATTCAATGTTCATGTTTCTGCTGCATGTGTGACAATGGGTACAAAGTACGCCCTGTACAACACTTCCTTACACTTTAAGTGAACTATCTTCTATAGCAGGTCTCTTATACACCTGTACAACATCTGTAATCCTAATATTTTGAAATTAATTATGGAATAATAATCAATTTGAATTAAATTTTTAGAAAAATGTAATCATAAAAGATTCGATTCAAAGCTGACTTGAGTGAGTTAGTTGAAATTCAGATAATATTTTAAAGGTTAAAAACTTGGATTCACAGACATTCATCATGAAGAAAGTCAACTAAAGAGATGAGGTGCATGCAAATCCTTACGTGTAAAGGCTTGCAGTTTTCTCGAACATAGCGGCCAGCCGAGCTCTTTTCATCCCAGTCAAGCTTACCATGGTAGAAATACTTTGTTTTGGTCTTCCTAGCCATTCTGAAATGTTCAAAATTCATTTTATTTGGTTACATTAAATATTATATTTGTAAAATGAATTAGTGCCTAATGGCTTGGAAATGTATAACTACATTGTCTTATTAAATATTATACTTGGAAATAATTAGAGTCCTTTACTAAGTAAGCTTAAGATAGTAAAATTCCCTAGCTAGGAAAATCTAGTAAAAACTATTTTTTATCACGTCTTACTACCTATTCAGCTTACAAGCATATATGATAATTACTCTAATAGGGTAGGAATGATTAAGGAAGCATTTTAGAAGTAAATTTACCTGCATTTGCTTGGAAGGAGCGCGAGAACATTTAGGAAAAACCATTCTCAGAAGTCCCGAACGAGATTCAACCCCAAATCTCCGGTCCTAAGCCCAGTCTAGCTCACGAGTGACAATTTAGTCAATCCCGCCATTGAGGCAGGTCACATTTTATTCAAGCTACCATTGCCACAGACAGAATATACACTAAGAGCTGTAAGTGTGCCCTTTTAAATTGAATGGAGATGAGTGGTATGTGTTACGTATGGCAAGAAGATAGTCGGTATGGTTTATTTTGACAGCTCTAAGTAGCTGTCTAGTCCAGTTTCATAAGTAACATGAGGCACGGATGCAAGGCAAAGTAATAAATGAGGCACTATCTTTGGTTGGAGGTTGTGGCTTGTGACGGAAGAAAGTACCTGTAGGGAATTGGTCCGAGGATGCGCTCCATCATAGCAAGGTGTTCTCGGTTGTCATGTGTCTGGAACAAGGTGATGCCCAGGTAAAGCTCAAACACTATACATCCGATGGACCACACGTCACATGGCTGTGCCCAGCCCAGTTCTGAAAGCAATGAACAGTATTTTCACAGCCAAAACAATTTATAGCACTGCTGATTGGTGGTTCAGGCCTAACATAATTATAGAACAAAATCAACAACCAGACCCTAGGCCAATGATTTATAGAAAACTAAGGATGTCACCCTCGATTCTTAATGGTATCGAAAGAATATAGAATGATCTTAATATTACGATTTTCGATACTTAATTCTTAGCTCTCAATGTAAGTCCTGGCAACTAAGCAAAACGTCAATAATTCAGAATGAGTAACTAGTCTATTAATTTTATATTTTTTATTTGATAGTGGTTTATTATCTCTTTTTAAAATTATTTATAAGTGTTTTGACTCAATGAGGCTTTATTTGTAGTTAAAAATACTAGGAGTGTGCGACTATTCGAAATTTCAGATAATTTTAAATAATTAACAGCCGAACATTCGATTCAAATCTATGGGTAAAATTGTACTGAGTTTAGAAAAATATACTACTTAGATTTTCATGTTATGTCATGTTTTTTATGAGGTTGAGAGCTTGAAAAAATAATGAAATAGGAAATGTTCAAGAATCGAAAAATCAAGATTGAACTTAGAAATCAGAATCAAGAATCTCCATAGTAACAATATCTAATCTCCACACAATCCTGGATATAAAACCTGTCTCTAATAAACAAACTAATAAGATAAAAAAAAGGAGCCTTGCATACTTTTACCGCATCTTACTACCTGTTCGGGTTATACGCCCATGTATCAATTATACTAATGGGTTGGGATTAGGAATACTTAATTTAGAGGAAAATGTATCCACATTTGCATGGAGGAAGAATGAAACACCATTTAAGAAAACTACCCTCAGTGCACCCGACCAAGATCGAACCCCGATCTTTTCATCTTCGGCAGTCTAGTTCAAAACAAGATTAGCGCTTTAGACCATGCGGCCCCAGAAACGGGTAGCATTTTAATAAATGGGAATAACTAGATTGTGAAATGTCACCAACTTGTCACTTGGTTAACAATGCAAACTCTAACCTAGTACAAACAAAGACGTGATAAAACGTACCCAGAATGACCTCTGGCGCCCTGTAGTGCCTTGTAGACACAATGGTGCTGTGGTGCTCGTGGTCGAACGTAGCACTACCAAAATCAATCAACTTTACATCTGTCCTCTTGATGCGCCTGACGTCTCTCTTCTGGGGAAAACGGGGACAAACAAAAAAACCCATGGTTTTACATTAACAAGGGGGTCTCTTTAAGAGCATGTTTAATTTTAAAGATTAAAAAATTTAAATGTAAACTGAAATACAATCACAGCTTACAGATTGTATGAAAATGCAAATAGCCTATTTGCCCTCATAGTTCCAGGTATTACTAACAACTTTACTTTTTACCCTATTAGAGATAAAATATGGTAGTACAGTTACTGGCCGGGTTGGCAAGGAACAAGTAACCAAATGGTTTTACAATAAAAATGAAAGGGGTGGGTGGGTCTGTGGAAAGCTAAAAATCTTGTAAAGATTCATTTTCAATTTAAAAGTCTGAATTTTACTAAGCCTTATTGTTAAAAACTAGAGAATCTTGATATGTGAACTATTTAAAATTTTCAGATTTTTCTTTATTATTTTAAAAGTGAACCTTGGAACATATGTCCTGTCACTTCAAGTTTTTGAATCGGTGTATTTGAAGCAACACTGGTACAGCAGTGCTTTCACTGTGTAGGCCCCGTTTTTGGTAGCCTCTACCCCGAAACGTTCTACTTTCTTTCTATCCACCCAATCAAAGTATTTTTTATTTTATTATTATTTAGCACCGCGTCTTACTACCCGTTCGGGTTATACGCTTAAGTACTAATTACACTAATGGATTAGGAATTGGGAAGGTTGAATTTAGAGGAAGTGAACCCGCATTTGCGTGGAGGGAGAGTGGAAAACCATTTAGGAAAAACCACCTCCAGTTCACCCGACCGAGATTCGAACCTCGATCTCCCCGTCCTTGGTGGTCTGGCTCAACACGACTGGCGCGTTAGCCAACTACGCCACGGAGGCGGGTCAATCAAAGTAGTTTATTTCTCCCGCCGGCCAACTTTAAGGGGATAATATTACACTCTTGAGATTCAGATATATCCAACACTTTAGGTCAGTTGGTAGCGTGTGTCTACCGAGCTAAAGGTTCCGGGTTTGATTCCCGACATGGCCGAAAAATGTATCACTGGTGAAACGTGGGTTTAACCTTTCACAGTGCTAAATTAACGACCGGGGACTGGTCTTAAGTTAGATTATAAGGCATTTGAAGCTTTGACAGGCCTACCCAGTCGGATAAAGTTCCGATAAAATTTAAACCTAGGTCAGGTGATTGGGTGGTGACGGACGTTATTCTTTAAGAGGCAACCATTACCTCTTTGTCCATTGGCAGCAATGTAAAGTGTGAGCTGTGTTCTTTTCATTGTAAAAGCCATTTTTGTGTTCGTACCTTTTATAGGTTTCTATCCACCTTTCCTGGACCTTCTTCCAAATATAATAACATCAATATACTTAATGTACATTAAAGGGGGGATGGTTTCTGATAGATTGGGGTAGAAATCTAATATTAAAAGTGGTTTAAAAATTGCTGTCAGCAAGATTCCTGAAGTCTCACCTTCTTGCTACTGTACATGATTTCAAAGTCAGAGTCGACGAAGAGTATATTCTCCGGCTTGAGATCCGTGTGTGTCAGCTTGTTGTCATGCAGGAACTTGACAGAGTAGCACATCTGATACGCAATATGGCGGACTGCCTCTAAAGGATATGGTTGATAGTTGTTATCCTTCTGTAACAACGAGGAAACAAGTCCCATGGATCAGTATTAGTAACAAAACTACAAGATACAAGATACAAGACGCATCATCTTACATTACACTCAAAATTACAGAATGACAAAAGCCTTGGACTAGGGGTGTACAAATCCCACCTTTTCAATTCAAACCCAAATAGAAGTTGTAATGATTTATGAAAACTATTTTAATTTTAGACATGTACAGATTTCATACAAAATTAACTTCATTAATATTACAACATGTAACTAAATTAATACACATTTTTGTCATTTGCCTCACATAAAAAGAAAAATAGGGGCGTTTGAAGCTTCAAAAACTTCGACAATGCTTCAAATAATTGTCAGCTTTGACTTTGATTCTAAAGAAATTCTGGATTCGACAATTATGAAGTTTCGCTGATAAAAATATGTAAAGTACACATTAATGTTAAAAATTTTCTTTTACTTACATGACAAATTAATTTTTAAATGATAATATAAAATAATTAAATTACATTTTGTGGTAAAAAAAAAAAGCATTGACCACATACATAATTGTAAAATTAACAACAAAATAAAATAAATGAGGAAAGTAGAACTAAATAAAGGAGAGAAAACAAAAAACCAAAATCATTCAACACACACATTCACATGTCATTAAAACACATAATAGAATAAATATGTACACACGCACGTGCATGCACACACACGCACACACACACACAAAAAACCATTTAGCTTTGACAAAGTAATAGAGTATTACATTATCTAGCTAGGGCTATACTCTTAATGAATACTTCATGTTTTCTGTAGGCTATTTTTGGTAAGATAAGCTTATCTTGATATATTTTGTAAATATTAGGACTAGTAAAAAAAAAAACATCAATCTAACTAGTAAAAACATAATTAAATATGCCAGTTTAAGTCTTTTTGCAATACATTCTAGGTTTACATAAATTAAACTAGCAGCTGTAATATCTACTCCAGGCCTGTCATTTTTGTTTGCAAAAAAAGCTCAGGATTATTTTCACGCTACACCTTGGTTGATAACACTCGACAACAAGAAAAGTAGCCAAGTCAATCGCAAATACTCTAATTTTTACCCAAGTTCCAAATACTATCATACAACGATGAGCCACTGTGCAAACATTGGGATCTCTGCCAAGATAATTTTGTGCGCTGATCGGTATTTTAACTATCAAAATATTGACCTTTCCTAAATATTTTTAAACTAAGCTAAAGATTCGATAGGTGATACTAAAAATACAGTTTATGTTGTTTTCCAGACATTTTAAGTGTAAATAAAAACCAAGAAAATGGCTGTTATTCCCTAATATAAATAATGTTGTGGTATAAGTTTTATTTTAAGAACCAGCGAGCAAGGAGCAGACTGGCCTAGAGCCAAACATCCATTAGTACTCTTATAACAACCAGTGGGAAGTTAGCAGGTATGTAAGTGTGTGCCAAAAACAGGATTCTACTAGCCAGTAGTCAGGTTAAACTTTGATAACCAAACAAGTTTAGAAGAAATAATCTACAAATTTGGAACCATGATTTAAGATGGAAGACATATATAACACTCCTAAAATGGCACAAATTAATTCAGGACCATAAAATAAAACAATGGTTATGAATGATTGTGTGGTTCAAGTTTCATAAAATAATAGCTATAAGCTATGGTATTAGGAACTCGAAAGTGCATTGCCGCTCTTACAAAAGGTTGCCACCTATCCCTATCTTGAGCTAGTTCTACCCAGTCCACCTCATTACCCCTATTACTTTCAGGTCCATTATAATGTTATCCTTCCATCTGCGTCTAGATCTTCCCAATGGGTTTGCCAGTCAATGCTCTGAACAAAGTTCTAGATTCTCCCATTCACACTGCATGTCCTGCCCAATGTAATCTACGAGACTTGAGTAACCTTACAATGTCTTGTGATGAGTACAGGGTATGTAAATCATTATGTAACTCCCTCTACTCCCCAGTATCTTCAGTTACCAGATCTACCACATATTAATGCAATACAACAAGTCCTGTGATCTGTAGCTGTCACTTGATAAATATTATCAATACATATAAAATAACAATAGTAATATAATAAAGTGTTGATATATTCTAAAAGGCCCTTACCATAAAAATTGGACTGCATAGAGCAGTGGTTCCCAACCTGGGGAGGCAAGGGGATGGTGGGAAAAGGGGTGATAAAGAGTGGGAGGGGTGGAACAATCCGGGAATTTTTTTTCATTCAGCGCCGCATCTTGCTACCAGTTCGGGTTATACACTTTCTTAGTAAATACACTAATGGTTTAAGGGATTAGGAAGGTTATATTCAGAGGAAGTGAACCCACTTTTGCGTGGAGGTAGAGTGGAAGGCCATTTTTGAAAAACCACCCTCAATAGACCTGACAGATTTGAATCTCTATCTTCCTGTCATATTTTTTCTATTTTGGTAATATTTTTTTTAAAAAAACTATTTTTCTTTTACATTCTTTATTTTGTAAAAAAAAAAGTTTTATATTACTAAGCAATTTTGGAATTGTAAAAATGTCAGCAATGCACTAGTAACATTACTATTAGCGAATATGAAATAACCATTCTGAAATTACATTATATTTTAAGTACCATGCAACTTTAAACGTTAATGGACTTTAAACTACTGATGCTAATTAATAGTGTGAAAAACAAATAAAGAATATTGTAAAATTGTCTCAAGGAGACCAAAATAACCAATCGACCGACTGAAGGAGAGCACATGCAACATCACCACAACTTCAACTCTGACTCTTGTAAAAACCAACAGAGTTGTCGACTTGAAGTGGAAAGTGATTTGCGGTAAGCCCTGTCAAACACCAATTCCAATATTCAAGAACCGATAAAAACAAAATTGTGCCAGCCATCACGATAATCATCAGTCATTTCTCTTTATTTTCAATCCTGCCAGTGTTACAATGATTTTTGTACTAAAATAAATGACTAGTAAAAACCAAAAAATCAGGGGTTGGGAGGCGTGGCCACTGGTAGAGGTATTGTAGTGTTGCAACTTACCAAAAAGTCAAACACGCTGAGGCCAAGCATCTCGAAGGCAAGACACATGTGACCCCTGTAGTCGAACCAGTCGAGCATCTTCACACACAGGCTAAAACAGTCAAACACAATTTATTTAGTCATATTTGAAAAGAACCACTCTAAAGGTGGACTATTCTTTTAATTTGTTATCATTTTTAGTAATTAGGGACAGGGTGACCTGGTGGTCTAGGGGTAAGGTGTCAGACTTCTGTGCTAGGGGTCCAGGGTTCAATCCTCGGTCCCGGCACAGATTTATCTGATTGCCAAACCCTTCCTTCACCTCTGACAAGATGTGTATTAATCACAACTTGTGAATGTGAGGAATGCCAGGCCTCCACCGTGGTTCGGATCCTACGTTAAACTGTAGGTCCTCCATTTCATCTCACAATCACCCTACCATTGCACATTAGCGTAAATGCGTATAGCCTGAATAGGTAGTAAGACGCGGTGCTAATAATAATAATTAGGGACAGACATCTATCAACTAAAAGAATACTTGGCGGGCTATGACATGGTACAGCTCATTTAGAGAGGCCGTAGTGTACCGGGTCAAGGTCAGAGTAAGCAGTGTGTGCAATCAATTTTCCAAACCATCGGTTCAGGAAGAGACAAAGCTTTCTCATTATTTGTTCTCCATGCTTGAGCAAGCAGGGACATACTTCTCAAACAAATTCCATCAGACTAACACAATTTGCGGTACTCTAAAAGACCAACAACATTTCTTTCATTCCAAGAAATGATTTTAAATTTTCTTTTAGACAAGAGAAAATGGCGCCAAGTGGCTGTGTTATTGGTAAATTAAACATTGAATAGAGGATGGAAGGGCAAGGCCTACACAATTGTGGCCTTTAAGGCAGACAGTTCTCTGGTAAGTGTGTAGACCTTGCCTTATATCCACCTACCAATGTTTGATTCTCTTTTAGACTATCTGAAGTTGAGTGAAATCTAGACAAATCTAGGGTTAAGTTTTTTGTAAGAAAATAAAAGCATGGATGTTCAAACGATAACTATTACATAAAACGTGAATATAATGTAAGCTGTGTAATGACCTCAATGACTGGCTTAGCAAAGTTGTATTAGTAAAAATATTTAACAGCCAATTTACATGAGTCATCAGTTAACAGTTAAATATTGTTCAAACCTTAATGCTTATGGGGAGGGGGAATCAAAAATAATTAACTTGTTAGAGGGTCACATTTAATATTAATATATAATTATTAAGGCTAACATTCTCAGTCTCATTTTATTGATAAAAAAAAAAGGTGAAGAGGGCTCAACAATTAATAACACTATTAAAAGTGTGTCCACTCACTTTCTTCCCTCAGGATCCTTCTCGGCAATCTTCTCCAGGGCATTTATCTCCAGCTTCGCAGCCTCCCTGTACTTCTCAACATTCTTTATAATTTTAAGGGCCATCACACGGTCCCTGAAAATAACATTTTTTTCTTTAAAACCACTGGTCATTTTTTATCAAATTTTCCAACCTCTTTCATCTTTTCAGTTGTGATAACTACGTTTATCTCCTTAAAAGCGAGGAGGGTGGGAAGTGACTTCACTCCCTCCCTTAATCAACTTGTGGCTTGAGAAATTATTCCAACCCTCAGCTATTTCCAGCTTGCATCCCCCCACTCCCTTTCCTACCATTAATCCTAAGCAAATTTTTAAAGTGCGCGAAAACTTATCGAGAAAACTCATTTAATAAATTGTGTATATAAGATACAAAATAAAGTAGGTAAGTACAATTAATATAAATTAAAACTAAAAAATGTCAATGTATATCCAGATCTCTTTTTATCCTCCAACTAAACAGTTCTTAAACACAAAATGTTGGGTAAAATTGGCCAAATTTAATGTTGCCAAGTGGAAAATGAACACGAAACATTTTAAATTTGGGATAGTTTATTAAATTAATTTACAAAATGTGTTCCAATACATTAAGTAATTTATAAAATTTTAATGCTGCATACATTAGCATAAGCCAGCAGAAATTATTAAGATTCTCAAATCACTTGTTAATTATTCAACTAAGATGTGGGTTAAGATAAACTTCCATTCATATTTCTAAGACAGCAAGTTGTATGATGAAAATATTTATAATTGAGGATGTATTAAATAGTTATTGTAGTGAGAAATACCATATTTTATAAACAAACCTTTTAAATACTTTATAAAAAATTAATGGGTGTTGAAGTGCTGTTTGAAAGGGAATCCAATAAGTCATTGTGGCCAAAAACTTCTTACGACATTTGGGCATGTTGAAAGGATGAGTGTGGATCGAGTGATTGAGTAAATATATGAAGATAGAGTGTGTGGATCAAAAGGAAGTGGTAGGCCATGTAAGACATGGCTAAATGTTATAGACAAATGTGTGAAAAAGAGAAACATTAAGAGTTTAAAAATAAAAGTGTGTATGGATGTTTGTTGAAGTGAAGGGAGTTTGTAAGGATAGAGAAGTGTGAAAAAAGCTAGTAAGGAAGATTAGGATATGATGGATGGATAGTAGTTTATGGTTATTTTAAGTGTGGTTCCATATGCCAATAACACCACACAGATTATAACACCATATATATTTGTTTTAAATAGACGGTTTTAATCCCAATCATGTTAACCTAGGGTGGTTTTTCTTAAATTGTTTCCCACTTTCCCTTCATGCAAATGCAAATATATTTCCTCTCAAATTCCACGTTCCTCATCCCCACCCCATTAGCGTAATTAATGTATGCGTATTGCCCAAAAGAGGCACCAAGACGCTGTGATGATAAAACATACTTTTACAATTAATTTTACCTGATTAAGAGGACAAAAACAAAATGTTTACATGATACATATTGGTCGTAAAGATTTTAAAAGTGCCAATTTATTTTATTTTTATTTTTGGAAATGAAGTCGTTAAGATTTACACGAAGAAAACCAACTTTAAGACAAAAACATGTAATCTTGTTTCAAAGAACATCCTGAGTGTTCGATAGCTAAAATACTGAACTATACACAGACACACATATCTAGTGGAAATATATAATATAAAGTTAAGTCACATACATGCCTCTTTTGTAATATCGATGCTTAAGCATCTGCGACTTGCCATGAAACCTTCGATTAAATCAAAATGCTTAAGAAAATTAAATCTTCTGCTGGTGGACTATCTGAATACATTCATTATTTAATTTCACTTTTCTCTTATCCATTTAAAGCCCTAATTGGTATGGCAGTCATTTAAAAGTGTCAACTTGCTAGCCTTCAGTTCATCAGTTATAGAACACAAGTATTCTAATTAAATATTCAAGTTATCAGGACCATTGATAGTGTTTGTACCTCCTATAATATAATTACAAACTAAACAAACCCTTTTCACTAGAACTGTAGATTATTTATATGATGTTCACCCTTTCTTTAAGAATATAAACTGCAACCTCCCAACTTTGCCAATTTGTATGCATTTACAACTTTTAATGAAATTTTCTATTTGTATCTGGATTAGGAAATTATTTATTTAGTGCCATAACTTTATGAACGTACATTATTTAATTGAGTTATAATTTAAGATGAAGCAAATCCTTAAAGATGTATGTCTAATGTGATACTTAATATCAGTCGTTAGCGTGTCTGTCTACCGAACTAAGGGTACCGAGTTTGATTTCTGGCATGGCCGAAAGATTTATCATTCACATTTCACAGAGATGAATTGACGACGGGAGTATGGATGTTGTGTGTTCTAGATATTAGTTTATCGGTGATGTGATGGTGTAATCTGTCGATCCAGAAAATACACATTAAATACCTCAAGTATATTGAATGAAAATAAAAAATAGAACATGTGAAGAAATTTGTACAGTGATAAATGTATTACTTATTCTTAAATGACAGAACAATTATTATTGTGATGCGTTGCTTTTACATGTTCTTACAATTCTTTACGAATTCTCCTTTTCTCCCTTTTATTACTTCCTCTTTTAGAAAGTTGCATTGTGCATTTTACACTCAGTCCTGATGGCCGAATGAAATCTAGGTCAATTTTAAACGCAGTGTATTGTGAACTTCTTTCTGTTTTGTCAAAGTATATTGTGAGCTTGAACAGTTGTTCCAAATGGAGCGGCACTACAACTAATTATATCAACACCACTGAGCTTCATTCAAACACTTACATGTCCATATCCTTCACCTTGACCACTTTACCAAAGGTACCCTCGCCCAAAGTGGCCAGGATTTTATCTGGAAAAGAAACGAACGAATAAAATTAGAAACAAATAAAAATAGCTCGCCTCGCGTTGGAATCCAAAAAAAAAAAATCCTTTTAGAATAACTGGGAACAAATATACTCACAAATTTGTCCCATTTACATAAATTCTCTTTTCATCAGCCTTGTAAATGTGTTTCAAGACTTTGACAACTGATAAGAATAGATTATAAGCCTTGTCCAAGTGACAAGACATAATTATTATGGTACAGGTATATAAGAAGATTTTTAGTAATTTTTCAACCAACAGAAATGATAAAAATTATGGTGGGTGTAAAGACGATTCCACATCTTTCATATTGGAACAACCTAAAACAAGGTGATTCATTTTGATGGAGATCTGCTTGATGGATTTGGCGGGAATCAACAAGTTTCAACTAATAGATTTATCTACAAATTCAGTTTCATGCCTAGATATTTTCTGATTAATAAAAAGAAGTTGGGTGAGGGCTGCTACACATCTGTCTAATATCAATTAATTTTTTTTAAAAAAAGAGCTCATAATTACATTTTGATCTAATAAATCAGTTGATTTCTTGTGTTAAAAAACTCATCTTTCTGTGCAATATTTAACAGTGAAGTAGAGATGTGCAGCAGACCCGCAACTCAAGGATTCCAACACGAAGACACAATCAGGGGGGGAGCAGTGGTTGCCCATCATGCTAAGTTATAACACTCTCACATGCCATTTACCCTCCCTTCAGACCTCCCCTCAATGACGCTGAAAAGAAATGTGGTTACACGATATAAATTAATGGACAAGGCATGTTTACCCCCTTTCTTTAGGTAATGTGATTTATAGTTTTGCCCTGGGAAACCATTTTTTTGTTTTGCTTTGTTTTGTTTTACATTCTTATTATAGTATATCTACTATAAATGTTGTATTCACGAACATCTGTTATGTAGCACGTCGCCATGCCGATAAATCAGGTGACCATCTTCATCATCTTCCACAGAGGGGGCTCGAGAGCTCTGCAATCGGGGAAACACCACCAGAAGTCACCGTTGGGGGCGGGCAGACAGCGGATACGCACGCACGGACGGGACGGACACGACGACGACGACGGAATGGGCAGGGCACACAAGGCGAATGGGCGGGAACCACACATCGTCATCATCATCATCATCACACCATGGTTGACGGCGAAAGATCAGGTGGAGATGCCATTTCAATGCCGCCAAATCAAACCACCCAAGAGGCGATCCCAACAATCAAGAGACAAAAAGAGGGGAGAGGGCAAAATGGTTTGCCATGTCATCAAAAGATGCAACAAAAATTGCCATGGGAACAAAATTAAGAAAAAGTTACCACAGCAATAAATATCAGTTGGAGGCAATGGCAGTTGTATGGTGGGAATAAAAAAAATAAAGAGTAACATACCTCTCAAAACAATCAATTATCTGGGAGGTATTTAGGTCAACATTTGTCAAACACCACCACAGCCTTCGTAGTTGCAAGCAATAACCATCATTTAATACTAATGATATATTTATCATCAACTCGCTAGAGCTTGCTTTACTAGAGGTATCATTAAACCAAACTAAAAGTAGATGGGGAAATACTATGGAAACTTAGAATTGAATTAACTACTAACTTAACACTAAAACTTATAGTTGCTTACCTATGTGTGCTTAAGCTTAAGAGTGTCAAGTTATTGATGTTGGTGATGTTAGTCACACTTCTGAGAAATCATCACATACACGCCACGAAAAACTCGTGTCGACGAGCCCATGTTATCCATGCAGAAGCTTTGATTAACATTTTAATTTCATCAAATTGCAATACTAACACAGAAGATTACCGGCACAGGTTGATTTGTGGTTAAAAAATATCTTTATTCAAATGTGTTTCATCAAAAAGTGAAGTAAAGATTTTGTTATGTGATTGAAAATTAAAAACCAAACCACTTGAGAAAGTTTATTTTCTGAATTTGAACCATCTCATCTCACCAACTATTAGCAATTTAGTTTATTAGCATTTTTAACTCGATATGAAATGGAGCGGAGCGTTAGCAACAATTTTAAAATACCATTCTTCACTGTGTGTTTGTAATTATGAAACAATGGAAGTTATGTCTAGTTATTTAAAGATGTGCTTTATTTGGAAAAAAGGTTAAAATATTTTAGAGCATGTTTAATTGTGGTAAGAGCTATAATCATGATTGGCATTATTTGAAACTTACTATAGCTGACACTCATCTTAGTGAGTATCATGGGGTGTACACAATGTTATCTAGATCAAACTAGCTACCAAGATATATTGTGTGATCCTCACTCTGCATGCAGTTGCCCCCTACTTACAGTTGAGTTAAGAAGAGCAGTAAACTTGTGCTGATACTTGTTTGTGACTGTTGGAGGAACCGGCTCACATGCCCGATTATAAGCGTCGTCCAGCGCAGAGTATTTGAGGATCAAACTCTGGATCTCCTTGCGCTTTGTCTCCCTCTCGCTAATGGGATCAAGGGGTGCCGGGGGCTCTTCCTCCAGAGCACTGGGTTCTATCTCCACAGGACACAACTTCAGAGTGTGATGCATCCCTTGCTCACTATTGCCTACTCGAGCAGACAGCTTGTAGAGCATCTTGTTATCCCCCTGACCTCCAGACTTGTGTCGAGCCACCCTGTTTGACATCCTCCTCTCTGCACCACCATGCCGGAACGGTGTTTTCTCTCGAGGCGCTGCCACTGGCACGTAAGGATACGCCTTCTCGGTGAGGACAATATTGGCCATGGTAGCGCTCTTGGTCAATGGTTGTGGAGACATCAGAACATCATCTTTATCCTTACAACGCTTGTACTTGGAGAGGAGGACCGCATACACGTCCTCGGTTTCCTGATCCGCCAGCTCATTGTCCTTGTTCTTCGGCTCACGCCGCTTACCGTACTTGTCCAGAATGGCCGTATACCTGTCTTCCTTCTCGTGGACACTCTCCTTGTTTTTAGACTCCCGGCGGCGGCCGTACTTGTTCAGGATGACCGAGTACTTGTTGTCTTTCTCCTTGTCGGCTTGGTGGTCCCTCTCTGCATTCTTTTTAACGTCGCGGTGCGCGTACTTCTCCAAAATGGAAGCGTATTTTTCTTCTTTGTTCGAGAGAACGTTTTCTTTTTCTTTGTTCTCCTTCTCCCGCCGATGACCATACTTGTCATCGTGCTCCTTGGTGCGGTGATGCTTATCCCTCTCCGCCTTCTCGATGTCCCGCTCTTTATCCTGCCGTGACTCGCGTCGCCTCCGCGCCGGTTTCTCTACTTCCGGGGGCGCTGGTGTGGGTGGCGGCGGCACTGGAGGATCACGGCGGCGGTCCAAAACCGCCGAATACTTGTCTTCAAGTCGCGAGCGGGTGACGCCGAGCTGAGCAGTCTCAACGGCCGCCGACGGTCCGCGAACCCTGGTGGCGATCCTCTGAAGCAGGCTAGAGCACGATTCGCTCAACATCTGAGTGACGCTAGTCGTCGTCGAGGACCGGGCGTACCGGTGGCGGCGTGCCGTCCCACTGTTACTAGCCATAGCACCGCAGTTGTCGACAGCTCGCTCCGATCTGATTCGCGGTAGACCTTTCGACAGGTGACGACGACGATCGCCGAGAGGGGACGTCGCCTCCGGAGGCAAAGTGCGCGGTCGACGTTGTCATGTGTCGCGCGCCGCGGCGATCGCCGATGACCACTGGGGACAGTGTTGCCATACTTCCACTGGCACAGTCTGCACCAAACACTCACCCCTCATCCCTTGACATCCGCCCTTCTACCTCAAACTTCACCTCACGTGGTCGCTCAAGACATCCCCGTACGTAAATAAGCCACCCCGCATTCCAACCCCGACCTCCCCTACGGACGGAAGGGAGCTACGAGGACATGTGGCAACACGGCAACCAGGGATGCAACTAAAGATACTTCTTGGCTAACGCTTGCCTCCCCCTGCCAAAACGCTGGCCCGAACTATAAATACCAGACGTAGCAGAGCTCGGCGAGAGAGAAAGAATGCGCAACGCAGTTTTCCTTCCTACTCGCTAATATGTTACGTAAAAATATACCAATAGCAGATTGTTGGAATAAATCTTAGTCTGGACAAGTCCCCCTTAACGACGACTTCCCAGTGGACCGGTCACAGGGTTACACTGAGAGAAGTAGGACGTCAATGTGATGGCACATGCAAAAACTGACTCAAGTTAGGACCACACACCCAAATACAATGTAACACTGAGTATCAAGAGATGATAACTCAAAGGGTGGGGTTTCTTAAGGTGCTGCAGAAGGGAGGGCAAGTATTTTTACAGTTTTTATAGAATATACATTTTTTGGGAAGAATTAATCAAATATCTCTTCAGTAGCAACATAGAGTTTAGTTTTCTGCGCGTGCTAATATCAAAAGATCGTGAATATCTATCAAGGGTGCCCTGGAATTTTGTTAAAAAAATTTAAATGAGAAAAAGTTTTGACAAAATTCCAGGAGACCCAGACACGTATTCAAGATCTGTTGATATTAGCACGTGCAGAAAACTAAACCCTATGTTTCTTCTACTGGAGAAATATTTGATTTATTTTGACCAAAAAAATGTAATGCTATAAAAACTGTAAAATTACTCGCGGTCCCTTCTGCCGGACCTTAAAGTCATTGAGCATTTTCGGCATTTTTTTGTATTTTAACATTAAAAACCCGTATTTCTTTCTATAGAATGAAGGTAATGAAGTCGCGACCTTGGACCGGAGAGAGGATGATGTTGACAAGTGAATGTACAGAAAGTATCATTAGAACGACCTTCAATTACCCCACCCCCCTCCCTCGTGTAGTGCGAGCCCATCTTGCCAACATGACAAAGAAATAAGCCGAACTTTCAAAACATTGCCGAACAAAATGAAACCATCAGACTCTAGCGCCGGGATTTGTGTGCAAGGGAGGTGGAACTAGTCCATAAACAAATGCATATTACCCCTGTACCTACCACCCCGCGGGTCAAAACTAACCACTCAGCTTATGAGGTAACTTTTTAGAAAAAAAACTATGGCGTTTCGAGGTTAACCTTGTCCGAGTGGTTTAAGGCCGGGAACACACGAGCGTTGTATCAACGGACGTTGTAACGGACGTTATTTTTGACTGACGTTATTACCTTGGTCACACAGAACGTTAGTATACGTCGAAAAACCGATAGAAAAGAAAAATGGACGATGTTGAAGCCGCGGTTATCGTTTATGCTGCATTCAGAATGCGAAATAAAAAACGAAAACAAAGAAAATGGTGGGTGCATCCCATAAACAGTGAAAGACTATTACAAGGTGCATTTTATACACTATATGGGCGTCTTCGAGATGATGAAGAAAAGTTTTTCAATTATTTTCGTATGTCCCAATCATCCTTTGATGAATTGTTTGGCAAAATAAAACAAAGGATTACGCATAAGAATACTAATATGAGACTTGCAATACCAGCGGAAGAGATGCTTGCTGTTGCTTTAAGGTAAGTAGGACCTTATTGTGACTAATAATTAAAATTTGGCTCCACTAGGTTCTGTCCCATTGAGGGTGTGGAAAGATACACACACACACACACACATTAGGAAATTATATAAATATATAGTCAATTTATACACGTACTTTGTGGAACTTCTCTATTATTAGAAGGACAATAAAGAAACATTTTATTTAGTCTATACTATTTTTTCTGACTACTTTATTAATAAAAACTAAGCATAAAAATGTCTTATTCAGTATTTATTATGTTTTAAATAGTATTGGATTAATAATCATTAAATGAGTCCATTGAAGAGTCAGTGAGGTTCGTTGACGCACTTGATGGTGGATCATCACCAACAAGAGAAAACTGGGTGAAGTAAGACGTTAATGGTGTTGCTGAACGATGTTGATTTATATACTGTGGCTGGTAGCTGTTGTTGATGGGCTCTTGGTGCTCGATGTTATGAGGACGATGATATGGCGTTACAACAGAAGAAATACTAGGGACAATGGTTTGTTTGGATCGTTTAATATTTTGTAGTAGTTCCATAACTTTAATTCTGAAATGCATTTTTTCATCCATTGTGAAGGTTTTTACTATCGGCAACGTAGACTTGTAAAATGATAAATCCTCGTCATCATCATTTGAACTTCCTTGCGCGAATCAATGAAAGAAGCAAGTTTTTCTTCTAAATCAAATTTATTTTTATTTTTTTGTGGTGGACATTTAAAATTGGTAACATTTTGTTTTTCAAAGCTTACATTATCATTTTTTCTCTTATTGTACTCCACGTCAACAGTACCTGTATGTTGAGCTTCTAGGTCTGTTGTTTCCTCTATTTCCACTTGAATACTGCTAGCAGTGGGTCGTGGTTCTTGGCATTTATTTAAAAATGCTAATTGTTCCCCATACACATATCTTGTTACATTCTTAGAAGCAGAACCAGATTTTATATTTTCATTTTTTTTTTACTACTGACATAATTGTCCCGAACAGCTCTCCACTTGTTGATGACTTCTTGTACTAAAACATAAAAGAATGGTTGAATAAATAAAAAAAAGCTATCTATAATTATTAATAATTAGGGTCAAGTATAAAAACAAATTATTAAACAATTATTTTAATGAGATAAACAATATTTTTCTCAATTAATAACTTAGTGGAGTCTAAAGGTAAAGTTATGTTAGGTCAGTTTATAACGTAATAGGTTTTTATGTGGCTAAGGTAATAATTAACAATGTTTATTTATTCTTTAGGATTAATGGTTTTCTTGGACCAAGTAATCATTTTATAAATATTTTAATTATATTTTAATTGGTTTCAGATATTTGGGCAGTACAAACAACCTTAGTGATTTACACTATCATTATCGAATAGGACGATCCACTCTTAGCAAAATTATACAGACAATTATACAATTTGGGAAGTATTGCATGAGGAATGCATA
Organism: Timema podura; assembly: GCA_033556935.1. Classification (NCBI taxonomy): domain Eukaryota; kingdom Metazoa; phylum Arthropoda; class Insecta; order Phasmatodea; family Timematidae; genus Timema; species Timema podura. Next base: position 2,646,306 of record JAVRXN010000013.1, on the reverse strand, counting down.
CCAATACCTAGTAAAGAAAATTGGAAAGAAATAGCAGACGGTTTTCAACAGAAGGCAAATTTTCCACATTGCCCTAGGGGCTATCGATGGCAAACACGTTAGAGTTATCAAACCTGGAGGAAGTGCATCCTTATATTTTAACTACAAACATTATTTCTCTGTGGTTCTACTGGCCGTTGTAGATTCCAACTACCGCTTCACATACGTTGACGTTGGATCTTTTGGAAAAGACTCGGATTCCACTATCTTTAGAAACTCCTCCTTATGGCAGGGAATGCAAAATAAATCTATTGATATCCCAACACCAAGTGTGATACCAGGAGTTTCTAGACCCTTGCCTTATGCATTCATAGGTGACGAAGCTTTTGGGCTGTCATCAAACATGCTTAGACCTTATGCAGGTAAATATTTACAAAGGGAGAAACGGATATTTAACTACAGGCTGTCACGAGCTAGGAGATATGTGGAGTGCTCTTTTGGAATCTTAACCAATAAGTGGCGAATATTCCATGGACCTATTGACGTGGGTATAGAATTTGCCGTGGATATTGTGAAATGCTGTTGTGTGTTGCACAATTTTGTACGTGAACGTGATGGATTCAGCTTCGAGGATACCCTAACAGTAAATGGAATGGATGTGATTGAGGTTATGGATGATCATATACATGTTAATAGGTCTGCAAACATTTTTAGAGATGCCCTAACCAAATATTTTGTTAGTGACATTGGACAAGTACCATGGCAAAACGAAAAAATTTGAAATCTTTGTAATCATTTTAATAATTGTAACCATTGTAATAACTGAACCACTTTGTAATAGCTGTCATAATTAAAACAATTATAAACAGTTTTATAAAATAAACAGGCCTACTTTCATATTATTTTCTACTTACCAATTACTTTTCTTTCCGTTTCAGTTTTCCCCTTGAAATCTTCGGTTACTGCTTCGGAAACATTCAACCACTCTTCATTTTTTTTATTACGGTCTTTATACTCGGTTCTAGTTACATCCCACAAAACAGGACGCTTTTCAATCTCCGATATCAAATGTTCTATATCCATTATAATAATTTACTTCAAAAATATTGCCTCTCAAAATGACCTCAACGGACGTCAAATTGACGGTCGTGTGTCTTGATCAGTACTGTCACATAATATGCTACAACGTCCTGTGTCACTGTTCAACGTACGTTGTAGCATGTCTCGTCCGTCAAGAGCGTTGTACGGACGTTAAATTGTACGGACGTTATTCGTGTGACTGGCTGCATTTAATTCAATACCATACAACAACGGACGTTTCAACGGACGTTACAACGTCCGTTAATACAACGCTCGTGTGTTCCCGGCCTAAGATGAGTTGCCTCTGGTTCGATACTAGGCGGCGGCTAAAGGGCTCATCCTATTACTCAAAAGTTACAGTTGCTGATACTACGGTTGGGTGTTGCGAGATGTCAAAGAACATGTATAACTAGGAATATACAAAACAATAGTTTCACCGGTTGTTGTCTAAGGTTTCCCACGAGAAGAAATTCAGGGTGTTCGACGAGAACAAAGTACTTAGAAATATTTGCTCCAAAAAGGGTTGAAGATAGTGTATGGGTTACATACCCTGTTTTCACTACCAGATATCGTCAGGTTAGCAGGAGACATGCAGCGCGAATGGAAGAATCTAGAACAGTGTTCAGGGTACTGACTGGTAAACCCATTGGGAAGACCCTAGATGCAGATGAGAGGATAACATTAGAATGAACCTGAAAGAGATAGGGTGTAATGAGGTGGACTGGATAGAACTAGCTCAAGATAGGGATAGGGCGTGAGCAAAACGTTTACAAAACCCTTCCAATCGGGTAGGACAAAAACTTCGCTAGAACAATGAAACAGGAAAAAAATGGGGGTTAGGGGGTTAACATCTGTATAGTCACCGGTGATTCAAATCGAGACTCATGCGCATGCGCCGACGGATCAAACAGTTTCAGACAACATCTCTCTATCAAAGAATGACAAGCTGTCTATTTTAAAAACAGCGCAATTCCAAGCTCCATCTCCAACGTGACCCCAATTCAAAGCTTCCAGATACATGTAGAATGAGCAGTTGCCCACAGAGACAGGGGTAGGGAAACTATTTCTTGCCGCGCTTCCATATCTATCGGCATTTTTCAAAATTCTCTACTCTGTGGATAAACGTGCTTGGTTCATTTAGTTGTTTTTCCTTCTAAATACAGAAATTCACTATTAAAACTTGCAGTAAAATATCGCTAGTACGTAATTATTCAAGTGTTGTAAAAAAAATCTCGATTATCCGGGTTCTTTCAACCCTGAATGGTATGAGTCAAGAATTTGAAGGAAATATACCCGCATTTTCAGGCAGAGAGAGTTTGGAACCCTTTAGGAAATAATATACTTTAATATAACCGGCTGGGATTTGGGCCACTGGCAGACAGAAAAACTGGTACCAACGCCTTTGTCCACGTGTCCACCGGCGCGGGCTAAGGAAAGTTAAACATTTGTATCACGCCAGAGGGAAAAAACCCAATTGTGTAATTTTTCAAAAATCAACAGCTAAAAACAGAGAAAGACAACTTCAGTAGCCGCTAGTACAATTTTAATAGAAACAGCCTTAAATGGCAGCTAGACAAATTACTAGATCTACTTTCACGTATTCATACATCAAGTCATGTCATCTGCAGATGTCACTTTTAATAGATATTAGTGATACCTATAAAAAAAACAGCGAAACTTGATCAATTTTGGCCACAATAAAATATGCCTGTATTTTCTGAAAGGCCCTTTCTATTAAAATTGGACTGTACACGGGGGTATCGACCTGATGAAACCTTTCTGCAGGAGATAACTAAGAAAAACTAATTCGGTACCCGATTCTATCTATACACCACTCTTTTGGGAAGATTTCAAAATATTTTTTCAAAGATTCCAGCGCACAAATTAGTTACATTTTATTTCTTTGATGAAGTGTCTGCAGTTTTAAATCAACAAAGATAAATCTGGCGCACAGTTATCCTGAAATCACATGTTAAAATACAAAAATAAAATTTTTCAAATTCCAGGGTCACTACCCAATTTTCTTACTTCCTGGTTGGTTTTTCTTTATTTCTACATTCACCGCTAACAAGTTTTTTAAAAATATTCTCTACATTATCATCTTAAATTCTCGGATGTTTCTATTTTGAAGCTTGCAATTTCATTCAAATTCCTTAATAAACTTTTTCGAGCGCACCGGTGGGCGCACGGTCTAGGGCATCACGCTTTCAGACTAAATTGCCAGCCAGGTGGAGGTTTTTAGTTCCAGCCGGGCACAGTTCTTGTAGTTTTCTATGTATATAATAGTGGAGGAGGCTATGACAGGGTTTCCAATGTAGTATAAAAGTGGTTTAGATATTTAAATAAAAAGGTCTTGAGCTCTAAGTTTGGACCAACTCAACTATCATTGGGGCTTTTAAGGTAATCATCCCCATTTATCAACGCCAACCATCTTTATCTTCTATTTATGTTTAGAGGTTATACATACTGAGTTTCCTTCTCAAACTTTGGTCCAATAAGCTTAACGGACCAGCTTAAAGGTGGGGATGTAGGGGACGCGAGAAAAGGTCACTGTTTTTACAGTATTTATCGCGAAACATTTTTAGGCCAAAATAAATGCTCTATAGAAACAAAGAGTTTAATTTTCTTCACACGGTGATATCAACAGTTGTTAAATATCTGTCATGAGCATAGCGGCATTAGATAAGAAACTTTTAAAATGAAGAGAAAAAGTTGTCTTTAAATTCCAGGAAATCCTTGGCAGATATTCAACAACTGTTGATATCAATGTGTGAAGAAAATTAAACTTTTTCTTCTGAAGAATTATTTTTATTATTTTGGCCAAAACAAATTGTTTTGCTGTAAAAACTACAAAAAACACTGTCCTCAACATTCCCTACATCCCCACCTTAATCACACCTAATACTTTGCGGTATTTGTTTGGAAGTCCGTTCTGAAAGGATATAATAGGATTCTGGTACGAGATAAGGCCGTACCTCCACAACGGGCGTTCTACATTAATCAAAATACATATTTTTAACCAAGGCAGTTTGAAGACCTTCCTTTCTATAAGACAAGCACAATTACAAGTCGGCCGTGACTCATTTCTATTAATGTTGCGATGGTCGGTTGTGATAAAACAGACCGCTTATTTGGACAAAATGACGACCGGAAAGTGTGAGGGGAGGAAGGACTTTACATTGACTTTAAGTACGAATGCTCGATTATAGCTCAGCAACACTAGAGAGAAAACGCTAAATAAACAAGAGGTCGGCCCGACACACGAGATTAAAAACGAGTTCACACGAAGACTTTTTTCTTCCAAGTCCCGACCCGACCATACAACATTCTGTCCAAATATGGACTTACGCGATTACATATAGCCTTCGCTTACGCAGAACAAAACATAGGTTGTTTTTTTTCTCAAGGCAGGCAAGTTAACGCCAGCGCTCCACGGGGCAAATGGTAGAAAGTTTAAGGTCGACGCTAAATCGACACGGGAGCCAACAACAGCCCCAAATTCGTCGCGCGATGTGTCTGTCGAGTTGAAGACGGTTGACGTGGAAGTGTTTAGATATGCAATACTTTGTCATTATGGCAGTGACTTCACACGACGTTAGATGATAGCAGGGTTGCCCCCCTCCCCTATTTCTAGCCACAAAGTTCCCTGTGTTTTCCAGAAGGAATTCCCACTCTCCCAGTTAAGTTAGATTAAAGATTTAAGATGTGATGGATTGAAAGTTAATATTGTTTGCAGTTTTTAGAGTAAAACAATTTTTTCGGCCAAAAACCAGTAGAAAAAAATGTTTACATTAATTAACTTAGTAATCTCAACAGATGATGAATATCTGTCAAGGGTGTCCAACAATTTTATAAGAACTTTCTATTTAATTGCTTTGTGGCCACATGGTCTAAGGCGATACTTTCGCAGTAGACTAGACTGCCGATGACAGAGATCGAGGTTTAAATCTCGGTCGGTGTACGTAGGTTTTCAAAATTGTTTTCCAAGCTCCTTGCACGCAAATGCGGGTACAATTCATCCAATATAACCTTCATAATGCCTAAAACCATCATGTGATAATACTAAAAGAGAATATGGATGGAAAGCGCCAGCGCCCTTGTTCTAGTTCGTAACGAAAAAACATAATAATTTGAAAAAAATCCATCAATGTATTAAATTTTAAGATCCGTTTATCTAGTAGAAAATAGATCGGTAATGATATGTTAAGTGTGTGTGTGTGCCGCAAAGAATCACGGACCAAAATACAACTCTAACGTGTGAATCAACCTCGGGGGGAAAGGACAGTTCTCTACACTAGGTCGCTCCTTGTTTACACGACGCGAGCTGATTGAGCCAAGTAGTTGAGGGTCAGATACTGGCTTTCTTCAAACGATCAATCAAGAGTTACCGACTGCTATTTGGCCACTTCAAATATGTTGTTTCGTTGACTGTATTCTGAGTTATTTCCAGTTTTACCCTCGCTGGGATTGTTGTTACCACGCGTTGAATGGTTTGTGGATCGTGAGCTCCCGCTCTTTGTCTGATGATGCCCCTAAATACTCTTACAGTCATAGCCGTGTCCTCGCTCTTTGTCCCAATCCTCATCTCCTTATGTATAGTATTTGATAATTCATCACAAAGTAAGTATCAAAGAAAATGACAGACGATGCTGACGTGTGAACATCTAGTGGTCAGTACAGTCAGTACAGAAGATCGTAGTTACTGGAAAGTCAGTAGCTCGTACCGTGTCAACTAGTCTTGAGGAAGTGGTGTTTCCTGTCAAACCATATCTTGACCGACACAAACAGGAAAAATAACTTCGCCTAAGATTGGTCAACACAAGACGTCGAGCATTGGACGCAATCCATAGCGTTCGTTGCTTACCAAGATCACATCTTCAAGTAATTGTGCCATCAAGAGGGAGCACCCCCACACCTTTTCTAAAAAACGTATTTATAAACAAATGTTTCCAACAAACAAGTGTGGCACGCGAAACCCACCAGTTGAAAATAGTAACAGCCTTGGTAAAATTGTGGGCCCACGAGATAGCTGGTATGGTTACATCAGCACACGACTTGGGGCAGAACCCCCAAATAATTTACAACGTACCCGGTCCTGGCACAGGAAATGTACTACCTTTTATTTTAGGCACCTCGGATCGAACCAAGGCCCTCTAAGTCCGGAAAGTGTATGAAGACAACGGGCAGTAGTCGGGTTGTGGAGAATACGAGAGGGTGCGACCCGGTAGTAAGAACATGTGACAGCTAGATCTAGTATTATCAATGTTGAGCCATATGAACCTAAAGGTAAGACGTGATTGGCTGCTGATGGATGCCCTTCCCGTGCACTCACAAAGAGTGTATCGAATAAAACACGCAGTTCCCCCCGCGAATGACGCACAAGAGATGATCATCATCGCCCAAGCTAAATCCAGCCACGGGCAGGCCCGACCCTGAGCTGAGAGAGTTTTGGCGCTCTGCCCCATCTCATTTATAAACACGCTCGGCTTCCTTCAACGAATGAGAGCGCGGCCAAGTCGGTTCTGGCCAGGGGTGACACGAGAGCGTCCACCCCGACAAACACCCGGTTCAAACAAATACCATTTTACCGGGTTGTTAACATTTTACAGTATGAAAAATTACCCCAACTTTTACAGGTTTCTGAGACCATTAAGTTTACGTTTACAAAGTATTTTATGTATAAATAAAATAATCACATTTTCACATATTTTTTATACAAAATTCTTGACACAATAAATAATCAATGACAAATGTGTGTGTTCACAAAAAACACGAATTGGGATAAAACTAATAGTTGACACTGGGTTATGCTCTTCTACTTTGGATTCAGAAAATTAATGAAACATTATCTGAGTATTTGACGTTTCTGTTTTTCAAGTGTGTAGATTAAGGAAATAGTTTATATCAAGATTAATTCAAAGTTTAAGAAATGGGTTATGGACGACATAATCCAAAGGATTGGGATGAAGAGAGTATATTTATAAGAAACACCCTCGCACAATTTTTTTGTTATCTTATTTATTTGAGGAATTTAACGTGCACTTTCTAAACTGAGTGATTATATCAGCACAAGAATTTTTGTACCAATTTTTTCAGGTAATGTATTTTCCTTCCAGGGTTCTTGAACATGCCACAATCGACATTGGACCGACTGTTCTACTTCCCCCCAAAAGTAAGTTTTGCTACATATTGTTATCATTCAATAAAAACCCTTCGACCTGGGATAGGTTTGAACACATGTGCTGAGGCGAGCACTTTACCCTAAGACCTGCGAGGTCGACTCTTCGCTCTCATTAATGTGAATAAGAATACCACACATGGGAAATCAATCCCAGTTCCCCCAACTGGAATTCAAATTCCCAGACATAACAAAACTGCTGCTTGGTTGCCAATGTATATGTATTTATGTATGGGAGCTCAATCTTCTTCCGAAGAACTATCTGGAAGATCTTGATCCTGTCGATTCATTACACTGTTAGGTGCAGAGAAGTGGTTGTTTGTTCTACGAGGCAAGTGATCAGATTTGTAAGCTAGGCCCCCAAAATGACAATAAAACCAATGTGTTTGGTTTAGCTGAAGGCATTTGATCATAGCCAAGTCGTTGAAGAAATGCTTGAGAGAATATTCTAGTTTTAAAAAGATAAGCCCAGGGCGAGTTTTCCAGGTTGATATCAAACCTGTAACAGCCATAGCTTATAAGACTCGCCATTTTGTAGGCAAATGGATCTTACATGTGTGTCAAAAACATCGAGAGCCAGGTTTTAAATTTACAGTTTGTTGATAAACAGTTATTAGAGGTTGTCAGTGGCGTTAATTTACATTTTCTCAGTTTGTTGCTGAACTGAAAGTTGTTATATTATTAAATGAACAATTTACTCGAGTGTAGGAGCATGCCTTCAACATGTGACCATGCCATGTGCCCTCTACAGGCTCAATCCCTAATTAGTCATCAGGAAAATAACGCTTTCAGAGTTTGATCCAATGATCCACAACTAAGAGCAGTAAAAAATATTAGAAAGTCACATAAGCTGGTTATGAAAAGCTCCTAATTAATTAGGTTTGTACTCCCCGTGTTATTAAAACAAGCAACAACCATCACAGAGTACATAGCAAGCAGCCCACACATCATTCCCACGCAGCCAACACATTTTGAAAAGTAACACGAATGTGGTAGAAACATTTAAGTTTAGGTGGTTCCCCTCCCCCCCCCCCCCAAAAAAAAGTTTCAAAATTGTATCAATAAGTGATTTAAGATTTTGGTTTAGTTTGATTTGAAATGCAGTGAAAAATAAAACGTGTTTTCATTAAGAGAGGCTTTGCAGGATTCTTCTTTAAATAGTTGAAGTATGAAATGTAAAATGTTTAAAAGAGCAATTTAATAATAAGTAAGCAACTCAAATCACTTTCTCGGCCTAGTTGGCTAAGTGTGTCAGGAACAATATTGATAAAATTAATCAAATCTGTCTTGATGGTTTTAAAATAAATACCACTGGTGTAATCAATCACAGGGTGTAGGCACTTGGCCAATACTTTTAAAACTGATGCCTCGGCATTTGTTGAATAAATACAAACTATTGGTGAATAAATACAACTGATGCCGAGGCATTTGGTGAATAGATACAAACTAGATAAAATGTAATTTGTTAAACATCACCCTCTATAATACAATCAACTTTTTTTACATTAACTATAAACCACTATATAATCGAGGAAACAAAATTAAATTATTACTTTGACTGTAATTTCCCCACTAAAAGTGGTTGAGTCATGAACCCAGCTAAAAATGTGTTGGCTCTGAAAAGTTACTCATGGAATTACACAATATAAACATTTCTTTCAGCACTAGCATCAAGATATTTCTCACCACAGTGCTTGCCAAGAAGAATATTGATAGTGGTGAGGGTTGGACATGACTCTCCACTTGGAGAAATGTGCAAACCAAGTCGAAAAAACAAACAAGTTTAGGAACAAAAATGTTGACAAGAAGAATATTATCTCACTTGTTTCATTCCTGAATGTGTCTCAAGACTGACTGAAGTGTGGACATGTGCAGACTTTAAAAGGATGTACATGTGGCACCAAAATGTGTGATGAAAATAAAATTAATCACCAACGAGAAAAAGGGGAGCAAGAGGCCACGATTAACTGGAAAAGAAAGCACAAACTTCTGTTTCCAAACTTTAGAGGTGAATTAATCTCAGGTGGTAGATAGATGTAAAGTGGGCAGTAAGATCGACTCCATAAATTACATTTCCAGCTAGTTTATCTTTCATGGTGCTGCAATCAATCATCTCTACCTTAACTAAAAAGGGAGCTTCTATTTTGATCATGCACACATGATACATCTAGAATCAGATTACCAACGAAGAACAGCTATAGAATGAGCAGATCTACTCTGATTATCTATAAGCCACATTACGTAGTTCACTGGTTCATTTTTAATCATCTCTGATGAATCAAAGGGGACCATGTAAACAAATCAAAAGAAACTAACAAAGGAATGGAGTATTTTTGCCCAATAGCAGATTAATCATCCCAACAAAATTAAGTCCTAGGGCCAGTTTCATAATAGGCCTTACCCCGCTTTAACTGCAGTCCCGTACTAAATACAAGATGGCACCTATATAAACTTGAATGGAATGGACCAGTTGCGAATATGAAACTGGCCCGTTCCATTCTGGTCTAGCTTAGTGTTGTCTTGTAATTGGTAAAGCGCAGCACTTAAGGAGTACTAAGTCTGATTATGAAACTAGCCCAAGGTTGTGTGTCAGTGTGTGCGGCTTTCTCAACAAAACTGTGGCTCTACTGCACTGATCGTAAGCAAAAGCCGAGGCTAGTAAGAGGGTCAAAGACTTCCAGTCAGGTAAGAGCAGAAAATATAATTTTTCACTTAATGGAGAAGTGAAATATCAAGAGCCAACAATAGAACGTTTTAGAAGACAAACCAGGAACAAAGTGAAAATTAGTGGCTCTAAAAAAATGATATATGTGTTTTAAAGTTAATTTTACACTAAAGAATTATATTTCACCAAAAAAACTGCAGCGGCAGTTAACAATATATTACCATACAACATGAACGAGTAGTAATACGCAGTGCTTAGAAAAAAATATATTTCAAAACAGATTTCAGAATATGCCAACATTAACTCTGCCGTGTCTATAGTGGGGGTGTGAAGAATGCTACAGCTATTTAATCATTTTTGCAAGGTTGTACAAGAATCATTGTTCAAGTTATTTATGGAGCAATTTTTCAGATTTTTTTTTTGTTTTTTCTGAGTATACTTGTTCTATAATAGAGGGGAATGCTCTTGTTCTAGTGAAATAACATAACCTCTTAACGCAAATCTGGAAGGCTTGTGGCACTAAAAGAGTAAAGCCAAATTGTTTTGTTTATTTTTAGTCTAAAGTAATTTTGTTTCCTATCCGGATTTGCAGAGCCTGTCAACTAAGTACCACCAGTAGGATAATGTCCACAACAGTTGGTGGGACTACTCAAGTGCCACAAGGGCCCAACCCCCTGACAACCTACCACCAGTTGCTGAAGCACTTCCTCATCCTCGAGGGGCGGTGGTGGTGGGGGCCCCCAGGCGGCCCATGGCAGGTGGGGGGCGGCGGGGGGCTCTACCACAGGCCACCACGAAGAGTGGACCAGCGCCACCTGCTGGGAATGTGGCGGCGGCAGCACCACCTGGTGGTAAGGGTGGTGGGTGATCGGCGGTGGGGGGAGGGTGGAGGCGTTGAATATCGGCGGGGCTTCGTGAGCCCAGTCTGACTCCATCGCGGCACACAGGGAATGCATCGTACACACACCAGAGGGGAAAGGTCACACTTCCAGCCCGGGGCGTTTCAACTTCCTTCTTCAGTTATCGAACACCACGATCACTAAGACATGGGCTGCCGATCTTCCTTCTTCTAGATCCTGCCTCGGCCAGTTTAGTGATAAGTGATAACACATACAACCTGAGACGGGAACACGTATCGTTCCTTTATCAAAGGCACAACATAGAAAACCTTCAGGGAACTGTGTACAGATATTCAACGCAACCAATGTCGATCAGCAGCTCGACTGAGTAGACAAGTCATTGAAGGTTAGTTCGAGGTCTTGTTTACATGTCACTCTTCTTCTAGTTTGTTAGCAGTGCCCCCCTGATAACAAGCTGCACCTCGGGTATGAGATTGTCCACCAGACCATTTAAAATCGTATCGCAAGTTCGTAAGAAATGTTCGCAAAAAAAAAAAATTAGGGTGAAAGGGTCGTTTGAGCTGCCGCACGTCGGAACTTCGTCACAGCCGCATGTTCGTCAAGTGCTGAGCCGCCGACACCGAGCAACCATTCTCGCACCGGCGACGACCAGCGCGACCAGCGGTGCCGTCAAGAACTCTCGGCACACGAAATGTTCAAACCGACCGAAATAAAAAGAATCCCGCTTCCAGAAATAGCTCCGCCCTTCTTCCCCTCGTCCGTGTGGCACGATGAGCCATCCCATGCGCCACTCGTCCTCTGGCATCTTATTATTGGAACTGTAGAGGGTGGGAGTAGAGAACAAAGATGGCAGCCGGGTTCTGAACCAAGGACTAAATTTAGTCGAGATGCGTCAACTACAGACAGCATTGACACAAAGAGAATGTTTCTTCAGCAAGGATAGGACAACCACATGGCTGTTGCAGAATCATCACTCAGCTTGTGCGAGTGCTACAAGATCTCACAACTTTGCGCGGCAACAGTCTAAAACTTCACGAGGCAACACTAACAGTCTCACTTTTATTTAACATCGCGTCTTACTACCCGTTCGGGCTTTACGTCTATGTACTAATTACACTAATTAATTAGGTTGTCTCCCAACTTCGCACGACAACACTTCACACGCCAACCCCACAAGATCCCCAACTTCACACGGCAACAGGGGATGTATCAAAACATACACAGGCTCAAGGCACAGGATGCCTCACTACCCATATGGCAACAGCACAGGTTGTCTCGAAACTTCACATGGCAACACCATAGGAGGTCTCCCACTTTTACATGGTAACACACTACAAGGTGTAACAACTTCCAGGATTACTCGACTTCACATAGCAACACTACAGGGTGTCCCACAACACAATTTGTGTATACTTTTAGTACATATTGCTTTTGTTCTTCATTGGATCAAATATTAAACTTTACAATAATCACCCGATATTTGTATCTACAATAGAAAATATGGTATCCTGTGCCACAACTGGTATCTTTGTCCCGAGATGATCAATGACCGGACAGTAAATTTACTTTTCAACTTTGCTCATCTTGGATGGTTTACTAACCTAATATAAATAAAGTTAGGCCTTTAGCTCACTCGAGTTAGTAAAAACTAATTCAGATTGCAAGTATTGATCGCAAGAATTTCCAACAAGCCGAATATAATTAAAAAATAGTTTATAGTATTTTCTACATGGGCAGATATAACAAGACGGTTATTACAATTTGTTCAAATTGCAGACATATCTAATATATTTTATAAAGTATTAAATAATGATGACCAAACGTTTTACGAGGTGAATATAGATAGTCATAAATGTATCCATGCAGCAGAAATATCTTTGTCGTCCAATAACCAGACATAGTCAATGCTATTGAGAGGTTTTCAGTCTAACAGCTAGTGATGGTATTTACGAAAGTGGTGATGACAATTATAACAATGTTAACATCTCGACAGCTCGGATGACGTTACTACTAGAACAGATGGTTATTGCCGGCGGTCGAGGCTGTGGCAGTGGGCACAGTCCCTGCAAGAGGTGTATGTGAGGTGGTTGGAGGGGTGGAGGGCCGCTAAAAGGGTGGTTAGGGAGGGAGAGTTGACAAACGCGGCAACATGCACGCACTCACCTGGCTGGAGTAGGATGAGCGGCGGGAGTGGTCGGCGGCGGCGGCGCTCGCCGCGACGGCCTGGTGGTGATGACGGTGTGTGTGCCCGCCATGACGGTGTCCCCCGTGGCGCCGCCGCCCGGACGTCGGCGACCGACGGTGGCTGCGCTTGTAGCGACGCTCCGCGCTAGTGCCTCTCTCGTGCTGACGCGAGCGCTGCGCTCTCTCGCTACTGCAAGGATTTAGAGAACACACAAGATACCCAGTGAGGTCAGAGAGCTGTAGTGTTACTACCGGGGAAACAACATTGACAATCTCCTTTTCTAGCTGTCAAAACTTTTTTTAAATATAATACAAATTTTGCAACGCTGGTACATCGATTTATTGCAGTATCTCCCTCCTTGCCCAGCACACCTTCCGACATAACTGAAATAAGAGAGATTTGGCAACAGTGGAGTGAAGATCTGCAGATCACACAGAGGTGATATTCAGTGTAGCAGCAGTGTCTCTAAGAGGTTACACACACAAATAACTTCATAAAAGTCGACCTATACCATAAATACATTTTTACAAAACAATAAAACACAAGACTCAACAGTTGATAAGAGACCTAACCATAATAATATGTTAACAAAAATCAGGGAGACATATTTTCCCTCTCATTTGTATGTGTGTCAATTAAGAGCGTGCATCACATGACAATCAACTCTGTGGTACAGTCGGCTCGAAACAGTAAATTTACACCAACACTATTGCACGTGGATCATTTCTGACTAAACATTAATGAAGCAAAGAGTTAATAGATGTTCTTATTACAGAACAATGTTGAAATATTAAGTGATATTTGGACCATTTTAGAATGTCTTCACAGCTAAGCACTGTGCACAAATCTTCATTCTGTCTTAATAGGGACATACTGTAGTTATTAACAAGAAACTTTATCGCTTCATCCCCCATCGTTACCACGGAGAATGTCGAGTAATCATTCAAATACGAATGCACTGCGCACATTTCTGGCATATCTTGGTCTTTTATTTTCCCTTTAAACAACTTCCATACCTCGCGCTAGCCGAGTTGGGTCTTATGCTATAGTGGATGCTCTTAACACACACTTGAGGCCAGTTTCATAGTCAAACTTGGTACGTCTCAAGTGTGGCTCTATAATAAATATAAGACACCAGTCCTATCTTAACTAATGGAATGGACCAGTTTCGCATATAAAATTGCACCATTCCGTTCTGGTCTAGGTAGTTGTGTTTTTGTATTTAGAATAGTACAGCACTTGAGGCGTACTAACTACTAAGTCTGACTATGAAATTGGGCCTTAGGCTACGGTCCAATTTTCGTATGGAAAATCATTTAGAAAATAAAACCGTAAATTTTTATAACATTTTACTATATAATTAATGTTATTTTATAGGTTTTGACAGTATCTATAAAAGTGACATTGGCAGGTCGACTTGACGTATGACTACATGAAAGTAGCTCTAGTAACTTATATAGCCGCCAGATACGGCCTTTCCTATGAAAAGTGAGGGGGTCAGAGCTAAAACATGATAACTCCCATCGATTTAGATGGGATATATTCACTATTAAAGACTATAAAATCCTGAAATCTAAATACATAAAATAATTAAAATGTTCGTCGATATTAGCCATTTTCAAGTTCTTGGCTGACTATAAAAACAACTTGTAGCTCAAGAGGTAAGCTACCATAAATCACCGTATACAAATTTGTCCATAAAATAAGTGTTATCATGTTACCATAGAGCCCCAGTTGTTTCTTTACTTGTAACAAGTATTTACCAAGGGGAAAGGGCAGAAAACTTGTTTCTGTGCTAAACACCTACTCGAGAGTGCAAGGAACTATTTCATCGGCGTGAACGGACTTGGCGGTGTTGGCCTTGCACCTGCAGCAGCCCATCCCGGTCCAAGTGGACGTCAAGGCGACGAGCACCGCCCCACACATACCGCTCCGATTCGCCCAGACGGGAACCCCATGCCCTCTGACAATATACGAGTCCCGCCTCAAGGTCCCATCAACCAATTTACGTTAGACGAACGGCGACTACCTACTGTTAGCGTTTATGCGAAAATATATACATAGCCTAATATAGTCCGAAAGTTTGTTTTTTAAATGTATGATTCGATGGCTTACTTAAAAATCGGGATATAATTATTTAGATTGATATTCGGGATGAAAATAAAATTACGAAAAATCAGACTAGACCATGTAGACACCCACTCTAAATTAATATTTTTTTAGTGCCATGTCTTACTACCTATTCGGGTTATATACACTCATGTCCTAATTATGCTAACGGGTTAGGGATGTGGAAGTATGCCCGCATTTGCATGCAGTTTAGAAAAAAATCACTCAGCGCTCCCGACCGGGATCGAACCACCGGTCTAGTCTATTGCGAAGAGTGGCGCTAGACCATGCGGCCACCGAAGTGTTTTTCTAAATTAGTTGTTTTAAAGTGTACTTATGATGGTCTCAAATTATTTCTATACCGTGATTTTGATGAGAAGTTCGTTTTTAAAGGCCTTTTATATTACCAAAATACTAATGTATGGCAGGTTTCTGTTAAGAAATAAGGCCTCACAGACCAGACTCAACCAAAATCAAGAAACTAAGGTTTTTATACAGTTATAATAAATAACTTTTGATTAAATTAAATATCGCTTCAGTGGATATGAATAGTTTAATTTACCACGCACAGTAATTGTTGAATATTTTCATTTAAGGCATTTCTGTTCAAATGCTATCATGTCCGGTCATTATTCAACTGTTGAGACTGCCATGGTATGTTTATATTGGAGCGATATTTTCTTCCCACCCTATTTGATGTTTAACATCGAGCTGGTGAACATTTAAATAGCAAATCTAACCAATATGTTTAGGTTTGGAGACGCATCAACCAATCACCAGCGCCCGACACTATTAAAATCAGATTGGAATACTTTACCGATAAAAAACAAGAGTCAAACCCGCTTCGGTGGTCGCACGGTCCAAGAAGTCACTTTCGCAATAGACTAGACTGCCAAAGACGGGGCTCGAATCCCGAGCGGGTGTGTTGAGGATTTTTTTCCTGAATAGTCTTCCACTCTTCTTCCACGCAAATGCGAGTACACTTCCTCAAAATTAGTTAGTACAGATTCGTATAACCCTAGCAGGCAGAAAGTTTACAAAAAGCCACCTCGCGACCGACCGACACCCCACCCTGATGGAAATGACCCGACAGCTGTGCAGATCCCCTCTTATCAACGGGCCGAACATCCTACGGAAGAGGGGCGGAGAAACGATCCGAAGAACCGCAGATAAGACCCGACCGACTTCAGCGCGCAGCGAGACTGTTCTGCTGCACTTCCCGTGCGGGGCGGACGGAACTGCTCTGAGGAATGAACGTCCCCTTAATGGTTTATCAATGGCTAGCAGGTGGGGGAAGAGGGCCGACTCACTTTACTGTCCAATATAATTAAAATAGCTCATCTACGCGGTGACGTCACAAGACACTCGATTACAGCGCCCCTGCTGTACATAATCGCGTTGTTGTCTCTAAAGTCTGCGCCAAGCGTGTGGACCATGGGCGACAATCAAAACAAACCATTTCTACTGGCATGAAATTATACGTTTAATGAATACTATCATTTTCGAAATATTTATAAACACATCGAAACTATTGACTTCTTTGGCTCGTCTGAAGAACATCGGTCATGCCCAAGCAATCAAGTGTTCGTAATTCGGCCCCCGAGCTGATTATTTGGCTACTCCAGTACAAATCCGTCCCTTCCAACCCCACATTGAGGTGGGGGATGCATAAGATGCCAGAAAAGGGAAGTGTTTTTACAGTTTTTATAGCAAAATAATATATAGTTCAATTTCCTTCACATGTTGCCATCTGTAGTGGGCATATCGGCATTAGACAAGAAACTTTTTAATTTAAGAGAAAAAAGTTGGAATTAAATTCCAGGACTACCTTGGCATAAATTATTAAAGAACTGTTGATGCTACCACTTGAAGAAAATTAAACTATGTTTCTACAGAAGAATTATCAGATTTCTTGTGGCCAAAAAAGTTTTGCTATAAAAATTGCATTAACAATTACCTTTCCTCGCGAGCCCTACAGTGACACCTGTCACCTGTCAAGTCAAAGATAGGAACTTTTTTAAATAATCTACAACCCGAGCTATTTTGTTTATTCAGGGAAATGGTATGCAGGAATATTCTTGCCAGGATGTAGATTGTCCATGGAAGCATGTATCTACTCGTCAGCGGAAGCGTTCTTAACAAGCAGACTACATGCTTCGTAGGGTAAATTACTAAATTATTCGCTCTTTCTAAATTGTATACATTGCTGTTTCAATAGGTTATTGGTTATAAAAGCTCAAGCGCGCCAAATTAATCTGCAGCCCGCTTATGGTAACGTTTACTCACAAGTTGAAAAATAACAAACTAGTTCAGTATTAAACCAGCTAGCAACGCAGATATATTTTGATTACTTTGACAAGTAAAGTAAATAAAAGTGACAACAACATAATACATTTGCTGTGTAAGTGGATATGCATTTTTTATAGAATTATATAAACATATTTCATGACCTATGAACAAACATTCATGACAGAACAGTTTTCTGTAGTTTTAATTTAAGATTATCTTGAGTATTTTTTAAAAAATACTACTCTTACCTTCACAATGAACATGTCTGAAAGCTAATATAATGAATGACATTTTAACGCATGATACGGAGCCTTCAGGAACACCAGGTGTTTACCTGGAGAGCCAGGCCGGGGTCTCGAAGGACAGGACAGGCATCTCCCAAGGTCGCTCCCGAGAGCCGGTGTTCACCCGACAATGGACCGCCACCCGCCAACTGTTCCAGACGACGCCGCCCTCGTCCAACACGGCGCGGAGCTCAACCGACCATATGGTCCTGGCCACCGCAGCGTCGGGACGATCTATTACCTCACCGGGTCCCTCCGGGTCATTGGGCGGGACCGGGGTCCGCTTCTCCAGGCGAATACCCGACACTTTGCTGATCTAAGAGTCCGAGTGGGGACTGCTTGCGACTCATACTGGCCGGACAAGATTGCAATGTCCTGGTGCCAAGTCAAAACGGCGTGAGTTCGTGAACTAGTTCCATTGGCAGGAACAAACACTCAGTTCGCTAGACGGGATCTTCTCGGAGTTTACTGGACAGCGACACTTACCACGCTATTGTTTTATAAAACATACAATTTATTGCTAATGAAATGTCATACGCGCTGATCAAAGTGGAAAAAACCACAGTCAAAGTCGTATCTACAGTCCAATCTCCATAAGAAGGGCCTTTTATAAAATAGAAACTTATTTTGTTCCCAACAAAGATAGCATGTTACTCAATGTGATGGCCATTAAGATAGCTCGAGGCAAGAACCGGGGACACGCCCACCAGAAACCCCATCAGCGCTTTAGACAAAATATTTAAAAACACTCATTTGAGACTAGGATTTCGGCGGTCACTTGGATAATGTGGCGCCCAATGACCATTTCCTTCAATTATGTTGCATAATGTGGGGCCTAACGACCTTTTTTAAATTTATTTGTAAGAAGGAAAAATTAATAAAAATTAAAATAAGAACCTTAATTTAGTTTTTTTAAACATTTGGTAACATTTCGTTCAAGCTATTAGTAATTTGGGTAAACTATTCAACGAATTATCTCAAATAATTTCATAACAATAGATGCAGCAGTCTTCTAAAATTTCGATTTTTGCGCGCATGCTCATTGATTGAGTAGGTTTTTATAATTTTGAAATGGGGTGTACAAGCTTTTTTTTAGCACCGCGTCTTATACCTGTTCAGGTTATGTACTAATTACACTAATGGTTTTAGGGATGCGGAAGGTTGTATTTATAGGAAGTGTAGGTACTCGCATGTGTGGAGAGTGGAAAATTACCCTCAGTACACCCGACCGAGATTCGAACCTCAATCTCCCCGTAATCGCAGTATAATTTAATGCGAGTAGCGCCCTAGACCACGGTTGCACCAGGTAATGAAACACCAGAGGGTAATAAAACGAACCACAGAGCCCAAAGTGCTGGCAATCGACACAGCCCTGTCTGGTCACACACATACATAATTCAAAGGGCAGCCTTTATTCAAATGCGAAGCCCCGGAATGACTAGGCACGATGCTTATCTAATCACACATGCGGATAGGAAAACATTTCCTAAAGAGGAGTAAACAAAGCCAATCCGAAATAGGATCGAGCGTGGCGCTGCGGCAAACACACCAACTAATGTTGCATTTATGTTTGGCAAGAACGGCAGCATCTATATAAGGACGGAAACTAGCTTTGCTCTTATCCGGAGGAAGAATAACTTTTCCATCGAGTACGCTAGTATAGCCTTCGACGTGTATTCAGCAAACCATCGTTATTTTATCGGAGAGTGCGAGTAATTAATCAAATTAAAAACGAGTTGAGTTAGGTTTGCAGGCTTCGATTTCCCGTACCCGTGGGTTGAATTTCTAGTTATACCCTGATATTACAGATCTGAAGGTAGCGTATCAAATATCCGGACTTTGGTAGGATGCCTGTCCTTGGTCTTATTTCGTACGGTATACAAATATTTTGGTAGGATAAAATACTTTTAAAGGAGTGTGGTAGGAATTCCATTTCTGTAAGGCCTTCTGGCCTACCAAAACCAAAATACTAGTTATTCAGTAGAATTCAGCTACGAAATAAGGCCTTCTGGCCTACCAAAATACTAATATTCAGTAGAATTCAGCTACGAAATAAGGCCTTTAGGGAACGGGCCTCCTACTCAAATCAGGTTTTAGCTTCACGTGTCAATGTTTGAGAAGCTTCCTTCAGATCTGTAATACCCGGACTGCCTGATCTATTTTATCTAGTAGATTAAACAGAGGAACATTGGGGAATTTACTATATATATAAAACTAAAAATCTCGCGCGGTAGAGGCGATATTTTTTAGTAGTAATATATTATTGAACGAGTTCTTAATGATATAAATCTGTCTTTTCCTTGTGCCCTGAAAAGGCGAGTTGCATAACCAGCCCATAGGTGCGAAACAAGCAAACTATACTATGTGCTCCCAGTGCAGCTCAGGCAAGGCCGTCGAGTCACGTGCCCAAGGTTCAACCCATGACCACAAAGATGTACATTGACCGACAGGTGGCGTGGGGGCGTTCTCCCCTATTCATGAACAAGGCCGAAGATAAAGACAAGAGTGAATCATCCTCTATACAGAAGCTGAAGGAGACACAAGTTTATTCAATCTTTTGTAGACTGGAACCAGACGTATAACCAACCTTTCATGGTTTGTATATTTAAAACAGTCAAAGTTGAATTCTGCTGAAACTGTGTACGTAAAGCTATTATTTAGAAAAAAATAATAATAGCAAAGCTGATTAAAAAATTGGAGCTAGACAAAACGTTCAACATCAGCTATTTTAGCTCTACACACAAACCACACATTTTAAAATAAAACTAGAAGGTTATCAAACTATTAACAAAGATTCGCGATATGGGATTGATAACAGCACTTAAAAGTTGCACAGATCATTAAAAACACGACAAGGCTGCAATCTAGGCAAGAACAAGTATTAATTAATGTGGTTGAGCTTAACCACTTGTTGAATTTGTTCGTGCTTAGTCTCCAGGCTATCTGGGGATTTTAACTAGGAGTAAGAATTAGGTTGGTATGTGTGTATATATTTAGTTATTTGAGGTATTTAACGTGCACTTTCTGAACCGACTGATTATATCAGCACACGAGAATTTCTATGAGCGAGATTGAAAGGACCTTCCAATTTTGCCAGAAAAGGTATTTTCACATTCCTTACAGGGTTATTTTACATACCACAATCGACACGGTACCGACGGCTTTACTTCCCATCCGAAGGAAGTTGTGCTACGGATTTTTAATCGCTCAAGAAAAATCAATCGACCCCAGTTGGGTCTGAACCCACGAAAATAAAAGAGTCTTGAGGCGAGCACTTTACCCCAAGACTACAGAGGTCAACAGAATTATTTAATTTAGAATAAATGTAGCCGAATTTTCGTGTAGCGGGGATTTAGATAAAACGTCCATCAGTACACTCGTCCAGGATTCGAACCCCTACCTCCCCAAAACAAGCAAATCAGGCGATATTGACGCCTAAGATTGCATGTGTGAGATTATACCAAACGTTTTTAGATTTGTCAAATGAGTGTGTAGCATACCTGCAAAGTCTAGATGTTTTTAGAACAGTGTATACAGTGTCAAGTCCCCATTACATTGTGAGTCACTCCCATTAGTACATCAAACACTCGCAAACAAACTTACAGAGCACCTCGTAGCAATATAACTAGGTACTTCTCCACTAAACAACGAACACAGATATAATAAACACCAATCAGTAGAAAACGCACGTTTGTAATTAAATCATCTTCCTGATAAAAAACCAACGCTGATAAAACTTATTATCTGACAAACGATTGCTACTTAATTCTTTTAGGGACAAATACAAAAATGACATTATTTAAGTTTGCGTTGCACTTCAAAGATAGAAAAGTATACGCCAGGTTTAGATAAGTATTGCTTCAAGATAAAGAAATCATAGAAGCGAAAGGGCATTAATAAAAACACAAGTTATCATAAGCTAATAAATTGACTGCTGGTGATTAAAACAAACACCTGTAGCGCCTAGTTATTCCTTATTTTTTTAACTTTCCTCGACTATAAAAAGTGAACAATATCAAACAAGTTTCGACAAAATCCACAACAGGAAAGAAATGAACTTTCTCGTACGTGTGATTACAAACTGACAACACTAATTTTATGAGGGGTTGAAGGGGACGCGAAATAAGGTCCGTATTTATTGTAGTTTTTAAAACAAAAAAAAACTTTTTTTGGCCAGAATAAATCAAATATTGCTTAAGAAGATATGTTTGGTTTTAATTTTTTACATAAAGTTGTCTCAACCGTTTTTGAATATTGGTCATAATTTGACAGACTTTTTTTCTTAATTTTAAAAAGTTTATGTTCAAATGCCACTTTTAAAAACACGTGTGTGGTATTTAACGTGCACTTTCTGAACAGACTGATTATATCAGCACACGAGAATTTCTATGAGCGAGAGCGAAAGAGCCTACCAATTTTGCCGGGAATGATATTTTCATATACCTTCCAGGGTTTTTACATGTCGACAATCGTCATGGTACCGAACGAAGGCTTTACTTTTCGAAGGAAGTTGTGCTACGGATTTTTATCGCTAAAAAAAAATCCGTCGACACCGGCTAGGTTTGAACCCACAAACATCGGGTCCTGAAGCGTGCGCACTCTAACCCGACACCACGGAGGTCAACAAAATGCTCATAATAAATATTCTATAAGTGTTGAGGTTACCATGTGTATAAAATTAGAATAAACTTATCCACTACCGGTATATTTTCATAAAAAAATGACATAAAAACTACAAAACAACACTAGATTAATTTAAATCCCCTTCCTATCTTTGGGGATGCAATAGTTTACACACACAAAAAGGCGCAATTTGACGCGCGCACTGCTGAGGAATGCGATGATTAGCTCACAAACGTTCCGCACTAAATTATACAATGACGCACGAGCTGTCTGTCATACGAACTAACACTGCTGGATGGAACTAAAACACGCACGCCGGGTATCGGCAAGCAGCTGTTCCGCGACTGTCATTGGCCAAGGGTTCCCGACACCTCATTGGCTGCCGGATCGTGTCACAGTCATCCAGAGGTCAACGAGTATTGCCTGACCTTCGAAAGAACCCTACTGACCCAATACACCCCATTTTCGTAGATATGATGGTAAGATAGGGAGGGGGCATCCATAAACCACGAAACGTTACTTACCTTTTATTCGATTATACTCCCCCCATATAACCCCAACTTAGCCTGACCACCCCCCTCCAAGCAAAATGTTATGTAGCTTTTCACATCGAGAGAGAATGTCGTTATTTAATACAATACATGAAGCTTTTGTTACACTAACAGGGACTTGGTGTATATTTTCATGAACTTAATATTTCTTTCAACATTAGAATTTAAGTTCAACATCTGTTGCGTAACCCCCCCTCCCCCCGTCCCCTCACCTATTAAGTAATGGATGACCTCACACCAGTTGGAAAGAAGGCCTTTTGAGATGCCCACGTCTCACTGACCGGTCGGTGTACACCCGAGAGGGATTCAAACCCCGTCATCATGCAGTCCTAGTTTATTTCATCAAATTCCCACGCCCTTCCCTATTTATAGAACGGTTATAAAACATATTTTAAAATGTTTCGTTCGTTTCTTTTTTTGAATTCTACAAAAATCAATGTAACACTCATCATCATAATACAAAAAACCTTATTTAAGTTATTTCCTGAATGTTTAACGACCCCCCTCCCCACACACACAAGGGGACATGCCACCAAGGTTTGGAACAAATGCCTTAGGTCACAAAGTAGGTTATCAGTGCATATATTTCGCGACGCGTTAAATAAATGGTAGATAACACTCGAAAGATTAGAGAGGCTAAACCCTAAAGAGTTTTCCATGAAAGTTAATTCTTTTTCAACCTACCTTCAAGTAAATGCTGGTTCATTTATTCTTCACTGTGCTTTATATTAACCCCATTAGACTGGCCAGTCAACCTACCTCCTGCCAGGAAAGCTACTGGTTTGCAAAATGTTGTGGCTATTATTTATTTACTTTAGCATTTTGAGGTATTTTTAACGTGCCCTTTTAGGCATCCTCAAACGACTTACAAGCTAACTATAGAATAAGGATAGCACCTCACCCATTCCCAGCGCATAGTTTCACTAACTGGACAGTAGAACGAACCCAGGGGTGGATAGTAAATATCTTCGTCCGCACAACTCGGAATAGAACTAGAGTTCCCTCGACTCGTAGACGGCTAATGAGTCGCGTAGACTGGCCTTGGCTGATGTTAAATGGGATCAACATACACTCGAGGTTTCGAATCAACCTAGTAAAATAAAGACTTCACAAATACAACGCACTCGTAAAAGACTGATTGGGGGGGGGGAAGATTTACGAACAGAATGTGCTTGATCATGATCAGATTAGAAATACAACCAGAGGATATCTTAGTCCTGGGTTCGGAAACCATCCAATCTTGTGGAAATTTCCAGCCAATCACGTAATAAAATTACATTGTCACTAAAAGTATCTTTGAGCCTTTTAGGCTCGCTAATAAAGTACTTTCTAATCATATTTGAGTAGCCAAAATAACCTTGAAAGTGAAATGTTTTCGACGGGAGGGTCCGAACGAAACCTTTCCATTAAAAACCCTGGAATTTGATAGTTACCCCTTCAGTGGCCGGGCGGGCGTCGCTCTCGTGTTGCCTACTAATGAAGGGAATAACAGAGTTCGAATCCTGGTCGTGTCTACCGAGGCTGTTTCTATCTGAATAGTTTCCCACTCTCCTCCCACGCGATTTTTCCTTTACTCATCCCTACCCCATGAGAGTAGTATATTATATGTGCCCCACCTCGGTGGCGTAGTTAGCTAACGCGCCAGTCGTGTTGAGCTTGACTGCCGAGGACGGGGAGATCGAGCTTCGAATCTCGGTCGGGTGAACTGGGGGTGGTTTTTCCTAAAATTGTTTTCCACTCTCCCTCCACGCAAATGCGGGTTAACTTCCTCTAAATTCAACCTTCCCAATTCCTAACTCATTAGTGTAATTAGTACTAAAGTGTATAACCCGAACGGTTAGTAAGACGCGGTGCTAAGTATTATTTTTATTATTATTATATGTGCTTGA
This sequence comes from Timema podura, assembly GCA_033556935.1. NCBI lineage: Eukaryota > Metazoa > Arthropoda > Insecta > Phasmatodea > Timematidae > Timema > Timema podura. The sequence goes on along the minus strand of JAVRXN010000013.1, from coordinate 2,621,614 downwards.
CCCAAATGGGTAATAAAGTAGGTCGTGGTGTTAAAATAAAAGCTGATGGGAGTTTGTACACATATATATACACGTATAAAAGTGTAAGAGGTATAGTAACATTTTCACCCTCGGTTATGTGAAGACAAGATGAAATAACTTGGGGTACCTTCTAATCAGCCATGTTAACAGCTGACGAGCAGGCGGCGAGACCGTGTCTTTTGTTTTTAATAACGGTGTTAGGTAATCGCATGACTGACACCTCACGTCACAGTGAGAAACATTTCAGCTTAGTCACACCCGCCAAGGAGTCGTCTTCACACACTACTGGATTGCTGGTATCGAGAAGGGTTGATAAAGTACCGTCATTCGTCATTCCCTCCTTTTCTCTAAGAAGACAATAAAAACTATGGGGATATAACGTAGAGCTCATCTAATCTGGTTTGCCGATTACAGTGTTCGAATCCCAGCTAGGTGTACAACAGGGAGTATTTTATTTTAAGTGATGTCCTGCTCTTCTTCCCACTTAAAAATTCTACTTTATCTCTATTAAATTAGCATAATATGTATACCCAGTGGTCGCATGGTCTAAGGCGCTAATCTCGCAATATACTAGGTTGCCGAAGAAGGGGAGATCCGAGGCTCGGGTGTATTCCTAAATGGTTTTCCACTCTACTCCATGCATATGCAGGTAAACACCTCTAAATTGAACCTTCCTGATCCCTAACACAGTAGTTTAATAGCTCGGTGGTACTTTATTGCAGTCACTTTACATCCTAATTCAAGCCTGTTTACACCCATGCCTTAATTTTTATATTTTAAACCTGTGATCAATAACACTAATAAATGACATACGCTCTTGACCAATCTGAGACCACCACATAATCCTAGTGACCTACACTCCTGACCTACCTGGGACCACCCCTAATCCTAACAATCCATGGTGTCAGCCCGCAAATGAGCCATACCGCCCCTTCTAGCCGTTTTCTAGACCGGAACCACTACTGTTTAATTCAAGTGGCTCCTCAATAATAATTGTCATTGCGAGGCCGAGTTGAGCCCGTTCCAAGCCCACTGCTTCACAAAAAAAAAATATCCAAAAGCGCCGGGAAATGAATCCGGGACCTCTGGATCTGTAGCCAGGAATGCCGACCACTCAACCAAAGAGGTGTACCCACATAATCCTAAACTGCCATGCATTTTATTGCTGTCAGTCACATTTACGAAGTTAAAAAAAATGTGTGAAAACATAAAACTTCCTCACAGTATCATGTTGGTGAATATTTCCAATTCAGGAGGAGGGGGAGGGAAGGAGGCTGACAGAATGTGATATTGAAAGGAAAACATTGATACTTTAGTCTTTACACCTAATAACATACTCATATCAAAAGAAAAGTTTCAATAATAGGTCTAACAAAAGAATATGCAAGGAGTTTTATTTTTCTTAATGTTTTTTGTTTTTTTTATATATGGCGATTATAATTTTTCTTTACAACCATAAGAGTTTTTGCATTTGTCTAGTGACACTAAATAAAACTTTTGATTGGAATATAATCATTCCTATATTGTATATTATATCACTAAAAATAATAGTAATGTAATTATTCGGCTCATTTCCAAACCCCTAAAGTAGCAGGAAGTTTCAAAGTATCCATAAATTATAATCACATAATTGTGTCCTTTAATATCAAACCAATATCAGGGTACTCATTTGGGTAAAAATATCAAAACAAAAATATTAATTAAAAAAAAATATTGGTGTTAAAAGTGAAATATCGATAATAAAGTAGCAATATACTTTTTCCACATTCTTAGGCTGAACACTCCAAAATCTAAACTCACAAATTGCCATAATATATTTCTGAATTGTTGAATCTGTGATAGAAGCAAAAGTGCCAACCTATGCAAAGATTCTTCTTCAATAGTCAATGTTAGAAGTAAAACACAATCGTTCTTAAATATTATATTATTCTAATACATATCTAATCACGCCATTACCTTACGGAGTAAGCAAGAAATTGCGCATATGGTTCAAAAAACAACAACTCCTTACCTACTCCATTCTCACTAACTTTATCCACACTTCCCTATACTTGTGTACTTCCTTTGCTTCAACAACATCCATACATGCTCTTTTATTCTTAAAACTCTTTAATGTTTCTCTTTTCCACACATTCGTCTACAACATTTAGCCACGTCTTATATGGCTTTCTCCTTCCTTTTGGTCCACAAACTCTACCTTCATATATTTTCTTAATCACTCTATCCACACTCATCCTCTCAACATGCCCAAACCGACCTAAGACACTTTTTTTCACAATGACTTATTGGATTCCTTTCAAACCGCACTCATTCATTACTGTCTGTGTCCATACTAGTTTTTCCACATACATTCACCTCGCTCTTGTGTTTCTCTTGACAAACCCACACTTCACACCCATTAAACAATGGTGACATCAACACACTTTTGTAAACTGCAATCTTTGCATCCTTCGATACTACTTAATATTATAATGCTATTAAAAAAAATGTTTTTGTTTAGTTTCAATTAAAAGATAAGGCTTGGTAGAAATTTTTCATTCCATAAATGACTGGTATTCAAACAAAACTCATCCTACAGAGCTCTAAACATCTGAAAAGTTTTTACACATCATTAATAAAATTGCCACTAATACCTACTTTATAAAAAAAATATTCCCCTATCGCCTTAGGTACCATTCTATAACAAATATCTCGGTCGGGTGAACTGGGGGTGGTTTTTCCTAAAATGGTTTTCCACTCTCCCTCCACGCAAATGCGGGTTCACTTCCTCTAAATTCAACCTTCCCAATTCCTAATCCATTAGCGTAATTAGTACTTAAGCGTATAACCCGAACGGGTAGTAAGACGCGGTGCTAAATAATAATAATAATAATAATAATAATAATAATAATAATAATAATAATAATAATAATAATAATAATAATAATAATAATAATAATAATAATAATAATAATATAACAAATAACCCCAAATAGCTTTACATTAAAAAGGTATGCGGTCAGTAAATGGAAATATAAGAAACAGTGATACAAAAATGTGTAAGGCTACAACAATTCAAACTACATGAACAAGCAATCCTCCTTCGGATTGGCCGAATACCTAGTGAAATTAACGTTTCATTCCAGAGGTTTCGGCACATAATTTAAAAAATTGTATAGGTCAAAAGGTGCTTAAAGGTAAACGTCCATTTTTGTATTCTTGACAATATTTTTAATGAGCCTGCCCCCTATCCGCAATAATAATGATAATGCAGATAAGAATTCCGGGAGACGGATAAAAAATCCGGAATGCTGAGTAGTTCACCCACTCCCCACTATTCACATTCGGAATTACAAGATTTATTTTGTTTAGATATATGGGCAGTACAGTTCAATGTTGGAAACAGTTCAAAGTGATTTAGTTCACTGAAATGAGCAGTTCATTTATATAGTTCAATAGTTTGCAGATTATTTCTAGTAGTTCAGTCATTGTGAGCGACCTACATCTTTCAGTTTAGAACTCCACCAGTTCTCGAACTACAAGTGGGAGTTATTTTACCTGTCCCCCTCACATCACTAGATACATAGTAAAGGTCTGAATTCTGGGGAACATTTCTTAAGTTTTGTGATAAGCTTAAAAACAAAGCAATAAATACTTAATTGACATAAAAAAAATTTATCAGGAAAATAATACTTTGAGATGCAGTTAAGAGTAAATGTCTCTAGTAGCCTATATCCTGACAAACATAAGTGCCACTGCTGTCATTATAGATATTAGGACACACAAAAGGTGACACGATAGAACTGAAGGATAGAGGTTGATAACTGCTTCCTTTGGTAATCTGAATGCAGTGGATGCAGTACACTAAATATATCAGATTTGTGTGATCTATCCAATGCGGGCTGGTGGATGCTTTCTTCAAATATGTATTTTTGACATTTATATTCATTTCAAAGGACAGTTACAGCTAAACAGGTTTTGCTATAAACAAACCAAATGGCAATTATACTACACTATCAGCTGTTAGTTAGATTACTAGGAATGCCTTTCAAATGATGGCATTATTAATCATTATTAGTTAACTTAAAGCGTGTGATAAAAAAATAGCGAACGTTTCTCAGTGATCAATATACATTATTCGAAAATTTAAGTCTGTGTATAAAGACTATAAAATTTATCTTTTAACCCCAAGATTGTGTTGTGTTGCCCTCTAGGTTAAACCTCAAGTTTTAGGATTTTTATATTATTCCAAATACATCTGTGAAGTGTAATCAAAAATACTTGCGAGTGTTTCTCCAGTGTTGATAAATAAATACCACGCTAAGACTTTAAGTTATAAGTTATTGTAGTTTTATTAGAGACTTTGTTATAACTGTTTAAGAGAAGTGAATCTAAAATAGATTTTTGTTAGTTATGATAGCTTTTGATTTGTCATTGCCATTTATTTTATAGGCCTAAACATATTTCCAAGGATATTGATTTTTGTTTGTTAAATTATTTAAAGTCATCATAAATAAACCAAGGTGTCCAGCCAAACCATATTTTAAAATTCCCTGATTTTTCCAGGTTTTCCAGAACCAATTTACAACTTTTCCGTCCCTATATTACAAACACTATCTTATTAAGATCACAGCTTGATGCAATAATATTTCTAAACACATCCACACTCTGAAATTGTGACACTCTAAGAAGGGTTATAGCCTAAAGTGATGGGCTCTTGGGTAGAGCGATCTGAGTTAGATTTCAGTGAGATCATATTGATACATTAAAAAATTGCTTTGCACAAATACAGTTTAAAAAATAAAGACGCGAAGTAGAATGATGGAAAGATGGATGACACACAAAAATCCCATGTTGACTTTGAGAATTGAAATTTGTATGTTCAACTGTGTTAAAAGATATTGTGGTGTGTATTAAATCGTAGAAAAATGTAATGTTGAGTAGTGTAAATAAAATGTTCGTATTTTTTTTAGTGATTATGTGAAAATTCCAGAAATTTAATTAAATTCCCCGACTTTCCCATGACTTTTCCCTGACCAAGCAAATTCCCTGACTTTTCCCTGTTTTCCAGGTCGCTGGACACCCTGTAAACCTACATATTAAAACAATATAACAGATTGTAAAGGCGAGCATAAGCAAAATGGACGCAAGTGAGACCCACCCACCAATCATTAACTTGGCTGAAGACGATGATGAGGACGACGACGAATATGAAGATTTAGAAGAAGTTCTTGTGACCCCGTTGGAAAACAATTAAAAGGTACAAGCCAGTTCATAATGAATATGACTTATTTGTTGTAATAGTGTTGAAAAGGTTTAAGACAGTGGTGTTTTTTTCTCTGTGTAATACTACACATTCAGATTTTTCACATTTATAATACTACTAACAAGTAATTATTTATAAAATAAAATTTATTATTAAAAGTTATTTATTAATAATAACTAATATGAGATTAAATCCTAATTTTTTAAATGTTTAATATTGTAGAAAAAATTAATAATTAATACTAGGCCTAACATCAACATATCAAGGTCACCAATAAATAAAACATAAAACAGTCATATTTATGTTTCTTGTATATACCTAAATTTTGACTGTCAGAAGTGACAGCTGCTAAACACATGTTTTTTGCAGATCATATGGTTCGGCGTAGGGATACATAATTTGGTCTGGTTACTTTTAAAAGCTATGAGCTGTCAGTCAGCACCAAAGAAGACATGGGGTGACTGTAAAAATCATAAAACCGGTGGTTCGTCTCAACTGTTTATGAACCAAATATTTGAATTCAGTTTAGTAATTTTTTTTTATAAGTCTATATTATGAGAGTACGATAAATCCACCAGAAAATTTTAAGACAAAATGTCAAAATAGAACATGCAACTATTGAGGCACATTATTAGCAAATCTTTATTATGTTTAAATGTAATCTGAAAATGAAGATGTCAGCATAAATATTATCAACAAAAGAAAGGTAACAAGCACCCCTATGAACAATATTTCCAACAGGATGTTGTGTATAAATATACAAGCAGTGCAATATTTGGCCAGTTTACCACACTTAAAAGGTTGTGTATGAATGAAGTGTGTGAGGAGCGTGTTAGCTGTCACAAGGAGAAAAAGGATTAGGAATTAAGTTATCCGAGAAAGAATGGGTGTATGTACATGAGATAGAGGAAGTAAGGCGAAGATGGTATGAGCATGTAATGAGGATGAAAAAGGAGAGAACACTAAAGGATGGAGGAAAATGTAGGCATTTGACTAAAATGACACAGCCACAGGTTGGAAACATGATGATTATGATGATATCCCACATGTATCAAGTCTAGCTTTACTCATATTAAATTAACTGTATGTTCAACTGTTGAGTCATTATGTAAATTAGTATAAGAGAGTTAGAATTACACATCCTAAACTAGTTAAGAGTAGAGGAGACAATTATCTGCAATGATAGGAAAGGCAGTCCATGGATCGGCATCCTGATTTACTGGTACATAAAATGATTGCATTTCATAACATAAAACTTGGATTTCGATACATATAAATAAAGGGAATTTTTTTGGCTAAAATGGTAAAAAAAAAACCTACTCCGACTTCAGCTAAATTTCTAATCCTTGAGTTTAAAATATTTTCTTTTGTTCACAACTTGACTCATAATAGCCCCAGATCAAAAACATATTTTAAATTTCAAACTTTAAATGTTCTGTTTATCCATTTGCAAATAATTGAGTCTCTACTGACAGCTTCACCCAATATCATCTCTGAGGAAACTGCAGGTCTTATGAAGACAAGCTTTATCTTCGCTCTCTCTCTCTCAGTTAACTGTTGCCAAATCTCCTTGCTCTCAGTTATGTCTGAAGGCGGTAAGACTGGCAACAACGATTAACAAGTGTTGTGAAACTTGTCTTATATTTGAGGGACGATTGACCATACAAAAACGATATATGACGCTGTGTTCCAATAGTAACCATACAGTTCCCTCTGTGATGATATCCAGTGTATAAATACATTAGGACTCACGAGCTCAGAGGAAAGTGAATTTTCGTTCACATGTTTTAGTCCAATTTTCATAGGAAGCGCCAAACAGCTATATTAAATTTAAAATATGCTATTTTATAGATATTGATGATAATCTATCAAAAGTGAAAGTTTCAGGTAACATGGACTTACACATGAATAAATGGATAGCTTTGCTAGCTGTCAGAAAAGGCCCTTCCTATGAAAATCAGACTGTAGTATCCTAATGCTGAAAAATATTGCAATATTACTCCTACAGAAGTGTTTATCAAATTGTGTTGTAGATTTAAGCGTGAACGAGTGAGTTGCAAGTGATTGATAATTTTCAATTAATTTTTTTATTTTTAAGTTTAGATTAAATTGTTAAAATCTTATTGATATAAGTGTAAATTCTAAAGCATTAGCCGACCAAGTGAGCTATAAAAAATTAACATTTCAAATCATTTGTCTGTACAAACAAATAATGACAAGGGAGGACCAATAATTTAATATGCTTTACAAATAAACAATTTGAGAAACACTATACTAAATTTTTATTTCATCAAATATGCATTTATTTATCAAATAAATTATTAAAATGTTAAAACTACACACATAAAGTTTCCCAAAATTATGAAAACACATTAAAAGTTTGCTATTAAAAGTTAGGTACTTGCTCAATCTTGCCCCTTTTTCATACATTGTTTGATTCTACTGCTACAGTTCTTAAATTACTATTGGTTTCAAAAATGTTCGGCTACTGTAGGACCTATTGTCTGCTTTATGGAAAATTCCTCGAAATATCCTAAAATGGCATCAAATATTTGTGAAATGTTTGGGTCTCCTCTTTGCCTTTGCTCAAAACCCAATTTATTCAAGGTAAAAATCTGGTTTTAAATTTGTAAGGTTGGCACGTATATGTAATGATGCTGTCCAAAGGTTTAAGTTTGAGAAAAAACAAAAATATATTACAGATATCATAAAGGAACGCACACATGAACAAAGTCAAATAAAGTTTGTCTGTCGTCATCAACCACACTTGTTTCAGATGGTTCGCCATCTTAATTTATGAACAGAATGCACTTTAAAAGCTCTTGTTTGTAAAGCAGTTTAAAGTGAACCAAAGACGCTTCTTTCACAAAAATAAACATCCAAAGTGAACCATAGACGCTTCTTTCACATAAATAAACATCCAAAGTGATCCAAAGTGAGCCAAAGCTTCTTCCACAAAAGATAAACATCCCAATGGTTATTTTCATAAGTTTGTGTTTCAGTAGACCTAATGTAAAAATTGTTAAAATAATAACATAATTAAAAATAAATTGTTTGTTGTGAGAGTTTTGGCTGCTAAAAGTGACATCAGCTCAACATATGAGGCGATATGATGCTAAGTACCGGACAAGTACAAATAAAGTCGAAGAAAAGTCAAGTCTGCCTTGCTAGAACGTCTAGCTAGCAGTCATGTGATGAAATCTTACACAGATATACTACACCCTAGCGGTAAATAACATTATATACATCCATTGCCTTCTAAAGTGACAATTTTGCTCGTAAAGTTAACAAAACCGATTACAAACAAACATTTGTTAAAATGGCTGTAAAGGTGAAAAACGCTTTCAGTGTGGAAGAACAAAGCTATTTATTGGAGCATACCGAGAACCATACAATTATAAAGAAATTAAAAACCAAAGCTGTGAATCTGTCAGTGAAGAAATAATTAGAAATTTGAGCTCCACCGGTTATTTGCAAAAATGCATAGGTCTTTCATGTGAACCTATTATACCAATGTATATTGAGTAGTTGGCTTATCAAAATATGTGCCGCCTCGATAGTTCATGCACGCCGCGCCATCTTGAGGAATATCGGAGAATGGTCGAGGTACAGCCAAAGGCTGTTCGGGACCAGACTTATGTGAGTCTTCTCAGCGACTAACTTTAATGTCATCTTGTAATTTAATAGCTCGGTCGCCCTAGCAATCAAATCCACGAGTCTTCTACTTTACTTGTACATCAGGCTTGCTAAGTCATGTTCTTGCATATCATACGGTTTGGCAAATGGATACATGAAGTAGATCTGTTAACTTCTCCTAGCTGTCACTTACCTATACTTCTGCCATCAATGGGATATAGTTTTCATGCACAACATAAAAACTAGCTAGAGGTAAAAGTCCTTCAATTTAATAAGCAATCTCTTAAAATTCAAGCATGCTCAAAAAAAAAAAAGGGGGGGGGATATTTATGAAAATTGTTGACAATATAAATAAGCTTTTACTATTAATTATAATTAATCCAGTTGTTTTTATTCCTGCTCTGACACTGGTTTAATCAGACACAACTATCCAGAGAGTTATTTCATAACAATCTAAATTAAAATGTTTCATTTCACTTTAAATTATAGTTGAGAGCTCAGGCTTGAAATTTGAGTATTTAGCCTACTCCTAAAATTGTACCAATAACAATATCCAGAGAGTTATTTCATAACAATCTAAATTAAATGTTTCATTTCACTTTAAATTATAGTTGAGAGCTCAGGCTTGAAATTTGAGTATTTAGCCTACTCCTAAAATTGTACCAATAACAATAGGGGAAATAAGTTGATTTCTGCTAGCTAAATTTGTACTAAAGAATTAAAGTATTAGCCTCAATATAGTGTATGTTTTTTCTCCTAAAAATTGTCCTGAAACTGTAGTCATTTTATATGCGCAGCCATTTACCTTTTATTTTCATGTAGAAAAACTTTCAAATTTCAAATTTGAAGGTAGTATTATGTTCAGCGCAGTACTATCTATATTCTGGCCAATACGGTATTAGTTCTAAAATCATTGTGAGCAGCTTAGCAAAAATAAAAAAAAGTTATGCTAATTTCTAAACTCACCTAAACGATCCTCTTTGGTAGGGGCTCTCATAAGAGTCGACCTTTCTTCTCTTCACGTCTCTGTCATAGGATGGTGAGCGTGAACGCGAGCGTGAGCGTGACCGAGACCTGGTACGAGAATGGTTTCGCCTGCGACCTGAGCGGGGCATCTAAAACCATAAAAACATAATTGGTATATAAATTATAACCATGTCCTCAAGTAATTTATTTTAGAGTTTTAAGAATAACATAAAGGCCGCATTAAAACGCCCAATGAAATCCCCATAGGCTTCCTCATGGGGAGGTCGATATTTGTACTTCCTCGTGAATATCCAAATGGTTGGATATTTTCAAGAAACCCAGGGAAGTTGACGAGTCTAAGAGCGGCTTGGGTTTCTCGGACGTTAAATTATTCTAATGCACATGCGCCAGTCTCCCTGGTTTTCCGGCAAGCCCTTACCAGATGTCTATAACTGCACCCATCGTGGTCTTGTTACTAACAGCTATTTGTAAGTTTGTGATTTCATTTTTTTCTGAAACACGGCTGATTTGCATTGCTACACAAAGGAGTTTTTAAGTAATTGACCTTACTATCAGACATCTTGTCTAACCTGACAGCCACTAAGACTCCACCCACAAATAGACCTACTCCAGTTACCAAAGTATTATCTTACATGTAAGTTACATAATGTATGTTTTCTGAAAGTCCTGGATAGTTTAAGGCAGTGAAAGCCATTAGGCCCTAGGCCAAGGCCGTATCCGAATAGGCCAAGGTTCCCATGTCGGACCCTTGAGTTTCAGACTTGATGCAGTCTTGGTGATTTTACACTTCTCGCGCTGTTCATAGCGAAGACTGCATCAAACTATTCTAACGGCAACAACCTTATTTAAAATGGCGGAAAACTTAAGTCGGTCCTCTAGCAGACGAAAAGATAATACTAAAACAATTGCCAGTCAAACAACGCAACCGACACCGTGAGAACAGTGCATAGCTGGTAGACTACGTATCCATGGTGACCAAGATCTCGAGCAGGGCTCGAGAAGACTGCATTGGTGTCATGTGTGACTTTTCGGACAGATATACACTTGGTCCCGTGATTGCCAATGCAGCTATCAAGGGCACGAGTCAAGGCGACACCGCAAAAAGCTCTGGCTTCACGGGGCCGCATCGCATTTTTCCGGTGGAATGTTATCCATGTTTTTAAATACAAGTGGCTACAAGGAGCCGCACCGTATTTTTCCGGTGGAATGCTATCCATGTTTTTAAATGCAAGTCGCTACAAGAGTCCGCACAGCATTTTTCCGGTGGAATGCTATCCATGTTTTAAATGCGAGTGGCTACATGAGTCTGCAACACACCGGCGCAAACAAATCGTCAAGATAGCATTGCATCGCCCTTTTGTGGTGCATTGTGGACTCGTGTAGCCACTTGCATTTAAAAATATGGATAGCACTCCACCGGAAAAATGTGGTGCGGTGCAGAACATGTAGCCACCAACCACCGCAAATAAATGTTTGGGAGCTTTGTTTTCATGGTAAAACTAGGCATTTCTTTCACAGCCGTTGCACGTGTGATGCTGTAGTCATTGTTTCCAACATTAAGTACAAGATAAACAAGATTATTTACAACAACTTGTTGAATAACAAATATTCTTCTTAATTATTAGCTAACTTTAAACTTTATTCTTCGTTATTAATAGCTAACTTAATTTGTAATAGAACTCAGTCAATAAAGAATATAAAAATGGTTAGAAAATGTGGTGCGGCTCATGTAGCCACTTGCTAGAAAATGCGGTGCGGCTCTGTGTAACCAGTAGACTATTCGGATACAGCCCTAGTTTACACAGAATTTGTTTTAATTTTCTAATAGAGCAAATTACAATATAATCTTGTTTTGGATGGAATTATTGTATTCTTGATGTGTTTATTAATGATGAAGAAAATAATTTATATTACTTACATGATATTAAATTATTATTATTATTATTATTATTAGCACCGCGTCTTACTACCCGTTCGGTTATACGCACTTACGCTAATGTGTAATGGTAGGGTGATTGTGAGATGAAATGGAGGACCTACAGTTTAACGTGGAATCCGAACCACGGTGATATTAAATTAAAAAGTGCATTCTATCTATGGGTCTGTCTAGAAGAGAACCTTCGGTTAAAAAATAAATGGAGTTTCCTTTTACTTATTGGTTTATTCTAACAAAATCACACCACATGCACCCAAAATAAGCCACCAGTCCAATCCGGTCATGTCATGTAAAATTAATATTAGTTCATTTAGTGCATATGCCTATGGAAATATAAAAGTTTGGTGTCATTCGAAATATTTGAATAATAGAAGTGTTTACAATAACTTCAAAATACATAATATCGTAATATTATGTATTATCTTAATAATAGCTCTACAAAAAAAATGAATTTGCGTTGGTTGATGAATAAGGAAGTAAAAGTGACGCGATAGACGCCATTTTGAAACGCTACAGTGGCCAAATTATGTCCACGGCATTATATCAAAAAATTCTACAATAACGCAGGTACAGCAAATATTTTTGACTTCAAGAATAATACTTACATTTGTTGTTAATGTGTTATTTAGCTTAGACTTGATTAAATCTAGAATATAAGTAACACAAGCGCCAAACCTTGTGCCTCTAAATACACCTCTACGAAGTAAAACTCTCCAGAACATTGGATCGATTCTGATTGGACAAATCCGCACCTCTGCGCCTACGTCACGAACATTCGTGGTTCGTCGCAAAGCAACATGGCTTCCCAATAGAGTATGACAAATTCATTACAATTGGAATTTACTTTACTTAAAGTGGATTGTTTTAATTAATACAATATAAAGTAATTTATAAATTTATATACTGGCAATATAAATATTACTTAAGGATATTATTCTATTATAACGTAGTTCTAGAAAGTTTATTTTACTTTTAAAACTGGGACTATTTGCTTACAACGTTGGGAAAATGCTTGTGTGCATAACTAATTCAGGAGGAACGGAGATCGATTCCTGAACAGGTGAAATAGTCAGTTCCCCTCCTTTCAATTAGCGTGTGTGATTAGAAAACTGGCTTAGCAATTTAATTTAATCGCATGATATACTCTTCAGTCTTCAAGTTTTAAAACATATTTAAAGCCAAGGCTATTTATTATTACTCATTAAACGCCGAATTGAATAATATAGAATGTAGACCTACAGAAATCAGAATTATGTTTTTTAATAAATTTCTGTTAGTTCATTAAGTTTTATATCTAAATTTTTAAATTTGTATTTTTCTAAAGAAAACTTAGTTGTTGATTACAAGAAACTTAGGTTTAGAGAAACTTTATTTTCTTTTGTTTCATGGATTAAAAAAAGTTCTTTAAATAGGCCTAGAGATTCTTACTCCGAAGGGCATTCTATTCGCCAATCTTAATAGACTAGTATTATTTTATGTCACGCACAGCTATTCCCCGATATCCTCACATAAATTTGATTTTTCATCCTCTCAAGGTGAATGATGATATTATTTTATTCTTATCAATTCCTTTATATTTTTTTAGAAGATGAGTTGGTGAACTGGTGGTCTAGGGGTAAGGTGTCGGACTTCTGTGCTAGGGGTCCGTGGTTCAATCCTCGGTCCCAGCACAGATCTATCTGATTGCCAAACCCTTCCATCACCTCTGACAAGACGTGTATCAATAACAACTTGTGAATGTGTGGAATGCCAGGCCTCCACCGTGGTTCGGATCCCACATTAAACTGTAGGTCCTCCATTTAGTCTCACAATCACCCTACCATTACACATTAGCGTAAGTGCGTATAAACCGAACGGGTAGTAAGACGTGGTGCTAATAATAATAATACTTAGAAGAGAGTACAGTCTAAATTTCATAGGAAGGGCATTTTCTGGGGGCTATAAAAACTACTAAATCTACTCTCGTATTCATACGTCAAGTCATTGGAACTGCAGCTGCCCCTTTTTATAGAAATTATATATACCTATAAAATAACACTAATAATAATAGTAAAATGTTGCCCATGTTGATACCCGTTTCGGTGGCCGCGTGGCCTGATGGCGTCACTCTCTCAATAGACGAGAATGCCGATGACGGGGAGATCAAGGTTCGAGTCTCGGTCGGATGTACTGAGGGTGGTTTTTCTAAAGTGGTTTTTAACTCTCCCTTCCCGCAAATGCGGATACACTTCCTCTAAATATAACCTTCTTAAATCCCTAAAACCATTAGTATAATTAGTACATAAGCGTATAACCAGAACGGGTAGTAAGACGCGGTTCTAAAAAAAATTAGTGTTGGTGAAGATAAATTGTACAATAATCCATAAAGAAGTGTTATTGGAAAATATTTTTTTTTAGTAAATCAAATCAGACATATTTTTAGAAAGCCAAATTTTAGTGGTTTTCGATCAACGTTGGTGGTTTCTTACAAAAATCAAGGTTTATCTCTTAATAAATACAACTTACCTTACTAAACAGCTTATCTCTAGAAGTCAGAACTAGATAGTTCAGTTTATTTTACCGAACACATTTTTTTTTCTTTTGTGCTGCCTCTGCACGGATCCTGAAATCCTTTTCGTAAGCTTCCACGCCTTTCTTAAGTGCTTAAGGTGGGGATGTCAGGACGCGAGACTAGGGCAGTGTTTTAGCAATTTTCTATATCAAAACCATTTTTGGGGGGGTCAAAACAAATCAAATATTTTTCCAATAGAAACATAGAGTTTAATTTCCTTCAACAGTTCTTGAATAACTGTCAAGGGTGTGCTGGAATTTAAAGACAAATATTTCTCTTCAGCCAGAAAGTTTCTGATTTGATACCGCTATGCTCATGACAGATATTCAACAACTGTTGATATCGCCATCTGAAGAAAATTAGATTTTATGTTTCTACTGGAGCAATATTTGATTCGTTTTGGCCAACAAAATGTTTTGCTATAAAAATTGCAAAAACACTGCCTTTAATTAAAGTTCCCTACATCCTTACCTTAGATCATTGATCTTGAGTTATAAGGTCTGGAAGTGGCTGTCTTTAGTTCGAACTCCACACAGTGCAATTCATATGATAAATATCATTACTGCTACAGGGTTTGTTTAGTTCATGGAAAAAATTGTCTTTTTTCGTTACTTTGACGTTAATTACCCTAATTTTCGATCGGTCATTTTGGACTGATTAACGCTCACGTGGTATAATTAGTCATTTTTAGGCAGACACACATAAATTATAAGATTTAAGCTGCCTAATTTGGGTATTACCGGTTTAGTTTATGACCATACTGATAATTTTGAGATTAGGGTGGTCCATTTTGGGACTAATCAATCATTTTGGATTTAGATTAGTCATGTAGGATAGAATTTTTAATTGGTTGTAAAATGTCATCTCCTAAATAAATAGGATTTTAGAAAATACAAACTTTTTTTACATTGATAACATGTTTTAAGTGTTATTTTACAGGTATTGATAATATCTATCAAAAGTTACTTGACGCATGACTACTTAAAATTAGATATAATTATAATTTCTAGCTGTGAGATGTAGTTTCGTAGTGAACATACAGTAGCCCCATGGCTTCTTTGGTGCTGACTGACAGCTCATAGCTTTGAAAAGTTACCAGACCAAATTATGTATCCCTACGCCGAACCATATGATCTGCAAAAAAACATGTGTTTAACAGCTGTCACTTCTGACAGTCAAAATTTAGGTATATACCTAACTGTTGACTGTCAGAAGTCAGCTGTGAACTGTCAGTCAGCACCAAAGAAGCCATGGGGCTAGTAGTAATAATAATTTTGTTTGGAAACTGTTTTTTGACTTTTCTAAATGTTTCCTGTTGCTCACAAACATAGTAAACAAAACCATTCACATTGTTTGCAAAAAAAGTTAAACAAACATTGTTTCAAGTCAATTTTTTCTTTTTCTATTTAAAACTATTCCCATGCTCCCTAACGAAGGACCTCTGTAATATTTCTATTAGTCTGAAAGCTCGTTCCCACGACGCGTGTTTAGACGGATTCGGCTCGTAGATTACATTATCACAGGTCGTGGGACCGAGAGATGCGCTTTGGCTCGGTTCGGTTCGGGCGTTCCCGTGAATTGTCGGTAGAGGATAGTGGCTCGAGCACCGTGCCACATCCACAGACACGAGTAGAGCAAACCACTCGTTGTGGGAATGGTTAGGCTCGTAAATATACGAACCACATGCTCGCGGATCTACAAACCACGAGCCGTTCGCGACTTGCCGTGTGAACAAGGCTAACTGTGAATTCACACGTTCGCCGAAAAACTAGCGCAGAACAGAAACGTGGTCACGTGACGCGCTCTAATCCAATCACATGATCTCTGCCTGATATGTTCGGCACAGAACCAACCATCTCAAATCACTGCGCATGCGCATTTGACAACGCATGCGCTCTAAAGCCAGAAGCAGACAGACAGTTTCGTTTTGAGCCCGTTAATGTAAAGCGTGTATATCGATATATTGGATTGTGCCACGACACAACGTTATAATTTGAAAACATCCCTCGGAGAATGATCTAAAATATATGTTTGTCCACTAGAAAATAAAATAGGTTGATAATCAACTGTTTTAAGTTAACGTTGCAATGCATCATGGGTTAACTTAAAGTGTGTGTGAATGTCTGCGCAGATTTGTTTTCTATTTTCGGCGAATGTGTGAATCAAGCTTTAGGGTGGGTTTTTTTTTTCAGCTGTCCAAGACATGACCAACTAGAACGAAACGTAACAATAAGGAACTGACGTGCTCTGTGTGAACAACAGAATTAGATTGGTCCACATTGTAGTGCTTGTTGTCAACAATGTTTGTAAACACGCCCAGACACGTAAACTTCGTTTCTTGTAAAACTATTTAAAATGGATGACAAAGAAACATTGTTTACAAACAGATCACAAACTTTTTTTAACACCAGTCTTACTACCCGTTCGGGTTGTACGCTTATGAACTAATTACGCTAATGGTTTTAGGGATTTAATAAGGCTATATTTAGAGTAAAAGTACCGCATTTGCGTGGAGGAAGAATGGAATTTTTTTTCAACGCTCTTAATACACCTGACTTAGATTCGAACCTTGATCTCCCCGTCATCGGCAATCTAAGGCCCTAATCTATTACGAGAGTGGCGCCTTAGACCAGGAGGCCACAGAAGCGGTTCATATCACATATTGTTTTCGAAAAAAAAAACACCTTAAAAACAAGTCGGAAAAAAGAGCGACATAATTTGTAAATATTTGCAGACAAAACTCTCGGAAAATGTTCTCAAGTGATTTGGTAGCAACGAGAGAAACTAATGTGGCTTATACCAAGGGAAGATATCGCCCCTTTATTATAGGGTGATACATAACGCAGTACACAAATGTATGAAATGTAGTATCTTTTATCTATCGGGCTGTAATGTCTAGAGAGTAAGGGTTCGGCCAGACTGACAAGCGTGCGAGGAGCGAGCGAGCGCGTGGTTAACAGCTAGCTCTGCGTAGGTTTTTGAGTAGAGCGACAGGTTCGAATCTCGGTCGGTGAACTGAGGGTGGTTTGTTGACGATAGTAATTAGTTGCTATAGAAGGTTCCGAATCTCTGGTCCAGTCGAACTAGAGGGTGGTTTTTGACAAGTGATTTATTGTTGTGGTTTTCCCATCCTCTCTCCACGCTAATGGTGATTCTTATTTGTAAAGGCCTACTTTGATTATAATAATGAAGTATTTTAACATACAGTTTTACATATACGTAAAGGTATGGTCTATGATCTTACCAATTAAATTAGGCCGTTAGTAGCAAGTGGTAATAAAAATGTCAAAATGAGAAGTTTTCCTAGCACTCAATGAACCAACATACAATAATATTGCCTAGCGCCTGTAAACTAGACTGTACCGGGTCGAGCGCGCTCGCTCCAGTCTGGCCACCTCTCATTACAACCAATGTGTTGTGTTCTATTTTATATTTTAGTAGCTCGCCCAGTCTGGCCGTCCCCTTAGCCACGTAAATCTTTTTTCTTACCCTTTTGAACCCGCCCCCATGTAACACGAAGTATATGTTTATCCTGACCACTCCTTGTCATTACATTCCAGGACACCCTTGACAGACATTCAACAACTTTGGAGGTCACCAACTAAAGAAAATTAAACTCTTTGTTTCTAAAGAAGCAATATATGATTTATTTTGGCAAAAAAAAATCATTTTATATAAAAACTGCAAAAACCATGTTTTTTCCTCTCGTTTCATACACTCCAACCTTAAATTGCGTAAAGCTTTTAGGGGGGGTGGGGAGTGGTATTCAGTATTTTCTCAGGTTTTCTTACAAGGGAGAGACTCAGTATGCGAAAATGCTTTTGAAGTGCAGGTTTATTCCTCCAAACTTATGATGCAAAAGAGTTTCAAAGGCTTTTTTTTTTAATATTGCCTGTGATTATAGTCGAGCATAATATATTTATACTTTTTTTTAACGTAACATGTTAAATTTGTTCATTTTAACATTAATTTTTTTATTTAATTTCATTTTATAGATAAATTTAATATAAGGTTAGCACAAAACAAATTAAAATATGGTTTCTTAAAAAATATATATTAATAATAAAAATTTCAGCTGTCATTCATTTATGTGGTGTTACACTTAATTTTACAGCAATTAAAGTCTTCTAAAAATTTCATATCAATCGCTTTGTTACCAATCCTTATCTAAAAATAACTAAGCGATTAACATAATATAATATAATCACCAAATCTTAAGAAATTACATAGGACGACGGGGGGGGGGGGGGGGGGGAGGTGACGTAAAATATTACGATCACTTACGTTACGGGAACGGAGGTTAAAAAAAAATCATGGAGGGAAAAAAGCCTTACGTAATTTAAGGACGGTCCCTTTCCAGATATCGGATATGTGTTTATACTGTTAGCAGCTTCGGTGGCCACGTGGTCTAACGCGCTACTCTCGCAGTAAACTTCCAATGACAGGGAGATCGAGGTTCGAATCTAGCTCGGGTGTACTAACGGTGGTTTTTCCAAAATGGGTTTCCACTCTCCCTCCACGTAAATGCGGGTGCACTTCCTATAAATATAAACTCCCTAATCTCTAAAAATCACTAGCGTAGTTAGTACAGTAGCCCCATGGCTTCTTTGGTGCTGACTGACAGCTGACGGCTTTGAAAAGTTACCAGACCAAATTATGTATCCCTACGCCGAACCAAATGATCTGCAAAAACATGTGTTTAGCAGCTGTCACTTCTGACAGTCAACATTTAGGTATATACCTAAATGTTGACTGTCAGAAGTCAGCTGTGAACTGTCATTCAGCACCAAAGAAGCCACGGGGCTACTGTACATAAGAGTATAAACCGAACGGGTTGTAAGACGCGGTGATAATTTTTTTTTTAATTTCAAATAATGAAATATTGCAGTAAAAATAATCTGCTAGCTGTTAGTTATCTGCACTCCTGTGGTAGATGGATTATATATAGTTTTACGAAGCAAATCAAAAAATATTTCTACAAGTTTTGACAATTTAGTAACTTTAAATCAATGTTTGCAATTAAATACATACTTTTAGGTGCTCTAAAAGGCTACTCGAAAGGAAATTGAAGAATAGCATAGTTAACAATGTATACAATTTGTTTTTAGAACGGCATCTTACTACCCGTTCGGGTTATACGCTCATGTACTAATTAAACTAATGGTTTTAGGGATTATGAAGGTTATATTTAGAGAAAGTGTACCCCCATTTGGGTGGAGGGAGAGTGGAAAACCAGTTTAGAAAAACCTCCCTCAGTACACCCGACCGAGAATCAACCCTCTACCTCCCTGTCATCGGCAGTCTAATTTACTGCGAGAGTAACGCCTTAGACCACGCGGCCACCAAAGCGGGTGTTAACAACATTAAATTATTCGGCCAATCACTAGGAAATTGGACCGTTTTGAGCGTAGACCGCTGGTACGATGTAAAGTATCTATCTATCTATTTGTCGAGTGTCGACTATACGTACCTGGAAGCGCGTCTTGGGCCCGGACATTGGGCGCACGGCGGTGTTGCCGGCGCTGCAAGGAGACCGGAGCGTGGGGAGTTCGTGCCATGTTGCCACACCGCTATCGCTGTATACCCCCCGGCGCTCTAACTGAAACAGGAGTTGGGATAACCGTCGAATGGGGACAATTTTGGTCGTTGTTTTTTATTTGTTTAATAAGAACAGTGGTTCCCAAATTATAGGTACGCGACCCACTGGGGCGGGGGTCGCAAACCAATTTTTGGCAGTTCGGGGAATTTTTTTTCTAAAATCATGAAAAAATACAAAAGTGAAAAAACGACACTGGAGGATTAAATTCAATCATAAATTTAAAGAACATTATTAGAAAAAATAATTATTATTATTATTAGCACCGCGTCTTACTACCCGTTCGGGTTATACGCACTTACGCTAAGGTGCAATGGTAGGGTGATTGTGAGATGAAATGGAGGACCTAAATTTTAATGTGGAATCCGAACCACGGTGGAGGCCTGGCATTCCTCACATTCACAAGTTGTGATTAATACACGTTTTGTCAGAGGTGAAGGAAGGGTTTGGCAATCAGGACAAATCTGTGCCGTGACCGAGGATTGAACCCGGACCTCCAGCACAGAAGTCTGACACCTTACCCCTAGACCACCAGGACACAAAAAAAAATTTAATTTAAAAAATAATCGCTGATCCACCTTTCACGCCCATTAAAGCTAGGTTGATCGCGAAAGTTCTAGAAACTGGGCCGCCATTCTAAAATGTTTGGGAACAAAGTTTGAGGACAATGATATACACCTTGATTTTGGTGAAAAGCCCTTTCTGGAAGATCTTATTTAGTACTATAAAGCCCTTTCTACAGACTCCGTATCCGCAGGTCCGTAAGTCTGTAGTCCGTATTCGTAGGTCCGTAGTCCTTTGAAATTATATTCGCGTCCACCCTTAATCATAATTAATGTCCAAACAAATAACACTGAAGGTGTTACATTGAAAAAAAAAAGTTTTTATAGATTACTTATTTAATTTAATATTCATTAAATTGAAAAATGACACCTGGATAAGGGAATCGAACTCAAGACATTTAAGTAGTACACCAATTCTCTAGACATTAAGCTATCCAGGAATCGTCCCGTGCCTAGGGTCATTATTCACTCATATTTTAAGGCAGCGTCTGTGATGGACTTGCGGAAATCGTCAGCTGCAAAATGTACAGTTGTAATTATTGTACTTATGGCAGCATAAATCCCTTCAGAGTCGAAGATGGATCGTGATCTTAATTGATCACACACGTCTAGCTGACGATTTACGCTCGTCCATCACAGACTCTGTCTTAAAATATGAGTGAAGAATAACCCCGTATACGGAACTTCTCCTGGATAGCTCGGTGGTTAGAGCATTGACGTAATCAGCCAAATATTCCGGGTTTGAGTCTCATGTTCGGGTATAATTTGTCAATTTAAATAATGTTATTTAGTTGCGATCATAACCGTATAATAGATTGGTTTTTTTAATTTCAGCTAATCATTGTTGGTGGAGAAACTCACGACGAAATTATACTAATTAAATTATATGCCTTAAATTTTGAACGCTGTGTGTTTTGTTTCTTTAGTCCTTAATAAACAAACTCACGCATGCGGTCCTCTTTTACTGCGTTTCTGTTTCAACCCCCTCCCCCACCAAGTATAAATGGTGCGCATGCGCATTTAATACAGATCATCCTCGATCTAAAGATATACAGTAGTTTTCAAACGTTTCTAACAATGAAGCAATGAAGCCCCCGTTGGTTCAGCTAAACTTACTTTATTACACTTTGTAAATATATTATTATATACTCCTTGAAAACAGTTCCTCTACACGATGCCCGTTCTTTAAACATTTAAACCGTCTCGTACATCAAAAACAAGATTTTTTTTTATTTGCTATAACCAATAAACAAAATAAAAAGGTTATCCCTTTCTATGAATTAAGATAATTAAATAGAATATTCGTTGTAGCTTACATTAATTGAGGCATTGTAGGACGCCGTTTCAGATTATATTATTACATTATATTGTTAACAATTTTACACTTTAGACTTTATGTTACTAGTACGTCAGTAAGAGAAAAAATATGCTAAAACCTACCGGTATTTAATTTCTGTAGAAAACGTCAATGATCTTAATTCAAACAAGGAAGTGTTTGGAAATCTAACATTTATAGCGACAATATTATAAACACATTCATACATGTATGGACCTACTTTTAAATTAAATTAATTATTAAAATCAAACACGTAGGCCTATTTGGACTTATTATTAAATTATTTCAAAATATATGCGCACTAAAAACAATACTAGACAATTTTAATCACTTTTGTAATTATCAATTTATTAGTCATATAACCTTGACCACAATATACTGTCGATGCAGATAAAAGAGAAGCATTACCTAACTCAAAATCACGCATGGTTACATTTATTATAATCAACAGAACAATAATGTCAAAGCATTACATGTTAAAATATAATAATATAATCAAGTAATAGTTTTACCTCCCTGCCAATGTTTTCGTAGGAATCCATCTTAGTTGAAAGGTTAAAATAATATGGTGGAGTCTCATAATACGGAAGTCTAAAACGCGCTTGCGCGGAACGTGAATTATGGTGCAACATATTTCAAAATATATCTAGCTAAGATAACTTATGAACATTTAACAAATAGTTCATTTGGATTAAACTTTTTTTACTTAAAAAAAAAAGAAGGCACTTACATTTATCCCACCCATTTAAACCAAAAACACAAATTATCGTCCGATTTCTTTTGTTTGTTTTGAGATCTGAATTATTATTGTTGTTCGGCTACCGCGCTCACATCCACGCAGAATCAATAGCTGTTGCCATGGTGACGATAGTTTTTTGTTCTCTACAGCTCCCTCCCCCTACTTTTCATTTCAAGGAGAGGATGAGTGCTGCAGTCGTGTTTCTCTGTGGCGGTGGTGGTGGCTGGCGGGTTGCAGGTAGAAGGACTATTTCTGGCCTAAACAGAAGTCGATATGATTATGTAAGTGACGAAACCATCACAATTTTTTTTTATTCCTTCCTCGGCGTGTTTTGTTTTAGCAGAGCACCTTTAGGGAAAGAAAGAGTCCCTGATAGACAAGCCACAACCATGTCGTTAGACGTGCGGATTAGGTGACACCTACATTCAGGTATCAACTAATTTCAAGGTTGATTTTTTTCCCCCCCCTCGTTCGTTACTTATATTCCTGTTTGATGATAAGAGTTACTGCAGGCCGGTACTATTTTTTTTAAGAGATATGTTTTTTTTAAAGATAAAGCTATAGTTTTTATAGATTTAGAATCGTAAAATATTAAAAAGAGTAAAAAAAACACACAACAACAGTTGATCTGCCTTCAAAATGTCAAATCGTGGGATTGTGGTGGAGCAGACGATGGGAGATTCTTTCTTCATCGAAGGGACATCGAGCAGACTATGTGACGGCGAAACCGCTGTCGCCAGCAATGCGGATAACAGCAGCAGCTCGAACGGTAAGAAGTGCGGGACGCTGGAGACGAGGACTACCACCACCCTGGGGAGGTTAGGCGATTATCCAGAGCACAGCAAGAGGTGCTACGCTTGTAAAGGGAGGACCCTACTTCATTACCGGGACATGCCACCCCACCTTCAGTTCAACCCTTACATCTTCACGGGTTACAGGCCACTGTTGACCTTCTGGGGGAGCATACACAGCCTCTTCTATCTTCACAACGAAACCATCAACATCTTGACGCATGGTGAGTTCCCGATTGGGTTTGTAAGTCACGTGCTGAAAGAGATCTCTGTTAAATCTCTTGGTATGGTTAGCATTAGCACTTACTCTGTAGCACTAGGAACTTGAAAGTTCATTGCTGCACTTAGAAAAGTACGCCCCCAATCCCTAGCATTAGCTAGTTCTATCCAGTCAACCTCATTACACCCTCCCTCTACCTTGAGCTAGTTCTATCCAGTCAACCTCATTACACCCTCCCTCTACCTTGAACTAGTTCTATCCAGTCAACCTCATTACACCCTCCCCCTATCTTGAGTTAGTTCTATCCATTCAACCTCATTACACCCTCCCCCTATCTTAAGCTAGTTCTATCCAGTCAATCTCATTATACCTTATCCTAACTTGAGCTAGTTATATCCAGTCAACCTCATTACACCCTCCTACCCTTATCTTGAGCTAATTATATTCAGTCAACCTCATTACACCTTATGCCTATCTTGAGCTAGTTCTATCCAGTCCAACCTCATTACACCCTCCCCCTATCTTGAGCTAGTTCTATCCAGTCCACCTCATTACACCCGATCTCTTTCGGGTCCATTTTAATGTTATGTTGGGTTAGCAGTCAATACCTCGAACATTATTAATATTAATATTTACTAACACACTTCGTGATTTCTCAGTTCGTGGCGTCTCAATATACTAAAATAAGGGTCCCAGGTTCGAAAGCAAACATACTTAATTAATCTGTGACGGTAGGCACGGGAGTCATTGAGGGGTGGGGGGACCACATGACGACACCACCCCCTCTCCAATAATTTGTTTATTTTATTCAGAAGAAAATTAAAAATCCACGTTTAAAGCATTGCATATATTACAAAGGAAACTTGTTTATATGACTCATAGAATTAATTCCGTTATAATGACATTCATGTTATTCATTAATTGTTATGAAATAATTTTAATTTCTTATTCGAAGTGAAAGCAAATTTGTTCTGTAACGTTCACCCTCTCTCCCACTTCTTCCACTATTTAAGTTGATATTTCAAGTCACGTGATTTACAGCTGTCAATTTTGATATATTATCAATTTCCATAAAATAATACCAATAAAATAGTAAAATGTTATAAATATTGACGACACACAAATACAAATCTTGATATTTTATAAACTGTTTCCTCCTAACGCGCTGTCACTGTATATTTTGCCTTGTTGATTTGGTTGATGATCACAATACTTTCTCTACCCGAGGGGCTGCGAGAAAGTAGAATATATTATGTCAGAATAGTAATTAAAATAATGAATGAAGGAAACAGCACTTTCATACTTTTTTTTGTTAGAGCATAAACTTGTTTCTAGTTTCCTGGTTAATCGGAAGGAAGGTGGACTCTTAATGCGGGAGGAGGGGTAACATGAGAAAAGGCCACTGTTTTTACAGTTTTTTAGCAAAACTTTAATTTTGGTCAGAACAAATCAACTATTTCTCCAGTACAAACCTAGAGTTTAATTATCTCCCTACTTTGATATCAACAATTGTTGAATATCTCTCACGAGCATAGCGGCATTAGATGACAAACTTTTTAAATGAAGAGAAAAAGTTGTCAATAAATTCCAGAACATCCTTGATAGATATTCAACAAATGTTGATATCACCGTGTGAAGAAAATTAAACTCTTATGTTTCTACTGGAAAACCTTGCTTTCTCGTTTTCTTAGTGGAATAGCAGTTTTGAAGCTTCAAAACCACTAAAAATTATTTTTTTTAAAAATCCCTCTATTTTGGTGTGAATCATGTTTTGAAACAACAAACCACTTACCCGCCTCGGTAGCCGCGTGGTCTAACGTTCTACTCTCGCAGTAGACTATAGACGCTAATGATTTTAGGGATTAGGAAGGTTCAATTTAGAGGAAGTGTACCCGAATTTGCTTGGAAAGAGAGTGTAAAAACTATTTTGGGGAAAAACCATCCTCAGTAATCCCGACCGAGATTCGAACCTAGAGCTCCCCGTCATCGACAGTCTAGTCTACTGCGAAAGTAGCGCCTTAGGTCACGTGGCAATCGAAGTTGGTATCAAGGCTCTTCGAAAGACATTTGTAAGGGGGTACGCGAACAAAAACAAAAAAGATTGAATACTTGATCCTTTTTTTTTTTTTTTTTTCAAAATCAATGTACATTAAACTATCTCAGATATCTAGCTTTATTAAGTTGAAATATCGCTGGTATATTTATATCATTTTGATTACTTCTGGCGGGAATTTCGGTGACACGAGTTGGCGACACTGGTTCTGCGAGCGCTGCAGCGGCAGCATCGGCAATAGTATGATTAACAAAATAAAGTCAACTCTGTCCCAATACCTACCCTTTTTTTTTTCTGAACCTGCGGAATAAATACCCCCCCTCCTTTCTCCGCATTGCTTCAACCCCATCTTTTATTGTCCTTCTTTATCTCTCTATCACACACACTCTTTGCTCTTAATTTCCCCGCATACATATTCACGGCAACGTATCTGACCTACAATACGGTTCTCATTAGAAGAATACAACCCTTTAGGAGTCTAATTACCCCTCAGGTTATACGCAAAGGCGCTAATTACGCTAGTGAGCCAGGGGTGAGGAAAGTTGAATTTAGAGAAAGTGTACTCGAATTTGCGTGGAGGGAGAGTGGAAAACCATTTAGGGGAAAAACCACCCTCGATACACCCGACTGGGATTCAAACCCCGATCTCCCTGTCGTCAGTGATATCATTTATTACGAGAGTGACGCCTTAGACCACGTGGCCAAGAAATGTATACAACTGTAGAGGGGAGGGGGTGAGACAGGTATTTCCAAATGGTGCTGAACTTGGGGTCGGCGATTACAAAATGTTGGCGCTACGAGACATCAAAGTTGTCGCTGTATGCCCCTGGGGGAGCGGTGAGTTAGGCAACACATGCAGCACGCCACGCAACCGACACACGGTGGTGTCAGAGTGGCATTGCATTGTTGGCTGTCAACACGGAGCGAGTGGTGGGGGTGGAGTGGGGGGACAGCGTTTGTGGACTCACGGTCTAAGGCGCTACTCCCCTCGCAGTAGACTACATTCACCACCCGAATTTACTTGGTTGCCAGATCAAAAAGTTACTAGTAATAGTCCCTAATGTATCCTTACGCCAACAGCTGACATCCGTCACTTTGTATAACTGTAATGAAAACAGATGGTAATATATGAATGTGATAGTTAACCACAGTAATTGAGGTTGATATTATTTATATTTATTTGAGGTCGGACACAGAATTTATTTATCGTTTTATTCCACTTAAAAAAAAATTATTCACAGCACTTTCACAAAATGTCTAACGAACATAGCTTCAAAATGGCGACCGACGAATTTAAGCCATGTGATTGATCATGACAAAAACAAGCTATCTACATTTAATTGTGCATCCACGCAGTGGATAAAAATATTTAGTCAGTTAAATATTTAGAAATACAATAAAATAATCATAAAATAATTTATTATGTATATAAAAAATGACAAGTATTCTTTCTTTTCCAAGTAAATACGATTCCCGTATTAAAAGGTATTAATGTATGCACTATATTACACATCATAGATAACATTCCAAAACGGAGGATAAGTATTTTTAATTATGTTTAAAATATTGTTTCGGATTGGTTAAAAAAAGAAATTATTAAAAGTTATGAAATAGTGTGAGAAAACTTAAGTTTATGTTATTTTTAATGTAAAATATAGCACGTAATTAAAAAACTTATCATCTCTAACAAAAAGTGATCTTTTACAAGTGTTGGCAGCCCAAGACCTAAACATACGAATTTTCAACTATCATTTAGGTAAAAAGCTATGGTGAACATACTTTAGCCAAATAAATGCCAGTATACAAGCAGACGAAAATAATTTGCTTCTGTATTCTTCATCTTTTAAATGCCTTGTGGTAGCCCATACTTGTTTGTTATTCATACATTTTTATTTTTGTCTTAGCGTCAATGACTATGATTATTGAAAATAAAAGAGATATATTACATTGTTTACTATGTTATTAGGAAGTTAGTCTACTTAACTATAATATTTATGACAGTAATAAAATTGAAACCAATTAAAAATCTAATTTTATTTTTACTATACAGTTTAATTAACGTTTTTTTATCGAATGAATTCTTTATTGAAGTATTTTTAGGTTCTAGTAGTGAAAAGAGGTTAGGCCAATTTCTATGAATGAAAAGACAATTGAATTAAGAAAGACTTTATGCACTACGTTTAGTTATAAACCGATGTATTTTCCTGATGAATTGTAAATTGTACCCTATGCACTATTTACTATGCGTTATGTATGAATGTAAACGTGGCATTGTTGGCACCAGCTGTTGTCGGGTGATTCAATCCCTGTTACTAGTTATAATCTCAACAACACTCCACTTGTTGGGCGCTTAAGAATGATGGGTTGCCTATCTTCTTAGGTGCACACAACGCCAACTTTGACGTCTCGTGGCGTCGACGTTGGGCGTCGCCAACTACAAGTTCATAAAGTGGAAATACTCGTCTTGTCACACCCTAAAACCTGTATAATATTTCATCTTGAGCTATGAATAGCCCTGTGTATCAATTGTGACAGCCAAAGATCACATGCCTTGACGTATGAATAAGTGAAAGTAGAGTAGTTTTTTTCTAACTGTAAGATAAAGATGTTGACCTAGGTGGTCTTGGGGTAAAGTGCTCGCCTCAGGACCGGATGTCCGTGGGTTTAAACCCGGCCGGGGTCGATGGATTTTTCTTGAGCGATAAAAAAAACCGTAGCACAACTTCCCTCGGAGGGGAAGTAAAGCCGTCATTCCCATGTCGATTGTGGATATGTAAAAGAACCCTGAAAGGTAAGTGAAAATACCTTTTCTGGCAAAATTTTTATATCCCTTCGCTTTCGCTCATAGACATTCTCATGTGCTGATATAAACAGTCGGTTCCGAAATTGCAGTTTAATACCAACAAATATAAAAAATAAGGTTATTCATATGAAAATTGGACTGTACACTCCATCCTTGACAGTTGCCTGTACCTACAGTCTACAGACGTCAGAGATTTTACTTGTTGAGGTGGGAGGGGGTTAGTGGGAATATTATATATCCCTGTAGGGAATTACTTATAAATACGTTTAGAGTAGCTACCATTGATAAAAGGCCAAAATCAAAATCGACACAATTTGTCAAAAAAGCATAGCCACTAACTAAACATATAGCTTGCTTATGAAAGTATATTTTTGAATTGTCAGGTAAAATACTTCGTGTGACGACGCGACTATATTATTTCCACTTGCTGCTCTCGTGACGGACGGAGGTTAGTAATTATAGTCAAGTTGAATAATTGACCATTTGATTGGTAATTTTCGTACGAATTCACTCTTAACTGGGACTTGTACCGGGATAATTTCCTGTAACGAGCTCCCATTACAATTTGTATCCGTATTTTAGAAAGAAAAAAAAAGGGCATGATGAATTTTGTCTGAAAATAGCTTACAGGTATTACAACGGATCATAATCAAATCGAAAAGGATTTAATAGTTTATTTTTCCCTATGGTAGTTAGGAAGTTTCATTTCCTTT
This sequence comes from Timema podura, assembly GCA_033556935.1. NCBI lineage: Eukaryota > Metazoa > Arthropoda > Insecta > Phasmatodea > Timematidae > Timema > Timema podura. Next base: position 2,592,424 of record JAVRXN010000013.1, on the reverse strand, counting down.
TTTAGTTTATCCGTGGTGTGACGTAACAGCTAGTCGAGGCGAAAGCCGAGCCGAGCCGAGCCGAGCTGAGCCGAATTTCCTTTTCTTTCTGTCGTTTCCGATCCAAGCAATCAGCAAGGGGAAACAACCAACAAACAACTACAGCCAGATTATAATATAAAGGTTCTTTTAGAAAATACAAACTTTTGTTTATGTAGCCAAAATTGACAGTTTTTTTAAAAGTTACAGAAACTTTTTTTTTAATATTATTTAATCAAGTCATGTGATTTGTATCTGTCACTTTTGATCGATCTTATCAATACCTATAAAATAATACAATGTAGTACAATAATGAAATGTGTGTATTTGGAGTGGTCCTCACATGAAAATTCTTCAAAATTACATGCATCTAGAAGCTATTTTTAATGGTTCTCCTCTTGAGATTTTTTTAAAATTTGGATGGTCCTATTTAGAATAATATTTTTTCTGACAGTGAGTCTTTTTTTTTTCACGGTGCAATATTATTTGTCGTGAACACCCACGGGTCACGGCTCGTGCAAGTTGGCGACACTACTGAAGATTCGCACAAAAACCACCCTCAGTGCACCCGATCGGGTTCGAACCCAGATCTTCCGGACAGTATAGTTAACACGAGAGGAGAGCGTTAGACCTACGGCCACAGATGCAGGGTTATTTGAAGTATTCTTCTTGGCCAGCGAATTTTTTGGAAATTGAGTACATCTAGAAGTTATTTGAAGTTAGATTTTTAAGTTCGTCTTTCAGCTTTATATTCGATAATATAAGAGGATTTTAAACCTAGAAGGGGCGAATTTATAACATGGGGATGGTGATTATTTTCACTGGGGCCTCCCCCTTCCATAACGCCTCCTATGGTTTTACTTTTAAGCCCTGTAATTTATACATTAGTGACGGATAAAGATGACTTGGGCGGTTTTTCACCCCGAGGACGATGACTTAGTAATATTTGTGAGCAAACAAAATCTGAAGTTGACACATTCACTGTTCGCTGATTTTCTTTGTCGAGAAAGTAAACAGGTTTTTTTTATGATCGTAAAAGAAGAAGATTTCAAACCAAAATGAGAGAAATTTGTATGACGACATAACTTTTTTATTTATTTTTGTCTAAGAAGACAATTCGAGAACAAAACCATTGAGCTAAAGGGATGTTCGCCCTAAAAATTATTTTTTCAAAAATATCGAATGCTTTCGAAAATTATTTGGAGGTTTTTTTTTTATGGTAATTGGGTTCACTGTGTCTTTTTCCACACGAAATTAAAAAAAAAGATCCCTCCTTTTGTTGGGTTCAATAAGTTCGTCTCCTATAGGTAACCAAACCTTTTTTTTTATTAGTTGCCCACATAAGATATTTGGAGGTCAGTATTGACACTTTTGATAATGTTTATCAATATTTATAAAATAATAATAATAATAATATAATAGTAAAATGTCATCAATGTTAACCGCAAAAAAGGTTTGTATTGTATTATGATAGGATTTTGGTTTAGAAAAAAACCTTTTGAAAATAAAAACGTATTTTTCTTGCGGCCAAAATTCATATAATTTTGCTTTATAATGATTGTTATTTTATAGGTGTTGACATATATCAAAATAAACATATGAATATCACATGACTTGACGTATGAATACGCGAAACGAGATCTAGTAACCTTTTATAGCTCTTAGAAGACAAGGTTCTTACTACGAAGAATATTTTGAATATCCATAAGTCTAATTTGTTGTCATTATTGTTTTCTAAAATACAAGTTAAAAAAAATATATTAACGCATACGCTACGTTTTAATGTTGTTACTATCCCAGTCCACATACAAGGATGTACCAGATCCTCAGCCTTAAGGAAGTTCCGCTGCATTCCTTGAGCCAGGTTGAGTCCATCAACACTGGAGTTCGCTAGTGTCAATAGTCAGTTATAAAAGCACTTACAAACGTGCAGTTGTTAAAAGATTCACTTTTAAAATGGTCGTTATGAAGCAGTAGCGTAAGCAGGATTGTGAAGTAGGGGGGCTCAAGGGGAACTTGAGGGGGGGGGGGGGAGTTAACCCCAACCACCGGAGGAAAATTTTTTGGTACCACTATATACACCTAGAAGTTTTTTGGAAAGTTTTTTTATTGGTATTTGCTAACTTGATCATTTATATTTTTAAAATTATAAACGTAACAATCTAATAAAATTATAAATAAATAGGCCTTTATTAAAGTTGGCTTAGCTGTCACATAGGCCTGCTGTCACGAAAATCACCGATTAATTATAATAGGTAGCAACTCCTCGGTGGAACCACGTGTGAAACTGGGAGATTTGGAACCTGCCGAAATCTTCAGGACTCAGGCCACCTCCTAGACTGCAAGAACATCAATAAGGACTACCAGGGAGGATCAACACAAGGATGTGTGGCACGTCCTAGACTGCAAGGACATCAATAAGGACTACCAGGGAGGATCAACACAAGGATGTGTGGTACTTCCTAGACTGCAAGAACATCAATTAGGACTACTAGGGAGGATCAACACAAGGATGTGTGGTACTTGATATTTTCTTTGCTCACAATGTTTAACTGTCCCTCCCTCCTCCCTGTTTTATTTTCTCTTCAGATCTGAGTAGATCTCAGGGCATCCCCAAACTACGGTAGGGGGGCTCGAACCCCCTCAAGCCTCCCCCAGTGGGAAAGCTACTGTCATGAAGAGACCATCGTAATCGTAAGGTGCAGTTTAAGTAAGCTCTTTGAAAGGTAGGGTTATGTGGAGTTGGGTCGTTACCTGAACCTAGCTTTGATGATACCTAGCGATCCCCGTGTTGAAACACTCAAGCTCTTCCGTTGAGCTCTGCCATTTTAACCTGGAGGCCGTGAGTCTGGTGTATACTTTGTTCTTGGACCAGGTTCATGGCCTATGACAAAACAGGAACATCCCGTGATCCCAGCTTCCGGTTCTATCCGCAGTGCAACAGCGGCGTGGACGTGCGACAGAAACAAAAGAGCCAAGTTTTGGCTCCGGAGGATCGATATTATGAACACACCACCGCACGACCCTGGGGGCAAAAGGGACGGATGCAGTTTATTAGCACTAGTTTTTTTTTGTCTCACCGCGTGAGATTGTTTTTGTGGTTTTTTTTTCTATCGGATATTTTTAATGCCTATTTTAAACATTTTTGGTGCCTGTAATGATCCTCTTACTCAAGGCCGTAGCCAGGGAGGGGTTTTGGGGTTCAAACCCCCCGCGAAATTTTATGAACAAAATATATATGGCTTTATTTATGGTAAAAACAATATTAAAATTAATATACAAATACAAATTAGGAGGCTCTGTTACCATAAAAAAAACTTCGCAGAGCTTCGAAACGTGTTTAATATTTAGAAATTTTCCAAGCCCTCGGCAGTTAGTGAGTTATTTTACCATGAAAAAAAAACCACTTCAGAGAGCTTCCAGAACTGTTTGGCATTTAGAATTTTTTTTTCTAGCTTCCAGCAATTGGGGGATGTGCCCACCAAACCCCCCCTGAAATTATTGGCTGGCTACGGCCTTGCTCTTACTCCTTACAAGCAATCCAAAAACTCGCACATGACACATGAAAGGCCGAAGAAATGTCACAGACGACAGCATCGGAAGGATTGATGATCGGTAGTCGTCAGTCATCTGTTCGCGTGTCGTGGTTCGCGTGTCCGCCGCAAGGGGAGTCGTAGCAGCGATGAATAAATGATACCGTTATATACGTCACTGTTCCGCCTTCCAGAAGAAATCATTGGGGAAGGTGGTGTGGCTGTTTTTATCCTACCCTAGGTTCAAAGTTCAAACTCTATAAAGTCACATGACTCTCTCTTCTCTGTGGGTTCTAGGGATGATATCTTCGATGTACGAAGGGTAACGTCTCGGTTGTTGATTGATGGCTGTGTTGAATCTAGACAAAAACTTCCGTTCGTTACATCGCGTCTTACTACCTGTCTGGTTTATAGAATTCGAATTTTACTAAATTTATGGGGATAAAATGAAAAAAAAGAAACCTCAGTGCACCCAGCCTGGATAGGTTTTCCGACCTTCCCATACACAACAAAACTAGACAATATGAGATTTTGCTCACCGAGTTGTTTCCCCTTTCTCCCCCCCCCACACTCTACCTCCACGCAAATGCGGGTACATTTAATCTAACTTCAACCTTCCTCATCCTTAACATAGGTGTATAACCCGAGCAGGTAGTAAGACGCGGTGCTAAAAAAAACCTCTTTGTAATACTTTGTTGCTCCATGCCAATAATACATTGTTGGAAGGAGATCAATCACACATGAACTAACATGTCTGTATGTACGTGTTCATGGATCAATGCTGCACACCTGTTACAGTTATAATTACAGAGGTTCATGGAATTGAATAATCACTATATATTTTGTGTGCTGTATAAATGGATCAGTATATTGAATGATACAGTTACAAGTTTGATAACATAGCGACCGGTGTACGCACATGGTTTTACAAAACAGGAAGTGGAACAACACAAGTCAAAGATGCAAGTAATAGGCCTAACGCACACATAAAAAGGGGTGGAAATATTTGGAACTAATAATTCAAATATAACTATGTTGTTATTCACACAACACCCTGAGCAGGGATGATAGTGTATTGGAATACCGGGGGTTAAGAGGAAAGGGGAGGAATCTATTGACACATATTTTCAAATATATAGTTTGACGTATCCTTCTCTTACTTGCTAAGATTTATAGAAGGATTTTAAGCAATATATTGATGGATGAGGAATGACACTAAAGACCATTATTTATCAATAACTCAATGATTATAGAAAAATACCTTACATGACGTCCTGCCAGGCGCTCAAACAGAAATTTACTCTGGGGTGAGAAGGTGGTGTCATGGCGGGGTTATGGGCAGCACTGTTGTGAGAAGGGAAAAGGGGGGGTGGGGGGGCATGTCCACCTCCACCCCTCCTTAATAATCTGCTCAAATAGGACACTCTCAACAGGTACCGTAAACGAAACGGTGAATTGTTTCATACAGAAAAATTGAGAATGCATGTTTGGAGCAATGATTTATAGAATTAATTCCATTATCATATTATTCAGTTACTGTTAAATTTTTTTTTGTTCTATATTTTAAAGTGAAAACATGTTTGTTCCGTCTCCTCGCCTTCCCCCATTAATTAAGAGGTATTGACACTTATGCGAGGGGGCATACAATTTATCAAATTTATAATTTCTCTACATTGGTTTTTTTTTTTTCAAATCAGGACTTTCTAAGATGTGTTTAATGTGCGAAATAAAATACTTTTTGATTGTGTTATAACGTGGTCTTAACATTTATCATATTACGTATTCAACAAATCTTCAGTTCTATATATTATAACTGTAATTTTTATGTTATCTAGTACAATTATGTGTGATTTTGAGGGGAGAAAGCTGGGAGGGGTAAATACTCCGACTAATCTCTCTTTATCTCTCTCCCATCCCAATGCCGGGTGAGTCATATTGAAATTAAATAGCATTTGAAGATTTAAAAAAAAGATGGAAAATTCGAAAGCTCTTAGGCTCTATTTACATTTTAATATTCGGTCAACAAAGACTAGGGCAGCTTTTGAACATTTAAATTCGAGTAATTATTATTTTAAGAAAATTTTATGACATTGTTGGGATTTTAGTTAGCAAACTTTAAAATCAGGTTTAAATAACCTCTGAGTTGGTATTTTCTTACCTGTTTGATTTTATTACGTGATTTTTTTCTCATAATTGCCTTTTATCACTAATGAAAAAAAGAGGGGGGAAAAAACAGTATTTGGCTAAGCAGAATGGAGGCTAAAGCCAATGTTTACCTGAGTTGTGGACTTTGCTATTACTGTTCGTACAGGAAGTTACTAGATTGCAAGCCGCACCTGTGACGTCACTCACGTTATTGGCAATTAAAATAGCTTGTACATCTTTTAATACTTCGGCATATTGTATCATGCGCATCGCTACAATTAAATAGATTTTAATTCCCTTACAGTGTTGGTTTATTACAACTATGGTCCAATCTGTATTAAAAGGTCCTTTAAGATTTTTTTTTTTGCTGTTTAGGATTGATAACATTTGTCTATGTTATTTTGGGAATATAACAATACAGTGCACTGTCTGTTTATAGATTTAAAATAAATGGTACGGTGCCCCGCACAGACTTTCTCCTGCTTTTATCTTAAAATAATCATCTACTAAAAACTCGTAAGACGTGATACAAAATAATAGTTCTATACACTGTTTTAGAAACACTACACCAAAGATTATAAATGAAATAATATACACTGTTACTTATTTACTTTATGGCATTATGAACTAGGAACACTGTTACAGAAAAATTGAGCAAAGAGAAACATCTTTGTCCACCAAAGAGCTTAAGAATCAAATTCATTTTCAAAGACCTGAATTAAAAAGTATATATATTTGCTTATAGCTCAAAAATTATTGGTTTTATAAAAATATATTTCAAATCCAAGTTTTTAATCTTTAATATTACTACAACTTTACAATAATAAGATATTTTGTATCTCAAATAGTTGGGAAGAAATTATGAAAATTGGAAAATTTACCCCTTGTAAAGTACCCTCAAAGTCATTTTCGGGTTTGAATCCCGGTCAAGTGTACTGAGGGTGGTTTTTTTGTTTGTTTGTGTTTTATAAAATAATTTTCTACTCTCCCTTCACGCAAGTTTGGGAACTCTTCTCATTGCCAACACATTATCTTAACTAGTATATCTGCGTACATCCCGGATGGGTAGTAATAAAATATATATATATCTTTACATATCTCTCAATATACACCTGAATGTTGTCTGCAGGTGTGCCGATAGTCTACATCTTGTTGACGGTTCCTGCGTTGATCCCCTGGGAGCAGGTGGACTCGCGGTTCCTGCCGTGGTGCCACGTCGCCGGCGCCGTGTCGCCGTGGATCGGCAGCTTCCTCTATCACCTGTTCATGAACCTGGATCACGGGGAGATGATCTACTACCGGCTCCTGCAGCTCGATATGCTCGGGATTTGGGTCAGTCAGAGCTTCGGTGAGAGCTAGGGATCAAGTTCATTAAGTGTCTCATTCATAAATGTAACTGAAAAATGACACCTGGACACTTGAATTAGCGCGTACATGATCTAACAATGAGCTATACAAGAATCAGGGTTATTCTTCACTTGTAGTTAATAATAATGGCGCGTCCAGGCTACATCATTCGTAGCCCAGTTTGTGGAAAGATTAGCCAGTACTAACGTACCGTTGCCCAGCGGACGCCCAAATGTACTAATCCTTTCCGTGGAGGCTTCATCCATGTCTGGATGAGGTGAGGAGATTATGGCAGTAAATATGAGGAGGTGGAGTCAATAAAGATATTAAACTAACCCAAACCCTGGCGGCCATGGGCATTATTTTCCTTTCGAGAAAAATTCACTGGGAATCAAACCTGAGACCTCTAGGTTAGTACTGATCATTATACAATGAGGGCGTTTACACTTATAACTAACCCAAAACTTTAGGCGCTTGTTTCGCAGATACCGCGCCATAGCGACATGACACTACCGCTTGCATCAGTGTCCGGTGATTTGTATGCATATCTTTTTTCGAAAGACCTTCAGTGTTTATTTTAGTTACAAAAGTGTTATTTATGAAGGAACATATATGACGATTGCAGTGTAGTACGTGTATCGATAAGTGAAAAAAAATGCATTGCTTCAACTTGTGACTATTTTCGAGTTTCAGTGTTGCATGTAATTGAAAAATGTATGTATGAATGCATGTATGAAATTGAAAAATGACACCTTAGGTAGGGAAATCCAACCAGACACTCTTCCAATTGAGTTATTGAACTTAAGTGTTGATTTCATTATCATTAATCTTACTCATACAAATATACATTTCATATAGTTTCAAATTTTTAGAAATATTCATTTATCATTAAAAAAACTCACCAAAAAAAAAACGCATAAAGAAAATGTAACTTACAATTGAAAGTTTGCAAGTTTTAGTTACTCTCATACTTTTGAAATGTAACTGTAATTATTTTATTTTGTACTTTTTTTGTGTGTTTCTTCTTCTGGTTTTATTTCTTTGTGTCTTTCTACTTCTGATTTTATTTCTTTATGTGTTTATTCTTCTGATTTTATTTATTGTTTATGTGTGTTATTAGAGAGGAAATTAGGAAAATAATACTGTCAGAAAATGAATGCTGTTACTCGGTTAGTTATTTGTTAACCTCTCGCCTTCTGTCAAAGAATGTAAAACTAAGATTACGGTACACAAAACAACAATTTTACTGATTGTTATCAATCTGTGTGAAACGTGGTATCTCATCTTACATGACGAAAATAAATTTAGGGTGTTCGGAAACAAGGTGATTAGGAATACATTTGGTCCAAAAAGGGGAGTTGAGGAGGTTACATAATTACAAGTTGTATACCCTGTACTCATCACAAGACATTGTTAGGATAATAAAGTCTCATAGATTATGATGGACAAGACATGAAGCGCAATTGAATTAATTTAGAACCTTGTTCAGGGTGGTGACTGGCAAACCCAATGGGAAGAAACTATTGGAAATACCTAGACGCAGATGGGAGGATAACATAAGAATGGACTTGAAACTGAAAGAGATAGGGTGTAATGAGGTGGACTGGCTAAAACTAGATCACGATAGGGATAGGGTGTACAGAGGTGAATTGGAGAGAACTAGCTCAAGACAAGGATAGGGTGTAATGAGGTGGACTTGATAGAACTAGCTTTACATAGGGAGAGTCTTAGTTTGCCCATCCCTGCTCTAAACACTAGTTTCATGGAGATTAGGGTGCCAGTGTTTATGTGAATTACCTTGCTTATTTGAACCTGCATAGGTGCTTTGCCTATGGTGACGGCCACAGTCTATTGCCTGCCTTGGGTGTTTCGCTGGATCATCATCTTCTTCTACTGCCTCCTCTCCATTTGGGGACTATACAAGGTACAAAAAATAAAAACTACCTGTATTAAACTTAGCGAGCTACGTTGGAAAGATTACAGGATGTCCAATAAAACTATGTTTTAAAATTTTCCTTACTTTTCCAGGTTTCCAGAAGCAATTTCCAACTTTTCCAGCCATTATATATTAATATTAGATATATTAAAAACAGAATTTTATCAAGATTTTTAATTGATGTGATAGTACTTTTAGACACGCTTCAGTGGCTGCATAGTCTATCTAATACGCTACTCTTGTGTTAGACTGGACTGCCGAAGACAGGGAGATCAAGTTTTGATCCTGGTTGGCTGCACTGATGGTGATTTTTCCTAAATGATTTTCCATTATCTACGCAAATGTGGGTGCACTTCCTTTAAATTAAAACATTCCTAATCCTTAATACTTTTGCGTAATTGGTACATAAGTGTATAACCCGAATCGATGCAGTGCTAAAAAAAAGTACGTGTAAAATCCTGATGGGTCCTGAGATAGTAATTTTGTTGTTGTTGTTGTTATAAAGTTGGTTGTGAACGTGAGGCGTTCAGTGGATGTACTCTCCCATACGTAGTACTTTGTTTTCAGGCAATGACTGCGTGGTCGCCTTGGGAACGCAGACTGTGTTTTCTCCTGCCATTCATGATGAGGGTTTTGCTGTTCATCTTGAGGAACTCTTCGTACGGAGGGGGAGATCCTACCGGGATGATGCATGTGGTCCTACAGGTATTTATTTATAAAAACACTGATGATGACAGTAACATCAAATTAACAATTTAATTAAAAAAATAATAACAGTATCAACAATTTACGCTCTTAAACGGTAAATAATATTGGTGTGTAAAGGTAAATTTTTAAATGAAAAGCAAAGTCAAAGTGAAGATTAAAGCATATGAAGCAACATTGAAGCTGAAGTCTAAGATATAGTTTGAGTAGAAAATTATTTTTCTGTTCTCCCAGCACTGCGTCCTACTAACCCTTTCGGGTTATCTGCTTATGTACTAGTTATGCTAATTGATAAGGGTTTAGGTTAAATCTAGAGTAAGTATACCCGCGTTTGCGTGGAGAGAGTGTGGGAAACTATTTAAGAAAAACCACACTCAATACACCCACCCGAGATAGAACCACGATCTCCCCATTATCGGCAGTCTAGTCTACTGCTAGAATGATACTGCGTGTGGCCACCGAAGAGGGTGAACGCTACTTTTAATTTTTAAATCATCCATTAATTGAATTTAGGTAAAGAGAAAGGTTTAGAGTTAAAAAAAAGCACACTATATTGTTTTATAGTAATAAACAAAGCCCATTGTATTATTTTATAATAATAAACAAAGCCCACTATATTATTTTATAGTGATAAACAAGGCCCACTATATTATTTTATATTAATAAACAAAGCCCACTATATTATTTTATGGTAATAAATAAAATCCACTATATTATTTTATGGTAATAAATAAAATCCACTATATTATTTTATAGTAATAAACAAAGCCTACTATATATTTTATAGTAATAAACAAAGCCCACTATATTATTTTTAGAGTAATAAACAAAACCCACTATATCATTTTATAGTAATAAGCAAAGCCCACTATATTATTTTATAGTAATAAACAAAGTTCACTATGTTATTTTATAGTAATAAACAAGGCCCCCTATATTATTTTATAGTAGTAATAAACAAGGTTCAATATATTATTTTATAGTAATAAAAACCAAAGAAACCCACTATATTATTTTAATCTGACATAACTTAATTTATTTTGCTTACATTTTAGAATGTTATTTAATCATAGTGGGGTGCTAAAATACTGTTTAGTAGCTGTTATAAGAATATTAATATGTTGAAATATTCGTATTTAGGAAGATATTATTCAAATATGTTTATTGTATATCAAAGTTTTCTTCTTCCTTAGAAATGTTGTGATGCAAAGGTTTTGCAGGTGTCACAATATTGAAGAAAAGAAGATTTTGAGCTTCGACTTCAACACTTCAATGTTTTGCACATCCCTAGTAATAAATATATGTTATTTCAATATGTATGTGCATGTATATGTGATATATTCATGCATACGAACACCATGATGCATTTTTTTTATATGAGGTATTTAAATGCACTTTCTGAACTGACTGATTATCTCAACACACATCAATTTTATGAGCGAGATCAAAAGGCCTACCAATTTTGCAGTGAAAGGTATTTTCACATGCTTTCCAGGGTTCTTTTACATGCAACAACCAACATGGAACTGACGGCTTTACTTTTCCTCCGAAGGAAAGTTATGCTACAGATTTTTATCGCTCAAGCTAGGCCGGCTAGGTTTGAACCCACGAACATCGAGTACTGGGCAAGCACTTTACCCCAAGACCCCGAGGTTGACCATTGCTAATAACGTCAATCATTTCCCAAAATAACTTTGAGAGTATTTGATGGTTTGGAACCTGACGAGGACAAAGTTTCATAATATTCAAGTGATGTGCAAGTATCACACACCAATGGGTATATGTGCTATCCCCAGAAGGGCCGGATTCAAAGCTGAAGGCACCGAGGCTGTAAAAAATTAAACCAATATTTTTAGTTTCAATTTTTTTTTTTTACATTTTATTTCTTGACAAACATAAATGTTAAAAGCTCAACATTAAATATATTATATTCTTTAAATTTAAAAATGACACATGGACACGGGAAAAGAACCTGGGACTTTTGACTTAGTACACCAATGCTCTAACCACCGAGCTTTCCAGGATTCATCCCGTACCCAAGGTCATTCCTCACTTTTCTTATTTACATAAGGAAACAGTGTCAATCCAAAAGATTTGTCTGAAACAAAAATTTTGTAGTATTTTTCTTTTGTTTTTAATTAATCTTGAAATGGACAGAAAATAATGTCTTAACTATTTTTATTGCAACAGTTTGTAGATGCATTGGTGCATAAGCTCATTGCCCCCTCCCCCTTACCCTCATGAATCCGGTCCGGGTCCCCAGGAATTTACAACCTTTAATCTAAATATAATGAATATCAAAGTGTCAAACAAAATTCAATTTTGAAATTCAAGGATGGGGTGTCAGCCATAGGTGGCATGGTCGGCGCGCTGCACATCCCTGAAAAATGGTTCCCCGGCACCATGGACTTCTACCTGAACTCTCACAACATCATGCACGTGATGGTGGTGATGGCCGTGTACTCGATGCACCAAGCCACGGTGAGGGACCTGGTGTGGATGACCCAAGTGGACTGCGAGGCTCGACACCTTACGCTCAGGGGCTACCAGCTCAACTTTGAGCTTTGATTCTCTTTGCGGGCGTCCGCAACAGTCGCCAGGGTCATCTACCCCCTTGTTACATGACAAAACCGACCGCATTGAATGCCGTTTCAGGTAGAATATTTTTTTATTATAATTTCGTATGACTTACATAAACATAAAGACATGTTTTTTAGCACCAGAAATCCCCTGATTTTTTTTGTTCTTGCTCTTGTACTTAACTTAATGGTTTTAATATTATTATTAATAGAGTTGGGTTGAATACACTATTTTTCTAACCAAATCTTGACTCCAAATCTTCACCTTAAAATCTAGAATCTCCAAATTGAATCTCAAATTTAAATTCGAATCTTTGAAAAAATGATGAACAATAAGAGTAAATAGAAATATAATGGAATAATAGAAAATAGAAATAATAACTATATGCCAATTTTGTTTTGTTTTAATCCATTCATTATATTAACATAACTATATTTATATCTTCTTACGTTATAGATGTCATTATCTTTGTCGGTATAAAATACTGTTTAGTAGCTTTATATAAAAATGATTATATTTTGAAATGTCAGATTTAGTGAGATATTTCAAATCTGTTCGTTTTATATTTAAGTTCTCTTCTTTGTTCAAATTTTTTTGAAGATGTGAAGGTGTCGAAAGTCGAAGCAAAGACGATTTGAACTTTGACTTTGAAAATTCTAAGACTTGCACACCCTTATTTAAATTTAACATTTAAAGGAGGATAGAAAACTGTAGAACTCAAGAGTTCACAATTAAAACTCAACAAAACACATGTGTTTTACTATATTTTTCTAAAGAAAAGGACTGATGTACCCTGAAAATTACATAATTATGTGTTTTGTTTTGTTTTCGTTGTGAACTTTGAGGCCTACAGTTTTGTGTCTAGGCCTTGCTCTTCTCTCCCCCTTTATATGTTTAGTTAAATACAGCCATTTGGCACCATTTTCCTTTTGTTTACACCTTTATTTAATAAAACAAAAGTGGTTAGTATTACTATCAGTGTCGCAGTTAACATATCATTTTCCTGTTTCAGTGCAGTGCTCATGGTCCAAAACACAGCTGCTAGTGATAACACATCTTCCAACCACCAAACACGGCTGAAATTAACGCGTTCCTTTAGAACACATGGTACTTAAACGCATTGATGTTTAAAAAAAAACACCACATTTTATTACATTCTGTTTGGTTATTAATGTTCATAGTATGTCACGTATCAACAATGGAGATTATTATACATTCATAATTATTATCCAATAACTAAAAAAAAGTGAAGTTGATTTTGACATGGCTACAAATAATTTGCACGAGTGACGTCGAGATTGTCCTGGTTTCTCATAATTTTCCTCAAGCCACTGGTTTTTGATCACTACCGTCTTGTTATGTAAAAATTTCTTTAAATCGAAAAAAAAGCAATAAATTTTATGATGTTCAAATGTTACTAGCCGATAAAATAAATATATTGTGTTTTTTTTTCAACTTGAAACAAATGTATTATAATGAGAAATATCCTTTGCGAAAGGTTTGTACATACTGTACATTTTCGGTGAGATGCTTCAATGCTGAATTGAAGTACTAGTTGTTTTTAAAAGTAGCGAAACAATGTGTTTTTAAGTCCACTATAAAAGGTTGTAAACTTTCTAGTTATTAAACTTGTCCTACTTCACTTAATAAATAGGAGGGAGCACGGCTACGGAGTCAGAATCTTTGAGTTGGAAGCGATCTTGGATGAAGTAGAAGTTGGAGTCGGTAAAAATGTACAGACTCTGATTCCGGCTTCAAAATAAAAAGTTACAATATTATAACAATATATGCAAGGTTGAATTTAAGGGAGGGTGACAAGCCCCAGGGCCTCAACAAACTGTTGCAATTTTGATTTTAAAATATAATGTATTTTATGTTCTTTGGACCTTAGTAGCGTAATGATTATATGCCTTGTGCCACCATTTGCTGCAGGAAATTTACAATTACAGTTTAATACAAATTTTCAATTGCTGTTGAAGTCGAAGTTAAAGTCAAAATCAGAGTTGAAGGCTTGGCGTATCGACTCCACAGCCATGGAAATGAGTGGAAAATTTTGAATAGTTAATTAGCCACTCATTAAAGTAACGCATGCAAGAAACACACACACACACAAAAGAGAATTCAAGATCCTTGCATGAATTCAATTCACATCGTCTTCCATAGAAAAACAAAACAAAACACATTTTATAACCTCTCCTTGGAGTCTAAAAAAAGCACAAAGGTTTTTTTTTTTAAATTTATACGAACGCTTTAGTAATATAACTGGCCAACAAACAACCTTGACTATCTAACCCCAAAAGAGCAGGATAGGGACAATGAATTTTAAGTAAAGGTATCACTATTCATCTAAAAAGAGGATGGAAAACTACACTGTAAAAAAAACCCTACTGTACCACCTTTGTGTATCCGGTTGGGATTAAAACTCCGACTTTTCATGTTTGGGTCCACTTAAACTGAAGTGTCAGATTTTGAAATCAGGACAATTAATCTCTCCGAATTACTCCATGAATCGTAGAAAATAATTATCAGTCAAAATATTTTAAATTTTCAAAATTTTTGTGCAAAAGACTTGATGTTCCCCACCCTATTCACCTTTTGCAAATTTTAATATCAATTTCCCTTTTTAGTTTTTTTTATAAACCTAATAATTCGCTTGTATAATTTTTCCCACCGTTTCTTGCATAATATTATCCATCTTTTAAATAAAGTACAAGCAACATTTTACATAGAGATGGAGAATATTTATAAACTTAAAATAATAACATTTTAAAAATCATAATAGTTTTATTAACACAAGTTATTGCTATTAAAAAGTTGATTAATACAATATAAATATATGTAAATATAAAAGAGGGATTTATCAAATTTAATGTACATAACAGATGTTAATAATTAAAAAAGTAAAAATGGCGCCAAACCGCTGTATTAAATTTAACCAATGAAAAGAGGATTGACAGGGGGAGGCCTACACACTTATCTGGAAAACTGCAGGCCTCAAAGTTCACGATTAAAAACACAACAAAACATATAATTATTAATTTTCAGGGTACATCAAATTCTATTCTGCTGAAGAAGGGGACTAATTTACCTAGAAAATTACATAATTATGTGTTTTATTGTATTTTAATTGTGAACTTTTTTCTGCTAAGTGTGAAGGCCTATCCCTTTCTATCTCCCTTTCAATGTTTCATTTGATAAATAATAGTTATTATGGTTGAATTCAGTTTTGGATCACTTCATATACAATTTAATAAATGATCGATCGCAAGAGCATCTTGAAGGTTTCAAAATTGAGATAGTAATAATATTACTTTTTTGACTTGTACATTTTGAAAGAGTACCTAAGAAATATTGACAATACAGTATTTTGCATGTTTGTGTCCCAATCAGAAGCCTCAACCCTTAAATCTCCCATTCTAAAACCTTTTGCTAGTGAATTTTGTAAGATATGTAATATCCATTATTTTAGACCGGCGTTTCTCAACCTTTTTATCAAGGGTGGCACTCATTGATTCATCCCCTAAATTTTTGAGTACCATGGGTATGAAACCTTATGTCCAGACGTTAATAGCTAAGAACATTTCTAGTAGAGGATGCACTTAAAAAATTAAAATTAAAAAAATACTTCGATTAAAATTAACTTATGAAACACTATATTAATAATTACCAAACCAAGAATTTTTTTTTGGGTGTGATACTCTTGTTGAACTGGATAAAAACTTTCCAATATTTTTGTGGCACCCTTAGGGGACCAACATAGGGTGTCCTGTCACACCCCTTAAAAACCACTGATTTAAATGTTACATTGAATTAAAAAAAAAGAATTACTTTAGTGATGAACCATTTTGAGCAAACATAAAAATGTTAATACACTTTATTTTTAAATAATTACGAATCATCAAAATGAAATAATTTTATACTTAAAAAGTGGATGAGGAGAAGGATGGAATGGAGGGGGTGAGTGGGGAAACATGACCCCCACCCCATAACAATTGTGGCGGAGATAGATAGTTCCAACCCTGAGTGTTATTCTAATCCAGGTGCAGTTGATCTTTGTAAGCATTGAAAGCACTGAGTGCCTACTTTCGACAAAATGAAACCTTATTTTAAGTTTACAAATATTGTTTAATCCGCAAACCTAATATATTTTTTTATGATTTTGGCAGCAACTTTGTTTGAGCTTTGTATTTGTCAGGCGAGGACCTACTAGAAGCCAACTCAACTCACTCAAATGGTAGGAGTGATGAAAAGGAGGGGAAGAGGTTAAGGCACAAATATGTCCGTAGAGGTAAAATTTAAAAAAATTTAGCTGCCGCATAGATAGTATAATAGTTAGAATAGAAAGAATAGAATAATTAAAGATAACAGAGTGTTTTTGGTCAATTTTACGTCAGTCTTGTTTTGAGGGCCACTCTAATGGGTCTTGATTCACATAAGTCGGGGTTTTTTTTTTTTTTTTCGATCTTTTGTCTCTGTGCTGTATTTATTTTAACTAAGCATAATGTTATGTATTCAATATAATAATTAAATACATTTTATGACACAAACATTATTTACATATTACATTTAAAGCGCAGTAATAAAAACAAGCCTTGAGACATTTTTTACCGACGACCCTGACTGCTTGCCAGGCTCTAGAAGTCACCAACCGCCACTGTTCTAATCTAATCAAACCATAGGCTTGTGTTTAAGGGCGGGCGAGGTATCATAATATGGTTAGGTGGCTTTAAGCCGAACTGTGGGTCTTGGTGCGAACCTAGGGACCCCCCACACCACTTAAGTGTACACCTATGAATCAAATCAAATAGGCAGAAGGGAATTTATTACAGCTAAGGTGTAGGCTTTCAATTTGATGGGTCTCTTGAGATGTTCAATGACCTTGAAAATTCTGTTTCTTTAAGGTTTTTTTTAACTCCCAGGGATTATTAGTTGGTTTAACTTATGGTGACTTGTACTGCATAAGTACCTGAAATTTGTTTCAATATGAATTGAAACACTTTACATACGATATAATATTTTAGAGTTCCGACATTTGTTTCCTTCAAAGTTGGTGCAGGTGTGCATGTGGTCTATAGTGTGCGCTAATACAGCACTTTTAAGTTTACATTTTTTTGTTGAGAAAAATGTTCCAGAAGACAGAACAGCCATCAATATTTTTATAAGGAAAAAAAAAATTTCGTGTTAGAATAGAAATACAAATTTTTTACTAAACCTTTTATGTTCTCTCATGTAATTTTGTATTTTGTTTTTGAGTCGGTGGAATTATATAAAACCCACACCTCATTTTCGTGTAGATAAAGAATCGATATTAAAACATTTTGAATGATTAAGGGGTAGTAATTCATTTTGATGGTCGACATTTGCGTTTTTAGTTTTTTTTTTAAGTGAAAATATTTACAGATGTACATATAAATAGTGAAGATTGTTACCCACACCTTGTAGAGTTTTAGACAATGTTAAAATGAAGTTAACATTATTAATAAAGTTTCAGTGAGAATTTTGCAAAGTTTGTGGTGCAATTCACCATATTTTGTTGAAAGTGATGTAGCTAAGAGCGTCGTGTTCGTTGAGCTTGAGTTTTGCGTTTAGTGTTGTGTATATATTAATGTTTAGCACTACCTTTCTAAAAACTTCAAAATCAAGAAAACTTTTTTTACTCATCTTTAGTGTACTATTCAAGTCCTATGAGTATATCGCGCTAATTAATTATTACACAAAATGTTTCTTATATTCTCAAAAATTACATCTACCACCAATCAATTGTTTTAATATTATCACATTTGTCAGCATTTTTGAATTACTTTAAAATATAATATTTTTCAATTTAAATACCATTGAAACATTAATTTAACACATCGTTCTTAATGGCAGTTGTTAATATATGTTTTTTTAGATTAAAAAATAGGATGCATTATAATACAATGTTTTATTCTTAAAATACAACTTGCTTCAACTTCGAAATGCAGACACAAGCTTGAAGAATACGACCATATATTAATTTACATCTAGTGGTGAGATTGTTAAAATTAATTCGTCCTTTATAGAAAAACATCCAAACGAACAGGTAGTAGTGTTGTGAACATTATTTTTAACATCTTTGTCAAAGCTATCTTTTTGGTTTGTTTGGGTTTAGCGATATTTATTAAGCATTAATAATAATAGTAATAAATCTTAGCCATGTGTCATTCCATTGCCATTGTAACAATCTGTTTATAAAACATTGTGTTTCTTTTTGCCATTTCATGAAGATTTACATCATATTGAATAATATATTAAATAAAATAGGCTACAGCCATACTTGTGACCTGGTTTCTGTGACTTAAAACCCAGTTATTCCCTAACGAGTTAAACGCAAAAAGTGAGCGACATAGAATCACTGATATTGAACATGATGTGGTTGACATTCTGGAATCTTGGTCATGGTGACTTGGTCGCAAGTATGACTGTGCGTTTGGGGGCATATTTGTAAAAAAAAAAAAAAATTCTGCTAAGCTCACACATGTAAATGGGCCGTAACATAATTGCATGTTCATTAATAAGGCCTGTTTTAGTGAATTAATATATGTAGGGATATGCAAAGCTTGGGAAAATGTCAAAGTCGAAGACCAAATTTCCTTCGCTCCAACTTCGACACCCATAATAACCTTTGCATCTCCTAAACATTTCTAAGTAAGAAGAAAACTTAAATATATTATGAACATATTTGAAATATCTCCCTAAATATGACATATTTCAACATATAATAATTTTTATAACAGCTACTAAACAGTATTTTAACACCAACTAGTGATTAAATTAGAACCCTAAATCTTTATCTGCACTTAACGGAATGGATAGTTAAAAATTAAAAGTGGAGTTTATGTGACAACCGCAAAAACATAATCTTTGGAAACGGCTTGACTTTTTTTCGCGTGTTTCAAAAGCTCCACTTTTGACTTTACTTTGCATTTAAAATATGGCTTTTGCACACCCCAAAATGTGTGTTAAAGCAAAGCATTCTAAAGTCAACACCAAACAAATTCTGCAAAGAACTTGCCCTGTATTGCATACATCCTTGAATTCGTCATACAAACAATGGTGCTGTAAATAAAAGAAGGAAATTTTCATTACGATGTGCTATAAATCATGAAATGTCAAAATAATAAAATTATGTAAAACTTATATAGAATAGATTTTACTATCTTCGTTAACAAAATAATTACTTTATTTTTATGTCTGGAATGAATATGATTGTCGCATGAAAGAAAACTTAAAAAAATTGGTTTTAATAAAGAAAGTAAACTAAATGCTATTTACCTTTGAACAAGGCACAAGGAATTTATAAAAAGAAAATTAAGGAATGTCTGGAGAGTAAAAACCTCAAACCTTTTAAAGTTTTTACATGAATTTTGGTCAACCTATTATAAAAAATTCAAACAATCAATTTTAAAACAAATGAATGTTATATAAATATAAGTAGTGTTGAGTATATTTAAGAAGGGAAGTGCCAAAAAATTAATAATTGGGAAAAGGACCGCCTCTGTGGTCTAGTGGTCAAAATTTCTGGCTACAAATCCAGAGGTCCCAGCTTCGATTCCCGGCGCTTCCAGAATTTTTCTGTGAAGCAGTGGGTTTGTAACAGGCCAAACTCAGCCTCATGAGGAAAAATGAGGAGCTACTCAAATAAATAATTAGCAGCTCTGGTCTAGAAAATGAAATTAACGGCCGGAGGGTTCGTAGTCCTGAACACATGACACCCTCTATCCGCAAAAGTTGGCGGCCGCTTGGTTGGTATAGCTCACTTGTGAGCTCACGCAATGGAATTTTTTTAAAGTTTTTTTTTTAAAGTAAGTTTCTCAGTTGTGGTCATCTTACACTTAGCTTACCCTCGAAGGAAAAAGTCTCACCTTGACTGATTACACTATGCTCACATCTTATAAGCTACGCCATAGTGGAACCAATCAAGGTAAGGCTGCTATCTTTCAGGGTAGTTGGAGGGTATGACGTGTTTTCTTAAATTGTAGCACATAAAATCCAATGAAAATCCAGGAGGAAAATAACGAGCCAATTGATGGAGCGGAAGCTGAGGAAAGGTGGTGTAGGAGCAAAGAGTAAAAGTGTTATTTGTTAATCATGTGCATGGAAATGTTTGTCACATATTGAATCATATTATTTTGTAAAGGTTCATTTGTAGGACTTGTTTGTTTCATGGATATATTATATATATTTTTAATATCAGAAGAGGTGAGCTCCTCTTTCCCTCTACCTTCTATGATGTCATTCAGAGGATATATCCGATCCGGTTTGCTCTATACCAAATTTTTACTTTCTCGTTATCTTAAAGGTAAAGAAAGTATTGTGATCATCAAAAATATTGAACTCGAGATTTTGATGAATCTCGACGTTTCATGACCCCGAATCCGAAAAGTGGTTTTTGAATTTCCGTCCGTCTCTCTTGTTGTCCCTCACTGTTGAGTCAGCCCCTTGTCTCTTTCCTCCGCACTTGCACAGGCCGCGCCACCCACCCTCTCTACTGCCTGGACCGCTCCACAGTCCATGTCTTCGAAGCCGTCCGTGACGAGTGCACCTCTATACACAGCGCCAAAGAGAACTCTGCCTCTATTGGCTCGCGTGATGGGCACTATCCCTTCAATTTGCACGCACCAATGGGAAGCCCCTGTTTCTCCCATTGGACAAGGCCAGGCAGCAGTGGATGGTATTTAACACGGTGATTCCTTGGTCTCAATACCAGTCAGCCAGTCAGACTCGGTCAGTTAGCCTCGGCCAATCAGCGGTGAGCCAACCTTGGGGAACCACACTTATACGAAAGAGCGAATAAATCGTCGTTTGCAGCAAGTGTCATCACTCTTCTCATTTCACCGCAATCCCCCTTCACCTCCCACCGCGACTTTACGTTGCCGGGACTCTACCCTACCTTCCACCGCGACTTTACGTTGCAGGGACGCTATCCTACCTCCCACCGCGACTTAACGTGCAGGGACTTCCTCATGTTCCACGCGACTCACGTTGCCGGAACATCCTTTTGTTCCACCGCGACTCACGTTGCCGGAACATCCTTCCGTTCCACCGCGACTAACGTTGCCGCAACACACTCGCCGACCTTTTCCCTACCCACGCGTGTCTGACCACGACGTCTCCGTCGTCAACTACTTCAACAAGTTACCCCCGAGTCGAAGGGATGGATAACACTCTGTCTGTACCCCCAACTAGGGCCTAAACTATTTTACCGATCGGGCTAAACTTGGTATCTAGAGTTTTCATAGGGTTGCCCCGAGGGATTTTTGGAATTGGATATCCAACCCTAAAATTAAGGGTAGTTTATTGAAAGGCAAAAAGAGAAAAAGTCAATTTATCGAAATCAGCTATAACGATTTTGATTAAATTCATTTCTAAACATTTCTAAATATTTCAAACAAAATGGCTACCCTCAATATTTCGGCAAAATGACTTTAAGGGCTCTGGTCAGATGCATAAATTAAATTTTTTTTATCATATCTCCTAAACTATTTGAGATATAAAATTACTAATCATTATAAATATGTAAATCTATTTATAATACAAATATTTTATTCGAAGCATATTTTTATGACCAATAACTTTCAAGCTATACGCAAATATTAATATTTTTTAACTATCAAACACAAAAGGTAAAGTATTGCGACCATAAAAAAAATCTAACCTGAAATGTTGATGGATGTTGATGTCTGAAGACCCCCCGAACCCTAAAAAATGATCTTTGCTATATCGTCTGTTTGTGTGTCTGTTTAAACTTAAAATTAAGAGTAGTTTAATAAAGGGCGAAAAGAAATAAAATTGATTTTCTCAAAATTGACTCTAACGATTTTGATTAAAATTCATATCTAGGTGTTGATTAAGATTACAAATAAACTGGCTATTTTCATTTCCTCATGAAAATGACTTTTAGGGTACTTTACAGAAGCTGAAATTTCCGTATCTTCGCAACTATTAGAGATACTAAATAACTTATCGTTGCAAAATTGTAGTACTATTAAAAATAAAAAAACTTTTATATGAAATATATTTTTTTTAATCCAACAGTTTCTAAGATATTGGCAAATAGATTAATACAGTTTTGTGAGCTTTTGTTGTAAAGAATACTACTTAGGTTTTAACGCAATAATTCTCCAATGCCATAGAATAATTAAATGTAAGTAAGTCTCTGAAAAAGTTTGTTATTTTTCCTTAAACTTCTTAGGAGAAATATTTGCACAATAATGATCTATCTCCATTTTAAACTCAATAGTCAATATTTACATTTTTTATGGGTCAAAATTTATAAATGAGGAATTTAATAGCAATGTGATGACATGAAGATGTGCAACACATAATAAAATGTTGAAAATTTTTACCGGAAGTCAAAATTTTAATACGAAGTGTTGACCCTTGTGGAACCAATATTGACCTTTGATATTGCTCCAAACATACAAATGAGGACATTAAATCTTTAAAAATAAAATTATAAAATTTAAAACCGGACTCAAAAAATGTTTTACATAAGTATAGTGCAATTTATGCTTGGGTTTGCTAGTGTATATTATTTCGTTTCACATATATTATGAGTTTTGAGTAAATATCTCCATTTTTAAACAATAGAGCGAGAAAGTCCGTGCGAAGTTCTGGTCTTTTTTTTTTTTTTTTTTGACATCCACTACTGTTTCCAGCCTGTGACCTTGGTCAATTTTTTTATTCAAGCCATATATTTTCCACAACCGGCTGGCTAGGCTTGTCATAGCTTCATATGCCTTATAATATAACTTAAGACTAGGACAGGCACAGCATCCAGTCTCCAGGCCGTTAATTCATCACTGTTAACCCACATTTTACCAATGATAATTTTTCAGCCATGCTGGGAATCAAACCTGGGACCCTTAGCTCAGTAAACAGATACGCTACCGACTGAGCTAAGGTGTCAGAATCTCTTAACCAAATATTAAATATTATGCATTAGAATGTAGAAATAATACATTTACCATGACTACAAATAGCAGAATAAACTCTAAATATAAAAACAATTGTGTAGGCTATTTACGAAAGTGGTTGTCAATAGCAAAAACCAATGCTAATTGCAATCAAATTGGAAGCGGATTGATACAAACTAGATTAACCTTGATTACATAAGTGGTGGAAAAACAAACCACTAGTGCAGGTAATTATGGAAACCAACACTCGCACGCACTGATCTATGTGCCAGCGGTGATGAAATAGTAATGCAATAAATGCGAGGAATCACAGCGGCCTGCTTTCGGAAATTGCGTAATAGCCATCTTGTGACTGCATTATCGAAAATACTATCCCTATTTCGCTGATCACGTTGTATCCATGAACATCGGATCCTGAAGTGAACACTTTATCAATACCTATGAAAATAAAAATAATACAATAGTAAAATGTTACTAATGTTAATCGCTATATATTAAAAGGCTTTTAAAATTGGACTGTACTTTAAAAGGTTTTACCTTAACTGTCTAAACCATGTCTCTATCTTATAATAATAAATACCATAGTGAATCACGCTTAATTCCTTTCAAGGTAAATTGATTGATAAAGCTAATCTCAATAACAAAGTTACTTTTGTCTATGAGAGTATATTAATGTTAGATTTGACCAGAACTAATTTTTTTTATTATATCACAGAATTTGTGTCCTCAGATAATGTGATTCTAAATTAGTTATAATTAAATAATGAGGCATGCAGTGTAGTAACAAACATAACATTAATTTAATTGAGTGCATATTATAAAAAGGCAGTGGAATAAACTTGAATTGATGTTAAAATAATTTTAATCTTTTGCTCTTCAGTAGATATACCCATAGATACATTTTCAAATCTTTTTTCACTATCAAAATCTTTCCATAGGTTACATTTTGAGTTTACCGAATTTAATATAAAGCAATAATAAAGGCAACAAAATAAAATATGTACAATAATTTATAAATATTTGTATATGAAATTTAAAAAAAACATACATATATTACTTTGCACTGTCCCACTCATGACATTAAACTAAATTTATAAAAAAATTACACTAAATTTTATTTCTTAAAATTTGTAAATATCAGCTCACAAAAAATTATGAATATCTATAAACTTATAGAATTGTGCCATATAGTTATTTTAGACTATAGGAGACGTGTCAAACTTGTGGCGCTACCACAGTTTTGTGTGGCCCCCGTACCTATTATGAGTTATCCACCATGAAATGTGACCTTATGCTTCTTTTTTGGAAATGTCTAGTTAATATTACGTTTTGGAATGTGATATTTGTGAGTTTGACAATAATTTGGTGAAATCAGGCACTTGAGGTTGGTGTGGCAAATCTGTACCCTTTATTCAACATGAATCAATTACCTAAAAATTGTTGAATATGTGCGTCAAATATGTGCAATATTAGGCAACAAATACATATGTTAACAGTTGTTTTCCCATATGAAATAGAACCAAACACCCGAGAGACTTCGGCTAACAGACGTGCATTTGCCAACGGTTAATATAATATTACACATCTGGGCTACAACAATCATAGCCCTAGTGAAAAGATTAGCCAGTACTAATTTAGCGTTGCCCAACGGACCCCCAAATGTACTAATCATACATCTTTTCTGCGGAGGCTCTTTCCATGTCCCAATGAGATGCGGTGATGATCATAGTGAATATGAGGGTGTGTAACCAATGATATTAACCTAACGTAAGTCTAATTAACCAAACCCTGATGATAATGGGAATCATCCCCCTTTCGAGAAAAATCCTCTGGCAGTACTAGCCGGTAATCGAATCCGGGGCCTCAAGGTGAGCAGCCAGGTCCTCTGATCACTGTACCATGGGCCGGTTGCCAACATTTATAAAAATGTCTTCAACATAATGTTTAGAGCCCGACATTAACACCCTTGTTGCAACACATTGAATATCGACACACAACGTGTAAACCATCGTAATTACGAGAATGTCCGCATGGAGGAGACCCACGATTCAATCAATTTAAATAACACCTGGACATGAAAATCAAACCAGTGACCTTTGGCTTAGCGCACTGAGCTATACATGATTTGTCCCATGCTCAGGGTCATTCTTCGACAGTAGATTAAGGCAGAATCTGTGATGGACGTGTGGAAATCTTCGGCTACTGGGAGCTATCACTGATTCCACAGCTGTCTTCGACTCGGGAGGACTGCTATGCTGCCGAGTGACGATCCAAGGTTGTAATTAAAACAAATTTTAGTGTAATTACAACCTTGTGTGTTGATATTAATTGAATTTTTCTTTAAAAACTCTTGACTCTGCCTTAATCTATGGGTGAAGAACGAACCTTAACACATGACAAATCATTGATGGATCATTGGGAGAGCAAAGCGACGCTAAGCCAAAGGTCCCAGGTTCGATTCCCATGTCAAGGTGTCATTTTTCAACAAATTTAAATTAATCACTAACATTATTGTTGCAAATAAAGGTTTTTAATTTCTGATAAAAATATATTGGGTTGGTACTTTTGTTTTATATAGTGGCCCTACTTTCTTTTTTTGTAATAATAAGAAAGTTTGAATTATTTTTACTTAAGATAAATGACAATACACTTTTTTTTTTAAATATGGATCCTTCATTAATTTTAATGTCCGATTCCCCAAGTTTTGACACGTTTGGAATATGATGTCTTGTTCATTATTAATTTAATTCATATTATCTTGGTTACATAATTGATTGATAATTGATCATTTTATCGAATGTTATTAAAATTATAACTCTTTGTAAAAATGATACCTTACAAAATAAAACTTAGTGAAATGTTAAGCTATTAAAAATATAAATAAAAAAAAAAGCTTATTTTAAGAAATACATATCAGATGTTACCAATCTAAGACAATAATTTTTCTGTTTTTGTTTTTTACAAAATGTAAATGTTTAATTGTGAAGTGTGGGCAGATCCCAAAAAATTATGACATTTATAAAAAATATTTTTTTATTAATATATAGTAAAATATGATAGCTTTTTTTTTAACATAGTGGCTTACTACGTGTTCATGTTATACGCCTATGTACTAATTACTCCAATGTGTAAGGGATTAGGAAGGTTGAATTTAGAGGAAGTGTACCTGCATTTGGGTGGAAGGAGAGTGGAAATTTAGGGAAAACCACCCTTATTACACCCAAATGAGATTCTAACCTCAATCACCCCGCCATCTGCAGTCTAGCCAAACACAAGAATGACAGCTTAGACCATGTGGCCATCAAAGCAGGGGATGGAGTAACTAAGCCTACAAAAAAAAAGAGGCAGGTCCCAATCTTTGTTGTCAGAATTCCTTTAAACTTTATTAGTTCTCATTGTATGACACCTTTATTCCGTTGTAAACAATATTAGTAATAATACAGTAGAACTTTTTTAATTCAAAGTCCTAGAGATATAATTTTTTTTTTGAAATATCCAAAATTCGAATCAACCATTTTTATGAGTATTTAAGCAGCTGGTAAAAAAAAAATCAATAAATTCAAAATATGCTATACATAAACACACACAATATATACATACATACATGGTAAAACAAGAAAATTAAAACTTAAAATAAAATTTAAAATTTTCCATTTTAGGAATCAACAGTATTAACTGGCAAATTATCAGCAAGAAATTCAATTTAATCACAACCACATTCAATTACAAATTTTATATTGTTATTGTGTACCTATACAGCACCCTTAAAAATAAATTCCCTTTTTATTTAGGGGAAAAAAACCTGGCTGTAATTCAAGCTTCGTTCCCTATCAGAAAAAAAACAAAGTAGATTAGCTTAGTATTTAGCCCACATGCGAGCCCATATGAGTTTTTCCTGTAAATAATATTAAGTTTAAAAAAACACAAAATGTACTTAAAATTAAATACATTTTTAGTGTCTGATAACTTATTTTTGATTGAGTATTTTTTTAAATTTCTTATCTTTAGTTTGTTTGGATATTATTTTAAAAGAACATGAATGTAATTAATTATTCTTAGTCTATTTGTGACTTATGAAATGTATATATATGATAAAATGTTTAAATATTCCTAGACAGTTGATGCTAATTTTGGCATATGTATCAGAAATATTATTTGTTTGCGACAGTTATATAATGAACATGTACATCAAAGTAAATTTAATATGGATTCACATGTTTGCTGAAAAACAAGATCAGAGCAGAAATGTAATCATGTGACAAGCTCTAAACCAATCACAAGATTTCAGCCTCATTAGCGTTGTCTGTTCAATGCGACTTGAAATAACTTCAGCTTTTTCTCTTCTGCGTGACAACATCCGCTCAGGAGACTCAATAAAATTTCAAAACCAACCGATGTAATCAGTGTGTAGGCACCTAAGCCAACCAACAAAATCATAACATACACCTAAGCCAACCAACAAAATCATAACATACACCTAAACCAACCAACTGAATCACTGGGTATGCACCTAAACCAACCAACTCAATCAATGGGTATGCACCTAAACCAACCAACTCAATCAATGGGTATGCACCTAAATCAACCAACTCAATCAATGGGTATGCACCTAAACCAACCAACTCAATCAGTGGACATGCACCTAAACCAACCAACTCAATCAATGGGTATGCACCTAAACCAACCAACTCAATCAGTGGACATGCACCTAAACCAACCAACTCAATCAGTGGACATGCACCTAAACCAACCAACTCAAACAATGGGTATGCACCTAAACCAACCAACTCAATCACTGGGTATGCACCTAAACCAACCAACTCAATCAATGGGTATGCACCTAAACCAACAACTCAATCAATGGGTATGCACCTAAACCAACCAACTCAATCAGTGGACATGCATCTAAACCAACCAACTCACTCAGTGGGCATGCACCTAAACCAACCAACTCACTCAGTGGGCATGCACCTAAACCAACCAACTCACTCAGTGGACATGCACCTAAACCAACCAACTCACTCAGTGGGCATGCACCTAAACCAACCAACTCACTCAGTGGGCATGCACCTAAACCAACCAACTCAATCAATGGGTATGCACCTAAACCAACCAACTCAATCAGTGGACATGCACCTAAACCAACCAACTCAATCAGTGGACATGCACCTAAACCAACCAACTCAATCAGTGGACATGCACCTAAACCAACCAACTCAATCAGTGGGCATGCACCTAAACCAACCAACTCAATCAGTGGACATGCACCTAAACCAACCAACTCAATCAGTGGGCATGCACCTAAACCAACCAACTCAATCAGTGGGCATGCACCTAAACCAACCAACTCAATCAGTGGGCATGCACCTAAACCAACCAACTAAATCAGTATGCATGCACACTAAACCAACCAACTCAATCAGTGGGCATGCACCTAAACCAACCAACTAAATCAGTATGCATGCACACTAAGCCAACAGACTCAATCAGTGGGCATGTGTCTAAGCCTGACTCAATTAATATACACAAGCACAACTGACTCAATCATTGCAAATGCAACTACATACCAAGATTCTAGCATACAGCTGTATCTGCTGTTGTGAAATTATTTGAAATAACTCGTTAAAAGGGAAAGCACATGCATCTTTCTTCTTCTGTTTTGATTAGTTTCACGACACAACACAATAATTATAAAACATCCATCTTGATATTAATCTTAAAAATTTGTTTATCCAGTAGAAAATAATAATAATACTTAGCACCGCGTCTTACTACCCGTTCGGGTTATACGCTTAAGTACTAATTACACTAATTGGTTAGGAATTGGGAAGGTTGAATTTTAGAGGAAGTGGACCCGCATTTGCGTGGAGGGAGAGTGGAAAACAATTTAGGAAAAACCACCCCCAGTTCACCCGACCGAGATTCGAACCTCGATCTCCCCGTCCTCGGTGGTCGAGCTCAACACGACTGGCGCGTTAGCTAACTACGCCACCGAGGCGGGTCAGTAGAAAATAAAATATGTTGGTAATCAGATGTTTAAAGTTTTTATTTGTAAAGAATCAAAAGCCTAAATACACTTAGGTTAGTGTGTGAATTACTGCGCCACTCAAGCAGATTATGCTCTCAATTCTCGGTGAACGTGTGAATCAAGCTTTAGTAACTTTTAGAAATATCATATACAGTAAAACCTTGGATTGCGAGCATAATTCGTTTCGTAAACGTGTTTGTAATACAAAGCACTCGTATATCAAAGTGAATTTCCCCCATAAGAAATAATGGAAACTCAGATGATTCGTTCCACAACCCAAACATATTTAATCTGAAAATGATTAATACCTTTTTTATTTTTGTTATTTAAATGTAACTGTACTGTAATCAAATTTATTTATTAAATTTAATTGTGGCTGGTGTGAGGTGGACGAGAGAGAGGAGAGGAGGAGGTGGGTTATAGTTTAGGACGACTTTCACTGTCACTAACGGAATCACCACTATATGTTGGATCACTGGAATATTTTTCTTTTTGTGCGACTTTAACCAAGAACCTATCCAATGACACTGCTCGGCAGACAAAGCGTAACCATAGTACTACTCGTATTGCAAGATATCGCTCGTTTATCAAGTTAAAATTTATTGAAAATTTTTGCTCGTCTTACAAAACACTCGCAAACCAAGTTACTCGGAATCCAAGGTTTTACTGTATAGTCCATTACGTGACGAATAGACTGAAAGTTGTTTTATAAAATGTCTTTATTGAGTGATGAGATAACAGTGTCAGTGACCAAAATAGATTATAGTAATCTTGATGGCTAATGAAATTGAATTTTAATTAGTATTAAAACAAAAATGCCCAAAACACTGTCTTTAATAGATATATTTTACAAAGTAATTTTTAATATTGTAAAATATTTTTTGTCATATTTTTTTTTATCATTGTGACTTTTATTGTTTGTGTTTGGTGTTGAATTTTTTTTTTTTAACATGTCTAATGATTTGCTTGCTGTCATGTCACATCCATTATAAAAAAATAAAATAATTTTTTAATTGCAAGAAATAAATAAAAAATAAAAAAATAAATATAAAAAAAAAATTCATATATTTATTCTACTGTTACATTCAAGTCCATTCTTAACAAACTTCACAGAAGCCAACAATTAAGATTAGGAAAATATATTTTTATTTATTTATTTGAGGTATTTAAAGTGCATTTTATGAACTGAGTGAGTATATAATCACAAAATATTTTCTATGAGCAAGATCTAAAGAGCCTACCAATTTTGCTGAGAAAGTTACTTTCACTTGCCTTCCAGGGTTCTTTTACATGTTCACGATCGACAGCTTTATATCTCGGAATGGAGTTGTTTTACAAATTTTTATTGCTAAAGAAAAATGCGTCGACCCCGGCTGGGTTTGAACCCACAAGCATCGGGTCATGAGGCAAGCACTCTATCTCAAGACCACAGAGGTAAACAGGAAAAAATACTGTAAATTCTAGGATGCAATATCATTTGGAAATCTTATTTCTTTATTCCTTATAATAAAGATCGACACCTTAGGTCTGTCACTAGTGTGTCTGTCTAGTGAGCGAAGGGCCCCAGGTTCAATTCTTGGCATGAGCAAAAAATGTATCATTAGTGAAATGTGGGTTTACCATTTCACAGTGATGAATTAATGGCCGGGGACTGGATGTTGTGCCTGGCCTTGTCTTTTTACACACCTATAGAACAGCTCTCCCTGATATCCTCTTCTCCATAGCATGTCTCTTACACATCTATAGAACAACCCTCCCTGATATCCTCTTCTCCATAGCAGGTCTCTTACACACCTATAGAACAACTCTCCATAGCAGGTCTCTTACACACCTATAGAACAACTCTCCATAGCAGGTCTCTTACACACCTATAGAACAACTCTCCATAGCAGGTCTCTTACACACCTATAGAACAACTATCCATAGCAGGTCTCTTACACACTTATAGAACAACTCTCCATAGCAGGTCTCTTACACACCTATAGAACAACTCTCTATAGCAGGTCTCTTACACACCTATAAAACAACTCTCCATAGCAGGTCTATTACACACTTATAAAACAACTCTCTATAGCAGGTCTCTTACACACTTATAGAACAACTCTCCATAGCAGGTCTCTTACACACCTATAGAACAACTCTCTATAGCAGGTCTCTTACACACCTATAAAACAACTCTCCATAGCAGGTCTCTTACACACTTATAAAACAACTCTCCATATCAGGTCTCTTACACACCTATAAAACAACTCTCTATAGCAGGTCTCTTACACACTTATAGAACAACTCTCCATAGCAGGTATCTTACACACTTATAGAACAACTTTCCATAGCAGGTCTCTTACACACCTATATAACAACTCTCCATAGCAGGTCTCTTACACACCTATAGAACAACTCTCCATAGCAGGTCTCTTACACACCTATAGAACAACTCCATAGCAGCTATCTTACACACCTATAGAACAACTCTCCATAGCAGGTCTCTTACACACCTATAAAACAACTCTCCATAGCAGGTATCTTACACACCTATAGAACAACTTTCCCTGCTGTCTTCTTCTCATTATTATTATTTAGCACTGCGTCTTACTACCCGTTCGGGTTATACGTTTAAGTACTAATTACATTAATGGATAAGGAATAGGGAAGGTTGAATTTAGAGGAAGTGAACCCGCATTTGCATGGAGGGAGAGTGGAAAACCATTTAGGAGAAACCGCCCCCAGTTCACCCAACCGAGATTCGAACCTCGATCTCCCTGTCCTCGGTGGTCTAGCTCAACACGATTGGCGCATTAGCCAACTACACCACCGAGGCGGGTCTCTTCTCATTAAATCCTCTCGACTTTCGCACACTTCCAGTATATTTTACGTTCTATAAATTTCTAAGTTTCACTCCATCCAATTTCAAAGCTTTTTTAGACCTTACATACTAAACTATTTAAACTTCTTTTTAGGTTTTCACACTTTGATTAATTTGGTGATCCTATCTTTAAGTGTTTTATGAACAATTTTTTGTAATTTTTCTTGTTAAGAGGTATCCCTCTTTCAAAAGAATGGATTTCTGGGGTGTGACAGGCAGGTCGAGTTTCGGAGGTGATTTAGAAGAAAGTTTTTTTCTAAATTATATCTCACTCTTCCCCACACAAATGAGGGCACATTTTATTAAAATTCTACCTAGCTCATCCCTAATTTATTAGTGTAGTTAAACACCTATAGTCTGGACAGGTAGTAGGAGGTAATTGAATAAAATTGTTAAGTGGTAAATTAATAGTATGAGGTCTGGTTGTTAGGTTTGTCCTAAAATAATGTTGGCTTAAGCCACTAGTATCATAATACTTTAAAAAAAAATTTAAAATAAAAGATTGAAATTTGTATGTTTATTTTATATCTTGAATATGAATCGTTTTTATCGAATATATATTTGAGGTATTTAATGTGCACTTTCTGAACTCATCGATTATATCAGCACACAAGAATTTCTATGAGCAAGAGCGAAAAGGCTTACCAATTGGCCGGGAAAGGTATTTTCACGTACCTTCCAGGGTTATTTTGCATATTACAGCCCACATGGGACTGATGGCTATAATCTCCCTCCAAAGGAAGCTGTGTTACAGATTTTTATTGCTCAGGATAAATTCATCAACCTAGGCTGGGTATGAACCCACGGACATCCAATTGAGGCAAGCACTTCACCCCAAGACAACCAAGGTCAAAAACTTAAAATTAAAGTGGGATCAATCTCCTTTAATTTTTTTTTTATCAATTTCTAACGAGCAGCTTCTTTTATGAATCCTGCATGGTAGTCTTTTGATTTAATCTGCCATAGCTATTGTTCACTTTTATACATTTCTATGAACTCTTAAATGCACTAACTATGACCACCGCGACACTGTCATTGTGCAAAACAAGGCATGTAGAACAAATTAAATTTCAAAAATTTTGTTATAAGAGTGAACAGTGTGGCAGTAGCAGCGGCAACTACCGAACTGAGCCGCCGGTGTATTTCAGTACAAACCCTACGGTACACCCACGCAGTTTGCTCTGACACAGATACATTAAATGAAATTTCCTATTTGCTTCGGCCGCCTGTGCATGCAGCAACTTGGATTTTCATGAAGAGGGAAGAGAAAAGCTTTGAAATATGGTGCTGGAAAGATCAGCTGGACAGACAGGGTGACAAATGCAGTCCTAAGGAGAGTGGGTGAGAAGAGATCCATTTTGGATACGATTCTTCGATACAAAGTAAAATGGATCGGACACATCCTTAGGAGGAACTGTCTTCTTCACGACGCCGTGGAAGGCAAGGTTGAGGGAAAGAGGAGCTTAAGAAGGAGGATTCAAATATTAGATGGTATGAAGGGATGCAGAGGACAGGGCAGAGCGCATTCGCAGTCTTAAGTTCACTGACAAAAGGAATGTATCTGTCATAATACAAAACACACAATAATAGAGTAGTGTGTCGAAAACTCGACAGGCGCACGTGCACACAGTTGTTGGCGCGATTCATCACAATCCAAGGTCAATCAACTGTATAACTTCTCAGTTTGTTTGTGTAACTCGAGTGGAACAGTTGTGCTGTGGTGTTTTAACAAATGCTGTTTTTGTTAGTTTTCCAATTCAGTAATGTGTTAATTGAGTCAATACATTATAATATGTACAGTGCTGTACTGCATTTCTGTATATTACATGTATGTATATACACCAATATATTAACATGCAAGAGATTGTACTGTGCGTATATTACTGTTACTGTATCGTACAATACTACAGTCCAGTACATTATTATTATTATTATTATTATTTAGCATCGCGTCTTACTACCCGTTCGGGTTATACGCTTAAGTACTAATTACGCTAATGGATTAGGAATTGGGGAGGTTGAATTTAGAGGAAGTGAACCCGCATTTGCGTGGAGGGAGAGTGGAAAACCATTTAGGAAAAACCACCCCCAGTTCACCCGAACGAGATTCGAACCTCGATCTCCCCGTCCTCGGCAGTCGGGCTCTACACGACTAGCGCGTTAGCCAACTACGCCACCGAGGCGGGTTACAGTCCAGTACAACTCTAACTATAATATTCAATACTGTACTGCGATTCATCCTTGTTTAGTAAACATGACATAGTAAACGAGCATCTTATGCAAGTTCATTCGTAAAACTCGACACCATCTCAGTCCACATCAGGTCGAGTTCCTGAGACTCTACCCTGTAATAATAATAATTATGAAGATAGTAATTATAAATATGTGAATATTATTTTATTTGTTCCTATCAATCTTTCCTGCGCCTTCTTACATACAATTTACACTTCAAAGGGAGAAAAAAGGTTTTACTTAAAGAACTATGTTAAATAAGTAGAAAAGAAAACGCAATATTTTTTTGGTTTTTTTTCCAATTTAATGTGCCCTTTTGATGACAGTACAACAGATTAATTAACTAACAGCGTAAATCTAATTACAGAGTTGTAGTGATGGTGATGATAATAGTATAATAATAGGTCATACGAAGTTTAAGGTCTACTTGACAACCAGCGAGAGCGACGACGTTAAGTTCTTTCTGGTTAGCGCTTCGAGCAATACTCTCCGTGCACATATCAGCACTATGTAATAAAACCAGTATTTTCCACCAGAGAAAAAAAAAAAAACACATTCACAGCATTTACACATGGTAACAATTCAAATAAGAGATAACAGTTTTATATATTTATATTATAATTTTTAAATATACAATTTAAGAGAACACACAATATGATTTTAAACACGTTCAAGCATTTGATCATGTTATATTTAAAGACAGAATAAACTAAATAAATAGGGTGAAAAGGGGGATAAAATTGTGTGCATTATATATATATATAAAATTGAGATTTCCTTAAGTGTATTAAAAGTTAAATCAATTTCATTTTGTTACTATTTTCATAGATTATGACATTAAATTACAGTTCAATTCTAGCGAGAAATTTAATAAGCCACTTAAAATATTTGATGATGAATAATAACACCTTAATTAACAAAGAAAGCTCCACAAATGTACCTTTCCAGGTACAGACGTTGGATAATTTCAACTTTTAGAAGCAGCCAAGTAGTAAAAAAACAAAACAAAAAGTTTCTTTGTGATAATTTACACAAACAAAATTTCTTCATCTTTTGGTGAATTTAATGTTCCTCAAATAAGACATTCCAGAATCTCTTAGTTATAGAAACAGATGCAAAATGAATCAAACAAAACAAACCTTATATACATACAGATCTAGTTAGTAAAATCTCTAATCACACTACACACAGGTATAAGCTTGGTTCAATCAAATTACATTTGAATTGTAAAAAAAATTCAATGTTTATGGGCACGTTTCCACAGAGTGGCTTCATTTTCAAATATATTCGATTAAAAATTAGTCATAAAACTGATTCTAAAAACTTACACTGTGCACGAGTACATTAATGTACTATAGGGTATATATGAAACATTGGAATATATCACTCCAGTTTTTAAATTTAGATATTGCCGAGACTAAAGATTGTATTAGAAAAACTTGTATCTCAATATTTTCTTTTTGAGTTAAAAACCTTTTGTTTGTCTTTTACAGACTTTAAACTATATGTTCCAAACAATTTAGTGTTGGCAATCTTCCAAAGTTTATCGTAAATTAACAAACTATATTAGTAAATATTGAAAATGGCTGTGAAACGGCCCATTTAGAGAGTGGAATATACTACATTTGAATACAAACTAAGATTACGGTATATATAATATTTTGTTTAGGGATAACATACAAACTTTAATGCAATTATAGACACAAACGTAATTTGGTGCTCGTTATTTGATTCATTCAACTAGGAATAGGGCATCTTATTATGTGTAAGTATCTTATATAAGTTTACATATGTACATCCAATGCAATTTAGGCAACAACTTTCCAAACATATATTTTTGCAGACTCAATGATACAAGCAAAAATATATTTTTGTGAAAAAAAAAAACACAACTGGATATATTAAATACAAAAATTCATTTCACATATTATTATGTATATCCTGTATCATTGCAGTGTAGAAAAAACTTACAGCCTACGAATGTCAAAGTAGGCCAAAGCTTGGACCTAGTAAAACATTCTGTCCTAACCAATTTTTTTTTTATTTTTTTTTTAAATAATCCTAAGTTATTTCTTGTTACAATTCAACTTGGGACTAAGTTTTCTCTAATCTACTCATACAACATAACGGCACTAAGCGTATAATTTTTAAGAGTAACGCTTCAATTACATTAGATTTGTAGCTTAGGTTTCTATTGACCAAAGAACTGGCCCAACTTGCCGCAAGGCACCAAACTAGCGAATGATGTCCTTTTTTTTTTTTTTTTTTCCAGGACCACAGAACTTGAAAGCGACAGCTCCGTAATAACCACTGCTCGACACGATACGGTTCACTTTTCTTACATCGAGACTACTGCTACTATAACATGATAGTAAGAAATGATGACATGAAACAGATTTTGATTTTTTCTAGGGATTTGCTAGTACTCGACAATTCGAGTTGAATTTTAGTAGCTGTTTGAGCTCAACTTGAAGATCTATACAAAACTCAAAAGAACCGACTACGCGGAATTTTCAATTTTTTTCTTAAAAATTCTGAAATGATTTGATTTCAAGATACTTTTTGATATCAAGTAGAGTCTTTCAATATTTCCTTATGTTTAACTTAAAAAAACCAACTAGTTTGTATAATTATATTAAATCTATTTAAATGTCAAAATTTGTGTGTCCATAATTTTTTTTTTTCACAAAAGATTTATGTTTGTTCTTATGGTTTATACATGAAACCATTATAAAAATTCAAATGGAATATTTCTAGTACAAATATCGCTCTATAATTACTATAAAATTGAAGAAAATAAATAAAAAGAAACCCAAATCTTTTCATTCAAACTCAATTCGGACTTGAATTGAAAGTGAAAATTGCCTACTTACACACACCTAGTACTTTTGTAACACTACAACTACAAATGTTATAGTTAAAATGTAACCATTTGGGTAGTAATGAAGATTAATGTATTAGTTATAATTCTGATGCTCTGTCACCTTTTCGAGAGAGTATTGCTCGCCGCGCTAGTTCGTCGATGTCACGAGAAGTCGACAAGCTTCTCTTTTCTAAATGATGGCAAATTTCATTAACACATTCATGAGTACAATACATGCAGGAAATATTTTAAACTTTATTATTTTTTATTTATTTTTTTAACTTTTTAACTCATCAACAGGTTTATAATATATGTTTTTTTTTAAATAACATAAGTATGACCATACTTTTCAATGTCAGTTATCCTAGTATCGAAGCTAAAATATGGCCAAACACACAAAAATCTATTTTTTTTTTTTTTTTTTATTTTTTTTTAGCTGAGAATACATCCTTCTAGGTATTAAGAATTATGTGCAATTTTCAATCCCAGCCCAATATAAGATTAGTGTAATTTTATCAATATATTTTAGTTTTACTGTTTACTATCATTATTATTAACATTGTTTTATTTAAACATTTCTTGGAATATACTGCAAACTTATTTATTTCCTTAAATATAACGCTATAAATCTATGCTTCTTGAAGAAAATACACGACATCTACATAACACTCCGCTAAAGAACTCTAAGAAACACACCGAATAAAAGAGCATCATGCAAACAACACACATTTTTCATCAAATCTGCCTCACAAAGATGACAAAAGAGTTTTAGGCCCCTTCTCTGTGCTCTGTTAAGACCAAAACAAATTCACTGTTATCATGGTAAGGCAGTTTCTAACAGTAATCGACTGTTTATATTTATATATTATTTTGAACTAGTTAAATCTGACTTCAAAGTCTAAGTGTGAATTCTTTTTTTACACCTATAATGCTACAAAGGATTATTATTAATTCGTTACTTAAATAATTCAAAACACAATATTATTTACCACTAATATACTAAACTAAAAAATAGTTTCTTTTCCCTCTGCTCAACTAAAGATATGCCAAATATATCTGTCTTTGTATACATATATATTTACTAACTATTCTACTTAAGAGGATATTATGTTAAATATAGTATGCTAAAACAACACCAATGTGCAGAAAAGTACAAGGTTTTGATAGTACTTTTAAAGATTTCTCAACAAGAGATTATTAATTATTCTTATTAGAAGCTATACCACCTTTGTTACACCTACATTTTAAATATTTTGAACCACCAAGAAGCAATAGATTATATAATACTATATAATTAAATATCCTAAGATCTATGTTCGTCAGAACAAAATTAAATCTTGTTGTACTTTTAACAATCCCATTCAAGTACACAATCCTATAAGAGAAATATAAATAAGGACATGCCTACAAATGTCTTTAGTTGGGCAAGTTGTTAAAACATGATAAGATAAAAACATCAATAAAGAGATCTATTATTTTTGTTATAGTCGGAACGAAACATAATTCAATACGGTACCACTCAATTCTAATTAATACACCTGCACGGATATATTGGTGACGTAAGTACATACTTTGAGCTACAGCCAATTAGCTCAAGTTTTCCACCAAATTCATATTATGTAGCAAAAGCTGAAACTTCGCAACATTTTCTATTCACAGGTTAGCGCTATATTGAAAGATATATATTTTTAAAGTTAATTATTTAAAACAGCAAGAGAAAATTCTCCATACATATTGAAATAATGGCAACAACAATATTAGTAAGAATTTAAATGTATATATCCCGATCAATTTCATCACCAAGCAAACATAACTTGAGTGGATACGTTTT
This sequence comes from Timema podura, assembly GCA_033556935.1. NCBI lineage: Eukaryota > Metazoa > Arthropoda > Insecta > Phasmatodea > Timematidae > Timema > Timema podura. The sequence goes on along the minus strand of JAVRXN010000013.1, from coordinate 2,553,403 downwards.
ATAAAAGTTTAGAAGAAAAAACAGGTTTTTTTAGCTTATATTTGGAAAACATCCAATTGCATCAAAACATTTTTTTGTGACGACTATAGAATTGTTAGTGGTAGATAAAATAATTAGTTACCCACCTCAGTAAATAGGAAATGCATGGATATACAATTGAATTGCTTTAAGTCTTTGTGTTGTACGATAAGATATTGACAAATGTGAGTAAAAATATTTTGGTACCCCTCAATGCCTCTTTGAAAAAGTACCAAAAATTCACAACCTTCAGTAATAATAACACATTCTCAAATATTTCAGTTTAGTTTGGTAATTTTCAATGCCTCTTTGAAACTCACCAACCAGATAAAATAAGTTAAGTTTCATTCTTTCATGAATAGTCAATACTTTGATAGTTAAAAAAAAAGAAGGGGGAATTTGAAAGGCAACCAAAACGTGAGATAAATGTTCATGTTAAGTCAAGTCAGTGGCGTAGAAAATTTTACCTGACATTTCGGTTCCATTCAAAATAATATTTTAATATAACTACCAAAACATACTCTCCTATTTCATACCATTCATATTTTTTTTAAGTTTTCCAAAAAGTCGCGTTGAAGCTGTTAGCGCTAATGTAACACCATCGCCCAACACAAACACTAGAAGAAAACCAATTGACTCCTCCACACCTATTCTTACCAGGCGATACAAAGAAGGTTAAACCCAAAAACCCCCCATTTCCACACAGAAAATATAAACCAACCTTATTACGATTCAACATTTTGAAAATAGCTATTATAGTAGAATAAAATATGTTTTTAAACAACGATTAGCTGCTTTACAAAGTGACTAAGTAATAAACGAAAATTGAAAATTCAAACACACAACTAGAACCATAATATAGTCAGAAAAAAAAAACCCTAGATACTTTGAACACACGGCTAGTAGAAGATAAAACAAAGGATGCGCAGCGCGCAGGGTTTGTGTGAGAGACCCAAAGTAGACTCACCTACTGAAGGGGGTTTTCAGATTCGGCAGTGTAGCTCTTGACTCGGGAGAACCAGAAGGGTGGGTAGCGATTCGTGGGTAGCTCGAACTTGCTGGTGCTCTCGGCTCCATTGCGCAGCTTCATGAAGATGGAGTAGCCCTGCCACGCCAGTTGGGAATGAAGACGGTTACGGTAGCTATTTATTTGAAGCTCCTGAGGTAGGAACAAACTGTCTCAGAACTATCCAACTCAGGGCGAAAATATACAGAATGTATTCGATAATAGGTTGCGAGCAGTTACTAAACATACTTCCCCCTGTAGGCGTGTTCCAAGGCCACATTTTCAATTCAAAGGACTCGAATCGAATATTGAATTTTTCCAAGTAGAATTAAAGTTTTAATATACTTTTGTTAATTTTTTTGCTTGAAATTATATTATAGTGGTTATTTATATAAATTTATAAACAAAAATTATTTATAAAAGTTTTTATGCCCGGGAATGCTTGTGTACTAATTAGGCTGATGGTTTTAGGGATTAGGAAGGTTATATTTATAAGAAGTGTGCCCACATTTGTGTGGAGGAGGAGGGAAAACCAGTTTGGGGAAAAAAACCTCAATACACCTGATCAAGATTCAACCTCGATCTCCCCGTCATTGGCAGTCTAGTCTGTTGCGAGAGTAGCGCCTTAGACCACGCGACCACCGAACCGAGTTATTGCACAATTGTTTGTAATATTCCATTCTTAGATTATAAATCACGTTATTTTCACAGCGTGTAATTCAATTATTTCAGAAATTTTTTTTATGAATATTAATTTGTGATGTATATAACAGCTCATGATGGCAATAGTTGACCATAAAATGGGTATTTTTATCTGTCAATAATTTTATTAACAGGGTTTTGTATTAATGTCAAAGCCATTTTTTTTAAATCGAAGTTAAAGCTGATATTTGTTTCAAAGCGAAGTTGAAGTTTCGTACACTCCTACTTCCTAGTTTACCAGAACAAATATTCCCCAGTATAGTAAGTTATTCAAGTAGATCCATTTTTTTTCCTTGGCAAAGCCAATTTTTTTACCACCATTTCTTAGTACTTAATCTGCTTATAGCCTATTACTAATTATACTAAGTTGTCAGGGATGAGGAAGGTTGAATTTAGAGGCAGTGTCACAGCATTTTTACGAAGGAAGAATTTAAAACCACCCTCAGTACATTTGACCGAGATTAAAATTATGATCTCCCTGGCACTGGAAAACTTGACTAATTATATTCCTTAAATTGGAAAATTACACCTGGACATGGGAATGAACCCAGGATATAAAGACCACCTAGTCAAAGATGGCTACGTTATCTGATAGCTCATGATCTCAACTATGTGTAGCTGACGATCTCTGCAGTTCATCACCGACTCTTGCCATAAATATGAGTGAAGAATACCCTGAGCACGGGACGAATCCGGCGTCCTAAGCCAAAGATCCCGGATTTGATGCCCGTGTCCAGGTGTAATTTTTCATTTTAAAGAATATGATAATTTAGATGCGGCTATGACCGTAATTAACAACTATAATAGCTTGGATATTTAATCAATCCTGACCAGATTAGCCTTATGTCTCTAAACGCGTACCCACTAACAAAATAATCAGTTAATGTGCCCATAAACCAGACTGCCTACCAGATGATAGTTCTGCTCCTCCAGGTCAGACGAGGTCTCCCTGTTATGTCGCGCCCGGTACCGGTTGTTGCCGCTCATCTTGCCCTGTGTGCCGTGTTTCTTGAGCACCATGATGACCCGGTCCTCGTGCAGCCGGTAGTGCCCGGTCAGCACAGCAGGGTTGCGCGGCGTACGCTGACGCAGGTGAGCCAGGCTGGTTATCGGGTCGTCAGGTGTAGTCAGCATCAGCACCACCCCTCAGGGAAGAACCTAACGACAAATTTGGGTTCAAACAGCGTGAATTATCCTACTCCCCCGCAACATTCGTCACAAGAAAAGATAAGAAAGAGTGAAATTTAGGTCGAGGTATTGAGCGGTGACAATCAATTATCTTCAAGAGGCAGCCATTACCTCTTTGTACAGTGGCAGCAACGTAAAGTGTGAACTATGTTCTTATTTTCACTGTAATGGCCATATTATGTTTTTTCCTTTTATAAGTTTTCTCTCCACCATTTCCTGTATCTTGTTCCAAATATATATTAATAACTACTTAATTTATTAGTTTGAAGTAAGTAAAATGACTTAAATGAAATGCATCCATTTAGGTGTGGAAGGAGGATGGAAAAACCACCTCCATGTACCCGGAAAAGCTTCAAACTCTGTACTCCACCATGCAATGAGGACCAAGGGGTCTGACTCCAGCTGCGCATGTGTGGCTACATTGATAAGGATGACTCAAGTGCAAATATGTATAACAGTACCATCAGGATTCAAACCCAGGTTCCTTACAAGTGGCTGCCTGATTGGTGATCAGGTGGGAAACATTTGCCTCAACAATCTTGACAACGACCCCCTTCAGTGGTCAAATGGTTTAAGTCATCACTTTCGCAATAGAATGAACTGCCGACGATGGCAGGATTTGAGTTCAATTCCCAGTCAGATGTACAGAAGGTGGTTTTACACTTTTCCTCCTCATAAATGCAGGTATACTTCCTCTAAATTCAACCTTCCTCTTTCCTTCAACATTAGTGTATTTATATTCTGAAAATTGAAAAATGACACCTGGACACGAGAATCGAACCCGGGATCTTTGGCTTAGTACGCCAATGTTCTAACCACTGATCTATCCAGGATTCGTCCCGTGCCCAGGGTCATTCTTCACTCATATTTTAAGGCAGAGCCTATGATGGACGTGCGGAAATCGTCGGCTACAAATGTGTGATTTTTTTTATTAAGATCATGAGCTATCAGATAATGCAGCCATCTTTGACTCGGTAGTTGGCTTATTGCTTATTTAGTACAGCTTACAACCCAAACGCGTAGCAAGACGCGGCGTTATAAAAAAAATTCTTGACAATGACCGAGGACTTTGAAATACACACAAACACTGACCTGAGATAGCGGTAATATTCAACCAGATGCCAAGGGCGGTAGAACTGGTCCTGGAAACTGTTCTCGCCATGACGGATGTAAGTGGTCTTGCATATGTAGCAGCCGTTGAAGTGAAGGCGAGGCCGGTCGATGAACATCTGACGCCACGACTCGTAGTTTGTCAAACCACCGCAGTTTGCACCCCAAACTCTGATAAGACAAACACACACATAACAAAAAAATATCTGGAGAGAATAGTATTTAAATGACTCGAAAATAAGTCACCCACCAAATATAAGCTACACCTTAAATATACATCACTTTTATAGGAAATAAATATGTGGGTTTGAAAATGAATACAATTTTTTAAATTAGTAAAATAAACCCTATTTCCTTCTAGCTTCGCTAATGGATATTATCAATTCCCAAAAAATAATGCTAGTAAAATAGTAAAATATCAATCAATGTTGGCCGCAAACTAATATATTTTTTTAGAACTATATTATTTGTGAAACACAAAACCTATAATCGCACAAATTTGAATTTGAATTTTTTTTTAATTAGACAAATGGAAATAATGAGGTACTCTATTTGCTATGAAATTATATATTAAAATTGAATAAAATTAATTAAACTAGGAATTTTCAAGTAAAAGATGGAAAATTCCAATTACTTGATATTTTTGAATTTTGTAAAAATCTTAAGACAAGTCGAGTTCGAGCAGCTAGTTAGACTTGACTCCAATACAAACTTTCGCTTACTCACACACCCTTACACCCATCGATTTCTGAAACGTGATGACAGACAACTGAACCCACCTGATGCAGGCGAGCCTCCAAATCTCCGAATCCCTTGAGCAGAGGTAGAACCCGCGACTAACTCGGGAGCAAAGCTCGAGGGAACGAATGTCTAGGTCGGCCGACACTACCCACCTCAGAATGTACAGGACTATTTCCATGGGCAAGGACGAGATGTGCGTCATCTGGAAACAAAAGCACTTCAATAACAGACAGCCTGATAGAAAGTGCTGGTTTCTCTTCTTTAAATTGTCTCCGACTAGGAGGAAGTGAATCATAAGCTATTCAATAAGATTTATCTTTCTGCCCATCATAGAGATGGGAAACTCATCATTATCGTAAAACTTTTTCCAGGCTGTGACTGTGTCGGTTTAGTAAAATGCCTCCATGTTCTTCTATCCTTCCTCCTTTAATTACTTCCATTATTCTCCTATTACTTGAACACTTTCTATGTGAGATGTGCCTTACCGTCTGTTCATGCTGCGGGACACAGAGGGAGCAGGAACGGCTGAAGAACCGCTGCAGGCGAGACAAGAGGTCTTCCCCCTCGTCATCGTCATCGTCGGAATAAGCGTTCACATCCTGCTCAGTGGCGGTCTCTAACCCATCTGCGACAACCACACAGAGAAAGGGTGAATTAAAAACAGGCATACCTGCATTTGTGTGGAGGAGTGGAAGAATTTTTAGGGAAAAAATACCTTAAGGTGGGGTGCTAGTGAGCGCGCGTTTAGTGCATTAATTTTGCAGTTTTTATAGCATAAACATTTTTTGACCAAAATAAATCAAATATTTATTCTATAGAAACATAGAGTTTAGTTTTATGCACATGCTAATCTCAACAGATCTTGAATATCTGTTATGAGCATGGTGGCATTTGGTGACAAACTTTTTAAATGCAGAGAAAAAGTTGTCACTAAATTCCAGGACACCTTTGACAGATATTCAAGAACTGAAGAGATTAGCATGTGCGTAAAACTAAACTCTATGTTTCTATAGAATAAATATTTGATCTATTTTGGCCAAAAAATGTTTATGCTATAAAAACTTCAAAAATTCTGCCCTAAACTCACGTTCACTAGCACCCAACCATAAGTCCCACTTCCAGGGCTCGAATCCTAATCTGCCCACCTTCGGCAATCTAGTCTAGTGCGAGAGTAGTGCCTTATACCATTCAGCCATCGAGGCGGCGTTAGCAAGACGTTTGTAGTAGAAATGTGTAGTGCACGAACAAAAAGCTTGAAATGAACAATTCTTTTAAATGAGCTGAACAACAAATTGATGCGACACTAAATAAACTTGATTCTTCAGCTGAGCTCGGTCACAGCCGAGATGCTTTCATGAGTTTTGGTTTGAAAAGAAAAGTTCTTTGTGTGACTTTTCCCTTCTTTAGCTACAGTCAAATTTCCATATAAGAACCTTATCTGACAGATAAAAAGTTACAGAGTAATATACTTTCATGTATCATCAAGCCATGTGCTCTGCAGATGTCACTTTTGATAGATATTATCAATAACTTTAAAATAACAATAATCGTATAGGAAATACAAATAGAAAAAAAAAAATATTTTCTAAAAGGAATTTTCTGTAAGAATTGGACTGTATAACCTCTCCGACACCTTAGCTCAGTCGTTAGTGTGTCTGTCTACTGACCTAAGGGCCCCGGGTTTGATACCTGGCATGTATGGAAAGTTTATCTTTGGAGAAATGTGAGTTTCCACCCTTCGAAATGATAAATTAACAACCGGGAGCTGGATGTTGTGTCTGTTAAAGATTTAAGTTAACTTATAAGTAGTGTGCTGATATAATCAATCAGTTCAGAGAGTGCATATTAAACACTTCAAGGAAAAAAAACAACTGTAGAAACCTATGTCTCGGTTCTTTCGACACCATGTCATGGAAAATAGTTACGAATGACCCTAAGGGGGCCCTATACCTTCTGTGCTCTCTGTGTCCTGGCGGTCCCTAGGTTTCGGTTTGCTGGCGTCATACAGGCGGAACTCAATGTCTGGCACGAGCTGTACGGCCCGCCGGTAAAACTGGATAGCTTCGTACAGCGTGCCGTTCTGCTCATTCTCCACACCCTTCAGAAACAAATACTTGGCCTGCAAGGAAACAAAGAGAAGAACAAATCATCTAGTACCTAGTAGAGACGCAATAGTTCAAAGTAAACCTAGCCCCATTCAACTCGAAACATCATTAACTTGAATTACACATACAAAATAAAAACGGAAAAGAAAGAGAATCTCTACATATTTTTTATTTAAATGAAACAACCATTTACTGACTGTTCTCTTTGGTTGTGAAACATGGTCTTTATATTTACATGACGAAAACAAATTTAGGGTGTTCGGAAAACAAGGTCATTAGCAAAATATTCGTCTAAGAAGGGAGGAAGATAATGGGGAGTAAAGGAGATTACATAATGTTGAGTTTCATATCCTGTGCTAATCCATGACATTGTTAGGATAATTAAGTCTCTTAGATTATGGGGGCAGGCCATTCAGTATAAATGGAAGAATCTAGAACCATGTTCAGGGTACTGACTGGCAAACCCAATGGAAAGACCAGTGGAAGACCTAAAGGCAGATGGGAGGATAACATTAGAATAGACCTGAAAGAAATAGGTTGTAATGAGGTGGAGTGGATATAACTAGCTCAAGATAGGGATATATAGCTTACTTTTGTAAATTGTGGTAATGAACTATAGAGTAAATAAGTAGGTATGTATTACTCTGTATCCGTAAGATGTGTAGTTCTCCGTAAGAGATTGACTCCACAGTATCAGATTGCTCTGTCTACAAAGTCCTGATCCATAGAAGTTGACTCAACTTAAACTTTCTAAGGACTAGTCAGTACAGACTACCAATCACAGCAAAGTAAGCATGCGCGCACATCAAAATAAAAGCATCAATGGCATTATCATAGCAATTACATTAACTAGCTCATGTTTTAAATAATGTTATTATCTGCTTAACATATGACATCTGCTTGCGCCTAGCTCTCCAAAAAAATTACTTTAAAAGAGTTTAGTTGGATGTCGTTTCCAGCTTGGCACAGCCATATGATTACGGATATGGAATGTGTACACACAATTTTCATTTCTAAGGACTTAAGAACTATAAGGATTCGGAGCTTATGAACTCCATAGATGGGGCTTAAACCATGTCCCGATATAACTACAAAAGTAAAAAAAAAAAGAAAAAAAAAGAGAGCGAGATCGGTTGAAGACAACTTTTTATGTACATCAAGTTGTATTCATGTGATAAATTTTTTCATATATAAATATAAGTTTTGTGTGTGTGCCGATATCTATGGCCATACAGTTAAAGTTTTCAAATGTTCCATCTATACTTTTTGAATGTTCCACCTTTACTTTAAAATTACTCTAAATATAAGTAAGCCTTTTTTTTGAATTATAATAATAATAATAATAATAATAATAATAATAATAATAATAATAATAATAATAATAATTTAATAATAATTCACCCTCTTCACAAACATCCAGTTCTGTGAAATTACTTACATAACAAAATTCACTGCAGAAAGACTACAATGAATAAATCAATACAAGCCTGCGAAGGTCACCCAAAACAAACAAGGGGAATATATTATGTTATGTCACTATGTTGTAACTCCACCCCATCCCCCTGCGGCTTGATTTGAATATTGGCGCTACGAAGAATCACTCAGGTTCAGCCACACAGGGTCAAAGAGTGCATTCAACCTTTTCATTGATTTTCACACTTGTGTAAGGGTAACAACATGACACCAGGAAAATAATGATATTAGGAACGTAACATAAACCCTTTTTACGATCAGTTTCAGCTTCAAAAACAATTATTTCAAAGTTATTAGTTTTTACAAACAAAACAATATATAGCAGGGTTAGTGGTAAAGTGACATGTGAGCATATTTATTTTCAGATTTTTTTTATCTCAACTAAAATAAAAACAATTGGTCTAGCAATTATTTAGATTTAAAATTGAGGGGTATGTGAACACGCACATGAATGTGGTATCAAAATAACATTATTTTCCTTTCAATAAATAAAAAGGTATTATTATTATTATGGTTGTTATCATCATTATTGTTATCATCATCATTATCATCATTCATCATCATCATCATCATCATCATCATCATCATCATCATCATTCATCATCATCATCATCATCATATTATTATTATTATTATTATTATTATTATTATTATTATTATTATTATTATTATTATTATTATTTAATTCCAAAAAAGGCTTACTTATATTTAGAGTAATTTTAAAGTAGAGGTGGAACATTTGAAAAGTATGAATGGAACATTTGAAAAAAAAGTACAGGTGAAATGTTAAAAAATAAACAAAAAATGTAACGTTCAACCAGTAGAGATGGAATTTTTTAAAAGATCTAAAGCTCAAAGCCTAGAATTTTAGAGGTTTGAAGCTTGAATCTCAGCTGAGTGCAGTGGGTGACGAGAGATTTGGAGTGGGAGGGGCGAAGGAGGGGGGGGGAAGGAGCCTCAAAGTTGATTTATCCCTGTGGTTTTCCTAGCCCTCTGCACACTAATGCGGGTTGCATTTCCTTTAACCTACTGCCCTCCTTTCCTTCCCACTCGATAAATAGGCTTTAGGATAATATTATGCTCGATTGCCCTCCTTAAGAGTAAAACAGTTTCAATTGATTCTTCTACACAAACAAAACCCCAAGTTCAGCAATTTAAAAACAATTGATAAATTACCATTATAGAGAGTATGTGGTTATTAAAATGATTGAAGTATAAATCAATCCATAATTCTATTGTCGTAATCAACTGTTTTATTACCAATACCATAACAAATAGTGTTGGAGTCATGTTTTATGAACATATTTTACTCACGTTACTAAAATTCTAATAAAATTCGTATTTCATAATGTTTATTTTTCTTCCTTACTGTCACCATTTTATTTATTAGTGTTTAATTAAATAATGCTTATTTAAATAAAACTGTATAAGTTATTACAACACTAAGAATTTACCACAAACATTTGAAATTACCTCTTAATTCTATGGAGGTCTCTGCAATCATAATGTGACTGAATACAGTACAATTTTCATTAGAAGGTCCTTTTAGAAAATACAGACTTTTTTTTATTAAATATCTTGGAACCTGTTTTGGTGGCTGCAGGGGTCTTAGGCGTCACTTTTGCAATAGACTGGTTGCCGATGACGAAGATATAAAGGTTTGAATCCTGTCGGCTGCATGGTCTTAGGCGTCACTTTTGTGCAATAGACTGGTTGCCGATGACGAAGATATAAAGGTTTGATCTCGGTCAGGTGTACTGATGTTGTTTTCCCCTCTACCTACATGCAAATGCGGGTACAATTTCTTTAAATCCGTCCTTCTTAATCCCTAATACATTAAAGTACAGAGACGTACAACCCGAATAGATGGAAAGACGCGGTGCAAAAAAATTATATCTTGGAGGTTTGATTGAGGCGAAGGTGGGAGTAGAGATGATCTAATAAGAGGAGCGCAGCAGGAGGAGCGCAGCAGGGGAGCTCTTCTATAGGTGTGTAAGAGACAAGTGCCCTTGAGGTGTGAGGAAGTGCCACTGTCACATATGGAGCAGAAACATGGCCAATGAATGTAAGAGAGACTAGGAAAGTGGAGGCCATGGGAATGGCGTTTGTGAGGAGCTTGTTGGCTGGCAAACCTTTATTGGTAGAGGCACCAAAACAAAACAAAAATATTGACCCGGTCTGAAGAAGAAAGGTGTGTCTTAGCGAATCCTCCCAGTAAATGATTGCACAGTGGTTGCCTTTAGAACCCCTTTAATGAAACCTTTTCTAATAGTGGACCACTTGATAAGAGTTCAACGTTTATGTGCAACACCCACCTCGACCCTCTTAGTGCCACACCTACTCCGGATTCGCAGGTTGAGAGTTCAAGGCCCGTTTCAGGTTTTGTGAGCAAATAATTCCAAGGCTATTTCATAATATTTCTAAGGTCTTGCAAGAAAAATGGCCAAACTTTTATTCATGAAGTGATTTTTAAGCTTGTCCTGTCATTTTTATCTTGGTATGCTGTTCTCTCATAGAGCAGAATGTTCTGGTTCTAGTGAAATAATACAGTTCTAGCCTATCTCTCAGTTAACGCTAGAACTAGCGCAAATCTGGAAAGCCAATCTCATTATCTCTGGAGGAAAAAAAAACTCCATGGCTTGAGCTCGCGATCAAACTATATTGTCCGAGCGGCTGCTGCTGTTAGCGGTTATAGTGCCAACATTTGTGGATAGAGGGTGTCATGTAGTCAGCACAGCGCACCCTCTGGCCGTAAAAATACCATTTCTATTTATTTAACTTTGTTTCCTATGCACATTTCACAAGTAATACTATTTAGTGGACTTCACCTGTCAATTTTTTTTCCCCCCCTATGGTCCCGTCTATTGACCACCTGACACGCCGTGAGCCACGGCCATAGAAGCTATGCTTCAATGTCAAGGAAAATAATGAAGTGTTGACTCGTGCTATGAATTACTTGAGTTTTAACAAGATTAAAAGTGTATGACCTGAATGGGCAGTATGACGCAGCCCTAAAAAGAAAAGAAAAAGATTAAATATCTATATTTTTTTATATATTATGTTAATAATATAAAGTAGCACCTCCGGTATAGAAAAATGAGATTAACGGCCAGAGGGTTTACTGTGCAGATCACTTTAGAGTCTATATCGACAATAGTTGGCACTATCATCGCCAACAGACAGTGGACGCTCGGTAAATAGGTCTCGATTGCGAGCTGATACCATGGAGTTTGTAATAATAATATATGGCCCATAGATTGAGATAATGAAGGTTGGTCAATGTCAATAAAGTCAAAGAAGCTAAAAGAAAGAAATGCCATTTTCAAAGTTTAAGTGGATGTTTTTGAGTTAATTCTACTGTTTTATTTGGGGAGGAAATACATAGTGTGTCTGGCCCACAGTGCTGCAATAATTTAAAATCATTATTAAATATAAATAAATCTAGAATGTAAAAATAAAGCTCCCCTTCAGTAAAAATGTGTCATTAAAACAGTTGAGTGTTTGTGAACTGATTGGACCATGCCTAGGTATTAAAAGTACCTCGTGATAAAGATTTGTTGTTGATTAAAAAGCGTTTGATTACTAAGTTACATCCGTAGAGAATTTTACAGTCCGATTTATATAGGAATAACCTTACCCAACAGCTAAAAGGAAGTTTTTTTAGCACCTTGTCTTACTACCGCTTTGAGTTATATGCACAAGTACTAATTATGGTAATGTGTTCAGAACATGAGACATGGAGGGGGAAGAGTGAAAATCAATTTAAGAAAAACGACCCTTAGTACACCTGACTGCGATTCAAACTTCAATCCCTCTCGTCAACCGCAGTCCAGTCTAATGACGCCTTATACCGGAGGTGGCCAAACAGCCGATCGCGATCTACCAGTCGATCGCGGCCGCTTGTTTGGTCGATCGATTGAAAAAGAATGGGAGGGTTTGCAGATTTTTCTCAAATCAACATCAGAGAATCGAAATATCGAAGCTGTCTAAGTGATGACCATTTACAATCCTGCCTTCGTTTATGACAGAGTAATTATGAACCCTCATTCCACAAACTATCCTAAGATTATTCGGTGCCATGCATCAACTTCAAAGTCAAGTGTTTAGTGAGAAAGTACACGTTTCAAGGAAATTATATATATATATTATGTGGTTTGACGAAAAACTCGTTTCAGTGTGTGAAAGGACCAAGTTCTTATACGAAATATAATTTCACTATTAAAACACAAAATGTGTTATTGATTTTTCACCAATGAAACAAACAATATAGACCCATGGTTTCGTAGTACAGTAGATCGCAACTAGGATTTTCCTTCCCCGGAATATATCCCTAAATTAAAAAGTCTGGCCACCCCTGCCTTAGAACATTCGACCACCAAAATGGGTCTCCTATCTATAAAAGTCCCTGGGGACAAGGATTTTTTGTTCCGTAAAAAGTGTTTGGTCAGTACCAAGTTTTGTGCTAGGAAATATCTACAGGACACTTTTCATAGAAGAGACTTTATTTGTCAGAAAACTTACTAACTCTACTTTATATTCATACATCAATAAATGTGGTATTTAGCTGCCACTTTTGATTAAAAATACCTTTAAAATTAATAAGTTAATAATATAGGAAAAAATTAACAATGTAGACTGTAAAAAAAGACATTTCTAAAAAGGCCTTTTTTATGAAAAGTGGACTGCAGCCTTGTGTATAAGCTCAATTCGGTGGTCAAATAGGACGGCGTCACTACCAAAATAGACTAAACTGCCGATGACGAGGAGATCAGGGTTTGAATACGGGTCAGATGTACAGAGGGGATTTTTTTCTTAAATACTTTTACCATCTTCCTCCACACAAAATGTGGGTACACTTCCTCTAAGCTTCAACCTTCCTCCTTCCTAGCACACTATCATAATTAGTACATGTGTGTGTAAATCGAACCGTTATTAAGAAGCGGTGCTAAGAAAATACTAAAAAATACATAGTTTTTTAAAAATCCATTACTGGAGGAGCTAGGTGTGGAGATAGTGCGCTCTTGCATAAAGCTATACCTGCCAACAAACCTTTCATGGGCAATTATTAAGACACGAGGTTGATAGAAATATCAATAACTATTCCCGCCTATCTAATTCACTAATTAGTTTAATGGAGGTTATTATCAAATGTCCCTCCTGGTGTATATTAATAGTCTGTGTTGTTCATTACTAGAGTTTTAAGCTTTTTATCTATAATTTAAAATATCACTTCACGAACAAATGTACAGCCTTCCAAACAAAACTGCTTGGGTAATGTTAGTACCACCGTGTTCATAAAACTTGATACAAGAGATTTTAAGTAGGAGTTGTTTAAAAGAGGCTTGAAGTTCAAAAAGAAATATAGATGAAGGGGAAAAAAGTATAGCTACCAAAGATAAGATTTTTTTTTCTTTTTTTAATTTAGAAACTAATTTGCCTTTTAGAACTTTTTTTTTTCAGAGTGCTTTTACTTTTGAAATTACTTGACTCTCACTAAAGTATGGATATTTTGAAAATTGTATATGTTTCTTTGGATGTGTTGTTGTCGTCGCTGCAGTGGACCGTTTTCAGCTGGTGGTAGGTCAGTTAGTAAAATGCCTACCCTCTTCCCCTGTCTGACTTTTTCTGATGTTCTTTGACATTAAGTTATTCTTCGACTTTTCCACAACATTAAAACATCCCCCGACTGTTTTCCTAAAATACAAATTCTACTTTTACAGGTTTTCCCTAACATAAAAGAACATCCCGCGATTCTCCAAATTTCCCGTGCCTGTAATTATTGTTGTGTTGGCGTGTCCTACCTCATTCTCCTTATTGCTCCCCTTGTCCTCCCTGTTGGAAGCGTCCTTCCAGAGGGATGTGGCACTCCTCTGTTTCTGATCGGGCATGGCGGTCTCCAGTTCCCTTGCCACTGCTCTCGAAAGATGGTCAACTCATCATCCACTTTGGGTCTCTCGCCGGTCTGGAACCAAGGATACTTTACAGCCTACAGAACTAAACTTGTGAAACACTTTGTGATTCAACCTTGATCGTATTTGTGTAAAGCAGTGGTCGGCAACCGGCCAATCTCCCAACAATTTTCAGTTGATCACTTAAGAAAACTACACCGTCATTAAAATTCAATCTTTGAGGCTTCTAAAGGTACATTTACACCGGAGCGAGCATGTGCAAACGAACATCAGCAAATGGTGTAAACCATCAGTGAATTGAAGCGAACACCATTCGCTAGTGTTTGCTCATGTTTTGTTCACATTCGCTGATGATCCATCCGCTGTCGGTCTTTGAGTGAATCATCAAAGGAAATTTGTGCTCTCCCTTGGTCTCAGTTCGTTCTGATGTAAACAATCTCACCATTTGGACTTTGCGCAAATCTAGCGAACGTTCCCATGCTATTTGTTCTTTAGTGATTGGCGGTGTTTTTAGTTTGTAATGATTGCTGTAGTGATTGCTGACGTTTCCGTAAAAAAATTCCTGCACCCAAATTTTCACCGAATCTAATTTGTTCTCTTCAGTGTAAACGCCATTCGAACAGGTCCAAACATCTCCGAATGGTAGCAAATGTTAACTGAATGCTCATTCGCTCGTATTCACTACCATTCGCTCTGGTGTAACTGTGCCTCTAATTCGCAAATACATAAAGTATGTTCAAATAACATTGGAGTATGACAAAAATTACCTTGATCAATCAATGTTTGTAATTTTATATAAAAATCAAATAGTTGAATATGAAAATTTAGGTTTTATCCCTTCTATATTTTATTCTAGAAAGAGGGAAAAACGAGTATTAGAGGAAAGATTGAAACGAAGGAATAAATATGAGATAAATAGACATGAGGAAAAAAGCAATAGTAAAGTGGAAGAACCGAATGAGTGACTGTGGGAACTTTTGATTGGTTTATAAGTCAACCCAGGCCCAAAAAAAAGTTGCCAGCCCTCGAGTTAAAATATAAATTATTTGAACCGAAGCAATTGCAGTTCCTTTTTAAAATTCTTTTTATGATACATCCCACAATCCTATTCATTTCTTTACACCAACTGTCGACAAACCTTTTGGGCCTTGGTCGACTTATAAACTCAGCAAAGTTCCCGCAATCACCTTTCGCTTCTCCATGTTACTTTTTATTTTTATCCATACATCTTAGATTCGTAGTTCTTAAAATCAACCTTCCTCAAACACTTCTAAAAAGGAAAAAAAATAAAAATAGACAAAATGTATATTTTCATATTAAACTATCAATTTTCTTATAACAGTAACGTTTATGAGTGATCAAGGTTAATTTGGTCACACTCAAATATTATTTAAACGTACTTGACATATTTGAGAGTTGAAGAATACTCAAAACATTTACCTTTAGTTATGACATAGTTTTCTTATATAATCGAATGAAAATTGTTACGAGATCTATCAGTCGATTGCAATCAACAGGCCAACATTTGCTAGCTTGACATTTTTTGTGTGTGCACCGCTTCAAACTAACCGTTCGGTTATCCACATAGTTACACCCTTGGGTTCAGAATAAGGAAGGCTAAGTTTAAAGAAATAGTACTTGCATTTATATGGAAAGAGAGTGGGAAACCCTTTAGGAAAAACCACCCTCGCACACCCAACAAGCGTTCAGTTCTCAATCATCCCGACGATGGTAAATCAAGAGATTGCTAGAGTGAGGCATAAGACTATTGACCAACAAAGCGAGTCCAGACACTTAAATTATCAATTAATAAAGGTCATAAGAAGCTCAATGGATATCAACACAGGGTTGCAAATCATTATAACCTCGACATAAACTCGGCCTTAAACTATGAGTGATCAATCAATGGTAGAGCATTGGCGCTAAGTCAAATGCCCCAGGTTCAAATGAAATTTTTCAACTTTAATTTAAATTAATTGAATTGTGGTCTACTCTATATGGACATTCCCGTAGTTACAATGATTGCCAATGTGTGCTGATATTAATTGATAATTCACTTTAATTACAATCTTGTATTGTATACTTTTCAGCATAACAGTCTCCAGAGTCGCAGATAACCGAGGTATCTGATAGCTCGTGATACTATTGATCATCCTTATGTAGCCCACAGTTTCTACACGTCTATAACAGACTCTTCCTTAAAATATAGCTTATGTTAGAGCAGTGAAACGCTAAGCCAAAGGGCCTGGGTTCGAGTCTCGTGTACAGGTGTCCTTTTTCAACCAATTTAAATTGACCATAAGAGGAAATGTTCTCTCTTGTTGTGCGGCTGATAAAACAATTGGGAAATAAAGTAGGCTTCTAGCGTAAATCGGTGGGCATGAGGGCTAAGGTGTCAACATCATCTGGCCTCATATGTTGTTTAGGGATGTGTGTAATGAGGGAGTTTTTCTTAAGTAATTTCCACTCTCAAACAATCAACATTTTTTTTTTTTTAAATCCTTGACTTCTACAGTCCAATTTTCAAAGAAGGACCTTTTATAGAATAAAAATATATTTTTTCATGTTCAACGTTGATAACATTTTACTATATTATCAGTGTATAACCCAAACAGGTAGTAAGATGTGGTGCTAAATAAATAAAAACTATATTATTATTATTATTATTATTTTTATAGATATTGATAATATATATCAAAAGTGACAGCTGCAGATCATGGACTTGACGTAGATATGTAAAAGTAGATCTAAAATTTATTGATTTGAGGTATTTAATGTGTACGTTCAGAAAGGACTGATTGTATCAACACACGAGAATTCTATGAGTGATAGCGAAAGCTCCTACCAATTATGACGCGAAAGATATTTTCACATACCTTCGGGGTTCTTTCACATGCCACAAACGACATGAGACCGAAGGACGGATTTACTTCCCCTCCGAAGGAAGTTGTGCTGCGGATATTTATCGCTCGAGAAAAATTCGTCGACCTTGGTTGGGTCTGAACACACCAACATCGGGTACTGAGGCAAGAACGTTACCCCAAGACCACCAAGGTCGACTACTAGAGTGTGCAATATATGGAGTGCCCTCCTGAGCAAGGCCATAGATATAGCTGAGTTAAAAGGGGGGTGAGTGTGGGGGAATAAGGAGTAAACATTTCAAGTATAAAGAACCTTAATTGTTTAAGGCGTGAAACCAACAATATATGTATTTTAAAACTAAAAAGGATATCGTGTAATTAAATTAATACAAATACACTTTTTTAGACATACAGCAAAGCACACCTATTGTTGCAATTTTGTCGACATAAAATGTTTTTCATCGAATATAATTTAAAAACTTAAATAACCTCAAGAGAGAGTACAGTACATTAGTGAAATGATTTAGGTATCTAGGACTTCAGTTTTTTAATTTTAAGGACTCTGGCCTTAGTGTAGGTGTGTTCATTTAATAATCAGGAGTTTGTTAGTCATGTTAGTTATTATTTTGTTGTATTTTGTCATCGCCGCGCACCCTCTTATTTCTTTGGTTGTTTAATCTTTGAATAGAAGTTGTTCAGTGCAAAATTTTTTTTTTAAATATAAATTGTGTGCATTAAATTTTGTATATGTGTGAATATACTAATACTATTTATTTTGTTGGTTAAAATACTAACCAAACTTTTCATACTATATTATTTTGTGAAATTACTGAACACAGTCCATAGTTTTTTTGTGATAAAAGTATAATGACAGTTATAGTGTCCTCGTTTTATTTGTGTGCCCGGTAGCCAACCCTAACTACAACACTACCGCGGCATCGTAGGGACTTACATGGTTGGGATGGACCCCGAGCGGTAGGGGTTGGAATGGGTGGTTCGTGGGGAGTAAGACTCGAGTGTTAGTCCAATACTGTCTGTTTATTAATCGATTCAGATGAATAAACTACTACATAGGTAAACGGGTAGATCTCCCGTGACGAGGGAGCATGCCCGATAACGGGACTCGCAAAACTTCCTATAGACCTGCGATCGACCCTCTGGTGGGGGAACCACCAGATCACATTTTTTCCCTCCGTGTCTTAGTCAATGGTTGCTATAAGATGACTTTCATGCACCAAGCATGGCTTCTCTTCAACTGGGGTGAAGCTCCGCCCCAACTTTTTAATCAACCAATCACTAAACAAGGGGTTATTACTATTACTTAAACTTGCTGATCTCGATGTGTCCAACAAGCCAGGAAGGTCCATCGGTCGCACCATGCTCGCTCATCAACAGGATGCAATATATATGAGATATATGCTATGCTCAGCAGGATGGCAACCCAACACTCTTGACTTCTAAGGAAATGCACAAGCGTGGGTTAACCTCTTGCCAGAATAAACCTTTAAATAATTATGTTCTTACACATTGTTCATAATGAGCTTATGTGTTGCACGCATTAAATAGTGTTATTTAGTTAGTTATATACTTTTTTTGACGGCCCGAATGAATTTTCAAGCTAAATAAGGGCTATGCTTTGACTTTCATCAATTTTCGACTTTTGTCAGCGCTCTTGTGCCAAACCTGTTGAAAGAGCGAGGTTTTGCTGTACACAGCTACTTTATATTCTGATGGGAAGAACAGTGCAAAATAACTAACACCTCTTTCATATTCATATGTCAAGTCATTTGATCTTCAGCTGTCACTTTTGATAGATAGTATCAATACATTATATAATAACAAGATTAATATAGCAAAATCTAATTTTTGAGTTGTTTTAATCTCATATTGTGGCTATAGTGTATTTTGTAGAGCATGTACTTGATAAATATTTAATGGAAATTGATTGAATTACCTATGAGCTGGTTAATTTTTTTTTTAGTTCCACGCCTTATCGCTCATTTGGGTTAGGCCCATATTTACAATAATGGGCCAGGGATGAGAGAGGTAGAAAATTTAAAGGAAGATTAACCACAGTTACGTAGACAGGGAGTGTGAACCAATTAACAAAATAAGTATCCTCAGTACACCCAACCAGAGTCGAACCCTGACCTCTTTGTCGCCAAAAATAGAGTCTATTGTGAAAGTGACACCTTAAGAAGTAAGAACTATTATCATCACAGTTTTTGGGGGTGTGTATGTATCAGTAAGCCCTAAATTTGTGAAGATTTTCATGTTTAAGACATATTACATAGATGTTTAAGATATTTGACAGACATGATGAAGAGCATTTACTGTGACATGGTAAAACATTGAATATTTTATGAGCTACAATATCTAAAAAGGTTATCTCTAATGGTTAAATATTATTTGTCCACAAATACTATGAGCGAGAGATTTGATTTCCATTAAAAAAAAATCACTAAAATAAGTTTGAGAGAAGATATAGGAAAGGAAACATATAACACTTATTTCCATTTTTCTTCCTTTTGTTTTTTTGGTTTCCTCTTTTAGGAAGTTGTGTTGCGTGTTTTAAACTTCCTCCCGATGAGTTGTGATACAATGAAATTCATGTTGGGGGATTGGACAGTGGCAATAGATTTTCTTAAAAAGGCAACCATTACCTCTTTGTCCAGTGGCAGCAATGTAAAGTGTGAACTGTGTTCTTCTATTGTAAAAGCCATATTGTATTTGTTCCTTTTATATGTTTCTATCCATCTTTCCTCTACCTTTTTCTAAATATAATACAATTACCTCATAAAGTGAAAAGAGGTTTTCCTTAAAGAGATATAAAATAAGTCTTTAATCATCATTTTTAAGATTTATTCATCTAAATAGAATGAAATGGCCAATTACAAACACAAAGGCATATTGATATTGATGATCGGACTTGTTACTCAATATAAAATTAAGGGCATCGAAATGATTTATTGTGCACCAGGACCGCCCTTAGGGGTGTGCAGACGGTTAGGCCGCACAGGGCCCCTCTTTTGTACTTCATGACAGAGGGGGGAAAACAAAATTGGGTTGACAAATTTTTGTTCGCATGCTCGTATAAGTGATCTAGAAAATAATGTCAAAGTGTAAAAACAAATAAAAAAACATAATCATGTGGTTTGATTTATTGAACAAGTGAAGCGAGTTCTCGGTTTTAACTCCACCGATTTTCATTTGTCTTTCTGTGGTGGATATGTCCAACGGTAACTTTTGAACACATTAACTGATTTCATTCAAACTTGGCGCAGTCGTTCTTTGTACCTTCATACAGATCAAGTTTGTTGAGGGAGAAAATTGAACGAAAGGTTGAGGAGAAATTAACCCTTAGTTGTAACAAATTAATTATTACATGTATTTACTGTTTAGAACATTTCGTGATACTGGATACAGCTTAAAATCGGTATAATGGTGCAAACTACTGTAATAACATTGAACAAAAATTAAGTTCATTAAGTTGGGTTTTTTTTGTGGGGAGGAAGTGAGGGAGAAAGGAGGGGGATATGCAGATAACGGGGGGTCCCTCAAGCAAAGTTTTCCCAGGGCTCAAAATCTGCTCAGAGCGGCCCTGTTGTGCACATGTGCCTGCATGGGTGTCAAGATTCATATTCATTGCCATTTGACAAGAAACATAACAATGACAATGAGGGCACCTACATATGACACACGTCACTTTTTTTTTGTTCTGTTTCTCACTATTACTCGTTCAGGCATTGCACATTTAATTTCCCTACTTAACCAGGGATAAGGAAGAGCGAATTTAGAAGAAACATAAATTTGGGTGGAGAAAGAGCGGGAAGTTATTTATGAAAATACACTCTCGGAACACATATAACCGGGATTTGAGCACCGACTTCTCTATCACCAACGACAAAACAAAATTAAATGAGCTTGACATTAAGCCGCAACCATGTGGGTGCAGATCGCAGCCAACTTATTTTTCTTAGCGCCACATCTTACTAACCATGTGGGTTGCACACGCTTATGTACTCATTATGTGTTAGTGGTGAGGAAGGTTGAATTTAGAAGAAGTGTACCCACATTTATGTGGAGAAAGAATGGGAAACCATTCAGGAAAAATCACCCTCATTATGGGTCTACACCCGATTGTGGTAGAGTCACAATCTCTTAAAGTCATTGGCAGGTTAGTCCATTGAGAGATTTGTGCCTTAGACCATGCAGCCCCCGTAGCGGGTAGCTAACTTCTTTACAGTAGTCTAAGTAAATTGTCTTAGGCCTAATTAAAAAAAAGAATTATGTGATTATATATAGGCATATATTGACAGAATTTAATACCTGGGCACAAAAATGGACTCATAAGCCAATGTCATTGTTCCATAGAGTATTTAAATTGATATATTTTAACTTAAAAAAGTAAATGCGTAGCAAATAAACCCTGCATGACCCACCAAAAAAAGCTAAGAGGGCTACATGCTTTGTGTTGATGTTAGAGACATGATTTCTTTGTTGTTAAGTATCACTAAGAAATATTACTACTTATTAGTAAATAATCAACAAACTAAGAAGACCAATAGCGTATTTGACTTAAGGTATATTATACCATCTTGATTCTAAGTCCTGGTTTATTCCTTTGCATTAAAATGTTCTCTTCTCAAAATGATTAAATAGTTTATTTTAACAATACAATTTCTCACAACTTAAAGGAACCTTATATTTAATTAACACATAGAAGGTTAGGTTTTGTTAGTTTGGGACATAATAATAATCGTATAAACTATTGTGTACTAAATATGATCTAGGCCTATATTAACTTATGAACATAGCAATAGGTTTACATGGATGTAACTCTAGCTTATACAAGTTCTCAAATGGGTGCATTCCGCACAATTTATGGTTGAGTGTTCTCCTCGAAGACGAATAAATTTTTAGCTTTATAACACTAGAAAACTAACAATATTGGTATGCCATTATTCTTGCCGTGACAATTAGTAATCTTAATGTATGTTTGTAGTGTTATAACAAATAAATCTTCTCTCTTTATCATTCACACAGTGTACATGCTATCGCCACAAAAAATCTAAAAAAAAAAATCTTCCAGATTTTTTTTAGGCGAGTGAAATATGTGTGCCAATATATTAACAAGGCAGTTGGTATGAAAAGAGCAATAAAACCTAATCTCTAAGAAAATTAGTTACCAATTAAACATACCCCATGAGATGATGAAGACGATTCCTCTTGCTCCTCCCCTTCTACACCATCACCTCCAGAGTCATGCCCCACACCTGAGGTCCCCCCATCAGTGGACCCTACGCCCACTACTGATGAAACAGGGGTTGGGGCAGACGCATGTTGGTACTGGTTGTTGGACTGCAATTAAACAACATTCATTCTATAGACCATGAAAGATTCGACAGAAAATATATTGGCATAACCTTACATAATGTAGATCATGACAAGTATTGATTGCATTAATGTTTCTATTTATAGGTCCCCTAACTATAGATTCGTGAACACACTTCTTACGCTAGACTTGCATGTTGGATTACGGTTTCATATCAAAAACTAAGAAAATTTCAGAAAATAATACACACAAAATACTTGCCATTGTGATGGTTATACAATAATTAAGTTGACACTTCAAGGCAAAGACTCGCGGTCGGAATATCTTACAATGGAGCCGAAGTACTTCTTCGCCTTCAGAACGGCAGCCATGTTTATGGTACTCTTCGTGGTGCGTTCAGTTTAGTATTAAATTATTATGAAATTCTTGGTAATACGCCATTTTCTTAAAGCGAAGGTAAATCCAAAGTTCGTATATTAAAAGGAAAGTAGTGTTACCAGTAAGGTAATCACTAATCAGAATGATAAACCGGTCGAACATATATTCTTAAAACAGATATTAAAATGAAACGAAATAGTAGTTATAGAATGATGGCAAAAATTAGAAGTAAAATTAATCATAATTTTATTCATATGATAAATTAGTATTAAATAAAATGTTGAGTAGCAGTTCTGTGCGAAGCTATAAATGAATAATTATTAGTGTGTGGAAATTGACCGGTCAATATCAAAATACGTTTAATATTTAGAGATACCTATTTAATACCTATTATTGAATGCATTAGCTTAGTTTTGAATTAATAACTGAATTTTCAATCTCCTTGCACTAAGAATTATGAGTTAAGATATTACCCACAAGAATGCAGGTCCTACAAATTAATCTTATTCAGGTCTCTTTATATCTCATAGAGTGCACTGTTTAAAATATGAATAGTAAAAAGTAAAACAAATAATATTTGTTTATTGTATAAAATGTTGTATACACAGGCAAAATTAAATAATAATGTTTTGTTTCAAATAGATTTTAAAAATAAACCAATGATATAACATTTAAATAATCAAATCAAACGTTGGGCTTAAATATGTGTAGATCAGTATGTTGTATTACGAAAGCGTAATAGTCTCACAGAGAACAATATAGATAAAGAAGAATGATAACATTGTTGCCAACTTATCTTTTATCCCACTAGATATAGTTTTTTTCTTTGGTATTTAATTCATGCGTTTTTCAAAGTCTTTTTTTTTTCCACACTACGTCTTAGTACCGGTTCGTGTTGGACGCATTATGTATAGGCTACATAATTTACTCTTATAGAATAGGGATTAGGAATGTAGAATTTATTTGAGACAAAATATATCTGCACTTTTGTGGAAGGAGAGTGAATAACCAATAAGAAAAAAATCTTCAGTACACCCGACCTAAAATTGAAGCCTTATTAACCCGTCATCGGCAGGGCCGCATTTAGAAATATAGCGCTCCTAGGCAAATGAGCAGCAATATCCACTCCCCCCTCCCCTAAACCCGCTCCCATCAAAACATCGTATTGTTATTTGTTAATAAACACTAATATTAATGTTATTGGCCTATTTATTGTTACTATTTACAGTATATCCCCTATAATTATATGATCATTCTAAAAAAATGGTTGTGCTCGTCTATATCTGGCATAGCTTTGCAATTCGCATATAAGTTACTCAATTATAATCAGACATATGGCTAGAGTAAATACAATAGAACGCTAACAATACACTAGCGGCTTATAGCAAGCAAGCTATGGCTACAGCTAAGTCCGTGTATGTTGGTTTAGTGAAAATTATGTTAATTCATGTTGAAGACAAAGGTTTCGGTTTCATAACCCGTGACGTCGTAACTCGTAAAGGCCGCTGCTGTAAACATTTTTTTATTTTAAATGTTGCACCCCTAAAAATCTCGTGCACTAGGTACGTGCCTAGTCTGCCTCGTGGGTAATGTGACACCGGTCATCGGCAATCCAGTCTAATATGAGAGTGACATAATAAACTAAACGACCACCAATACGGGCTATCTTTTATTTATTTGAAATATTTAGAATATTTATATCAACAATATTTATCTTGCGCAGGGATTTGCGCAAGTTAATATTCCATTCTTAACGTACGGTATATTGACCTCAATAATTTAAAGAAGACTAATATTTGTTTGCCCCTAAGCCTTGGACCGTACGATTTAATATAAATTATTGGGAACTTATGCTTTATATATTTTAAATCCATCGGGAAATTAGATAATTTTGATTGTTTGTCTTGGGATTTTGTTACGAGTTTAATTTTATTAGTTCAAGCCTCAGAGCTTTAATTTTTATATTCTTTAATTGTGTAGATACAAAGTAGTGATTGTGACTCCAATAAAAAAAGATCGGCACAATACAAATAAATGGGATGAGGTTGAACAATAATGGTAATTCTTAAATATATATTTCTCTGAAAAGATAATCGTTACTGAGATTCTACACTTACGTATATGTCTAATTAAGTTTCTTTCTCAGATCATTTTCATTATTTTCTTAAAATTGTTTATCAAATTTTCAAGAACCAAAGTAAGATCTTTGCTCCTATGTTTTAACAATAAACATTAGAAATTCTAGCGTTTCTTAATTCAAATCTAGTAGAAAATTAAAATGATACGTTTTCTATGATCCTGATCACCTAGAGTGGGATTTTGATAATATGTGTTGGTGACCCTGGCTAGCAATAATTTTTTTTACAATTTATAGAACTTATGTACCTCCTATATTTTTATTAGTATTGCCAGTTGAGCTTTTAAGTGTTTTGTTGTATCTGACTTAATTTTGTTAATAAGATTGATATTTAAATATTTGAAATGTGGAATTAATCTTAATGTAAAAGTAATGGTGTAAATTAATTAATGGTCACTAAAGGAGATTTTTGATGAGTTTCATAGCATGCTCAATGGATTTATGATAAGGTGAGTGTATTTGTTTATTATTAGGCTAGTAGGCCAGTTTGATCCAGGTCAAACCACAAGGTTTTAACACTATTAACAATACTAACCTAAGTGATTCTCTTTTGAGAGCTTTATTAATATCAACTTTTATTTATATATGGGTTGGCTATTGCACACACAGAGGTCATGCCTTTTAATGAAACAATTACAAATACCTAATGTTTAGTTAACAAAACAGTTAGGCCCTACTTGTTAGTTATAATAAAATAAACGAAAGGTGAGTGACCTGTGGGCTTACCCTTACACGGTTATAAATTAACCGCCAGGAGCTGGGTGTTGCGTCTGTTCTAGATTTAAGTTTAGTAAGTCTTGTGCTGATATCATAAGTAGCTTCAGGAAGTGCACATTTAATACGTCATATAAACAAAAAAAAGTTAAATAGTTTGCCTACAGTAAGCTACTTTCGAGATTCATTTATTATCCACATTCATTGTACACTTGTTAATAAACAAATTGATGAACACTTTACTTTACTTCACTTCCAAAATGGTTTTCTATTCTCTCCACATAAATGCAGGTATACTTCCTCTAAATTCAACATTCCTAATTTCTATCTAATTAGCATAATTAGTACATAGGCGTATAACCTGAACAGGTAGTAAGATGCGGTGTTACAAAAAAAATTGTGTGTGTGTGTCCCACATTTGGAAAGTTAAACATATCCATGCATTTCTGGTACAGTCTTTAATGATTAGGTTCATATTATGTAAACTTAAATAAACAGGTAGCCTAAGTAGGTTAAAGCAGCAACCAGTTTCTTATTTCAACTTTTTTTACAACTCTTTTAATAACTTAAACTTACTGTATAGCATACATATATTTATCCTTTGGAATCTTTTCTAATTTGCTATTAACTTCATATTTTTTAAAAGGTTTTTAAATGTACCTACGTTATGCAATCATTGGCTTAATGCAATATAATTACATATAATCTCGTCTTTCATTGGACATAATATAGATGATAGTTTTCTGATCGCCAAGAAATATGTATACTCCAATTTTATTATGAACGGACACTATTCAACAGCTACAAAAGTTACTAGATATGCTTTCATGTATTCATGTATCAAGTCATATGATCTGCTGCTGGCCCTTTTGTTCAAGATTACCGACATCTATAAAATAACAATAATAATGTAGGTACATTAGTAAATTGTTATCAATACTGGCCGCAACAAAATATGTTTGGATTTTCTTAAAGGGGTTCACAAATGTTTATTTGTAAGAAAATCAAGGTATACATTGTCATTCCAGTATATATAATAGTTTTTGTGCTTTATTTGTAAACTTGTTTCTCTGATTACGTCAGCATTGCCTAAAGGTTTGTTCCATTTTAATGTTGGAAAACTACCAGTCCTACTTATAGTAAACATATTTTTTTATAGGAATGGGAAAGGTGAGGAAGCAGGGGGAGGGGGATAAAGTGCATTTTATAAACAATCACAGAACAAAATTAACTTAATCGAGAATGACACGTTTAAGGGCACTTGATTGAAGTTAAATTTATTATCATCTTGCCGCTGCATTTCTTATGGAAATGACAGCTGTGAAACTTCAAACTTCCGCTAAAACAATCCCTCGATTATTTCAGAATGTTCTGTTGTGACCTTGTTGAAAAATATAACTAGGCTTTTTATTTATTCACTTTGATCTCAGAACTGTGACATTTCATGTAAAAAATTGTTGAAATTAAACTATTATCATATTTTTGTATGATTTATTTAACTAAAAAAAATTAAATATTTTAATTTTATATTATCTGTGATGGCTAAAGGAAAAACAAAAATGAGTACACTAGAACCTTGTTAATCAGAACTAATTGGGATCGAAGCTTGTTCGGATTAATGATGATTTGGATTAAGCGTGAGAATATAGAGATACAGGGGTACTTTTACGAATTTTAAATTACAGTTGAATGAGTTTATTCAAATGTTCATTCATTTAACTGATGTATAGCAGGTGTCTTGTAATTATTTATAGTTACAGGAAAACACGTTGTGTTGACTACAACATGTAAATATTAAACAATTATTATCGGATATCATTGTTTATTACAATTCTTTATTAACTTTGAGCTTGTTAACCAATTAAATATATTTCATTTGACTTAATTTTCCCCCTAGTTTTTTGAAAAGTTTGTTTGGATTATTCATAATTTTAAACTATCAGGGTTTGGTCTAACGGGGTTTTACTACATGTCTTATTACTTAAATAGACTTAAGTCCTACTACTAATCATAGTTAGAGATTCAGAGACCTTTTGGGATGTTTGGGTGTATATTATATTGGTGTGTTTTGTGAAAATTCAAGAGCAAAAGGTGTTGGTTCTGCCCTAGGATCATTTATTGAATTTTGGGGGAACTGGAACAGCGTTTTTCAAACTATGCCCCGTGAGGCGCAATTCTAGAATATTCATTTAAGTTATTTGTTTTTCACGCTATAAAATAATAACAGTAATTAGGATTGCAGATTTTTTTCAAGTTTAAAAAAGAACATTTGCAAAGGCACAATCAGAACTTGTGATGATTTTCATTCGTTTAATATGTTTATACATGTACAATTTTAACTGTTGATATTGAATATTAATAATATTAGTGTAAAAATATATGAGCTCCAGAATGTTTTTTTTTTTTTCTGTTGCAATGACTCCTTTGGTCTCAAATATTTCGGAACCATTGATCTAGAAGCTATTTATCTCCCCCTCCCCCAATATCATGTTCAAATGAGACATTCTTAGAAGGTACAATATCATAAAAAATTATTATTATTATTACCGCGTCTTACTACCCATTCGGGTTATACACACTTAAGCTATTGTGTAATGGTATGGTGATTGTGAGATGAAATGGAGGACCTACAGTTTAACGTGGGATACGAACCACGGTAGAGGGCCTGACATTTCACACATTCACAAGTTGTGATTAATACACATCTTGTCAGAGGGTGAAGGGAGAGTTTGGGCAATCAGATAAAATCGTTAAAGAAATGGTGAATTGCTTTATTCAGAAAAATGAAAATTCATGTTTGGAGCAATGCATAAATTGCTAAGGTAGGCCTAACTTGTTTTTATGACTTAAGTTATATAATTAACTCAGTTATAATAGTATTCGTGATATTCATTTGCTAGGAAATTATTTTTATTTTCTAATAATTCATGGTGGCTACGGACAGGGACAGAAGAGAAAACCTTTAAAATCAGGGAATTTTTTGATTTCAGGAAAAATTTTGGTGTTTAAATACTTGACTAATTCTGTACTTAAAACATTTAAACAAAAGGGAAAGATTTTGTTTCTTGCCGTTAATAAAATGTCTTTCTTAGGAATGCCAGTCAACATGAGAGGGAAAACAGGATTTCTTCTGTAACACATCCACACAGGGACAGAAATAATACATAAAACATTAAATACTGAAAAAATAACTTTTACTGTAATAATGTTTCTTAGTTGCTGTTGGAATTGTTTTTGAAAATATGTAATCAATGCAATAAAAAAAACCTTTCACCAAGAAAAATTATAAAAAAAGTTAAGCCAAGATTATTTTTTTTAATGTCTGAAAAATCTGGAATAGTCGAATTTTAAATAAAACATTTTTTGTTACCCTGTGATTAAGAGCTCTACACCTTCATTTAATCTATATTATGAGTAAAAGTTTATTTTTTTACTGAAAATAAATATTAAAATGAGTCATTTGTTTAGTGTGTAGCTGTATTGAATTTAAACACACTTAGGATGCAGAGTCAGAAGCAATTTTGGTTGTAGTCTGACTCGATAAAAATGTCAAAACATATAAACTTATAATAATAGTTCTAACGCGCTAGTCGTGTTTAGCTTGATTGCCGAGGACGGGGAGATCGAGGTTCGAATCTCGGTCGGGTGAACTGGGGGTGGTTTTCCCTAAACGGTTTTCCAATCTCCCTTCACACAAATACGGGTTCACTTTCTCTATATTCAACCTTCCCAATTCCTAATCCATTAGCGTAATTAGTACTTAAGCGTATAACCCGAACGGGTAGTAAGATGCGGTGCTAAGTAATAATAATAATAATAATAATATAACAATAGTTAATACTTTTTTATATAACTTAGGGCAAAAATTTGTAATTTGTATTGACTAATTTATTCATATATAAATTCCCACTGTCAAAGAAGCTTCCCATGAAGTCATCTGTATTGGAGCATTTTACTGACGTATGTATTTTATTACTAATTAATATTCTTTAACCATTTATGAAGGAGTAGGACAGTAGGAAAATAGAGTATAAAGATTGGCAAAAACTTTTAGTTCTCGAGCATGATTATAAAGTTCTACAATTTTTTTTTTCTAATTCTATTTTCCTGTGTCATACAAGTGAAAGACATGGAAAATTCCAGTTCAATGTATTTTTGTAGATAGATACCAGCCTAAAAGCCAACACCGACGGTGAAGCAGGCTAACTAAAGCTTGTGCACAGCGCTATCTATAGAGCAAATAGTGCTGAGTGTTCTTTACTTTACAACAGAAACTCAAAGTCCAAACCCGTGGCTCACAAGGAATTGAGATATTACTTTGTTCTAACTACAAAATAGAAAATACTTTTTTTTTAGCTCTCAAGATTTTGATTACCATTGTTTCACAAATTATTTTTAACCCAATTAGATTTGTCAGCATCATGATAAGATCGTTCACAATACATAATTAGCTATAATAATTGAAAGATACAGGGTGAAAAGGTGGAAAGTACCACTACACACATTTTTCCGGAAAACATATTATCTCTCATATGGCAGCACTAATTCAATTATTGTCTAACAGATGGCACCACCAACTCACTGATTGTCCTAAAGATGGTGGCATTAACTCAATTATTGTTTTACAGATGGTGGCATTAACTCAATGATTGTCCTACAGATGGTGGCAATAATTCAATGATTGTCTAACAGGTGGCGGCACTAACTCACTGATTGTCTAACAGGTGGCGGCACTAACTCACTGATTGTCTAACAGGTGGCGGCACTAACTCACTGATTGTCTAACAGATAGCAGCACTAATTCAATTTGAGTTAAAATTGGACTCCTCCCCCCTATAATTAATATTTCACTAATCCTTTATAAGACCTAAGTTTCACAATTAATTTGTAATTGCAATATTTCATAATTTTATGACGATTTATTTTCTTTAACCGTGCCGTGCAGAAACATCTTCATGACCCTCATTTGGTTCGCGACCCCGGCTTTGGGAACCACTGATTGGTCTAAGGTGGTCACTCTCCTATTATACTGGCTTACTGGTGACGGAGAGACCGGGGGTTCGAATCCCGGTATGTTCTATTAAAGGTGGTTCTTCCCAAGTGATTTCCCACTTCCCCTCTTAGCAAATGCGTGTGGATTAGCTCTAAAATGCTTCCTGCCTCATCCCTAACCCATTCGAGTCATTATTATATATGCGTACAACCTGAACAGTAAGACTCGGTGATAAAAAAACCACAACAAAGAGGAAGGAAAAACAAATATTGTCTCAGTCGTTGTAAACATCTTGTGGTCACAAGGACGAACGTATGCACAAAAAATACATTTACTGTCACCCGGAATCGAATGACTTGCTTTAACCACTTTAGGTAACGGTAAACTAGTCTAGTAAGTACTACATTCTAAAATAATTCATTGCTGTGCTCAACTGGTTGCACTCCTCCAAAGGCCCTTGCATCATGTTAATGTACAGTAGCCCCATGGCTTCTTTGGTGCTGACTGACAGCTAACGGCTTTGAAAAGTTACCAGACCAAATTATGTACCCCTACGCCGAACCATATGATATGCAAAAAAACATGTGTTTAGCAGCAGTCACTTCTGACAGACAAAATTTAGGTATATACCTAAATGTTGACTGTCAGAAGTCGGCTGTGAGCTGTCAGTCAGCAGCAAAGAAGCCATGGGGCTACTGTAGGTGCATTTCCTCATTCTTATGCTTTTAATAGCGATACCTACTGATCTCAGTGGTGTCAACTCTCGTGTTAGACTTGCTGGCTGTGGATGGGGCTCGAATCCCGGTCGGGTAATCTGTGTGTCTTTTTCCCCTAAAATAGTTTCCCACTCACCTAACACGCAAATGCGGGTAGGTTACATTTAAAATTCTCGCTTCTTTATCCTTACCTTGTAAGAGTAATTAACATACAGGGTGGGGCATAACACTATTATCTTTACTATTTTGACTACTAAATGCTTCAAATTGAACTTAAAGTAATTAGAAAATTTTGGCACTTTTCTACATACACTTGACCTATTATTTAAAAAAAAAACCCAATGTCTTTAAGATGGCTAGAATTTAATTCCATACATTGTTGTATGCCTTTCTCGAATCTTGACATGTCTTTGCTCAACTTCCACAAAAATTCATGAATTATATTGTTGCGTCAGGGCAACATCGTTCTGTCCCACCCTGTATATATGTATACCATAAGACGGGGGGAGGGGGGTAAAGCTATCGTTAATATTCTTGTTCTTACTTTAATTATAGAAATAATAATGCAATATGTACAGGAAGGTAATTTTGCCTCGCGCCCCCCCCCCCTTACTTGCATTTTTTTTAAATTTACCTATCTTTAGTTAATTTTTCCTCTTGTATAAAACTAAGTCTAGTTTTTTTTTTCGCCGGCTTCGGTGATATCATGGTCTAAGCGTCACTTTTTTGCAATATACTGGAATCCAGAAAATGGCACCTAATATCGAAGTTCAAATACAGGTCAAGTTTACATAGGTTTTTTTTTCATTCATGATTTTCTATTTTCTCTTTCTTTAAAATTGCGGGTACACTTCTTCTAAATTTAACCTTCCTTTTCCCTAACACATTAGCGTAATTAGTACATATAAAGGTTACAAGGGGGAATAGACTAAACCGCCGATGACGGGGGAGATCGAGGTTCGAATCTCGGTCGGGTGTACTGAGGGTGGTTTTCTACTCCATGCAAATGCCGGTACACTATCTCTAGATATAACCTTTATAATCCATAAAACCAATAGTGTAATTAGTACATAAGCATATAACCCAAACGGATAAAAGTAAGACGCGGTGTTAAAAAAAAATAGAGGGTTCACTCACAACAGATTGTTTTGTCATTTGTATTCTCACACTCCCCTGTTTGTTCTCCTACTTCTGGACAGCTCAACCCAGTAACGTTATAAACCCACTCGATTTCTGGACGTTTAATGATTTCTGATCGACTATTCGAGTTAGTTAAAGTTTAAAAATGGAAGTCACAGGGTTATGATAATTCTTGGAACTTGCTGCAACCTTTAGAGTTCGTGACATACAGCGTTGTTCGGGAGTTTCGCTTCAAATATATTCGCTGACTCGTCAGATACAGGGGCTCCCAAAGTGCAGGCCACGGGTCATCTGTGGCCCGCGACATTTCTCTGTTTGTTATTTATGTCGTTTTGTAAGTCGTCGAATGTTAAAAATTTAAATTGATATGTTGCCAAAATGAAGTTCTATAGTTATATTAAATTGGATAGGAAAATTTATGTATTTGATTTTAAGCTCTTGGTGTGGAAAAAAATGTTGGTCTAGCATTATAGATTAAAACTTGACGGTGAAAAATTACAAATCAATGAATCATAACGAAAGATGATGTTGGCTAGCGGTAAATACTTTGTAATTTTTTTTTAGCACCTTGTCTTACTACCCATTCGGGCTATACGCTTATTTATTAATCACGCTAATGGTTTTAGGGACTATATAGGCTATATTCAGGGAAAGTGTACCAGCATTTTCGTGGAAAATCATTTTGGAAAAACCACCCACAGTACGACCAACCTATATTCGAACCTCGATCTCCCCCGTCATAGGCAGTGTAGTCTACTGCGAGAGTAGCGCGTTAGATCATGAAGTATTAATCTATCTGGTCTACAGCAGACCTCTACGTTAGTGACACACTCATCCGCCGAGCGCTGTAGTCTGTACGCGAGTGAGAGAAGAGAGCTAATTGGAAATCACTCGAAAATGTCTCCGAGGTTGACGTTCTTAGGGGCGACACCTTTTATGTTTTCTTAGTCAAAAACGTGTCTGACGACTGAGCTGAGGGAGCCGGGTTCGATTCCCGGCATGGCCGAAAAATGTATCATTGGATGGAATGTGGGTTTCCCCATTCACAGTTGTGAATTAATGGCCTGGGGGCTGGAAGTTGTGTCCTCGATTTAAGTTAGTTTATAAACACCTTATTTATGAGAAATCAAAGTGTGGGCGGGTTAAAAGGGCAGTATTTTTGTAGTTTTTATATCAAAACATTTTTATGGTCAGATAAATCAAATAATTCTCTGGTAGAAACAGAATTTAATTGTCTTCACACGGTGATACCAACAGTTGTTTAGTATATACAAGCGAACCCGTAATGGTTAGTAAGACGCGGTTAAGAAAAAAAAAACTTCTTCATATCCCTCAACACATTGGCGTAATAAGTGACATACACGTGTATCGAACGGGTAGTAAGATTTGGTGCTTAAAAAAAATATACTAAGACTAGATGAAAAAGAAATGCACTTCCAAGTCACAACTTTGTGGACACCCTGTACTTAAAGAACAATGCCGAGGTATTATAGTTCGTATATTCTCAGAAAGCTAACTAGAACAAAAGGCGGTGCAAGCATGTGTGACCGTTTTGAACACGAATGTCCCACGCTCAACGCTTGTTGGGGGAGGGACTGTAATAATAATAATAATAATAATAATTGTTGAGATCAAGGAGATAAAAAAAAAGAGAGGAGTATATAGTTAAAGGTCACTACTCTAAACACGTAGATATTTATTTATTATCAGAACAAACTTATTTTTATAATATGATCGGCATAGGTTAAAAATAACTTATCCTGTAGTTTTAAATATATAGGGTGAGATTTTGTGCCATCATGCGCCAAGCCATTTTTTTTTTAAGCTTCGCTTCTTGACATATGGTGCTTGTTATTACAAACGTGAGGTACTTGTAATAATTTCCCAAAGTTATCTTCTCTAAGTTTTTTTTAAAAATATATGTATATAATTATTTATATGCATAGTCAAATTTTTATGGGACTAAGCCTTGAAAAAGCTGCTACTAAATGTCATGTCGATCTTTGTGGTCTTGGGATAAAGTGTTGGCCTCAGGACCCGATGGTCGTGGGTTTTAAACCCGGCCGGGGTCAGCGTATTTTTCGTGAGCGATAAAAATCCGTAGCACAACTTCCTTCGGAGGGGAAGTAAAGCCGTCGGTACCATGTCGACTGTGGACATTTCAAAGAACCCTGAACGGTATGTGGAAATACCTTTCCCGGCAAAATTGAAAGGCACTTTAGCTCTCGCTCATAGAAATACTTGTGTGATTGATTATAACATCATTCGGTTGAGAAAGTGGATGTTAAATACCTCGAAATTGTTTTAAAGAAAACGCTATTTGATTTACTTTCATGTATTTATACGTCAAGTCATGGGATCCACAACTGCTGTTGGATATCAATGCGTATTAAAAAATAAATAATAATAATATTATTATTATTATTAACACCGCGTCTTACTACCCGTTCGGGTTATACGCACTTACGCTGATGTGTAATGGTAGGATGATTGTGAGATGAAATGGAGGACCTACAGTTTAACGTGGGATCCGAACCACGGTGGAGGCCTGGCATTCCACACGTTCACAAGTTGTGATTAATACACTGCATTCTAGTAGGCCTACACGTTCGGGTTATATGCATGTACTGTATGTATTAATTACTTTAATTTATTAGAGTTGAGGAAGTTAGAAAAGGTAAAAAAATATTCCAGTTTTTATAGCAAAACATTTTTAAGGCCAAAATAAATAAATGGTTGCTCGGGTAGAAACATAGTTTAATTTTCTTCATACGGTGATATCAACAGTTGTTAATTATCTGTCAAGGAAATGCTTATATCACCGTGTTTAGAAAATTAAACTGTTTATGTTTGTACTGAAGAAATATTTTATTTATTTTGGCAAAAAAAAAAAAGTCATAAGTTTTACATAAACGCTGGCCTTTTCTCGTGTCGTCACCACCTTAATCCCAGGAGCACAATTTTCGCGTGAATCGTTCGTCGTTGAGTTTTGTTTAAAACTTTTAACTTTTTAAACAGTCAGTAACTTGCTAATAATTTTCGCCCACATTTTTTTTTGAAAACGATATTATAAAATATAAAACAACTTCTTAATAATATGGAATTTCTAAACGTCTACTACGCGTCCCACTGCTCTAACCGTGTAGCCCCTCTGGATTCGAACCAGTGTCTGACCACTTGGCAGGCCTCCTTCCCAGCCAGCTCACAGATACATCCACTATGTGCGGGTCAAAGCGTCCTGTTCTCTATTTTTAATAGCACGCAGTTTGTTTGTTTTCACTGTGCTGGTAGTTTTTCCGTGTTTTTATGTCCTGTTCTTTTCGAAACTTGTTCCCTTTTTGTAAGAAAATTATTAAAAGTGGTCATCGAGGCACTCTTTGATAAGTCCGGCGCCTAAAGGTAGATGTGAAGAATGGCTCCTTTACCCTGGTCTCACCTCCCCCCCCTCCCCCCCCCCCCGACACCCTCCTTATCCTTCTCTTAACCTCCCCCCCGCCCCTCCCTCGGGTCAACCCGATTTGACCAATACTCCTGTTTATTTGTATAGCGCTATTATCGCAGCAGACTAGACGGCTGATGACTGGTAGATCGAGGTTCGAATCTCGGTCGGGTGTACTGAGGGTGGTTTAAAAAAAAAAGTTTTCCACTCTTCATCCACGCAAATGTGGATACATTTCCTATAAAGACAGACATTCAAAATCAACTTTATCCGATTCGGGGGGGGGGGGGGTCATGAAAAGTCAAAATTAATCAAAATCTTGAGTTCGATTTTTTTTTACGATCACAATACTTTCTCTACCTGTAAGATAGCGAGAAAGTTAAAAAAAAGTCGCTATATTTATTTCGCGTGATGTCAAAACGGAACACATGGAAATTTTTTTGAACTATTGGGTATTTTTTCTGCCCAACCTATAATGTATTTTAATATTAGGACAGATTCAACTTTTCATCTTTCTAGAGATTTTTAACTATCCACCCCTAAATTGTTATTTGAGAAAGAACTGTAAAACAAATCGCAAACGCGCCCACCATTTTAAAATAATTTTGTAAATTTTTTTTGTTGTTGTACTTTCTGAAACTAACACTTCCTAGTTATAAAATAAACATTGTTTGTCCTTAGTCGGCTTCCATAATATTTATAATGATACATTAAAACAAGTTTACATAATATATTCTATTGAATTTAACCTTGGTAAAAAAACTTAAAATAACATTCCATATTTGTTTGATATATAATTATAAACAATGAAACGTTCATGGAAAATCACAATGGTTGTTTGAAAACTAAGAATTGTTGACTTCAAAAATACTGTAACGGTCTAGTAAAAAAAAATGAAATGTTTAGATTACATCAAAAGCTAACTGGAAGTAAAGTTTTAATCGTTCATAACCACTACTGAGTACTATTATTAGTTAATTATATACTAATTTAAATAAAAATAAATGTTGCTTTTTTTTGTATACGTATTTTTTAGTGTGTTGCAGTTTTGACCGGGAGATATATTCACTGGCGCAGGAACGTTTTGATTCGGGGGAGTAAATATAGTCATGTGCTGTTAGAAGGGATAGCATTTTTGGGATTAGACCAGGAAAATGTTATATATATAACGGTTCCATTGTGCATTTTTCTCATTTATTTTAGGCATGCCAAACATTAGAATAAATACACACAAAACAAAATTAATAAAAATTATATCTGATGTGGCTCAAATTAAAATTAAGAAACACTAAATATTAAAGTAGGTTTCCAAACACCTTTGCCCTATATTCGTTACTAGCTATGAAAACCACTAGTTTTTAAATTTCAAGTTTGTTGAGCCTCTCATGGTATGCATTACGCACACACAGGTAATTTAGTCTATGATACCTCTTCGTGGAGCGAAGATAATCTTTTATGCGTCAAAGCATTGAAAAACTCCTTTCTGCAGTAGCTGATGTACAGTAAACTTAGCACTTCTTTGGTTTTACATGACGGCTAGCAGATGGTATCAGTAATGCCAACATTGTCTGAAAGTAACTTTTGTCAACATATTTGGAAATAATTATTATTTGCTAAGTATTACTATTATTATCACTAAAAATATTATCAATCACTTTTAACAATACTTCCCTGAGGATTACGTTAGACTTATATTTTTTTGTAGCTGGTATCAATTTGAGTTTTCAAAATCTCTTCAGTGTGTACTCCAAGCACATTTTATTTTTATTATGTTAACGAAGCGTGAACTTTGTATTATGCCTCAACAAGATCTTTACATTATCTTAAAGTTTTATTATATTGAGGGGGGAGAGAGGGGTAAAAATGATACTTTTTATCCCCCTCAATTATTTGGGGGGGTAAATTCACCCCCGTACCCCGACCCCCCGCCGTTCCTGCGCCACTGGATGTATCAGTATCTATAGGTACAGTAGCCCCATGGCTTCTTTGGTTCTGACTGACAGTTCACAACTGACTTCTGACAGTCAACATTTAGGTATATACCTACATTTTGACTGTCAGAAGTGACAACTGCCAAACACATGTTTTTTTTGCAGATCATATGGTTCGGCGTAGGGATACATAATTTGGTCTGGTAGCTTTTCAAAGCCGTCAGCTGTCAGCTGTGAACTGTCAGTCAGCACCAAAGAAGCCATGGGGCTACTGTAGGTCGCCTGTGTGTGTAGGCTCTTGGATTCTCTGCTGGCACAGAATGTTACACAAGGTAGCCTACACGCCGTACCCGTAATGAGATGATATGATGAGTCTTTAGGAAGGTGTGGAGGTAGTAATGATCTTAAAAACCTAACTCAAGCCTAACTAACCAAACCCCGTTGACCGTTGGGGTAGTTCCTCTTTCAGGTAAAAATACCCTTGGTACCGGCTAGGAATCGAACCCGGGACCCCTAGGTTCTCAGCCAGGTGCACTGGCCACACTATTACCACGGGGCCGGTTATAAATCATACTAATCAGTGGCTACGCACCCGACTTGTAGAGTAGTAAAAGTAATTAATTCCGTTACTACTCACTAATAAAAGCAAAGCCAGATTGATCAGAAGTTATTTGCTAGTTTCCCCCCCCCCCCCTTCTTCCAAATACGCAAATGTCAAGGCCGGCAAAGAATATTTTAATCACATCAGGAAGATGCTTTCAACTCCACCTATAGTAGAAAAAGGTATGAAGTAACTTTTGAAAATATTGAAATTTGAATTTTGCGTTAAACATTTTACCATATTATTTTTGTTATTTTATAGGAATTGATTATTATTATTATTATTTAGCACCGCGTCTTACTACCCGTTCTGGTTATACGTTTAAGTACTAATTACGCTAATGGATTAGGAATTGGGAAGGTTGAATTTAAAGGAGGTGAACCCGCATTTGCGTGAAGGGAGAGTGGGAAAACATTTAGGGAAAACCACCCCCCCCAGTTCACCCGATCGAGATTCGTACCTCGATCTCCCCGTCCTCGGCAGTCTGGCTCTACACGAATCAAGCGCGTTAGCCAACTACACCACCGAGGCGGGTTATTAGTAATTATTTAGGACTATTCATTATTTCTTCTAACATTTATTAAGGTGTTAGATGACTTATAAAAGGGGGGCCCTAAAATAAATCTTGTGCTGAGGAGGAGGGGGGGGGGGCAAGCTTAATCTGTTACGCCACTGATTTGAACTATTGTATAATTTCATAGGTATTGATAATATTTATCGAATGTTACAATTGCTGGCCGACCACGGTGGTCTTGTGGTAAAGTGCTCGCCTCAGGACCTTATGTTCGTCGGTTCAAACCCAGCCAGGGGAAGTGGAAGTAAAGCCGTCGGTTCCATGTCGATTGTGGCATATAAAGGAACCCTGGAAGTTATGGGGAAATACATTTCCCGGCGAAATTGGTAGGTCCTTTCGCACTGGCTCATAGAAATGCTTGTGTGTTGATATGCTCATTCGGTTCAGAAAATGCACGTTAAATACTTCAAATGAATAAAAATTCAATTACAGTGGAACCTGGATAATTCGAACTTTAAGGGACCAGGGAAAAATTCGAACTCTCCAAAAATTCGAATTAAATAAGTTTCTTAAAAGGAATTGAAAAGAAACATAGTTAAGTTTGCAACCGAGCTCAAAAACTTTATTTAACATATTTGGACATAATCTGTTCACAATTTCTCCAAACAGTCAAGAGATTTTAATTTGTTTTCCTGATTTAAATCTCTCAATCATAGTGTATGATTCTAATTTAATATAATTATAATCTAAGTTAATGATTTATAGGACTGTGGCTTGGACAGTGACATCACGATACACACACACACACCCACACACACACCCACACACACACCCACACACACACCCACACACACACACACCCCACACACACACCCACACACACACACACACACACACACACTTACTACTCACTACTGTACAGTATGTACTAAACAAAACTAAAACTAAACAAAATAAACTCGCACGTCACAAGAATATCGCTACGACCGAATCACTAAGAACAGCGTGCGTAACCGCGCGAGAGGTTCAACCTTGACTAACGGAGTACAGAACTGTACGTGTAAACAAAGACGTATAGGGTTGAGGGAGGGGCGTGAAGAAGGTGAAGAAGGGTACTGACCGCATTCCAACGTCACCTCTCCTGTTTCCAAAAATAGAACAACACGGCGCCGCAACTAGAAGTAGGAAAACAGTACTACACAGTACATTACAACTTACGAAAATTCGAACTAACCAAAAAAAATCCGAACTATCCACGATTTTTTAACATTGTTTTAATACAAAATTCACGGGACCGGGCGAAAAATTCGAATTAAAGACGATTTAGAACCACGGAAGTTTGAATTATTCAGGTTCCATTGTATTGCATATCACATGCCTTGACGTATGAATGGTTTTAATGAATGTTATAGATGTCCAGAAAAAAAGTTCCTTTCTATCGAAATCGCACTATGGGTCTAGAATTGGCGAGCAGGGACCTTCGCAATTCGCCATTAATTCACATATAAGTGGTATATTGGCTCGGTGCTAGTGGCGTCAAGGTCAACTGATGATTTGCGTATGTTAAAAGAGGTAAGAGGGGGGGGGGGAGAGGGCTTCCTTCCTTCACCAAGGCGACTGTGCAGTGGTGTGATATCGCGCCATCCGCGCGGAAGACTTTTTTTTAGTTTCGTTTCTCCCCTCCAGATCTCGAGGAAGCAATTTCTGTGAGTTTTTGTTTTTTATGGTTTTTATTAATAGCAATTTTTGTTCGGGGTAGGCTTCCTAGTTTTTGTTACTAGAAAAGTTTTTCACGTATTCATACGTCAAGTCTTGTGATCTGCAGCTATCACTTTTAAGAGATATATCAATATCTAAAAAATAATATTATAATCAAAATTAATGGTGTTAATGTTGGCCGCACAATGAATCTGTTAGTATTTTTGTAAAAGTTATTTTGTGAAAATTGGAAAATTTAGGCCTATGTAGTTCAACTAGTGGCCCGCGCTCACTGAAAATGTGGCCCTCACAATATCATGGAGGAAAATTAAATGGAGACCCTCGGTGGAAGATGTGAAATAGCTGATGATTCCTAAATATCGGCATGATTACATTTTATTATCTATATAATAATAAAATGAAGTGTTTGTTTGTTTGTTTGTGTGCAATTCCCAGCCAAATCTACGGCACGCAGAGATCTGAAATTTTTAACATAGGTGGACGGAAGGGGGTCCGAATGCACCTCAAAGTTGGATTTTTAAATTTTTAATCATCTTTTTAATTAGGCTATTTTTAACAAATTTTTGAAGAAAATATTTTTAATCTGGCTTAGAATTACGTTTCAGAGATAACTGTGATAAAAATATGCCGCAGCCTCCTCGGGAAAAAAAGTGATTAGCCAGTACTAGTGTACCGTTGTCCAGAGGATGCCCGAATGTACTAATTGTACATCCTTTCCGTGTATGAGGGTGATAATGAATATGAGGGTGATGATGAGTATGAGGGTTATGTTATGTGATAGTGAGTATGAGGGTGAGGAACCAGTGTAAACACTAAAACATAACTTAAACTTAACTAACCAAACCCTGTTGACCGTTGGGGTAATCCCTCTTTATGGAAAAGATACCCATGGCACCATCCGGGAATTGAACCCGGGACCTCTGAGCTCGTAGCTATGTGCACTGAATACTACACCACGGGGGCCGGTTTTATTATACATTTATTTGAATATTTATACACTTTTTTCCCGTCAACATTGATAACATTATAATATATTATTATTTTAAAGTTATTGATAATATCTATCAAAATTAACAGCTGCAGATCACATGACTTAACGTATGAATACGTGAAAGTATATATATAGTATAATTTTGGTAGGAAGAACAG
Organism: Timema podura; assembly: GCA_033556935.1. Taxonomy (NCBI): domain Eukaryota; kingdom Metazoa; phylum Arthropoda; class Insecta; order Phasmatodea; family Timematidae; genus Timema; species Timema podura. Next base: position 2,511,524 of record JAVRXN010000013.1, on the reverse strand, counting down.
TAGACGTTAGTTACTAAGGTTACTTAAACCATTTTTAGTATATTCATACATAAACCCATGTTATTTGCAGCTGTCACTTTTGATAGATATTATTAATACTTATAAAATAACACAAGTAGTATCAAGAAATCTTGTCAATGTTGGCCGCAAAGAAATATGTTTGAATTTTTTCTAATGTTCTTCCAACCAGAATCAGGTTATAGTAACTTTTCCTATGCTGTCCATTCTTAAGAAAATTGGGGTATAGTAGTGAACAAATGTGCTTGCATAAATTAATATGGTTTTTATGGATGTAAAAAGGAATGTGACAATTTAATATAGTAAAACATAATATTTAAAAAAAAAGATACTTGCCTCTTTCGTTATTTACCCTTTTCTATTACTTGCTTTCCCCTTATTTGCCCTTCTCATTACTGGTCTTTCCCCTCATTTGCCCTTTCTATTACTTGCCTTTCCCCTCATTTGCCCTTTCTATTACTTGCCTTTCCCCTCATTTGCCCTTTCTATTAATTGCCTTTCCCCTTATTTGTCCTTCTCATTAATTGCCTTTCCCCTCATTTACCCTTTCTATGACTTGCCTTTCCCCTCATTTGCCCTTTCTATTAATTGCCTTTCCCCTTATTTGTCCTTCTCATTAATTGCCTTTCCCCTCATTTGCCCTTTCTATGACTTGCCTTTCCCCTTATTTGCCCTTTATATTACTTGCCTTTCCCCTCATTTGCCCTTTATATTACTTGCCTTTCCCCTCATTTGCCCTTTCTATGACTTGCCTTTCCCCTTATTTGCCCTTTATATTACTTGCCTTTCCCCTCATTTGCCCTTTATATTACTTGCCTTTCCCCTCATTTGCCCTTTCTATGACTTGCCTTTCCCCTTATTTGCCCTTTATATTACTTGCCTTTCCCCTCATTTGCCCTTTCTATTACTTGCCTTTCCCCTTATTTGCCCTTTATATTACTTGCCTTTCCCCTCATTTGCCCTTTCTATGACTTGCCTTTCCCCTTATTTGCCCTTTCTATGACTTGCCTTTCCCCTCATTTGCCCTTTCTATGACTTGCCTTTCCCCTCATTTGCCCTTTCTATGACTTGCCTTTCCCCTTATTTGCCTTTCTCATTACTTGCCTTTCCCCTCATTTGCCCTTTATATTACTTGCCTTTCCCCTCATTTGCCCTTTCTATGACTTGCCTTTCCCCTTATTTGCCCTTTATATTACTTGCCTTTCCCCTCATTTGCCCTTTCTATTACTTGCCTTTCCCCTTATTTGCCCTTTATATTACTTGCCTTTCCCCTCATTTGCCCTTTCTATGACTTGCCTTTCCCCTTATTTGCCCTTTCTATGACTTGCCTTTCCCCTCATTTGCCCTTTATATTACTTGCCTTTCCCCTCATTTGCCCTTTCTATGACTTGCCTTTCCCCTTATTTGCCCTTTATATTACTTGCCTTTCCCCTCATTTGCCCTTTATATTACTTGCCTTTCCCCTCATTTGCCCTTTATATTACTTGCCTTTCCCCTCATTTGCCCTTTCTATTACTTGCCTTTCCCCTCATTTGCCCTTTCTATTAATTGCCTTTCCCCTTATTTGTCCTTCTCATTAATTGCCTTTCCCCTCATTTGCCCTTTCTATGACTTGCCTTTCCCCTTATTTGCCCTTTATATTACTTGCCTTTCCCCTCATTTGCCCTTTCTATGACTTGCCTTTCCCCTCATTTGCCCTTTCTATGACTTGCCTTTCCCCTCATTTGCCCTTTATATTACTTGCCTTTCCCCTCATTTGCCCTTTCTATGACTTGCCTTTCCCCTTATTTGCCCTTTATATTACTTGCCTTTCCCCTCATTTGCCCTTTCTCATTACTTGCCTCTCCCCTTGTTTGCCCTTCTCATTACTTGCCTTTCCCCTTGTTAGCCCTTCTCATTACTAGCCTCTTCCCTTGTTTGCCCTTCTCATTACTAGCCTCTCCCCTTGTTAGCCCTTCTCATTACTAGCCTCTCCCCTTGTTAGCCCTTCTCATTACTAGCCTCTCCCCTTGTTTGCCCTTCTCATTACTTGCCTTTCCCCTTGTTTGCCCTTCTCATTACTAGCCTCTCCCCTTGTTAGCCCTTCTCATTACTAGCCTCTCCCCTTGTTAGCCCTTCTCATTACTAGCCTCTCCCCTTGTTTGCCCTTCTCATTACTAGCCTCTCCCCTTGTTTGCCCTTCTCATTACTAGCCTCTCCCCTTGTTAGCCCTTCTCATTACTAACCTCTCCCCTTGTTAGCCCTTCTCATTACTAGCCTCTCCCCTTGTTAGCCCTTCTCATTACTAGCCTCTCCCCTTGTTAGCCCTTCTCATTACTAGCCTCTCCCCTTGTTTGCCCTTCTCATTACTAGCCTCTCCCCTTGTTTGCCCTTCTCATTACTAGCCTCTCCCCTTGTTAGCCCTTCTCATTACTTGCCTCTCCCCTTGTTTGCCCTTCTCATTACTAGCCTCTCCCCTTGTTAGCCCTTCTCATTACTAGCCTCTCCCCTTGTTAGCCCTTCTCATTACTAGCCTCTCCCCTTGTTAGCCCTTCTCATTACTAGCCTCTCCCCTTGTTAGCCCTTCTCATTACTAGCCTCTCCCCTTGTTTGCCCTTCTCATTACTTGCCTTTCCCCTTGTTTGCCCTTCTCATTACTAGCCTCTCCCCTTGTTAGCCCTTCTCATTACTAGCCTCCCCTTGTTTGCCCTTCTCATTACTAGCCTCTCCCCTTGTTTGCCCTTCTCATTACTTGCCTTTCCCCTTGTTTGCCCTTCTCATTACTAGCCTCTCCCCTTGTTTGCCCTTCTCATTACTAGCCGTGATTCTTACTTTGACCTGCCTTTCTCTCCCACCTCAACCTCCCCCTTCCCCTAACTGTTGTGTCATTGACACTTAAAGATGACATTTCCTTTCCAATACTGTCCCGACCTGTGACGTATCTTGATCACGCCTTCAAGAGGAAATGACGAGATTGCAAGGATTTGAACCGCGACGTTTTCCCGTTACCACCGACCTTGAGGAGAGTCTCACGGTGTCTAGAAGAGGTATTCTCTAGAGTTGACAGGGAATACGAACAAAGGTTGGAACCCTTAACTTGCCGTCTTACAGCCGATTGTAAACCTCATGGATGCTCGATACAACCTGAAAACTTACCGAGAGGTGGTTTTCTCCACCCTTCATTTGACAACAGCTAAATTTAGGACGGTGAAAGAGTTTTTCATTTGAAAATATTTGTGTTTCACTTTTGTTTTATTAAAAAAAAAATGGTATCACTGGTCTCAAATCAAAGGCGTCGGAACGTTTTGGCCATAGGGGAGAGACAAATCAATAATCTCTAGACACCCACCCAAACAAGCACGTAGGGGAGGCGTCATGGGGCTGAAGCCCCCACCCCCCCACCCCGTATCTAAACAAAAATTAAAAATTATTATAAAAAGATTAAAAAAATGTAAAATTATCTTGAATGAAACTTAACGGTTAAACTCTTTGTAAACTACAATTTTAGTGCAAAATTTTGATAAATTTTTTCTCTCCGTGCAGGTCAAATTCGTCCCCCCCCCCCCGAACCCCACTGTTAAGTTTTGAGATGACCGTCGTCAGACAATATTTGAAGAATAAGCCCCTTCTACCCCCCCGAAAGAAAATTCTGGATATGGGCCTGCACTTAAACCTAAATTAAATATTTGTTGGGTCACATCCTGTTTACCATGAATAACTTACGAAACAGAATATAATAGTGGATGTACTGTAAATTCGATGATATATTTGCTGCGTTGTATTAATCTATGACACGTTCATTTGTAAAAATCATTAGCTTACTCTGACTAAAAAAAGAAAACCATTTTTATATTCTTTATAGACTTGAGTTCTATTACAAAATAAGTTTGTATTTTTATTTTTACTTGCATAGGTTTTCACCTATTTTCATAAAATTAAGAATAAAGTTTTAAGTTAGCTAATAATTAAGAAGAAGAATGTTTGTTGTTCAATAAGTTGTATGGACCCGGTGGTCTAGGGGTAAGGTGTCAGACTTCTGTGCTGGGGGTCCGGGGTTCAATCCTCAGTCTCGGCACAGATTTATCTGATTGCCAATTCCTTCCTTCACCTCTGACAAGACGTGTATTAATCCACAACTTGTGAATGTGTGGAATGCCAGGCCTCCACCGTGGTTCGGATCCCACGTTAAACTGTAGGTCCTCCATTTCATCTCACAATCACCCTACCATTGCACATTAGCGTAAGTGCGTATAACCCGAATGGGTAGTAAGACGCGGTGCTAATAATAATAATAATAATAAGTTGTATATAATATTGTTTATCTTTTACGTAATGTTGGAAACAATGACTACAGCGTCACACGTGACACGGCTGTGAAAGAAATGTCTAGTTTTACAAGTGCTGACACAGTGACTGCCAATCACTGTGAATAATCACTGGTATAAATCACTGCGATCACCGATATTGTAAAATCGCTGTTTCGCCCATCCCTACAGTGCTTTAGGGGTTACCATGAAAACAAAGTTTGGAAGCTCCAGAACATTTTATTTCCGGTGGTGGGTGGATACACGGTCCGCACCGCACCGCAATAGTGCGGAGCAATGCTCTATTGACGATTTGTTCGCGCCGGTGCGGTGCTCCGTGTAGCTACTTGCTAGAAAATGCGGTGTGGTGCGGCTCCATGTAGCTACTTGCTAGAAAATGCGATGTGGTGCGGCTCCATGTAGCTATTTGCTAGAAAATGCGGTGCGGTGTGGTGCGGCTCCGTGTAGCTACTTTCTAGAAAATGCGGGGCGGTGTGGCTTCGTGTAGCTACTTGCTAGAAAATGCGGGGTGATGCGGCTACGTGTAGCTACTTGCTAGAAAATGCGGTGTGGTGCGGCTCCATGTAGCTACTTGCTAGAAAATGCGGTGTGGTGCGGCTCCATGTAGCTACTTGCTAGAAAATGCGGTGCGGTGCGGCTTCGTGTAGCTATTTGCTAGAAAATGCGGTGCGTTTCGGCTTCGTGTAGCTACTTGCTAGAAAATGCGGGGTGGGGCGGCTTCGTGTAGCTACTTGCTAGAAAATGCGGGGCGGTGCGGCTCCGTGTAGCTACTTGCTAGAAAATGCGGTGCGGTGCGGCTCCGTGTAGCCGGTCCTTTAACGTAACATGAAATTCTTACCTGGACAACTCGTAAGTTATATGAATGCAAGTGTACGTTAAATTAACTCGGTGATGGCTTCAATTTAAATTCACTAGGATAACAGTTAAGTTGATCGTGATCCCGGCACTATGAAACGTTGACATCCATCATAATTCAATTTAAATATATCCCTTAAAGAAGGCGGTGTCCTTAAATATTTCATTTGAAAAGTTTAGTTCTCAAAATTCCAATATAAGTTTGGTAAAATTACTGATCCGGAAACGACCTGTGTTGGCCTTTCTTAAAATATGTTCGTGACGGACGTGTCTGCCCACGCTTGAAATTAACTGATTTTTTTTTTCCTTCTTGGGTGGCTGCACTGCACAAGATCCCCGCCAGGTTTCCGGGTTCGACTCGACTGCCAAGTCGTGTCTCTTCTTGATGGTACAGCAGGGACCTAATAGCTGTGAGGGTTCTGTGACGTCACAGTGCTGGCTAGAAACGAGTCTTATCCTTGACTGTATAGCAGGAACTTAGCAGCTGTGAGGGTTCTATGACGTCACGGTGTTGACTAGAAACGAGTCTTGCCCTTGTCTGTATTTCAGAGACATACCAGCTGTGAGGGTTCTATGACGTCACAGTGCTGGCTAGAAACGAGTCTTATCCTTGACTGTATAGCAGGAACTTAGCAGCTGTGAGGGTTCTATGACGTCACAGTGTTGACTAGAAACGAGTCTTGCCCTTGTCTGTATTTCAGAGACATACCAGCTGTGAGGGTTATGCGACTTTACCGCGCCAATTATAAACTAGTGATGTCCTTGCCTGTACAAAAACATACCTTTCAGCTGAGAGGATTTTGTGACGTCATAATACGAGCTAAAAACTAGCTACCGCTTTACGGGAAGAAACGAATTGAACTTTTGAGTCAGTTTTCTAATTAGTATTTCACGGTGTTGAATCTCTGGCATGTTGCGGTTTAGTGCAGTTGGACTGCCAAAGGCGCTAAGCCAACCTTGAACGAGGTGAAAAAGTGTCCCTGCTGTCTTGTTTTGACATTAAAGTACTGTATTGTTTACATTACGTTCATTTAGTCTTCTGTGACGCGGGGATTTGTCTTCATTGCTTGTGACGTACACGTGGTAGCTAAATGCAGTTCACTTTCAGGTGAGCCTAGTCGAGTATTGGACTGCAACAACTTTTTGGGTTCATACATCTCTTTTAGAATTCAACGTTTTTAAATAAACTCGGTGGCCGCTTGGTGTATAACGCGCTAATCTCGCACTAGACCAGACTGCCGATGACGGGGAGTTTGAGGTTCGAATCTCTCTAGGATGTATTGAAGGTTATTTTTAATTCTACACCCGCCTCGGTGGCGTAGTTGGCTAACGCGCTAGTCGTGTTGAGCCAGACCACCGAGGACGGGGAGATCGAGGTTCGAATCTCGGTCGGGTGAACTGGAGGGGGGGGTTCCTAAATTGTTTTCCACTCTCCCTCCACGCAAATGCGGGTTCACTTCCTCTAAATCCTACCTTCCCAATTCCTAATCCATTAGTGTAATTAGTACTTAGGCGTATAACCCGAACGGGTAGTAAGACGCGGTGCTAAATTAATTAATTAAATTTTACCTCCACGCAAATGCGGGTACACTTCCTCTAAATAAAACCTTTCAAATCCCTTAAAAACCATTAGCGTAATTAGTACATAAGTGTGTAACCCAAACAATTAGTAGTAAGACGCAGTGCTAAAAAACCATGATAATATATTATGTATATTTTATTCAGTTTATTTATGATGTAGGAGGGTGACCTGGTGGTCTAGGAGTAAGGTGTCAGACTTCTGTGCTGAGGGTCCGGGGCTCAATCCTAGATCCCGGCACAGATCTATCTGATTGCCAAACCCTTCCTTCATCTCTGACAAGACGTGTATTGATCACAACTTGTGAATGTGTGGAATGCCAGGCCTCCACCGTGGTTCGGATCCCACGTTAAACTGTAGGTCCTCCATTTCATCTCACAATCAACCTACCATTACACATTAGCGTAAGTGTGTACAACCAGAACGGGTACTAAGACGCGGTGCTAGTAATAATATTTATGATGTAATAACAGTTTAGTCTTACTGTAGTTACGAAATGTATTTAGATAACATCTCTTTCAATCGCTACCTTCAATATTTGTTTAGCTAAATATTATATTAATTGAACAGAAAAATTATATTTGTTTGGCGTTGGTAGTAATTAACTAATTAAATATACCAAGTTACCCCTCCCTTTTTTTTTTATTAAAGCCGATTTCAAAAATTAAGATGATTTGCTATCGGAAGAATACGATATCCTGACTAGATAATCCCGGTTCCTTATCACTGGCTATGTTGTAAGCTCACACACATGAAATAAGTTAAATAATTATTACGGCTTAATTTTGGTGTCATCCGACACATTATCTCGGTCGATAGCGTACCTGCCTACTGTGTTAAGGCTCCCAGGTTCGATTCCCGGAATAGCTGAATCATTTATTATTCGTTGAATTGTGTTTTTTTTTTCCCCTTTCACGGTGATAAACAATGACTAACGACCGGGGGGGTGGGTGCTGTGTCTGTTCTAGACTTAAGCTAGTCTGTAAGTCGTGTGCTTGTATAATCAGTCGGCTCATAAAGTGTACGGTAAATACCTCAAATATTAATTTTAAATGCGTATAGAACAGATGGGTAGTATGATGTGGCGCAAAAAAAAAAAAGTGTTCAAAATTAAACGCCAACTAAAACTGGAAACCGCGTGGACTAAAAAAAAAAAGACTTGGCAAAAAGGTCGACAAAAAACATTACCTTGTTTAAAACAATCGACCTTGCGTGCAGGAATGTCGGACGACGATAAACAACAAACACTTTTTTCGCTGACGCGTCATTTGGCACGAAACAACTATTCGTGATAGTCCGGACTGCCGTTGACGGGGAAATTGGAGCTATAATGATGTTCAGGTGTAAGAAGCAGGGCTGTGGAGTCTTGAGTCGAAAGCAATTTTGGGGGGAGTCCGAGTTGAAAGCAATTTTGGGGGGAGTCTGAGTCGGAAGCGATTTTGGGGGGAGTCTTGAGTTGGTAAAAATTTACTGACTCTGGCTTAAAAATAAAAACTTATAGTAGGTCTATTATAACAATATATGGTTAATATATAATTTTAATTTTATACTTTTTTATTATTTAGGAGCAATCTTTGTCATTTGGAATGACAAATTTATCCAAATATAAATTCACATTGTCAAAGAATATTCCCATAAAGTAATCTTAATTGGAAAATTCTTCTGTAGTAAATGTGTTATTACTAATTAATTTTAGACATTTCTGAAGGAGTCGGGAGTCGAAGGCTTGGCGTACCGACTCCAAAGCCATGGTAAGAAGGGTGGTTTTCCCTAAATGATTTTACACAGTTTTCACACAAATGCGGGTATACTTCATCTTGACCCAGCCTTTCTTATACCTATCACATTTTCGTAATTGGTACATTATGCGTACAACCCAAATGGTTATACCCTATCCACGGCAGGAGAGGTGATAACTGACTGTCAACAAGAGGTTCTTGATTGCAAACATTGGCTGAACATATTATTAGAAGTGCGTATAACCCGAACGGGTAGTAAGACGCGGTGCTAATAATAATAATATTATTAGAATCGTTGGATAACACTTTTTATCAATAATATGAGGTGGACTGAAAATAACAATACCTAAGGATGTGAAAAAAATGTTGATACTTTACTAATATCAATATTTTCCTTTCGATACTAGTATTTTTTTACTCAATACTTTTTTCCGATACTTTTACTGATATTAGTACTCACACTCCAGTATCGGATCGGTATCGGAAGAAACAATATTTTGTTATCTTCACTCACGCTGGCACTAAATGTTTACCAGGGTGGACTGTGGAGGAAGAACAAACAACACTGTTTCTCAATTCTCACTCATTTTCTGAAACTCTTGCATTTTATCTCTTTTAGCTCATCATACATTCATAGCTGTTCCTTCATATTTGTTCATTAATACAACTTGATGCCTGACCGGGTGACAGGGTGAGTGGTGACCAGTCTTACTACCCCTTCTTTTATCAATGAGCAGATGAAGCGGAAAAGTCTATCTGCGTTTCGAAACCGATACTAGTACAGTATCGAGATTTTTCTTCCGATACTTTTAATGAGTACGGTATCGATACTTTTCTTTCGTTATCACATCCCTTTTTTCTCGATTTTGGTTGGAAGAACAGTTTAGAAAATTTAAATATATTTCTTTGCGACCAACATTGATAACATTTAAGGATATTATTTGTGTTATTTTATAGGTATTGATAATATCTATCAAAAATGATAGCTACAGATCACATGACTTGATGTATGAATATATTAAAATTGTTTTAGTAACTTTACCAAGCAGATACTATTCTGCCCTTGATTGGAACAAGGTGTACTCTGCAAATATCACTCCGCGTGTGAGTCTTCAATAATTCAATATTATCAAAGTAGGCCTTTACAAATGAGAATCACCATTAGCGTGGAGAGAGGATGAGAAAACCACAACAATAAATCACTTGTCATAAACCACCCTCAGTTCACTGAACCAAGATTCGGAGCCTTCTCGTCAACAACTATCGAGAGCTATCTACTAATCACGCGCTTGCTCGCTCGCCAATTTGGCCACCCAGTCGCTTGCGCGCTCACTCGCTCGCACGCTTGTCAGTCTGGCCGAACCTTTACCCAACTGAACAACTGATGTTTCTACATATCGTGCCCGGGGTGTTTAGTAAACTCGCGGCGCGGCAGTAAAACGAATTATATCCAACTTAGGTGTGCTCTCTATACACCCACTTCCGTCGAAATTCCTTCGGTCGTTCCAAGGGATGTGATATCGAAAGAAAAGTATCGATACTGGACTCATTAATAGTATTGGAAAAAAATATCGATATCGCAATAGTATCGAAAGAAAAATATCGATAACAGTGGGTATCGGTATCAAAATTCTAATGTTGAATTTTTTTATAAAGTAATAATTTCAACTTTTGCATAATAATAATAATAATAATAATAATAATAATAATGATAATTGTATTTTCACATTTATTTAAACAATTAAAATTAAAATGATTTAACCATGTTATATTATATTTAGGTCTATCGTGTCTATGTTATGTGTTGGAACCTGGAAGGTACGATAGTATTTTGTGATGGATATTACAAAAGGTTTTATTATACCAGCTTTCAAAATATCTATGAAAATGTGGCTGATGGAAAGAGATTTAAAAGCTAAATATACTTAGTAATATATTTTTTCAATCTCTTTTGTACCCTTCTTTAACCATAGTAAATATTTAATCCAATCATGAGTGAAGATAACAAAAGTTGTTTCTTCGATACCAACGCGCCAGTCGTGTTGAGCTCGACCGCCGAGGACGGGAGATTCGAGGTTCGAATTCGGTCGGGTGAACTGGGGTGTTTTTCCTAAATGGTTTTCCACTCTCCCTCCACGCAAATGCGGGTTCACTTCCTCTAATTCAACCCTCCAATTCCTAATCCATTAGAGTAATTAGTACTTAAGCGTATAACCCGAACGGGTAGTAAGACGGGCGGTGCTAAATGTTATTAAATCTTTCGATACCGATCCGATACCTGAGTGTAGTACTAATATCAGTAAGAGTATCGAAATGAAAATATCAATATTAGTAAAGTATCGATACTTTTTTCAAATCCCTAGTCGTTCCCTTGAAATAAAAAAGTTATGTTGGACCTCATCTGTGACGCTAGTGTAGTTCTTATCGTCAGCGAGGTCTTTCAACGTCGGAAATGCTGAATAGTATTTCTCTTGGACTTTGTCAATCCCCCGATTAATTTTGCACAGAAATGCGCGAAGTTTGTCTTCAAACACAAAAATGTTGGTGACACTTTCCAACTTTTCATTTCCAAAACCCTGTAGCTGCATGTTAAGGCGATTAAAATGGAAGAAAATATCCACGAGATAGGCCAACTGCATCTCAAATTTTGCTTGTTTTTGGGTGTGCGCTTTGACTCGCGGACCACTGGTTGGGAACCACTGATGTAAACTACCTTCATCACTGCTGCCCTTTCTTTAAGAAGCCAAAACCATGAGGGATAGATGGTAGAGCTCATCTTATCTGATTTGCCGATGACTGTGTTCGAATCCCGGACCGGTTTATAACAGAGGGTGTTTTATTTTAAGTGATATCCGCGCTTCTTCTTCTTTTTTAAATGTCCACCTATCTTTTCTACCAAATTAGCTTGATTGATATATATGTTTATACCAACTTCGATGGTTGCTTGGTTCTAAAGCGCTTCTTTCGTGAATGAATAGATTGCCAAAGAAGGAGAGATCAAGGTTCGATCTCAGTCGAGTGTACTGAGGGTGGGTATTCATAAATGGTTTTCCAGTCTCCCTCCACCCTAATAGGGGTACACTTCCTTTAAATTCAACCTAACTCATCGACGTAATTAGTACATATGCGTATAACCTGAAAAGGTAATAAGACGCGATGCTAATAGTTTGTTTTCATGATAACCCCTGAAGCACTGTAGAGATGGGCGAAACAGTGATTTTACGATATCGGTGATCACAGTGACCTTGATTTTAAAAGAGCAGTGATTTATACCAGTGATTATTCACAGTGATTGGCAGTCACTGTGTCAGCACTTGTAAAACTAGGCATTTCTTTCACAGCCGTGTCACGTGTGACGCTGTAGTCATTGTTTACAACATTACGTACAAGATAAACAATATTATATACAACAACTTATTGAACAACAAACATTCTTCTTCTTTAATTATTAGCTAGGACCGCTCTCATATATTTAAAAAGTCATGGATGAAGGTATTTTTCTATAAAGTATCGTATGTAAATTATCCTTTTAAGACTTCATCCATGGAGAATCACGCGCTTTTCAGGAATAATCTAGAAGGATTGCACCACTAAAACTTATTTTTTATATCAAAATTTCACTGCTTAGTATTTACCAAACAAGCAAGAGACGCCAGCTCCCTATACCCAATAGGAAGTTAGCCTTCAAGACACCTGTCGCAGGAACGCTTTTGATTGGTTGGTTTTGACACTGGTCACGAGAGGTCCAAGGGGCAAGGGGTATGTCATATATAAGCTTATTGTGCGTATGAATATAAAGAGTAGTCACATACATCCAAAGAGTGCCGGCGACATAAACTAGAGTACGTGTAATATCACGACAGTACATAATTTGTATTTCAAGTAAAAGTGTATAAGAAGATATAATCACGACAATAAATCGTGTGCAACATCAACAGTTGTATTTATTTTAATAAAACAAACAGTAACATAATAATTGTCGCTCGATCACGGGGCTATAATAACCATTTATATTTCTCAATAAACCGTATCATCATAATTGGCTCTCAATCGTGGGACAATTATATCTCAATAACAAAATATCGTGATAATTGGCGCTCGATCACGGAGCTATAAATACCAATTATATCTCAAACATTCCGTATCGTTTTAATAGGTGAAAACCTATGCAAATAAAAATACAAACTTTTTTTGTAGTAGAACTCAGTCTATAAAGAATATAAAAATGGTTATAAAATGCGGTGCGGTGCTGTGCTGCCTATGTAGCCGTACCTTAACAATATAACAGTAATAACGCCTCGTAATTCCCACGTCACACATACCGGGGATTGCAAGGACAACGCGAAGGACGAGAAAGGTTGCTCAATTTGTTTATTAATTATAATATATAACAATGGCCGACGTGGAGCCATCGTGTCCGATAGATAGATACCAAGCAATGATATGCAGATTGAGCGGATAATCTACTTCCATCATTTTGTCCTTTGGAACTCACTTTGGTGGTATGATGGTCTATGACCAAAGGGAAGGAGTTGGGGGGGGGGGGGGCCTTTCGGCATTTGAAGGGCGCATCGTATGTCACTTCACAGATTACTGATAAGGCCCACAAATTTCATGTACAGTACAGTGCATTTTTTGCTAAAATACGATTTTGCGCCAACCATAAATATATCGATAAGAGCGGTTAATTTTTACTTTCTCTCTACCCTCGGAGAGAGAAATATTATGATCATAAAAAATCTAACGTGAGATGTGGATAAATGTTGACGTTTTATGACCCCTTGAAATCGAAAAAAAGGTTGTTTTTGTGATTCTGTCCGTCTGTATCTATGGTTTTTATAAAGGATTCCCCGAGGAGATTTTTGGAATTAGATTAATAATCCAAACCTAAAATGAAGGGTAGTTTACTGAAGGGCAAAAATAGAGAAAAAAAAATTTCTTGGAATACTCTATAAAAATTTTGATTAAATTTTATATCTAAGTCACTGTTTAACATTACAAACAAAATGGCGTTTCTCATTTTACCGTGATAAAAAACTTTAGGGTACTTAACACACGCGTGAATATTCCAAGAAATGTGATCATATCCCCGTAACTATTTGAGATACGGACCCGCCTCGGTGGCGTAGTTGGCTAACGCGCCAGTCGTGTTGAGCTCTACCGCCGAGGACGGGGAGATCGAGGTTCGAATCTCGGTCGGGTGAACTGGGGGGGGGGTTTCCTAAATGGTTTTCCACTCTCCCTCCACGCAAATGCGGGTTCACTTCCTCTAAATTCAACCTTCCCAATTCCTAATCCATTAGTGTAATTAGTACTTAAGCGTATAACCCGAACGGGTAGTAAGACGCGGTGCTAAAAAAAAACCTACGTCAGGGGTAAGGTGTCTGACTTCTGTGCTGGGGGTCCGGGGTTCAATCCTCGGTCCCGGCACAGATTTATCTGATTGCCAAAACCTTTCTTCACCTTTGACAAGACTTGTATTAATAACGACTTGTAAATGTGAGGAATGCGGGTAGTAAGACGTGGTGATAATAATAATATACGTCAAATCCGTAGCACAACTTCATTCGGAGGGGAAGTAAAGCCGTCGGGTCCATGCCAATTAAGGCATGTACAAGAACCTTGGAAGGTACCGATGTGAAAATACCTTTCTCGGCATAATTTGAAGGCCCTATCTCTCTCTCTCTCTCTCTCTCGCTCATAGAAATTCTCGTGTGCTGATATAATCAGTCGGTTCAGAAAGTGCACGTTAATTACCTCAAATAAATAAACAAATGCTATGTCAATACACCCAGTCGAGATTCGAACCTCAATCGTCAAACCAGGCAAGACGAGACTGACGCTTTGGTCCGCGGACCCCCCTGTGTTGCACAGCTAGCTGTTCTTCGTGTGAAATTGATTGTTGCACCACCCCAACCTTTATAATATGATGATGGATGACACCCGAGCTTATCCCAAGGTCGTTCAAGAATGTCAACACACAATCTACTCCCAGTTGACAGTCCCTGTAAGTGTTGCGCCATCATTGCTACCTGGCGGCTCATTTGTTCGCTAGAATTGTCGTCCATTTGTTATGGTCGACAGATTAAGAACTTTTTAAAATGACAGCTCAAAGAGCCGTTGTGTTCATACGTTAAGTAATGTTATTTTTATGAACATATCCATCGTTGACATTTCAAAAATCTACTAGATTTGATTTAATGTAGTTATACGCCAGGTCACCTGTTCTGCATCGGTCACATGTCATACATTACATTTGTCTATGGTTTACTTAGGCTATAAAGGTAGTTAGTAAAAATAACATAAGTTAGTTTAGAAAATAGTGACCGTTTATTTTACAATCATGGATAAGTTCATTTCAATACGTAAATCTATTTATTTATTATTTAGCACTGCGTCTTACTACCCGTTCGGGTTATGCGCTTAAGTACTAATTATGCTATTGGATTAGAATTGGGAAGGTTGAGTTTGAAGGAAGTGAACCCGCATTTGAGTGGAAAACCATTAAGGAAAAACCACCCCAAGTTCACCCGACCGAGATTCGAACCTCGATCTCCCCGTCCTCGGCAGTCGGGCTCAACACGACTAGCGCGTTAGCCAACTGCGCCACCGAGGCGGGTAATAATACGTAAATCGATTCTAATTTACCCCCCCCCCCCCCCCCCTACCTATGATTTGCTCTTCCTTACCGTCCGTGGGAAGTGCAAGTTGAGGTTATTATTTTTGTGTTTTTTTTAACTACCAAAACAGGTTTTGTTCAAAATAAATCAAATATTATTGCTCCAGTACAAACATATAGTTTAATTTTTTTCACATGGTGATATCAACATTAATTTAGATGAATATCTGTCAAGGGTGTCCTAGAATTTAATGACAACTTTTTCTCTTCATTTAAAGTTTCTTATCTAATGCCGCTATGCTCATGATAAATATTCAACTACTGCTGATATCATCGTGGGAAGAAAACTAAACTTTGTTTCTACTGGAGAAATATTGTATTGATTTTGTCAAAAAAGTTTTTCATTCTGGAAAAAAAATAGTGCAACAATACGGCAACAGCTGACATCTATCACTTTGGATAACTGTAATGAAAACATATGATAATGTATGAATGTGATAGTAAACCAAATTAATTTAGGCCATCATTATTTATATATTTATTTGAGGTCGGACACAAAGTTAGTTTATCATTTTATTCCACTTAAAAAAAAAGTAATATTCACAGCACTTTCACAAAAACTTCTAACGAACATAGCTTCAAAATGGTGACCGACGAATTTAAACCATGTGATTGAACGTGACGGAAACAAGCTCTTTACAAATGGTGCAACCACGCAGTGGATAAAAATATTTTATTCAGTTAAATATTTTGAAATGCGATAAAATAATCATAAACTAATTTATCATACACATAAAAAATGACAAGTATTTTCTCTTTTCCAAGTAAATATAAACGGTATTAATGTATGCATTATATTACACATAATCAAAAACTTTCCAAAATGAAGAATAAGTACTTTTGATTATGTTTAAAATATTGTTTCGAGTTGGATAATATTTTAATGTAAAATATAACAGGTAATTAAAAATTTTTTACCTTTATTACAAAACAGTGATCTTTTACAAATGTTGGCAACCCAAAACCTAAACATATGATTTTCTGTCATCCATGTAAAAACCTATCGTGAACGGACTCTTCTAAACGAGCGCGCAATTAAAAATGTCCCACCCCAAATGTTTTTTTCTCCCTCTGTCACCTAAAAAAGTGCGGCCGCCCGAAAGGGTGGCTCTTTCCGAACGGGTTGTAAAATGTGGTACTAAATAAATTAATGCTCTTGTGGTGAGATGGGTGACCTGGTGGTCTAGGGTTAAGGTGTCAGACTTCTGTGTTGGGGGTCCGGGGTTCAATCCTCGGTCCCGGCACAGATTTATCTGATTGCCAAACCCTTCCTTCACCTCTGACAAGACGTGTATTAATCACATCTTGTGAATGTGTGGAAATCCAAGCCTCCACCGTGGTTCGGATCCCACGTTAAACTGTAGGTCCTCCATTTCATCTCACAATCACCCTACCATTACACATTAGCGTAAGTGCATACATACCCGAACGGGTAGTAAGATGTGGTTCTAATAATAATAACAATAATCTTGTGGTGAGATAATCAACGTCGCGATACAAGGAAAGAAAGGTTTATAAAAGTCAATGACATCAAGTTCACATCTGTGTTAGTGTGTTATCATAATATTATTTAAAACATATTTCACGGTTAATATAATTATTTACGTCGCGTACGGCTGGAATCCCGAGGTATGCGGACCACACTTTGGGAACCACCCAGTTGTTTCAAGTGATTGTCGAAGATACGTACGTTTTGTTTTACGAGCTGTGTACCTATGTTGAGTCACTTATCAGGCGATTCGTGACGTCATGCACGAGGGGATTTTCCCTTCGCTTACGAAGTCACTGATTTCTGCGACTTTAGGCTGATTCGTGAGTCATTCAACAATCAACAGTCTTAAAACCGATTACTCCTTTTAAAAAACGTGTATTCAAAATTCGTGTCAGTAGAATATTTTTTTTAGTACCGTGTCTTACTAACCGTTTAATTTATACGCTAATGTACTAATTGCGTTAATGGTTTTAAGGATTAGGAAGGTTATATTTGTATGAAGTGTACCTTCATTTGCGTACAGAGAGAGTGGAAACGCATTTTATAAAAAACCAATCTCTGTACACCCAACCGAAATTCGAATCTTGATCTCTCCGTCGTCGGCAGTCTAGTCTATTGCGAGAGTAGCGCGTTAGACCATGTGGCCACCGAAGCGGGTGGCAGAATATTGTTAGTGGAAGGGGGAATTTACTTTAAAAAGTATTTTAAGGGGCTCCGGGCATATTCTAGGGAGTCTCTTGGAGTGGTCCTTTACTGA